>CM035410.1:163963980-165163980 GCA_020310875.1 Ceratopteris richardii
CACCAAATTCAATGATGTATAGCTTTTTGGAACCAGCTTCAAGTTATCTACACGCTGACAAAGTTTGGAGAAATTCTATTTAGCCGATTGAGTGAAATTGGCATCGAAGCACTTAGTGGTCAATACTTGCAGAGGTCCTTAAAAATTGGGGGTAATGATAGTTTTGCTAAATTAATTTCTCTATGCATACTTGATCATTTAAAGTAATTCGACTTGGAATTAGTAGCTTTCTTGGATTCTTCTATTGAGAAGTAGTCTGTTTTGATAAAATCTTTTCATAAATCATTTCCAACGTACATAGGCACTTTTATGGTGTCATTGAAAAGCTAATAGGGTCCACTTATCAAATCTGAAGCTACCAAGGGCTGGTACTAAGCAGGATTTGGCAATATTTACTCATCACTTGAAGTGTCCATTCATCTTTCCCAAAAGTGGTATCAGAGCAAAGTTAAGGTAAAATGGGAGATGGTTTTCCTTCTTTCATTGATAAATTGGACAGGAACAACTATCAAGCATGGTCTCTAAGGATGAAGACATACCTACAAGGAAGGAGCCTCTATGGATACATCTCAGGAGACGAGGAGATGCCCATACTCAGAAGCAAAGGACAACCTACAAGGGAAGAGCATGAAAGACTCAACACATGGTGTGCCAAGGATGCATAAGCAAGGTCTTACTTACTCAACTTAATTTTTTATTTTCTTCTTCCACATATTAGGAACTGTAAGACATCCCATGAGACTTGGGAAACATTGTCTTCTTATTTCTCTTCCACCACAAGGGCCAAGAAGAATTAGTTGTGGATTGAATTCACAACCCAAAGGAAACAACCAAAGTAAGCTATCTCAGAGTATGTGACCAAAGTTAAAGATGTAGCATATCAGTAGGCAAGTATAGGAGAAGAAATTGAAGAGGAGCAGATTGTAAGGCAAGTTATCAATGGTATTAAAGCAGATGACAAATGGGAAAGCTTCACAATTGCCATGGACTTGTACATGGACATGCAGATTCCAGATCTTACCACACTCATGGGGCAACTATTCACCCATGAAGCCAAGTTCAACAAAAATGGAGACTCATCAAGAGGTAATATCTCTTCTGACCTATACACTGATAAGAATAAGTCTAAAGAGAAAGGCAATAACAAGAAAATGGAAGATGAGGGAACTACCTCCCAAGCCAACTATGTAGGGAGAGGAGGTAAGCAAGGTATGGGGAAACCTTATAACTCCTCACCATGCAATATTTGTGGTTTATCAAACCATACTACAGATGAGTGTTTCAGGAACTTCAAGAATCAGAGAGGTAGAGGATATCCAAGAGGTGGATACACACAATCAAGAGGCAGATTCAATCCCCACCAAGGATATAACAACAACTACAATGGCAACTACGAAGGAGGATACAAATCTAGAAAGGATTACAACAACTACACAGAGGAGCAAGAAGATTCTCTTCTGTTTATGAATATGACATCAAAACTAGGTATAAATGATGACTGTCTCTTCTACATTGACTCTGGATGCTCAAATGATGTGGCATGCAATGTAGCTCTTCTCTCTGACCTTGAGGAACAAAAGGGTAAGCATCAGGTACAAACAAGTGATGCCACGAAGCACTTAGTAATTAAAGATGGAAATGTTAAGACCTCTGATGGGAACAAAAATCTGTTAGGTAGGGTTCTATATGTACCAAATATTACCAAGAATTTGATAAGTGTTGGACAGATTGTGGAAAAAGGTTTGCAGGAACCATTGAGTTTCTCCACAAACTTCATATTTTCAAAGAGATTTAGCAGTACATAAAATGCAGAGAATAAAACATAGACTTATCAGCGCAAACTCGATGCTAGGCATCGAGTTGCTTGGAAAAACTTGAACTTTTGAGCTCATCACACAGTAGACAAACATGGAGAAGATGGAGAGAGAGTCTCATACACAAAACTTTACTTAGTTCTTCTTATAGCTATGAAAAATGCAGAAACTTTACAGATGCTTTCTCACTCAGAGAACCCCGACTATACTCAGTCATACAAAATGAACTCCTTCTCACATTCTATCACTCTCTTCCACTTCTTCTCTCATTGCGTCAGTTGATACAAACTAACTTATATATAGATTTTCTCATTCTTGTGATTTTAAAAAACTTCTAGTACTTAAGTGAACTAACTTTACAAATATAATACACTCGTGAATTTTTCCCTTCACATAGGCATGTGATTTTCTTCTAAAGCTTTGACCTTCAAATATATGTCCAATTAGTGAGTGTTTCTCCAACAGCTCCCCCTCAATCACTAATTGACATTCTCTGTTTCTTCATATCAGCTTCTTTCTTTTACTCCTGCCATGCTTTTGAATCTGCTGGTCTTCACACCATCCAAGCTCTTTGTCATTATGTCTGCTATCTGATCTTTTGTAGAAATGTACTCCACTTCTATTTCTTTCTCCATTACCTTTTCTCTCAGGAAATGATAATGTATCTCTATATGTTTTATTCTTGCATGAAATACTGGATTTGTTGCTAGATAAAGTGAACTCATATTATCTCCATATATTGTAGGTATACCTTGATCAATGCCCAAGCTTTTGAATAATGTCTACATCCATATAACCTCCTTAGCTGCTTCCACAAGTCCTTTGTACTCAGCTTCAATTGATGATAATGCTACTGTATGTTGTTTCTTTGAACACCAACTTACAAGCTTATCACCAATGTATATCATGTAGCCATGAGTTGATCTTCTATCATCTTGGTTACCTACCCAGTCTGAGTCACTATAGGCTCTCAACTTCAAATCTGATGTAAAAGGATAATATAATCCTTCCTTTATAGTTCCTTTGATATATCTGAGAACTCTTTGACCTGCAACCCAATGTGGGTCCTTTGGAGAATGCATGAATTGTGATAAAACTCCCACTGCATAACTAAGATCGGGTCTTGTTAGTGTAGCATAAATCAAACTACCCACAAGACATTGATACTTCCTCATATCTTTGTATTCTGCACCATCATATTTACTGAGCTTGTGATCAACTTCAAGTGGAGTTGAAGCTTCTCTGCAATTTTCCATATCAAACTTTTTCAATAGATTCAGAAGATACCTTTCTTGTGATACATATATGCCATGATCTATATAAGTGACTTCCATTCCAAGAAAGTATTACAACTTTCCTAGGTCATTGATCTTGAACTCTTTCTCAAGTAATCTCTTTATTTCCTTGATTCCTTCATCTGAAGTACCTGTGATCATAATGTCATCTACATAAATACAAATGTAGATTGTACCTTCCTCTGCTCTTTTGATAAGTAGACTTGGATCTGCTTTTGAACTTTGATATCCAAGATCATTGAGATACTTCACTAGTCTATAGTTCCATGCTCTTGGAGCTTGTTTCAATCCATAGAGTGCTCTTCTCAATCTGCAAACAAAATTTGGATACTTGGAATCTATAAACCCTTGAAGTTGTTCCATGTATACCTCACCTGATATGTATCCATTCAAGAATGCATTCTTTATATCCAATTGACTTAGGATCCATCCTTTTGAAACTGCAATAGCAATGATTGTCCTTATAGTTGACATCTTAGCTACATGACTAAATGTCTCATCATAATCTATGCCATAGGTTTGGGCATAGCCTTTCACCAACATTCTAGCTTTGTATCTGGCTATACTTCCATCTGCAAGCTTCTTCACTTTATAAACCCATTTATTTCCAATTAGTTTCTTACCATTTGGTTTAGGAACAAGTTCCCATGTCTTGTTCTCCTCTAATGCATTGAATTCTTCCTTCATGGCTTCTTCCCATTGCTTCTTACCTTTAGCTTCATCATAGTTTTGAGGTTCTTCATCATCTTTGACCATATATGCATAGTTCTTCTGAGTTATGTAAGAAGTATCATAAGAATACCTTTCTGGTGGCCTTCTAGTCCTGCTTGACCTTCTTGGTTCACATTCCTCATAAGTGTCTGGATACACTTCATCAAATATAGGAGCTTCTTCATTTCTTCTTGTTAATCCACTTATGGATGTACTTGCTTGCATATAGTCTTCATCTCTATTCACTTGCATAATTGATTTTCCTTTCTCACATCTTCTTACCTCTTCTTCAAATTCTTTAGTTGTATGACTTTGATCTGTATACCAAATTTTCTGTTCATCAAATGTAACATCTCTAGAAACAAGAAATTGTTTGGTTAGAGGATTCCACAACCTGTAACCCATCTGCTTTTCATCATAACCAATGAACACATATTTTTCTACCTTTGGTTCAAGTTTATGTCTAAGTTGTGATGGCACATAAGCATATGCAATTGATCCAAACACTCTACAATGATCTAGTGTTGGTTTCTTACCCCACCAAGCTTCATATGGAGTCATTCCATTTAGAGTTGCACATGGTAATCTATTCACAAGATATGTAGCTATATTTATAGCCTCAGCCCAAAGATAATTTGGACAATTCTTCTCCTTCAGCATAACTCTAGCAAACTCAACCAAAGTCCTGTTCCTTCTTTCTGCTACACCATTTTGTTGTGGTGTATACCTGCAAGTTATTTCTCTCTTAATACCTACCTTCCAAAGATAATCATTGAACTCTTGGGAGAAGTATTGTCCCCCTCCATCAGACCTCATTCTTTTAAGCTTTTGACCTATGACTCTCTCTGCATATGCATGAAAATGCTTGAAATCTCCAAACACTTCTGATCTTTCCTTCAAGACATATAAAGTTATCCATCTTGTAGCATCATCAATGAAAAGAACAAAATACCTTGAGCCACTGATAGATCCTTCTTTTGTTGGTCCCCATACATCTGTATGAATGAGCTCTAGTAATCCATCATGTTTAAAACCTTTCTTCTGAAATGGTAACCTGTGTGCTTTACCCATTTGACATGCTTCACATTTATAAACCATATGTTGGCTCTACACATTTGGTAGTCCTAGTACAGACTGATTTGCAACCATAGCTTTAATTCCTCTTTCATTGAAATTACCTAATCTCTTATGCCAGAGATCAAGTTTTGTAATCACTCCTTCACCATGTGTGAGCAAAGCTTGACCAATGTTCCCTTGTACTCTTAAAGTAAAGAGTCTAACTTCTTTCTTACCAGAAACAATTTGATTATATCCATTCTTTGGATCTTCAACAAATACTCCTTCATTTGTAAACCTGACTTGAAAACCTTTTTCAACTATCTGTCCCACACTAATCAAGTTTTTAGGTATTGTAGGAACATACAAAACATCGGTTAGCAAATCTGCTCCACTCTTGCATTTCACTTTTCCAATTGAATGTGCACTATGTCTTGTATTATCACCTGTTTGAACACTATGACTAGAAATGCCTTTTTCCAATTCTAACATCAATTCTATGTTTCTTGACAAATGATTAGAACATCCAGAGTCAATGTAAAATACCTTTAGATCTTCTTTATCTGATGTGCTGATTGAATTCGTCATCAATGATGTATGACTTTCATTCTGTGTGTCATTTGCATAATTGTAGTAGGTGGTGTTGAGAAAGATGGATGGATACTCCAAGAGACTGAGTAGTACTGCTAAACCTGCTTTGTACCAGACCTCTTTTGCTTCAAAGTTGATAACTAGACCTCCTTAGCTTTCCAATGACACCATAAAATGTCCTATGTCCTTTGTAAATGATGTGTGCAATGATTGAATCAAAACAGATAACTTTGGAAGTCACAAACTCAAGAAAACCTTCTATTTATGTTTTGACACCTGCTAGGTATTTTGCTCAGTATGACCAGCACAGTAGGAATTGGAAAAATTCCTTTTAGGGGTATCTAATTATCTTAGTAAGCTACCTATTCCAAGTGGAATTATGTAAAATGATAAACTATGCTAAGAGAAATCAATTTAGCAAGTTAAGCTATACCCCCGACTTTTTAGGACTGTAGCAGAAAATGACTAGAGATCACCTCGACGCCGATTTCTCCAACATGGCTGAATAGAATGTCTTCAAACTTTGAAAGCATGTAGATTACTTCACGCTGAATCCAACAAGCTTTGAATCACTGAATTTGGTGAAGAATTGACCGAGATATGCCCTTGACAAGTTGACAGACTTTTGAGTAGACTAACAGAGAACTCAGAGATGGACAAAGTGAATGTATGTATTAATGAACATTTGTATACAACTCCATTGGCATGAATCTCATTTCCAAATGGTGTAGAGAGGTGTGGGCTAGAGTGTAGACCTCACACACACTCAGAAATCAGTAATGCTAGGCTCGGGAGTGCTCTCTCTTACCCGCGACTTTTCATGTCCATTTTTATAAGAAATGAGTGGAACTTTGAATTCAAATTCAAACTTTTGGCTCCCTATGATCAAGCTCCTAAATGCTTGGAGATATTCTTTCAATAAAGCAACTAATTTTTCCACGAATCCTTTTGGTAGGTAATTACAAGATATTCCAAGTCAATTTGACTTTTACAATGAGGTAAAGTGGTAATTAACCACTAGCAATGGTTCCTATGCTTCTTCACATATGTAAGATCTTTCAAGCCAAATGTGTAGGCTTGTGATTTACACCAACAGCTGCCCCTCAAGCCAAACATTTTGGCTTAAGTCTTCATCTTCAATCTTCAAGTATATCTTGCAATCCAATCATGGATTTGAACCTGCAAAGTTTGGTTCCATCCAAAGCTTTAGTCAACAAATGTGCACATTGCATGTTGGTTGATACATAGGTAAGTTGAATGTCCTTGCTTATCAATTTCTCTCTCACATAATGGTAATGGACCTCTATGTGTTTGGTCCTAGCATGGTAAATAGGATTAGCTGCAAGGTGAAGAGAACTTGTATTATCTCCAAAGATTATTGGAGACCTAGTAAATAAACCCAATTATGTATACAGAAGCTTAATCCATATTGCTTCTTGTGTGGCATTAGCCAGTCCTCTATACACTGCCTCTGTGGAAGACAAAGCAACAGTAGGTTGCTTCTTTGAAGACCATGAAATTGGTTTGTCACTTGCAAAAGAAATACTTCAGAAGTGCTTCCTCCTATCATCCTTGCATCCTGCCCAATCTGCATCTGAATAAATTTTAATATCAATATCTGAAGTGTAAGGGAAATACAAACCATGGTACTGTGTACCCTTGAGATACTTCACGATTCTCTTGGCAGCCTCTAAGTGAGGTATCCTTGGCTTGTGCATAAATTGACTTAGCACACTAACTCCATATGCAATATCTATCCTTGTTAAGGTAGCATAGTTCAAGCTACCCACCATGCTTTGATAACCTGTAATGTCCTTGACTTCATCACCTTCATGGGCACTTAGCTTTAGGTTTACCTCCATTGGAGTGCTTGCTACTTTAGCATCCTGCAAGTGAAACTTCTTCAACATATCTTGTTTATATTTTTTTTGAGTGATATATATCCCTAAATTAGTGTAGACTAATTCAAGTCTCCAAAAAATATTTCAATAGACCAAGATCATTGATCTTGAACTCCTTCATCATTTGACTTTTGATATATCTGATTCCATTGACATCATTACCTGTAATGATGATGTCATCAACATAAACACAAAGGTATATTACCTCTGAATTACTTCTCTTAATGAACAGAGAAGTATCTGCCTTGCTCATGACAAATCCTTGGTCTTAGAGATATGTAGTTAACATGTAATTCCATGCCCTAGGTGCCTGCTTCAATCCATATAAAGCCTTTTTCAATTTGCAAACATATGTTACCTTCTTAGGGTCCTCATAGCCAGGAGGTTGTGACATATACACCTCCTCTGAAATCTATCCATTCAAGAAAGCATTCTTGATATCCAATTGGTACATATTCTAATTTTTTGATGCAGCCACACTTACCAACACTCTGATAGTTGGCATCTTGGCCACAGGTGAGAATGTCTCCTCATAGTCAATGCCTTGGGTTTGTGCAAAACCCTTGGCTACCAATCTAGCTTTGTACCTATTAATTGTGCCATCAAAATTTCTTTTAAGCTTATAGATCCATCTGGATCCTATTACCTTCATTGAGTCCTTCTTAGGTACTAACTCCCATGTGTCACTCTCTTTGAGGGCATTAATCTCCTCATCCATAGCTTCTTTCCATTGTGATTTGGTTATTGCTTCTTCATATGATTCTGGTTCTTCATTTGACAAATCTTTGGCAAGATAAACAGAATGTTTAGTAATAAGAGATGTAACATACCCATATCTGATAGGTTTCTTGCTTTCTCTTTGTGATATTCTAAATGGTTGAGTTGAGGATTCAGGTATGTCTTCAAGCTTCTTCATCTTCATTTTGCCTTTGGACTTCCATGCTTTGAATTCTTCAAGATTGATAGTAGTTTCATCATCTGAACTTGAGTCTTCATTCTGAGTAGGTTCCTCCTTTGTAAGGCTTGGAAATTCCTCTTCCAAATCATAGGGTAATTTGACCTTCCTACATTCATTCTCATACCAAGAATCATTTTCATCAAAGACAACATCTCTGCTTACCATAAATCCCTTATTGATAGGATTATAAAACCTGTAACCTTTTTTATTTAAATCATACCCAATAAAGATGCATTTTTCAGCCTTTGGTTCTAGCTTACCTCTTATTTGAGAAGGAATGTGTACATATGCTACACATCCAAATATTTTGCAATTGTCAAGTGAAGGTCTCTTACCATGCCATGCTTCATAGGGTGTCAGCCATCAAGAGACTTAGATGGTAACCTGTTTATGAGGTAAGTGGCAGTAGAAACACTCTCTGCCCATAGATAGTTAGGTAACTTTTTCTCATTAAGCATAGATCTAGCTGTCTCAACAATTAATCTATTTCTTCTCTCAGCTACCCCATTCTATTCAGGAGAATACCTTGTGGTTATCTCTCTTTTGATGCCTCTGTCCTGCAAGAAGTCTTCAAATTCATTGGAGAAGTACTCACCTCCTCCATCTGACCTTAGCCTCTTCAAATTCCTTCCTGTCTGATTTTCAACTAATGCAAGATATTTTTTAAAGAAATTAAATACCTCATCTTTGTGCTCAATGAAGTATAATACAGTCCATCTGCTATAATCATCAATGAAAAACACATAGTACCTTGATCCTGAGACTAAGGGGTCTTTGCTTGGTCCCCATACATCTGTGTGTAGAAGCTCTAGGTAGTCTTCATGCATGTATCCTTTCTTTGAGAAGGGTAACCTGTGAGACTTCCCAAATTGACAAGCACCACACTTATAAATCATATGTTGCTTGGATACATTAGGTATCCCAAGCACACATTGGTCCCTGCACATTTGTTTCAAGGTTCTTTCTCCTATGTGCCCTAACCTTTTGTGCCAAATCTCAAGCTCTGAAAGTGTTTGATCTTTATAACTGTATAGTGCAATATTCTTTGTATCTTCTAACTCAAAAGTAAAAAGTCTACCTGATTTTTCTCCTTTAGCAATCCTCTTGAACCCATGTCTTGGATCCTCCACATATGCTCCATATTGGTTGAATCTGACCTGCAAACCTTTCTCCACAATCTGACCAACACTCATCAAGTTTTTGGTAATGGTTGGTACATAGAGTACTCTCCTCAACAAATTCTGATTTCCATCACAAGTCTTAACATTCCCAACTTTAACTACAGAATGCTTTGTGTTATCACCTGTTTGGACTTGATGCTTACCTTTTGGTTCCTCAAGATCAGAAAGTAATGCTACATTGCCAGCCACATGATTTGAACATCCTGAGTCAATGTAGAATAGGTGGTCATCATTTGTACTTGATTTTGAAGTCATGTTCATGATCAGAAGGGAGTCATTCTGCTCCTCTGTATAGTTTTTGTAATCCTTCCTGGATTTGAATCCTCCTTGGTAGTTGCCATTGTAATTAGTGTTGTAGTTGTTGTTGTAATTATTGTTGTAGCCTTGGTGATGGTTGAATCTACCTCTTGACTGTGAGTAGCCACCTCTTTGGTATCCTCTTCCTCTCTGATTCTTGTAATTCCTGAAACACTCATCTATAGTATGATTTGATAAACCACAAATGTTGCATGGGGAGGAGTTATAAGATCTCCCCCTACATGGCTTACCTCCTCTGCCCCTTCCTCTTGAAGATCTACCTCTCCCTGCATAGTTGGCTTGAGAAGTAGAGCCTTCAACTTCCACCTTCTTGCTTTTGCCTTTATCTTTAGACTTCTTATCAGTGTATAGGGCAGAAGAGTTGTTACCTTTGGATGTATCTCCATTTTTTTTTAGTTTTGCTTCATGAGTAAACAATTGTCCCATGAGAATTGTAAGATCTGGAGTATGCATGTCCATGTAGAGATCCATGGCAGTGGTGAAGCTTTCCCATTTGTCATCAGCCTTGATCCCATTGATCACTTGCCTTACAATCTTTTCTTCTTTAATCTCTTCTCCTATGCTTGCTAACTGATCTGCTACATCTTTAATCTTGGTCACAAATTTTGAAACAGCTTGCTTAGGTTGCTTCCTTAGTGTTGTGAATTCAATCCACAACTGATTTTTCCTAGCCCTTGTGTTGGAGGAAAAATATGATGACAAGGTTTCCCAAGTCTCTTGGGATGTCTTACAATTTCTAATATGTGGCAAAAGAAAATCAGACATAGAGTTGAGTAAATAAGACCTTGCCAATGCATCCTTAGCACACCATGTGTTGAGCTTTTCATGTTCTTCCTTGGTTGGTAATCCTCTTGCTTTGAATGAGGGCAATTCCTTATCTCCTGAGATGTAACCATAGAGACTCCTTCCTTGTAAGTAGGTCTTCATCCTTAGAGACCATGCTTGATAGTTGTTCCTGTCCAATTTGTCAATAAATGAAGGAAAACCATCTCCCGTTTTACCTTAACTTGCTCTAATACCACTATTGGGAAAGATGGATGGATACTCCAAGAGACTGAGTAGGTACTGCTAAACCTGCTTTATACCAGCCCTCTTTTGCTTCAGAGTTGATAACTAGACCTCCTTAGCTTTCCAATGACACCATAAAATGTCATATGTCCTTTGGAAATGATGTGTGCAATGATTGAATCAAAACAGATAACTTTGGAAGTCACAAACTCAAGAAAACCTTCTATTTATGTCTTGACACCTGCTGGGTATTTTTCTCAGTATGACCAGCACAGTAGGAATTGGAAAAATTCCTTTTAGGGGTATCTAACTAGCTTAGTAAGCTACCTATTACAAGTGTAATGATGTACAATGATAAACTATGCTAAGAGAAATCAATTTAGCAAGTTAAGCTATACCCCCAACTTTTTAGGACTGTAGCAGAAAATGACCAGAGATCACCTCAACGCAGCTTTCTCCCATATGGCTAAATAGAATGTCTTACGACTTTGACGTCATGTAGATTACTTCAAGCTGAATCCAACAAGCTTTGAATCACTGAATTTGGTGAAGAACTGACCGAGATATGCCCTTGACAAGTTGACAGACTTTTGAGTAGACTAACAGAGAACTCAGAGATGGACAAAGTGAATGTATGTATTAATGAACATTTGTATACAACTCCATTGGCATGAATCTCATTGCCAAATGGTGTAGAGAAGTGTGGGCTAGAGTGTAGACCTCACACACACTCAGAAATCATTAATGCTAGGCTCGGGAGTGCTCTCTCTTACCCGCGACTTTTCATGTCCATTTTTATAAGAAATGAGTGAAAGTTTGAATTCAAATTCAAACTTTTGGCTCCCTATGATCAAGCTCCTAAATGCTTGGAGATATTCTTTCAATAAAGCAACTAATTTTTCCACGAATCCTTTTGGTAGGTGATTACAAGATATTCCAAGTCCATTTGACTTTTACAATGAGGTAAAGTGGTAATTAACCACTAGCAATGGTTCCTATGCTTCTTCACATATGTAAGATCTTTCAAGCCAAATGTGTAGGCTTGTGATTTACACCAACAGGTGGTGTTGTAGGATTGATTCTGTCCCCAACTTCTTCCTCCACCTCTACCATAGCCTCCTCTTTGACTTTGTCTACCTCTTTGAAAATTACTTTGATATCTTCCACCTCGACCTTTGCTATTGTTGTTGCGAACATTTGTTTTATGTAGGGTACAAGTTTCAAATTATGTAAATACCTTTGGGAAGTCTTCAAATACTTCAAGAAGGCTCATATTATTCATAAAATGTAGCAAAAATACCACGTGAGTTCTAGAACATGGTGAGTCAAATTAGTGAGTCACAAGGGAGCTTCAGTGGTGTCCTAGTGGAAGGTCGATGTGGCTAGTTCTCAAAGTCCATCAATACTTTGCTTATTTGAGCACTTGAGTCATGTAATACCTCCATCCAAGTGTCTACCACGAATTTAGATGTATTAGGAAGGTTTTAGATTAGTTTCCCATGCTATAAAAAGAGGAGAAAAGTCGTGATCTTGTGGGATGTCCAAGAGAGTCATATGTGTATCTCTACACTGCTGTAGTTTTGTATGCAGAGATTGCAGAGCTTGTATCTCCCTCATTATATATCCAAATTACATGTTTGGTAGCTCATTGGAAAGATCTTACTGTCTATGTTCTTCCTGTAAATTTTCATAATCATTGGATTTGTGAGCTGAGAGCAATACTCTCTGCAAGTAGTATGTGTTCTCTGTTTTTTATCCCTGCTGAAGGTCTCCATTAAACCTCAAACTTGCAGAGGTCATATCTCCTTGTGTATGTATTCAAATCATGTGTTCTTTGGCTTGTTAGAAAGCTCTTTAAGTCTACTTGTATTCTAGAAAGTTTTAAAGTCATTGGAGTTGTGAGTTAAGAGCAGTAGTCTCTGCAAGTGATGTGTGTCCTCAGGTTCATCTCTGTTTCAAGGTCTCCATTAAAGCTGCATATTGCAGAGGTCATAGCTCATTGTGTATTTATCCATTTGAGGTGTTCTATATCTTGTTGGAAAGCTCTTAGAGTCTAGTTTATGTGTCTGAAACAGTTTTGGAAAATTCCAAGTGAGTAAAGAGCAATTTGCTCTGCAAGAAAATTGGTCTGTGCATACAAGTTTGTGAAAAAGTCAACTAGGTCCTGTTGGGTTTCACCTACTTATAGCTGTACTTTGGAGATCAATAAACTCCAACACCATAGCCTCCTCTTTGACTTTGTCTACCTCTTTGAAAATTACTTTGATATCTTGCACCTCGACCTTTGCTATTGTTGTTTTGATTCTAGTTTGATCCTTGTTGGTTGTGCCAACAGTCATGAGCTAAATGATTACTCAATCCATAGATCCAACAAGCCTTCTTGTTGTTATTCTGATTACCTCTACCTCTTCCAAAGGCTCTTGGTCTTCCTCTGCCAGTGCCTTTACCTCTTGCAT
Source organism: Ceratopteris richardii (assembly GCA_020310875.1). Lineage (NCBI taxonomy): Eukaryota > Viridiplantae > Streptophyta > Polypodiopsida > Polypodiales > Pteridaceae > Ceratopteris > Ceratopteris richardii. Next base: position 163,977,270 of record CM035410.1, read on the forward strand.
AATAAACTTGAGAACTCGACTCCTCTTCATCCTTTGCTTTAACTTTATCTCCTTTCTTCTTGTTCTTCATGTGCATAGTATAACTTTGTCCTTTATCTCCATCTCCCTTCAAGTCTTGCTCATATGTGAGCATCAAACCAAGTAATTGATTCAAGTCTGAAACAAAATGATTCAAATAATGTTCTGTAGACAACACAAAAGGTTTCCACCTTTCATCTCCTCTCAAACCTGCAAGTAGTTGAGCAATCAATCTGTGATCTTCAACATCTTCATCTATGGATCCAAGACTATCTGCTAGATCCTTCATCTTAGTGACATAATCACTATGACTTCGCTTCTTCTTGAATGTTGTAAACTCTGACCATAGACTTGCTTTCCTTGCTTTGGTAGTGCTTTGGAAATGATACTCCAATGCATTCCATATATCTTCAGATGATTCTAATCCTCTTATATGTGGTAGCAAATGATCAGAGATTGTATTGTAGATGTAGGCTTTTGCACTTGCATCCTTCTTCTACCAATGCTTTAAAGCATCAAGTTCCTCTTTCTTTGGTCGGCTTTCATCTTCAAATACTGGCTTCTCTTCTTCACCTGTTACATATATCATGAGATCTTTACTCATAAGTAAGGCTTCCATTCTCATTACCCATGCGGGGTAATTATCTGTGTCCAGTTTGTCAATGGAGATATGGTCTCCCATACTCCTTTCCTTCTACTACAACCACTGAGCTTAAATGATAAAGGATAATACCTTTTGGAGTTCTTTGTGTATGGAGACATATTTGAAGTAATCTTTTGATGCCTTATGTCTTCAAATGCTCCACCTTTCAATATTTAATGAAAAAATTTTCAAAACTTCTCGTACCTTTGCTGCCTTATGTTCTTTAGGACCTTTCTGCTCTAATACCACTTGTTGATTTGTGAAACATCACGAGAAATGAATTAATGTGACACTAGACAACCTCTATGGTCACCGTTAACTCATTGCCACTCCAAACTTTGAGAAGTGATAGCCAAAACCAATAACTTTACTTCTTCAAAAATTTCCAATCACTGAAATGACATACCTTCAGTATTTTTCTAATTTCTCTAAGCAAAAATATTATTTCTCCAAGATCTTTTGATGGATGAAAGAGAAGAGTAGAGCTTTCCAACAAGCTATTATTTGCAAGAAACAGATCTCTAGAACTCAAGATATAGCCTTCACAAGATGACCTTGTATGACTTCCAAAAGTGGAAATTTTACCTGTTTTAGTAAATCTCACTGTCTAAAAATGAATATTCGATGCCTAGCATCCACTTGCAGCCACTTTTTGTTCATGAAATAGGTGCGTAAACCATAGGTGTGAAGAAAACCACTTTTATGTGGGAAGTCGATGCCAAGCATTGAATTTATGCTGAAACTCGAATAGGTATCCCTGTTGAGCTCACCGAGTACTTTCGAGTAGGGGGCTTGCTCAAATTCACTGAATTTCCATGGCACATTGTGTTCACACACCCATGATCCCTCACCTTGGCTCGTGCAATTTTCCAATGCCCTGCCACCAACATTTCCTGGCTAACTCCGTCACCCTATTTTACCATCCAGATCACCCTTGCAACTTTGTTTCCAGCCTTCGCGTGTTGAATGAAGGCTGAAATGAGAATACAAAATTACCTATAGCTACCACAAATCTTTTCCCATAAATCTTCCAATGAGTACGCCATCATGTGTCACCTCACCCCTCCGTGCCATGCCCTACAATTCATCGTGTCTACCATTAATCTCCAAAAATGGAATTACAGTATCTCCCAACCTATGTATGCGGACATTGATGTGGCTTCTCGTGAACCCATCAATTGGGAGATGTTCTACTTCAATCACATTCACAAGGAATGCCAGGTGGTTGTAAAGTAGTTGTCCAAGGGAGAATTTCCTTGTACTTGTCTTCCTCATATTTTTAATTTTCTAGTACCAACTATAGCCGCATCAGCTCTCCGAGTGTCCCCCTCTTCTCACCGTGGTAGAATCCTCTCATATGGATGTCAATGATGAGGACGATGAAGTCCTTCTATGTTTCCCCCCTAGAAGCGCTGCCATGTGGCTACCACCTCATCACCCGCGGGCATCCTCCTCACCCAAAAAGAAGCCTCTACCACTATGACTGTGACAAAAGAAGTTATTGAGGAAGCCACCATCAATGCGTTCGGCATATCTATTGAGGAAGCCACCATCAAGGAAGTGGGAAAAGTATTTGCCATGCCTCCTAGCTCCCCTCTCAAGGCACTGACTACCTCTTCCTCGCCTCCACTTTCTTCAAGAGCCGAGGACATCGTCACCACCCTCATTGAAGACCTTCCTAACTACCTCGTTACCTGTAGTGATCCCCAATCATAGTCTATCCCCAATCACAATCTCTCGATCATTCAAGAATAACAGAAGAGAGAAAACGCAGTGTGGAGGAGAATGAGACAAAGAAGAAGAAGAGAAGAATAATACATGTCAAAAATCATTAGAAAAACCCAAGAATGAATAGACATATAAATATAAACATATATGTGCGCATAACCTACTTTAACAACCACATGTCAATTCATGCACACTCAAAAGCACACGTTTACACCACTTCACTCATTAACTTTTACTTTTATTTCCATGCAAACACTCACATACACACATGATCCATGCAAAAACTCACACACACACATGGTCCATGCAAATATTCATACGTAATATTGATAGACTTTAGGTTTTTAACTTATTTATATTAATTGTTATCCTTTCAAATTTATAATCTTTATAGAAAATCATACTAAGTGTTTTGAATTAAGGTTGATTATACCTATATATCTCATATTGATACGCACTCATGAACTCATGCATAGAGTTAAGAACTCATACATATTTTATTACGAGTTTACACATAATCATATTAGCACATGACCATATTGGTATGATCATGCATACATTCTCCCATTTATAGCAAGGTAATAATAGAAAACCTAGTAAAAATCCACATCAATTATACTTATGGACAAGAAGGGTGTTTAAAACAGATAATCCAAATGATAAAGTCAAAGGAGCATATATTTTAGGCATTGAGGATAAATATTAGCATAGGTTTAAAGTCACTATAGGATAATCTTATTCCTTTGGATCCAATCATAAAGTTAATATGAAAACATGAATAGAGGATCACACATGGAGTATCACACATTTTAGTTTCATAGTTGTAGAACCAAAATTCCGTTAGAGGTTCTTGTTCGATTCACATCTCCATCGTTTTTAATCTCCAACTACGTAAAAGAGATTTGAGACAAATTAGAAGCTCATATCAAACATATTTTTACTCGTATTGAAATTCACCAATGTATGAAAAATTTTAAATTTTTTTGTATGTCAATTTGAAGGATGAAATCGTTCTGACAACCCTGCTTCCTCCTCTGGTGCCTCTTCTACAGCTATACCTCCAACATCTCTTGATTATTCCCCATCTCAGTCCCAAGAGGTTGTTATCGCCCACCAATCTTCTACAGTGCCCCCCCCCCCCAATCTATCAAATTATCTAGTTCTCTTCCACCCTCCATTCAAAATTTGGCCATCATTGGTCAATATCTAATATAGGTATCTGAAGCACTCCAACCCCATATGCTAACTAAAAAGCAGATCATCTACAAGGAATTGCAGCATAAGATAGCCATTCTAGAAGTAGACATTGCCCCACTCCAAGAGGAAGTTCTTGGACTTCAAGCTAGTGATGTAGTTACAACAGCAAGTCTGCAGTCACAAAGATGAATTGCTTCAATTATGGCAAGCCCTTGCTGACAAGAGGCCGCATTAGATCGTATGGTCAATATCCTAGAGGCCAAGGCCACAACTACTAAAGTCTCTCACTTGGAACACACGTGCACTACCATGCACAACAAGGTTGCACAACGGGAGATGGATTTGGCAGCTACCAAAGAAGAGTTTTTTCAGAAAGCTCAAGCCCTAACTGATGAGATCGAAGTCACTATTAAGCTAAAAAAAGAATTAGAAGATACTCTGAAAGAAAGACAAGCTAATCTCAAGACAATAGAATTCCAGTCTGAGCAGATGGAAAGACTCAAGAAACAGTTGGGTATTGAGAATGATAAACTGCAAAGAATCATCACTAAGATTGAAAACAATAAACTACGATGTTGGGTAGCTTTAAAGAATGATATTTACCTTCAAGAGGCATTTTTGCATGATCAAAGTCAACAATTGCTAAATCAAGTTGTTGCTTCGAGCTCTAATAGTCCGGATGCATTGATGTTAGACCTCGAACATGTGCAAAGATTACTTAAGGCTCTACAAAAGAAAATAAAATGTAGCTTTGAAGATGCACGTACTATGTATATACAGAGCATTATAGACAAAGAGTAGTTTTTGTAATTGGGTTCAAGTCCACCGTGCATGGTAGTGTTAGGCCGGAGGATTATTATTTTCTAAATGTCCAAATATTTCAATGAAGCACTGTAATGGCCTAAGCATTGTAACCTTTTTACATTTTAATATAAGAAGGGCTATAAACATGTTGTTCCGTGTTGTGGCAAAGGTGCACAGCTAGTCCGTTGGACTATGCGTAGTGGGACGGTCAGGTGCAGACTTTGTTTATCCATATTGATTGGTTTGTAAAGTGTAGTACGGTGTCATTGAGTATCAGCTAAGTGATTCATATTTGTTGTGGTGATCAAACGTTAAGAAATTCTAATTGAAAGTGAAAGTGATTAAGTCCATAATCTCATTGATTATCAAAGTAGTAACTCATTTTTGTATAAAGTTTAGAATAAGTGAATTCATTAGTATGTTATTCATGTGATAGTAATTGTGGTGATAGATAATTTTGAGTAAGTAACGCCTCATACGGTGTACTGACCAATGATTAGGGCGGTGAAAGTAATTTGTGAAGTTTGAGACATTGGAACATGAGTGGTAGTTCTTCCAACAATATGTGGTAGTAGTGGATCTAACTTGTGGAGTGGGAAACTATTATAGGGCCTCTGTCTATAGACCCCTATCCATTCAAAGAACACCCTATAGATTATTTCTATCACTTTTACCTTTACAAAATACAATAAGTTAGGATAGAGATTTAATAGGATTGACATCTAGGCCTTGTCGCCTTAACTTATTTTGCCTAATTTGTTTATGTGGATGACATTATCATTACATGGAATGATGCTAATGGCATCCAGGAGGTTAAAGCTCAACTAAAAGAAGAATTTAAAATCAGTGATCTAGCTTTATTAACCTACTTCCTTGGTCTAGAACTTGTCTATACTCAAAGAATGTATATCTATGACATCTTGGTAAAATTCAAGATGGAAAACAAAATTGCAGGTACACCCATGGAACTCAATCATAAGCTTAGTTCTCATGAAGGAGAACTCCTTGTGGATGTTACTCAGAGAAAGTATATCCATGACATCTTGGTAAGATTCAAGATGGAGAACACCGAAATTGTAGGCACACCCATGGAACTCAATCATAAGCTTAGTTCTCATGAAGGAGAACTCCTTCAGGATGTTACAAGCTACCAAAAATGTGTTGAGAGTCTCAACTATGCAACCCTAACAAGAGTAGACATTGCTTATGTAATAAAGTGATAAATAGGAGAGGATTGAACCACACCCTGGACAGATAGGAGATGGTTGAACTACACCCTAAGAGAGAGGATTAGGAAGTAATCCTCAACCATGGCTTTTGGGGCAAGTGGTTAGCCCATCACATTCCTAACCAAGAGGTTGTGAGTTCAATTTCTTACATTGGTATCAGAGCCTAGGAAGTAGGCTTGGGCAAGGTGGAATGATCCAATGGCCTCTAAAAAAGGCGCTTGGGCATCCTCTATATGAAAGGGTAGGAATTGTGGAAGGCGCGCGCGTTGGTTTCAAGGATGGACCTAACAAAGATTGAGGTGTATCTCTCAATCCGTAGGTTAGATTGAGGCATGTAATATACCATTGGAAAGCTCTTGGAACGAACTTTCCAATGAGCTATCTTGGAAGTGTGAAGTCCTTGGGAATCCTTGGGTGGCACTTGATTAAGTGTTCAAGATACCAAGCATGGGTGAGAACAAGGTTCAAGACTGAGGTTGAGAACAAGGGCTCGAGACACCAAGGTTGAGAGCAAGGGTTCAAGAGACCAAGGTTGCGAACAAGGTTCAAGAAACTATTCGAGGTTGAGGGACATCAATTCAAGGGTACCAAGGGATTTCAAGGAGCTAATCACCGAGGCTACAGGGATACATGAGTAGATCATTGAGGACAATGATCAAGTAAGGGGGGAAGAATGTAATAAAGTGATAAGTAGGAGAGGATTGAACGACACCCTGGACAGATAGGAGATGGTTGAACTACACCCTAAGAGAGAGGATTAGGAAGTAATCCTCAACCATGGATTTTGGGGCAAGTGGTTAGCCCATCACATTCCTAACCAAGAGGTTGTGAGTTCAATTCCTTATAGCTTATGGAGTAAGTACATTAAGTAATTTTATGCATGCACCAAGAAAGCCTCACATGGAAGCTTCCAAGAGGGTGCTAAAGTATCTAAAGGGTACCATAAATGAAGGTTTGTATTACCATTTCACTTCCTACTTGGACATAAAGATGTATTCTGATGCACATTGGGCTGGTTCCAAGGATTATAGGAGGAGTAACTTAGGGTACCTATCCTTTGCAGGTTCAAAGCTCGTATCATGGTCATCTAAAAAGCAACCAATTGTGGTTTTATCATCTAAAGAGGTAGAATATAGAGGATTAGCAAATGAAACTCAAGAAGCTATATGGTTCAAGCAACTCTACACAAATTTGTGACTACACTCTTACACTCCAATAATTTTTGGAGACAACACTAGTTCAATTCATTTGGCTTCTAATCTTGTATATTATGCAAGGACTGAGCAGATTGAAGTACAGTCACAAGGTCTTTGGATGGAAGCAAGATGAACAGGTTCAAATTGATGCTTGGTTTGCAAGAAATCAAGGAGGAATGAAGACCAAGCACGATAGGCTTGAGGGGGTGTTGTTGGTGCAAGAGAAACCAAGCCCACATACTTGGTTAATTAGCATATTTCTTATGGAACCTTATATGAGCAGCCTCTTATAAAAACCATTTACATTTATCTTTGTAAAAGATTCCCACATCCACAAGGAAATTAGGAACCATCAAATCTCGTAATTGATTGATGAGAGAATATATCCTATAGTTTAGGATTCACTTTTAGGTGGATCTTTGAATTTGAATTTGAATTCAAAATGTTGGCTCCAATCTCAACTACAAAAAGGAGGATCAAAAGACCCACGTGATATATCGACTTGAGGAGATCATTAGTGAAGGAAATACTTGTGATTTGTGAGCTTAATCCATAGCTCAATCACCCTTCTCACATTGTGCAATACATTATTGCGAATGACATTGTATCTTTATATGATTTAATACATACATTTTCATTACATTCTCACTTCACTTCTCTACCATGACTACTATAGTATAGTGATATTCTCAGAGCTTGTTCTCAGTGTATGATTGATCATTTGTCATGATTTAAAGCATCATATATTCAATACACTACCTAGTTTATAGCTACAAAATCTCATAATCATTGGTTATCGCAATCGTGAGATATTATCATTTCTTTACTCTCTGGTCTGTACTCTGATGCATTCCAAAAATGTCGGGATGCTCCTACGATTTGCTAAACATCATACTGAACGTGTAGTTCATCATTTTCATTGAAATCACTCATGATTGGTAGTTGTCTAAGTTAGTCAAACATCACCAAAAGGAATTAGGCTAACTGCTACTGTGTGTAGAGTGTTGTTCATTATATTGAACAGGTGTAGAGACAAAAATAGACCTTGGTCCAAATTTCTACCTATCTGTTTTGATCCATTGATTAGTGGATCATGTTCTAAACAACATAGTTGATTATTTATGATCGTTAGCAATCTAAAGAGGCCCACTACACTCTCCAATAATTGTTCTTGACTGGTGTGAACCAAGATTAAGCAACACTACTTCATCTCTAAAGACTATCCCCCAACACATACATTGTTAGACATGGGTTACACATATAAAATTGCATACATTGTCAGACATGCGTTATGCGTCTAAATTCTTACACAACACTTTTATCCATCTTCCCCTATGGAAGAGAATATTTATTTTTCTTTTCTCAATTTTCCTCATTGAGCTTATATTCTATGCTTTTGTACTTTAATACATCTCTCTCTATGTAACTAATCTCTTCATTTTGTGCTTCATTCAATATTATGATATGTTCCTCTAGGCTTGACTAATCCCAAGAACAAAACATCAGAGTCTTAGGAAAAAAGTCATTAGTTCCAGACTTGATTAAGCACTCATAAAAAATGTACAAGGTGACATTGATTTTTGTGCCTGTTTCCTAATTACAGTTAGTAGCCCATCGTAGCTTATGACATTTTTTCCCTCTTCATTGAAGGATTAGCATTAGCAAGTTTTCTAGAAGGGATGGCATGTCTCCATGAGAATTTTCTTAATACCTTTCTCTATGAAATATTTCAATGTGTTAGTTGAATGTGTTTGATTATCATGGTTTTGTGTTATAAAAGCTGCAAGAGAAGAAAATGATCCATCTATGGTTCTAGTATGACAAATTTTTATTGCTTAGTTTTTTTCTATGTTTTGTAATTAGATGTGGGATGTTCTATGAGTGCAATAGGATCCAACATTCCACATAATTGGATTGAAGAGGAAGTTGAAATAGTGGTCATTATTTGCTTAAAATGTAGGTTCTTGAAGGGACCATCCGACCTTTGCTAGAACCATATGTTGTAGCAACTATCAAGCCCTTATTGGCTCTAATCATTATAAGATATATCACGAGCATGTGTGATATTTTCATGTGTTGAAAGCAACTTTTCCCTTTAATTTTATAAAATATATCACGAGTTTGTGTGATATTTTGATGTGATAAAACCCTCTATAAATTTGAAATATAATCTCTTTTTTGGAGATAACATGTATGACTTGTATGAAAAATCATTGATATTTTCATGTGGATAAAGCTAACTCTACTATATAAAATTTGAGATATAATGTCTTTTTTTGGAGACAAGTATGCATTATCTATATTATTAAAAACAATCAATTATTAAGTACTTTTTAATACCTAGGTTTTTATTTATTTTACACACCCACTTGTGGAGACACACATGCACACACTTATGTTCACAGATTATATCTTACATGCATGCATATGCAAGTGTGAATGCCCACGCATGCACATGCTTGTATATGTGTGCATAAACATACACACAAACACACACACACACACACACAAGAAAAAAAAGAGGAAAACATATAGTCACAATAATATACATGTTTAGTTTTTAGATATTGTTGGAAGTAGGGTGGGCGTCAATAACAATAATCACAAGTTTATAGGATCTTTGAGCACATGAACTTTAGCATAGACACCTTAGTACTCGAAAAGAAGATAGGTGAGAGATAGAGATAAAATAGATAAGATTTTCAAGTGTATGATAAGCTAGAATGATCCCTACACTATCTTATATTCCAATGTCAAATTACAATTTGTGAGTATGATATAAACTAACAAGATCTGAAGGTAGAAATAGGAACATTGATAAAAGAAATTATGTGCAAAGTGCCTAAGAGGTATGAAGAGTGTGTGTGAGAGATATGGAGAATATGAACAATTTACAATTTTTTTACAACAACCCTAATTTTGATTAATCTAAATTAGAAACTCGTGAACTAACAAATAGGATATAAATATACTTGTTACTCATAGTAACTCAACAAGTGATGCTGATGGTTGGCTGAAATTGACTCCTCCAAGTACTCAAATGTAGAGAATAGCTCCTCTAAGCTTCTGCTAGCTTAATCCTCACTAACAATGCTAAATGCTTGTGTGATTGGATTGATATGAAACAATGAGCCAATGCTCTCCTTATGTAATGATTGACCTCAATGTAAAAGCATGCATTTCTAGAAAAGCATGCATATTTTTTTGCGATCCCCATATCAAATCGGGTTGCTCCAAAACAAAAATCCTAAGAAAACTACGTGAAACAAAATACACCATCTAGTTTCTAGATATGGGGATTGAACCTTGTCCAATGCTTTTAGAAGTCATTTGCTTTAACCATGCTGCCATGTGATTTCATTGTAGAGCATTCTATGACATAGAGATCATGTGGCTGCCATGTTAGAATTGTGGCCTTTTTAGTCATTGATTCCAACAATCCCCCCTTCAATGTCATAATGGTAAAAGGTTCAATATCCTCCAAAATTTCCTATGTTTGCAAAAGTTTGGATATTGGCAAATATATCTCTTAATTGATTTCCACTCAATCTTGCATGGATCATGCATGAACCTAGATACTTGAGAAACTCCAAACTCAATGTTCCGATGTGTATTACATAGATATATCAAGCAACCAACTTCTTGACTATATAATATAGCATGAAATGGTTTTGAATTTTCTTTCAATTATAATGACACATTGATATCCATACGTGTCCGCATAGGCTTTGAATCTTTCATCTCAAACCTTTCCAATGATTTCTCAATGTATTTTTGTTGTATTATATAGATACACTCATCTTTGTACATGAATTTTATCCCAAGGTAATAATGAAAAATAATTAAGTCATTTAGATCAAATGTATGCTTAAATTGTACTTTAAACAACTAAAGGCATGAATCCCTGGGACTTGTGATAATCATATCACTTTGTAGTGCATCTTGAACACTAGTTGGTTCATTCTTAACAGAAGTAAGAGCTAAAATATTATGAATCTCAAAATGTTTTGCATAATTCACTTGATCTACTTATTGTCTCCTTGTTTGACTTCTAGTTCCTCTAGAGTATTCCTTTATACTACTGCCCTTCTAGGTTTGATATAACCACTTTAGTGCATTCTTAAAAAGTGGTGAAATATTTTTTGGTTCTTTAGTATCTCTTTCTTCTGGAACTCTGGCACCTTCTCCAACTTCTTGAGTTGGAACTTCAAGAGGTACTAATGGTGGAATAGGTACTAGCATAGGTAATGGAACACTCTTTTCACCTTTATCAAGTACATATCTTAAGGTTTGAGAAGGTTCATTAGCCCCCTTATATGGCTAAATGTAAGAATCCAAATTCCTTCTATAAAATGCATAGTCATCTGCTTTTATGAATTTTGGAATCTCTTCCTTCTTATCATAAACTAGATTTTCTTCTATATATGCATTGCTTGAGATATCACTTATATCTAGAACATAGAATTCTTATCCTTTGTTTTAAATTTCATAACCCATAAAGATAGCTTTAATGGATTTTACATCAAGCTTACCACGATCCTTCTTCTCAATGTGAACATAAGCTGGGGAACCAAAAACTTTGAAGTAACTCACATTGGGCATCTTCCCATAATAAGCTTCATAAGATGTGATAACCTTTAACGCTTTTGTGGAAGACCTGTTATGTGATTAGCTATATGTACTACATCAAATCAAAACTTGGGAAAAAGCATTTTGGATGACATCATACTATGCATCATCTCAACAAGGATCCTATTCTCCTCCCCTACCACTTCTCAAAATCTAGATCATCGATTGAATTTCATTTTCAACCATAGCTAAGAACTTCATAAAAGTGGAAAAAAACTCTAAATTAACTTTAAGACCATAAATCCATGAATATCTTTAGAAATCATCAAGGAAAGTAATAAAGTACCTAAGACCTTGAATAGGGTCCATTCTCATCAGATCATTCACATCTGAATGTATGATTTGAAAATTCGTTGTGGCTGTTATATATCCATGCTTCTTGAAAGGTAGTTTGTGAAGCTTTCCTTCAACACATCCTTCAAATGATTTTGCATCATCTGGTAAAGCGAAACTAGGTAGAATCTCGACTATACTATGATCTTTGATATGTTTGAGAGTTTTATAACTAATATGACTAAATCTAGCATGTTGTAGCTTCATGTTCTCCTTAGATGTAGTAGACATAGCCACATTAGCATGACTATTTTTGGATAACACAAACATGCAACTTCTATTTTCACCTTGAAGTAGACAATACTCCTCATTACGTGAGAGGATCTAACATGAATCTTACTTAAAGATAACATTATGACCATCTAACAAGAAAGAGATATAGGCCTCGATCGAACCTCCATTAAAAAAAAAGAAAGTAGATATTGAGAGCAAATTCTTCTTTATTTCTGGCACATAAAGAACATTGAAAACTGTGAACTTTCCACATGCTCTTGACTTAAGGTTCACTTCTCCAACACCTACAAAATCCAAATTATGACCATCTGCAATGGTCACTCTTCTACCTAAAGAGTTAGAAAGAGAAGAAAATACCTTTTTGTAACCTATCATATGCATAGTAACTTGAGAATAAAAAATCCAAGCATTATCACAGATTGCACTTAATGGTGCATGAAATTTAGGTTTTGGATCATCTTCAACACTATTACCTCATGCTTTCATTTTCTCATTGAAAATCCTCCTTTTGCATTCTGCTATGTAATGACCTTGTTTCTTATAGTAATGGCATACTCCTTGCTTCGAATCAGATGTAGTAAAAGAATTTTCTTTGGATGTAGAGGAAGCATTAGGGTTAATGTAGAAGTTTTAGGATTAGAAGACTTATGTTACTTCTTTGTATTCCTTCTCATTTCCCTTTGAAGATGATAACATGGCTTCATCATTCTCTTCCATTCCTTTTTGTTGATCTTCATCTTGAAGTAACATGCACTATAGCTCTTCAAATGAAAGTTCTCTATCTCTTGTAGTAAGAGTAATAGAAGTGACAGAAGCATGATATAAGGAGGGATAAAAAAGCATCAAGACTTAACATGTGTGAAGTTGTTGTGTGGGATAAACAACCACCAAGATTTAACGTGTGTGTTGTTGGTGTAGATACCATCCACTACCTCCAGTTCTCTCTACCACCTATACATCTATGTATTTAAGGGTATGGAGGATACAAGATGGGCTCTCAAGAGATTCTATAGATATGCATCTCTAATTTTTGAAAAGATGCTCATATCTTCTTTCTTTCTTTTCTCAAACCATCTCGTACATTTGATAAGCCACCTTATCAATGCCATTAACTTCCTTGTTTAGATATCTTAGAGATGGGCTTTGTTGAATTCAGAGAGCTCAAGGAGAATCAATTTTTATTTTTAGTCATTTCACCTTAGAGCATTGAAAATAATTTCATGAGTCTCATAGCCTAAAATTTATAGGTATTAATGCTTTTAAATTTTTGATATTTTGATTTTTGCTCTTGTTATAAAGGTAATTCTATGATCTATGTGTCTGAACGATTCAGACAGATATGAGATCAGACACACTTTGGTCACTCATGGATATGACCAAAGATCTTCGATCGTGTATTCTTGTAACCAAGGGATCCACTTAGCCTAGTGTTATGACTCAGGAGTGTGAAGGAGGAGGACTTGGTTTCAACCCCCATTGGGTGCATGGGGAGAGTATTTTGACTAAAGAGCTCTAGAACCTTCTAGAAGCTTCCTCTTGAAATAACTCTAGTTAAGTTGGACACGGTGCACATGCAGTTACATGGCCGGCACATGGATGATTAGTATCCACATGCCCAAGAAGGCAATCCCTTGGAGAGTGCTATACATTGAGGCATATGGTTGGGAGGAGAGTCATCCATCCATGAGCTAGTCTAGTAGTAATGTTGTTCCATTGGTTTTAGAGCAAGGTGATTATTTTTCTTCATCTTCTTCATCATAAAATTTTGTGCATGGAATTTTTTGCTCATGGGTGTGCAGAGAATCATCCCAAATCCACCTTGGTAGTGTAAATCAAAGATCCAAATGTGGAGATTACAAAATGAAAGGTCTTTTCTTCAGGGATTAACATTTGAGACTTGAACCCATAATGCCATCAATGAGAGGATCTCTTCTAAAACAATCATGCTTGCATCTTCGAGATGAATTTTTGTCTCTCTCATGCTACCTATTTGGAATTCTAGAGCTGATCACGCCTACAAAAAGAGTTTAATTCTATGCATTCTTCTTCGATGTCTAGCACTTATAGAGGTTATCCACCTTGCTTAAGATCTCTGACCAGTACCTGAAGGTTTGAAGAATAATCAAACATATATCTTCAATAGAGAGTCACATTTGGAGCTTGAACTCATGACCTTATAGAGATATGTATTTATTCTAAGCCATGAGCTCGACTATGTTCCACGTGGAAGATCTAGAAGTGATTGATCTTTATCTCTATTAAGTTCATGTGTCCAAAGGAGGAGCTCAAAGACCAAAAGGTGATGTGCATCCAACTCAGAAAGCCTTGTGAAACTTGTTGGTGCAATATAAAAGCCTTTACATTTGGCTTGGCATGGAAAGCATTATGTGGAAGCATTTGATGGATCATATGAATCCTAGCTTGTAATTGTTTGATCATTTACAACTTGTAATTTAACCTTGAGAGAAGGTATGAAGCCCAACAAGAAGCAAAGGAAAGAATAAGAAAGGCTAAGGATCTTAGAGAAGTTTTCTTATGTGAGACACCTTCAAGGGTGAGACAACATTTGAATTTTCATAATGAGCAAATCAAAATTTTGATAGATTCAGGTGCACAAGTTAATTTGATCAGTTTAGTTTTGTTGGATAAGTTCAAATTTAAAAGGACTCAGAGTAAAACGTTTATTAAAACATTGGACTAGGGTCAGATAATACAAAGCTTGTCTTCACCATCTATTGAAGTTAAGTTTAATGAAGAAAATATGAAATAGATTGTGAAGAATGGCCTGATCATATGATGACTGAGAAATTGATTTTAGGACAACCATGGCTAAGGCAAGGCAAAGTAATTTTGGATTTTGAAAATATGAAGCTTAAGTTGACAATAAATGACAAAAGGTTTTTAATGTTTTTATTGAGTTATGAAGAACAGGAAATTCAATGGGACATCTATGACTAAGATTTGGAAGGATTTACTTTTCCACTAGAAGCTACAAAGGAATTAGAAACAAAACTTCTCCATGACCAAATCTACTTCAGACAAAAACAGGAGGATATTGAAGGAACCAAAGACGTTGAAAAGAGAGTAGAAAGGTGGAAAGTATGGAATAATCAGGAACATCTAGGCATCAAGACAGAAAGGATGTGGAAACCAAGGACATCCAAGCACTGCTCATCAAAACAATTCAGCAAAACTAAATGGATGTGGAAACCAAAGACTTCCAAGTACTGTTTATCAAAGTTGTACTCCAAAAATAGAGTCAATAGGAATCAAGTATTTTTGGGTAAAAAATCAGATCTGCTTCAATGGAGAGAAAACAAGGATGAAGATACTAAAACAGTGCAAAAGCATGAAGAACCACAAATGAAGGGAAGGTCAACATTCTCATCAAATACACACGTTGGATTCTTATTTAAGGATTCAAAATTTCATCAAGATGGATTTATGACACTCTAGAAATTATGTCCATGTACTTTACCTCATTCATTTTTTTTAAGGAAAAAGAATAGGAGGGGAAGAGATAAAAGAGAAAATTAAAAAAAAAAACTCTTTTTTACATAAGTTATAAAGCACGAGCAAGATATAGGTTATAATTTGGCAGGACTAAGCAATCACTGTTTAATTATTTCAGTCACTGTTTAATTATTTTTTCTTTTAGAAATTTTTTCTTATATCTATTTAAATTCTCTTAAATTCCATTCATTATTTTCTTATTTAAAAAAAAAAGAGGAGAGAGCACTAGATATCGTGCTACACATGTGATGATCACTTTAATTTTGTTTTACCTGCTATGCAAACAAGGAAGTCATGGTTTATCTGATATTTTATCTTTTATTTTTTCTCAATGTCATTTTATCTCAAGACAAATGTGTTTTCTTTTATATTTCCTGTGACTTATGTGGTGGAAGTTTTTGGTGGAATGTGTTAGACTTTCTTCAGGATGGTGAATGCAAAAGAATTACCTATTCATGACTTCAAAGCTAATTTTGTGACATTGTCAAGAGGACACTGGTTTTTGGATAGTGAAGCAGTAATGGAAGATGTAGAATTAGAATTTGATGAAGAACAGGATATCCCGAAAGCTGAGAAGATAGCAAAAGAGCTGAGGGAAACCATCAATATCATTGGTCAGCATATCTTTACAGTGGGCGTTGGAGGTTACAAATATACCATGCTATGTCAAGAATTCTACAAGTTCCAGAAAGTGGCTGCTAATTATAAAAGATGGAAGGCAGTGGGGTTACATAGACTATTGGATGAACCTCTCTTCTTTATAGATTCTGAGAGATATCACAGGTCATGGCTAGTTTGTTGGAAGTAGGCAAAGGCAATGATGCGTACTTCAGATGTTCAGTTAAGGATAAGGAGAACAAAGAAGTACAGATCACCATTAAAGCAGAACACATCAGGACAGCTCTTCAATTCTACCCCATGGGAACCAAATTGGATGGCAGCTTTGTCAAGAGGAATGCAGCAACATATGCTAGATATTCAAAGTTTGTGGATTTCAAGGAAAGGAGAATGAAGAATTTACGACCAGAATGTTTCTTCAGTATTTATGTTTTCCAAAATTACCAAGATATACAATGCCGCATAAACCAATCACTTTGATCATGTTCAACAGTAAAGACAGGACTAAACCATTTGGAGTAATGGATGTAACTCCCTACATCCATGATCAATTAAAAGAAGCAGCAAGACATTGGCAACAGAGAAAGTTTATGAATGGAGCACAGTTCTTAACAAGAATCATATACCATATTTTAGATATGGAGGATGAGTTGAAGTTGGCTCCTGAAGCTCAGTATTTCAGGAGTTTGATGGCAGGGATTAAGAGTCCTTCAAAGTTGATGTCAATAAGAGAAGCAGAAGCCCAAACAAGCATGAGGGGATCAGGAAGAAAAAGAAAAGGGGTGTCAGAAGAAGTAATTCCAGTTAAGAAGAGAAGACTAGATCCAAGGAATGTAGTCTTAGAGCAAGAAGAAGTAACCAAAGAGGAATATGAAGCAGCTCAGAAAGAAGTCCAAGCTTCAAAGGAACCCCACCCACCTCAAAAAAGCAAGGAACAAATTTATTCTTATTTGATTCAAGGTAATGATAAGAGGGCAATCTATGAAGCTCAGTATCAGAAAATGTTGGAAAATTATTCATGTGAAGCAACAGATTGGATACAAGAGGAGGTGGAATATTATTAAGAATTACGTGATCAAATGATGGCTGCAGAAATTGAAGAAGTGTTTGTCAATAAAGAAGTGGAATTATTGGCCTATTTTAAGGAATTACAAGGTCCTCCAGAATCTAGAACTAGAGTAGTGGTAAAAAAGAAGGTCGAGAAAAAACCTATCCAGAAAAAAAAGTTAACCAAAAAGAATAAAGGTAAGGCAGTTGAACATGTACAGATGCAAGAGTCAGTAAAATTATCATAAAAAATATCATCAAAAGAAATCAATTGGAATAGAAGAGCACAGATTGGACATTTTAAACCTCTCACTACCCAGCACACCAGTAACAACAGTATAGGCTTCTGTAAAAAACGAAACACCAGAGGAATTGAGCAAAAAGTCAAAAGGGATACAGGTCTGTGAAGAATCAACAAAACAACTTAGCCCTGGGGAGGAAAAAAGGAAAATAAAAGGTAAAGAAGTAATGATGGAGGAAGGGGTTGAAGCAAGGAAAGAACTCAGTAGTGGATGATGGACACATGATTTCAACCTATATGGACAAAACCCTCACAACAACCTTATTATCAACCATATGAGGAAAAACAAGGATTGGAAAGCAAAGCACAATTATATAGCCAGCTATAGAGTCAAGAGGATGGAAGCAAAAAGGAAGAAAAGGTTGCAATATCACAAAGATCAGAAAGAACAGATTCTAAGGAATATACAGAAGGGAAAACAGAAACACAAATAAATCAGAGTATAGAGGAGGTACTTTTTGATCTAAATCATAATGAAGAGTCCACACATATAGGTGATCAGGAAAAGGAAGAAGAATTAGACTTTATGGACATAGATGAGCACCATTCGTTTCCTTCTCATACCATGGTATTATGCAATCAAAGAACAAGAACAATAGAATGCATGCATGTGCCTAAATTTAGAACATGAGTTATTCAACAAACACAAGCATTATATTTTACTCAAAAGTAATCTCAAGATAGAAATGTGATCTAATCCTCAACAAACAATATGCACTGCATTCATGTTCTTCCAAAAACATTTATGTCATAGGCACAAAAGACCTTTGTTAGAAGAAGCATTTTTTGAAGGGAAATTATTTGTAAAATGTCAAAAAATTGTAGAAACATTTATGCAAATAATGTCAAAATGAGGAAGAGTCTTCCTCATGTAAATTAGAATCATATGTATTTTTTCTAGAATTTTTGGAAGCTCTTTGATAGCATATTTTTAGATTAGAAGGGAAAAGGACCAAAAATCAAGTGTGAAAAGGGACACTTGAAAATGTATAAAGGATAATTTCCTCTATTCTGAGAGGGTTGGTTGTATTATTGTGCTATCCAAGTAATTTGAAGAGCTCTCCTTGCAGAAATCGTGTTTCTTCCTTTCAAGTACTTTCTTTAGATTTGTTGAGTCTATTATATGTGTGATCCATGGAATTTGCAAGCTTCTACTGTGTACTTCTGTTTAATGTGTATGCTGAAGAAATAGAGCTGGAAATGGAAATTGTCAATTTTCAGAGAATCGTGATTGTCTCCTCTGAAGGTTACAGGTATCATTTCTGATATTTAACTTCATAATTGTGTTCTACTGAGATAATAACTCACTTTAGGTACCAAGATCATTGGAAATGATGTAGTGTTGATCAAGATAATCAAAACCCTAGAAACTTCTCTTCATCTTCATTATTTCCCAGAAATCCAGTCATATTTCTCTTATTTTTTGGATTCCATCATCTAGAAGGGGTTGTGGTCTTTGTATACTTCCCGGATTGACAAATGTAAGATGTATTGTTGATTCTTTATGCTAAAATGATTGGAGAGGACAACTCCAAAGGGTAACAACAAACATTTTTTGGCACCGTTGCAAGGGAAGTAAAACAAAAGCTTCATTGAAGTTGGACCTTGCTAGATCTTCCATTGATGATGGTATTGAACACATTGAAAAGGTAATACTCTTTAATCAAGAAAAGAAAATATGAAAAGGTAGGTTTCTTTGTTGTCTTTTGGGAAAAGAAAGCAAGAGATAGCCTTTTGAGATAAGAAGTGGTGAAATTCTTGCAAATTGATAGTTGCTCATATCATTTTTTAAGTAAAGTGCAGGTGTGTGAAAACCTGAATCAAGATAGTTGAGGACAAGGTAAAATGTGACTATCTTTGCATTTGTAGAGTGCTTTTTGACCAAGTGCCAAGCAAAATTTTTGATCATGGAAAAGATGACATGATTGCATTGAAGAAAGTCAAGTAAAGTAGCTATATGCAAATAGATAAGATCCGTTTGTTAGCTAAAGGCAAAGCAACAATCTTGAGAAAAGATTTATTTGCATCTCGAAAAGAAGAATGTTTGAGTTTATCTTTGCATGAATGGATAATTGCACTTCTTAGCACATTTTTCTTTGGGAAGTTTTGCTCATAAATTGATTAAATTGCAAGCATAAAAGAGTATAACCAATCATGAAACAAAAGGTTAATGGACCTCTAAACAAGAAAACCCTAAAATAAGTGTTTACCTTGATTTAGGACAAAATACTAAAAAAAATTTTAAAATCCATCAAAAAATTCAAAAAAATTTATTTTTTCCAAACAAAGTTGGACTGGCGTATTATTGTTCAAAGTGGACGAGCAAAAGTGGAAAACAATTCTGAAAATTGAAAAAAATAATAATAAGTGAAAGTTGCTGTCCAATTTCTTAAAAAATATGTTTCTTATGAGTTTGATGGTGTATAATTGGAGGTGACAAGTGATCTCGAGTTGGTAAAGAATCTTGAAGAGGACTAAGAAGAAAGAAAAATAAAAAACTGCAAAAACAAGAAGTTCAAAAGAAACACGATTCTTTGCACAGGATCGCGATTTTCTGTAAGGAAAAGAATCTGAACTAATTTTGCACATTTGGGGAATGAGGTAAGTGGTTATAAGAGATTTTCATAAAGTGGGTGAGTAAAGAAAATAAAATTTCAAAATATTAGTGAGAATTGAGCATCAAGTGAGTAAATTGAAAATTAGGCACAGAATCACGATTTTCACTAGTGAGATAAAGGGAGTGACTTGTGATGAAAAGTTAGGAATTGTGAATTAAAACCATAAAATTGTTGAAGAATAAAAATTGAACAAGTAAAAAGTGAAAATCCTGAGAAAATTGCACAAAATCGCGATTGTGTGAAGTATATAAAACCCTAGAATCTCATAAAAAACCTCATTTGAGTGAGGGAGAGAGAGAGGGAGAGTGGACAAAATCGCGATTTCCTGCAACCACAAAGCTCTTGGATATTTTTTGATCAAGCAAGCAAGGTAAGGAATTCCCAATAAATTTTTTCATTATTTCAAGTTCTCATATGATGATTAGAACATAAAAAATTCAGAAAATAGTAAAATCACGGAATCGCGACTTTTAAAATTTTGAGTTTTATTGAGAAAAAATAATAATTTTGTTAAAACTCTTTTATTGCATGTTAAAATTTTAACTAGGTGATTCTTTTGGAGACACAAAAACTTAAAAATTAAGAACTTCAAAAATTTCCAGAACTGCACAGAATCGTGATTCTGTAGTCAAACACAAAATCGTGATTCTCTGAAATAAAACACAAAATCGCGATTCCCAGAGCACGATTTCTATAAGAAAATTGTGATTTTAACGATTATGAGCAATCACGATTGTCTGAGAACAGAATCGTGAAAGACACGATTCTCACCACAGAATCATGAAAAACACGATTCTCACCACAGAATTATGAAAAACACGATTCTCTCCACAAAATCGTGAAAAAACACGATTCTCACCACAGAATCGTGAAAAACACGATTCTCGCCACAGAATCGTGACAAAACACTATTCTCTCCAGAGAATTGTGACAAAACACGATTCTCACTAGAGAATCGTGAAAAATACGATTCTCACCACAGAATGGTGAAAAACACGATTCTCACCACAGAATCCTGAAAAACACGATTCTCTCCACAGAATCGTGAAAAAACACGATTCTCACCACAGAATCGTGAAAAACACGATTCTCATCACAGAATCGTGAAAAACACGATTCTCACCATAGAATCGTGAAAAACACGACTCTCTCCACAGAATCGTGAAAAACACGATTCTCTCCACAGAATCGTGAAAAAACACGATTCTCACCACAGAATCATGAAAAACACGATTCTCACCACAGAATCCTGAAAAACACAATTTTTTTTAAGAGGATTGTGAGTAAGTTGAATGATTCTTAGATCTGGTAATAAATTGTACACACCTCCTAAACAAGATCTAGGAAGGAAGGAGGTAGAACCACTGATAGGAGAATTACAAGAAAAAGATTTTGGGCAAGAAAATAATATGGAAAATTTAAATGAAACCAATGAATCTTCTGAAACTGGTGATTACAAAAATATTCTCAAATATATGTATACAAATAGGTTTGGAACCTATGTATACAAGGATGGAATGCATAAGTTTGTCATTAGATTGAGAAACTTAGAAGTTCCCCTGAATATAACACCAGTAGCACAATTCAGGGATGGCAGATATGAGGATAGATAGGGATGTGTATACATCTTCTCA
This sequence comes from Ceratopteris richardii, assembly GCA_020310875.1. Lineage (NCBI taxonomy): Eukaryota > Viridiplantae > Streptophyta > Polypodiopsida > Polypodiales > Pteridaceae > Ceratopteris > Ceratopteris richardii. Next base: position 163,999,012 of record CM035410.1, read on the forward strand.
CAGGACCCAGAAAACTCTAATGACTTAGGGCAATGTGCAGACAAGAGACCTTGGGAACAAAACCTAGGGAAACCAGACTTGCCAAGACAACATGAAACTCACAATAATAATGAGCAACAACAAGGTAGGAGAATACATACTTCCCCAAATCCTTTTGAAAGAGAAGCAGAAGGACTAAATGATTTTCCATTTAGAAGGAGACATCAGTGGCAAAATCACGGAAGAGTGCTTAGGCCCTATCAAGTAGCCAAATGCATGAATACTCAATATGAAGGATATTCTGATCCTCATGCTCATGCTGTAGAATTTAGACAATTAATTAGAGCAGAAGATGAGGATTATAAAGTGCAATTTGAAGCATTTGGTCTAACCCTAACTGGACCTGCACTATCTTGGTTCATTCCCTTGAGAAAGGAAATGTATCCGGATATTGAATCTTTCCTAGAAGCCTTCATAGGGGAATTCTCAAAAACTGGAATAAAACATAGCACAACTACCTTGATACATAGCTTTAGACAGCAAAAAGATGAAAATGTCAGAGAGGTAGCTAGGAGATTCAAGCAATACATTGACAGATGTCCTAGAGAAGAAGTACCCTCCATGGCAAGACAAGTATCTCTATTCATAGAAGGATTGAGAAGTGCCCAATTAAGAACCTTGGTGTATTATAGAAGGTGCCCAGACCTAGGAGCATGTGTTAAGGAAGCAATAGACTTAGAGGATAACCGAGGACAAGATCTATAACCATTTGATCAACCAAGAACAAATGAAGATAAAATCCCACCAGCAGAAGAATTAGCGCAGGAAATTGCCAAAGCCCTAGAAGTTAGCACCAAGACAAACCTGATAAACACCAAGATAGCTACAAATAAGAAATGCTATAACTGTGGAGAAAATCATTTGGTACAACAATGTCCATATCAAAAACCACAACATTTGCAAGATAGGAAAACACTCAAATACTGTACATTGGAAAGGAAATGGACAAATCATACCAGAGAAGAATGCTTCTACAATAAAAAACCGATTAAGGAAAGAGAATATATGAACCAACATAATTTACAAAGAGAATTTGGATTTGTGGAACAACCAAGACCTGTACTTGGGCAACAACCACCATTACCAAGAAATGTGGTACCAGTCAAATACACACCAATAGAAGAAGAAAGCTCAAGACTTAGAACAGCATACAGAGAAGATTATCATTGGAATGAAGGATATCAAGAAGAGTGGGAAGGATATGAGATAAGAGAACCAGAACTGCAAGCCCTAGACTTGGGAAATGGGAGAATTGAAATGGATACAGATACATTTATGTACATAACCAATAATTACATGTCCAAACAGAAACCTCAGTTCAAAGGGAGTCAAAAAATAACTTGTTATAGATGTGGAGGGGAACATTTCATTAGAGACTGTCCACAACCTCCTACACTAAGGATAGAAGGAGCTTATTGCAAGGATTGTGGCACGGAACACCTAATAAAGGATTGTCCACGAAATCCTCAAAAACAACAGAACACATCTAATAACATACCATTAAAAACAGTCAACATAATGGAGCAAGAAGAATTGAGTGACCAAGATCAAGTAAATGTAAATGCTATAACAAGAGCACAAGCTAAACAACAAGAAACAACTAAGGAACAAAAGAAGAATTCATTTCTAAAGGAAAAGAAAAATAGACAAAAAGGAAGATGGGAGAAAAAATGAGAAATGGAAAAAATTTGGAAGAAGAGATTATAGAACAGTCAAATAATAGTCAACCTCAGTATAAACCAACTCAACAAGAGGCAAAAAATTCACAAAGTTTGGAAACTTTGATAAAAGCATATAAGGGAAGAATTCAAGAGGGACCAAATCCTACAAACCATGTAATGGCTTACCCTATGCCAGATTTAGAGCATGAAAGAATGCAAAGATGCAAACAAATCATACAAGAAACACAACTTAAAATGAAGGAACCTGACAATTGTTCAACAACAGTTGGGGAAGCAAATGAAACAGAAACAAGGAAAACTCTTGATCTGAAAGATAATGCACAAATAACCTTCCAAATCAATATAGACAAGCAATGTACAATTTTATACCACACCACAATGGAAGAATTAGTAAAACAAAATCCTCACCTGCAACACAATATGAAAAAGGGGGAAGCAATACCAGAGAATTTTGATCCAAACCAACAAGAATTGGAGGAGTTGTTGTACATTCCTATTGATAAAATTGGAGGATATTGTGAAGGAGAAGAAGGAAACTCAACTCTGAGAATACAATTTGGTAAAAATCATGCCAAAGCTATATCGAATAGTGGATCAGGTGTGGATATCATGACTAAACAAACTTGGGAAAGATGGGGAAAAAATGAATTAATACCCACTAAAATGAGATTACAACTTGCAGATGGACACATAGAAAAACCCCTAGGAATATGGGAAAAGGTGATTGTGGAAATATGTGGAATAGAATTAGAGCATACTTTTGCCATAGTTGAATTTCCACAATCCACTTCATATGAAATTATCCTAGGAAGACCATTTATGAGACAAATGCAAATTGTGCAAGATTGGGGTAATGATTGCCTATATCTTCAGAGCAAAGGAAGGATAACCAAAGTGAATCTAAGAAATGGTCAATATTGTGACTTGTCCCCTCAAGAATGGTTCAAAATACATCAAAATCAAGAATTAAGCGAAGAATCAGAGATTGAAGATCAGAATGAAACAGAATCATCAATATGGAAGTGCAATGTGATAAGAAACCTTACAAATAGAAAAAGAAGATTAAGAAAAGAAGATTGTGTAGAAGGGAGAAAATTACATGATGAGAGCTATATACCACAAAAATTCAAAGATGAAGAATTTGAGCCTTATGGTTGGAACCAGATTTTGGCTACCATGGATCTAGCCAATGATGAGTATGTGGGAGTGAAATTCCAAAATGAAGAAGGATATGATGTCTTTCACATAGGAATACAAATGATAAAGGTATCAAAAACAGAAGAGGACCAAGAAGAAGAAATGATATTGAAAAATGGTAAAACACAATATTTGGAAGAGGTAAAAGCTACAAATGCAATAAAAGATAAAATCTCAGGCAAATATAGAAAAAACAAACACAAGGAAATAGAAAAAGATCAAGAGGATGAAAAAAATGAGAAAATGACAAACAAGGATCAACAGTTTGATGTACCTGCAAATTTCAAGACTTATGAAGTAGAAGACAGACTACTTCTCAAAATGAAACCAAAGAGAGAAAAGAAAAGAGGGGAGGCATATGACAATGAGGAACAAACTAAGAAGGTAATGATCACCCAGGAAGAGGGGGAAGAAAGACATATTGTAATAGCTGATAACATGAAAAATCAAGAGGAGGGAGCATTAAGAAATTTGGCCAGAAACTATAGGGATGTGTTTGCTTACAGCTACAAGGATTTGAAAGGAATTGACCCTAAAATCTGTGAGCATAAGATTCCTATTACACCTGATGCAAAGCCTAGCAAGCAAAGACATTACACATTCAATGACAAATACTCTGCCAAAATAAAGGAAGAAATTGACAAGCTGCTGGCTGCCAATTTCATCTATGAGATTGAGTATACAAAATGGATATCTCCTATAGTTGTAGTACCAAAAAAGAATGGGAAACTCAGGGTATGCATTAACTTGAAAAAAGTGAATGCTGCAACTATAAGAGATAGCTATCCATTGCCTATAATAGACCATCTTTTAGAAAGAGTTGCAGGGAAGGAGGTCTATAGCTTTTTGGATGGTTTTTCAGGATACAATCAGGTACCCATAGCTTTGAAGAACCAACATAAAACTGCCTTTTCCACAGAATGAGGAATTTATGCTTTTAGGGTTATGCCCTTTGGGTTAACTAATGCCCCAGCAACTTTTCAAAGATAAATGTGTCATATTTTCAAAGAGTTCCTGAGGAATATAATGGAAATTTATGTGGATGATCTTTGTACTTTTTCATTAAAAAGACAGGATCATTTGGAAGATCTAGAAAATATATTCAGGAAATGTAGAACATACAGAGTATGTTTGAATCCAGAGAAGTGTGTGTTCTTTGTAAGACAAGGGAGAATGTTAGGGCACATAGTCTCCAAAAATGGAATTTCAACTGATGAAAGGAAAATTAAGGCCATAGTGGAACTTCCAAGACCAACAAATGTAAAGGAACTTCAAACTTTCCTGGGACATTGCGGGTATTATAGAAAATTTGTACACAAGTTTGCTGACATAGCAAAACCTTTGTATGCTTTAATTACAAAATTTGAGTGGACCAAAGAGTGTGACCAAGCTTTTGAGACTCTAAAAACTTGTTTGGTAACAACACCAATTCTAAAAACACCACAATGGGATAAAATTTTCCATGTCCATGTGGATGCTTCAAATTATGCTTTGGGATGTGTGTTAGCACAACCAATAGAAGGAAGCAAATTAGACTTCCTAGTTGCTTATGCTAGTAGGCAACTGAATTCAGCAGAGAAAAATTACACAACCACTGAGAGGGAAGGTTTGGGAATGATATTTGCTGTGAAAAAATATAGACATTACCTTTTGGCCAACAAGTTTAAATTTTCTGTGGATCACTAAGCTTTACTCTACCTAGTAAACAAACCTTGTCACACTGGTAGAATAGTCAGATGGTTTCTTCTACTGATGGAGTTTGAGTTTGAGGTAGTGGTTAGACAAGGAAAGAACCATTTGAGAGCAGACCATTTGTCTAGAATCCAGGCTAAAGAGTCAAGTTCACCTTTAGATGATGACTTGCCAGATACATATCTGTTCAAAGTAGAAAGTGTTCCTGAATGGGCTATGACTCTAGTACCTTTGCTAACTATGGGACCCTGCAGAACATTTGGAAACAACACACATATGGTATTACAAAGTAGAAATTTTATGCTGATGGCTAGTCATTTGTATCATCTCAATTATATGGGCATATTGGAATATTGTATTCCAGAAGAGGAGCAGCAGGAATATTTGAAGAGAGCTCACTATTGGAACCCTTGTACTCATGATTCCATGATAGTCACCCTAAGTAATCTCAATAGGATGGGAATACATTGGCCTAATAAGATTCAAGATGTAAAAAAGTATATTTCCAACTACTGGAAATGCCAATCCTTGAGAGATTCAGAAGTTATAACCTTATACTGGTTTCAGAAAAATCCAGATTGGAGTGCACACATAATTGAGGAGTTGAAAAGAAATAAGAAAGGAAAGACAGAAAGAGATAGTGCAGACTCAAAGAATCTACAAATGATTTCCGAAGAGTATTAACTAATAGGAGATCAATTGTACAAGAAAGGAATGGATGGGTATTTAAGAATCTGTGTCCCTGAAGATAAATATCTGGAAATATTAGAAATGGCACATTCTGGAGTGGCAGGAGGACATTTTTCAAGTGATAGGACTGCTAAACTCATATTATACTCTGGTTATTGGTGGCCAACTCTATTTCCTGACGCAAGAACATATGTGAAAAGATGTGACATTTGTCAGAGGGTGATTCAACCAAATAAAAGAGACAATATGCCACTAGTGCCACAGATTTCAGCAAGAGCATTTAGTAAATGGGGGTTGGATTTCATTGGACCCATACATCCTCTAGCAAAACAGTCCCATACTGAATACATATTAGTAGCCACAGATTACTTGACTAAATGGACAGAGGCCAAGGCTACAAAAAGGAATGATGCTCAGACCACTTCCAGATTTCTCTATGAAAATATCATTACCAGATTTGGATTACCAATTGAATTAGTAAGTGATAGGGGAACTCATTTTTTGAACCAAATCATAGAAAACATAACTAAGTATTTCATGATCAGTCATAGAAAGTCAGCCCCATATCACCCACAAGCTAATGGACTAGCGGAAAGTACTAATAAAGTACTTTGCACTGTATTGTCAAAATTGGTAAACACAAAGAGGAATGATTGGGATTTACAACTTAATCATGTCTTATGGGCCTATAGAGTGGCATACAAAACTGCGCTAGGAACCACACCATTTAATCTGTTATATGGACAAAATGCAGTTCTGTCTATAGAATTCCTTATTCCAACACTAAGGGTAGGTAGTCAATACAAGTGGACTGGACATGAGTTATCTGAGAGAGTGGTGGAACTGGAAAAACTAGGAGCCTCTAAACTTCAAGAAATTATGAGCATATATGCAGACAAGAAAAGGCAAAAAGCTTATTATGATGTTCACATTAAAGAGAAGGACTTACAAGAAGGAGATCTAGTTTTGGCATACACAGTAAAAGAACATCAGAAAAAATTTCAGAAAAAAGGACATGGGCCTTATATTATCCATCAAATAAGTATTAGTGGAGCTATCCAACTAGCTAATATAGATGGAGAAATCATGCCAAATTTCATAAGTGGATGTAGAGTCAAAAGATATGATCTTCCATTAACTATTTCTGAATGGAGAAGAATACATCAAGCTCAAAATAGGAAAAAAGAAGAGGAAAACATTAGAAAGGAGGCTCAACAAGAGGCAAAGGAAATGATAAGAAAAACCAAAGATCTTAGAGAAGTCCTTTTGTGTGAAACACCTCTAAGAGAAAGAGAACATTTGCCTGTTATAACAATGAATTTTTAGGATGAAATAATTAAAGTTTTGATAGATTCAGGTGCACAAGTAAATTTGATCACTTCAGCTTTGTTGGATAAGTTTAACCTAAAAAGGACTAAAAGCAAAACATTTATCAAAACCTTAGAAGGACGGATAATACAAAGCATGTCTTCACCTTCTATTGAAATTAAATTCAATGAAGAATATATGAGAATAGATTGTGAAGAATGGCCAGATCACATGATGATTGAGAAATTGATTCTGGGACAACCATGGCTAAAGCAAGGTACAGTAATTTTGAATTTTGAAAAAATGAAGCTTAAGTTGACAGTAAATGACAAAAGGTTTTTAATACTTTTGTGGAGTAATGAAGAACAGGAAGATCAACAGGATATTCATGACTCAGACCTGGAAGGATTTACTTTTTCATTAGAAGATACAAATGCATTACCAATACAACCACTTTATGACCAAGCTTCATTCAATAAAAAACAGGAAGAAATTGAAGGAACAAAAGATGATGAAGAGACAGAAGAAAGGTGGCAACTATGGAATAGTCAGAAGCATCAAGGCATCAGAACAAGAAGAATGTGGAAACAAAGTACACACAAGCACTGCCCATCAAAACAAGTTCCCAGAACTAAATGGATATGGAAGCCAAAAAATTCCAAGAACAACCTATCAAAAGAGGAGGGGTTTATCCCTAGAACAGGGTCAACAAGGATTAAATATTTTTGGGTAAAAAAATCAGATTTGATTCAGTGGAAAAAGAACATGATTATTTGACAAACATTTAGGATTTTGATAAGAAAATCAAAGTGTTACAGAGAAGAAATTACGACATCTTGGAAATTATTTCAATTTGTTCTACCTTATCCTTTTTCTAAGCAGAGAAATAGGAGGGTAAGAAAGGAAGTGGAGGAAATTATTAAAAAAAAAAAGGAAAGAGAAAAAAAAAGAAGAAAAGAAAAAGTACTATTATTATTAAAAAAAAGAGAGAAAAAGTATCCATTTTTCTCTCATAATTCTTCTTAATTATATAAGTTATACAGCACAAGCAAGATATAGATGGTATTGTAGCAGGTGTCTATTTTTTTTATTTATTCAAAAAAGAAAATTTCTCAACTTCTTATTTTTTTTCAAATATTTCCTTTCTTTATAAAAGCTAATAGAAGAAAAGAGAGCACTAGACATCTTGCTACACATGTAATGATCACTTCAATTGAGTCTTTATCTGTGATACAAATAGGACAGTCAGGAATTCTCTAAGTCTTCTTTTCATTCTTTTTCATTACATATCAAGTTTAATGTGATTTTATTTATGTTTCTTGAGACTCATGTGGGTGGAGTTTTTCTTTTGTGTGATGCTATATTTTCTCCAGAATGGTGAATCCAAAGGAACTACCAATCCATGATTTCAAAACAGACTCAGTCACTCTGTCTAGAGGACATTGGTTCTTGGACAGTGAAGCTGCAATAGAAGAAGTGGAGCTAGAGTCTGATGAAGAACGGGAAATCCCAGAAAAAGAAAAGGTAGCCAAGGAACTCAAGGAAACTTTGGGTATCATTGGACAACACATATTTACTGTAGGAGTTGGAGGTTACAAGTACACCATGCTGTGCCAAGAATTTTACAAATTCCAAAGAATTGCAATCAATTACAAAAGATGGAAAAGAGTAGGAATACACAGGTTGTTGAATGAACCCTTATTCTTCATAGACTTTGAAAGAGTGGAACAGGTGATGAACAGTTTGCTGGAAGTTGGGAAGGGCAATGAGGCATATTTCAGGTGTACTGTCAAGAACAAAGAAAACCAGGAAGTAAACATTACTATAAAAGCAGAGCATATCAGGGCAGCCCTTCAGTTTTATACCATGGGAACCAAGTTGGACAACAGCTTTGTCAAGAAAAATAAAGCTACATATGCAGGATATTCCAAATTTCTTGATTTTAAAGGAAAAGAGAATGAGGAGTATGCTATCAGAATGTTCTTACAATACTTCTGTTTTCCAAAACTACCTAGATACACCATGCCACACAAACCAGTGACATTGATCATGTTCAATAATAAGGACAGAACCAAGTCTTTTGGAGTGATGGATGTAAATTCATACATACATGAGCAATCGAAGGAAGCAGCCAAACATTGGGAGCAAAAGAAGTACATGAATGGAGCTCAATTCTTAACAAGAATTATATATCATGTACTAGGGATGGAGGATCAATTACAATTGGCTCCAGAAGCCCAATATTTCAGAAGTTTGATGACAGGAATCAAAAGTCCTTCTAAAATGATGATTGTAAGAGAAGCAGAGGCCCAACCAAGCATGAGGGGAGCAGAAAGGAAAAGAAAGGGAATCTCAAAAGAAGTCATTCCTGTAAAGAAAAGAAGAGTGGATCCCAGAAAAGGTAGAATTGGATTAGGTGGAAGCAACCAAGGAAGAGCATAAAGCAGCTCAAAAGGAAGTTCAGTCTTCAAATGAGCCGCATCCACCTCAGACAAGCAAAGAGCAATTGTATACTTATTTGACTCAAGGAAATAATAAAAGGGCAGTATATGAAGCCCAATATCAAAAAATGTTGGAAGACTACTCTTGTAAAGCAACTGATTGGATCTAGGAAGAAGTAGAACACTATGAAGAGCTGCATGATCAGATGATGGCAACAAAAACTGAGGAAGTTTTTGTCAAAAAAGAAGTGGAACTGTTAGCTTATTTCAAAGAGCTACAAGGACCCCCTGAAACTAGAACTACAGTTGTAGTATAGAAGAAGGTTTAGAAGAAACCTGTAGAGAAAAGGAAGTTGACCAAGAAAAATAAAGGAAAAACAGTAGTAGAACCTGTACAAAGGATGGAGACAGAAAAAATGTCAGTAGAAGAAAGAAAGTAGGAGGAATCCATTGTTATAGAAGAATCAAGAATGGACAAATAAGGAATAGCAGGCTCTTCACAATTCTCTTCAGATTCTAAGAGTGACATTGAAAACTTCTTGTTGAAAAGTTTGAACTTATCAGTGCCTAGTACACCAACTGTGATAGTACAAGCATCTGAAAAAAATAAAACACCAGAAGACTTGAGTGAGAAGCCACAAGGAAAACAGGTCCAAGAAGAAGTAGCAAAACAGGTTAGTCCTAGAGAAGAGAAAAGGTTACTAAAAGGTAAAGCAGTAATGATGGAAGAGGAGATTAAAGTGAGGAAGGACTTCAGCTACGGATTAGAAGATTCAGGGTTGAAGACAGTATGGGCAAAACCTTCACATCAAACTTACTTTAAATTTAATGAGGAAAAGCAAGAAACAAAAAAGGAAGCTCAATTATGCAGTTCAGTGCACAAGAAAGAAGACAAAGATCAAATCAAGGAAACAGAGGAATTAGTGGAAAAGAAGAATTTTCAAGAGGTCAAAGAAGGAAATACAGCAAAAGAAATAATCCAAAGTATAGAAGACATACTTTATGATTTGAAACATAATGATGAGTTCAAAACTACAGAAGAGCATGGAAAAGAAAAAGACTTGGATCTCATGGATATAGATGAGCAAAAGGAAGGACAAAAAGAGAAGATAGTCAATGATCAAATAAAGCCCTCTGGGGACATTGATTCAATCCTAACTCGGGATAAGGAAGTACAGGAAAAAGAAGGACTTACTTTTGAAGAAGAACAACAAGGAATGGAGGAAAAGAAGGCAGAAGAAAGGGAGATAATTAAAGAAACATCAGGACATTAGTGTATGATGAAGATGTTGATCAAACATTAGTGTATGAGGAAGATGTTGTAGAAAAAGAAGAAATGAAAACAGATAAGGGCTCTGAAGAACAAAAGAACCAGGTCATAGAATATGAGGAAGAAGATGAAGAAGAGGATGACTATAAAGGAGAAAAGCAGATAGAAGTAAGACAAATGGAATTAGAAGCTGGGTTGGAAAGGATACCCAAGAATATAAGATCTGCTTGCAAAGTTATTATGAGCAATATAGAACAGTTCAGACCATCAAGTAGAAATATGATTATATCAGGAATGGTGGCAGAATTAGAATTTGTAAAATGCAATAGAATCATTACTGATCAAAAGAAAGAAAAGGAACAGCTAGTAGAACAATTGAGGATTGTACAGGAGAGAAATGAGGAATTGACCAACAGAATAATTTCCTTGGAAGAATTGGAGGTTCAACAACAAAACAAAATTCAATATCTTGAAGAGAAGTGTGCAAAGCAGGTAGAGCATAGCAGCAAAATGGAATTGGAGCTGAAGAAAATTGAAGGAAGATATAGAACACTTCAGAGTTCATATCAAATTATGGTCAAAGCAAATGAAGAAATAAACAGATTATTAATGGAAGAAGGCCAGATAAAAGAAGAGAGCAAGACTGTACAGGTAACACAAGATGAGAAGGAGGAGTTGAACAAAGAAATTTTAAGGCTACAAGCAGAACTAAAGGAAGCTAAGGAGTTGGAAAAACAAGCCAGTGTACATGTTGCAACTTCAATGAGAGGATATAATAAGTTACACATGGATATAGAAAAAGAAATAAGTGATTGGCAGTTGAGTAGAGAAAAAGAAAGAAATGAGTGGAAATCAGAAAAAGAATTATGGACCTCTCAAAATAGAAGTTTAATGATGATGGTGGAAGAATTACAGACAAAATTGGAAAAGCCACAAAGCCAGGTTGAAGAACAGATAGAGACCACACAAGTAGAAGAGTATGAAGGGGAAAATGATAATAGGACTCAACATTTTGATGAACCAGAAAACAAAACACCAGTGGAGGAGTACTCAGAAGAGTTTGTTCAGAGACTTCTAATATATGGAGAGTCTAGAATGGAGTTTATTAGGAAAATGCATAATGAATATGAGGAACAGATTGTTAATTTTGCTTTAAACAAAGGAATAAATCCTGATCAACACCATTGGGCAGCAAATGGTTTAGGTATACCCTTTTGCATGATTATTGAAAGCATTAAAAATTATCAGCTGGCAAGGGTGGGATTATCACCAAACAAGTATTTGGAATATGAAGAAGACATCAATGTGACAAAGGAATTATTTGAAAAGGCCAATCCTAAATGGAGAAATAGGTGGTTGGATGCTAACAAAGAATGCAAAAAGATTTGGAAAGAGGCACCCATTCAGTTAAAAATCAATCCAGCTTATTGTCCGGTAGCAAGGAGAAGGGAGTGGATAGTCTTTTGGGAAAGAAGGAATGCAGGACAGATTCAATCAAAATGGTTGAACTTTCCAAAGATAGCAGGACCGAAGGTAGGAACATGGCCAACAAAGAAATATATGGTTGACACAGCAGAGTCTGTTATATCTACATATAAAGATGTCAATGACCGAGCTTGTATTCTATTAATCAGAGTAATGAGACTCATATTGGCATGTATAGAGACTTTTACAGATACAGATGTCAAAACTCTAAATTACATTGGTTTTAACTCAGCGTCTGATGCTTTATTATTTGATCTCCATGAAACCCCAGACAGGATCTATTTAAAGGCCTATTATAGCAGAACAATATTTTTGGGTAGTCATTATCTACAGATTTTTGAGGATGCGTTTGATTATGGATTTTTTGAAAGAGAATCAAAAATCTTTGGGAACTTATCAGTAGTAACCAAGTCTTGACTCACAGCTTATGAAGTAGCATATACAAAATACCTCAGGAAAGACGTGATAGATAAACCAGAAGCAGCTGTACAGTGGAGAAAAGCATTATTTGAAATGGTGAATAAATTGAACATCACAGAAAGAAAAAGCCATGATCTATTGTCACAGGTATATCAAAGAAAAAAGAAGTAAAGGAAGCTCTCACTATTTACCAGCAAGAATTTTTTGTCAGGAGCCAAAAAGTCTAGGAGGGGAAGAATGTTAGAAGAAGCATTTTTTGAAGGGAAATTATTTGTAAAATGTCAAAAAATTGAAGAAATATTTATGCAAATAATGTAAAAATGAGGAACAGTCTTCCTCATGTAAATTAGAATCATATGTATTTTTTCTAGAATTTTTGGAAGCTCTTTGATAGCATATTTTTAGATTAGAAGGGAAAAGGACCGAAAATCAATTGTGAAAAGGGACACTTGAAAATGTATAAAAGATAATTTCCTCTATTCTGAGAGGGTTGGTTGTATTATTTGTGCTATCCAAGTAATTTGAAGAGCTCTCCTTGCAGAAATCATGTTTCTTCCTTTCAAGTAGTTTCTTTAGATTTGTTGAGTCTATTATATGTGTAATCCATGGAATTTGCAAGCTTCTACTGTGTATTTCTGATTAATGTGTATGAAGAGAGGTGATTCTTGATGTATGGAGTGAGAAAGTGCTGAAGAATAGAGCTGGAGATGGAAATTATCAATTTTCACAGAATCAGGATTGTCTCGTCTAAAGGTTACATGTATCATTTCTGAGATTTGACTTCATGATTGTGTTCTTCTAAGAAAATAACTCACTTTAGGCACCAAGATCATTGGAAATAATGTAGCATTGCTCAAGATAATCAAAACCCTAGAAAATTCTCTTCATCTTCATTATTTCTCAGAAATCCGATCATATTTCTCTTATTTTTTGGATTCCATCATCTAGAAGGGGTTGTGGTCTTTGTATACTTCCGGAATTGACAAATGTAAGATGTATTGTTGTTTCTTTATGCTAAAATGATTGGAGAGGACAACTCCAAAGGGTAACAACAAACAAACTTGATCCAATCAACCTTATCCTTTGAGCTTCCACTTCTCTCTTTGAGTTACTAGAGTAAATGTTTACTATAAGGAATTTGCTAGTCAACACAATTTATTAGTAATATCAAAAGTATCAAGAAAATGTATGTCGAAAACACATCAATAATCACACAAATCATAAACAATGAATCGACACAGGGCTTTCTCCTTAGGTCTCCAACACGAGATATAGTAAATAATCGTAGAAAGCAGAAATGTGTTGACAACCATTGCACGCCCTGCCAAGTTAGCTTGCATACCTTTCCAATGATTTAGTTTGCTATCCAGTTTGGATAGAATCCAGTTCCACCGTTGGTCCATCGAGATGTTGAAGCCCATCGGAATGCCGAGGAGACGGAAGACTTGGCTGCTAGGGATAACTTGACACCCCTGATCAATCAACAATTGGGGCGAAGGCCCGTGGATTGCTCTGAAAGCAGTTTTAGGATGGTTGATTTTTGAACCTGATGCCTTACAAAAGGTGTCGAGGCAGTTCCAAAACACCTCAATGCACTTTGTGTCGTTAAGAACAAAGGCATTCATGTCATCGACAAAGAGTCTAGCAATCATCTGGTCGTGACCAAGGGGAAGGGAGAGACCTTTGAGATTTCCAGCATCTAAGTGATGCTTAAATAGGGGGCTGAGGCCATCCGAGGCGATAGCGAAGAGTAATGAAGCCAGGGGGCAACCTTGCCTGATAGATCTTTTTAAAAGTATGGGTTCAGAGAGCTTACTGTTGATGCTTATTCTCATTGAGGCATTTCCGAGTAGAGTGGAAACCATCTTCGTGAACTTTTGGCTGCATCCAAGATCTTTCAAAGATTGAAGAATAAAGTCCCATTCCAATCTGTGATATGCTTTTTCGAAGTCGATCTTAATGAATATCAGCTCTTGAGCAGACTCCTCCACAAATGCAAGGCCTTCCCAAATATCGACAATTGCTTCAAGTATAGATCTACCTTTGATAAAACCTTTCTGGTCCTCACAAAGCCATGACTTAAGATGACACGAGATTCTGTTGGCGATTACTTTGGCGATTATCTTGTACCCAGTTTGGAGCATGGTAATTGGCCGCTAGTTTTCAATTTTGTTCTTATCTCCCCTTTTGTGAATTAATTTGATGACACCATTATTAAGACATGTGGGGAGGGCACCGAAGGAGAGAGCCTCATGCCACACAAGACGCAGCGGGGTGGCCACAACGTGCTTAAAGGACTTGAAAAACTCATTGGTGAGTCCATCAGGGCCCGGGCTCTTCCCATTGGGGAGAGAATCAATAACCTCGATAATCTCGTTCTCTGAAATGTTAGCATCCAGCAGAGAAATCATGTTTGGAGGGATTCTAGGTTGAGCAACCCTTGAGATGGCTGCCATGCAATCTCGCCTGTGTGGGGAAAGAGGAGTTGAGACCCCGAGAAGATGGGTGTTCACATCAAGTAGAGGATCCATTTTTAAGCTTCTAGCCGACGCATATCCAAGGATCGTCTTCATAATTCTTGGGATCTACAGAAAGGAGCTTCAAAGGCCGGAAGTTTGGGTCCCCTCAAACTTCTGCTATGATACAACTTAACGACTTAGCGCAGATAGCTATGGCTATTCACAAACAGGAGATACACAAAGAGAATGGGTCTCTTTTATGCACGGATTAAAAAAATGGAATGTGCCTTATTCAATTGAAACGATATATATATATATATATATATATATATATATATATATATATATATATATATATATATATATATATATATATATATATATATATATATATATATATATACATACAAACAAGGGGATGGTCTTGGGCATTTAATAAGGGTCAAGCAAGTACGTGAAGAAGACAGGCTTGGCACATGGATTTTCTGGAAAGATCGTGACAAGGTTAAAGCCAAAGAAGTTATCTGACATTTGACACTTACTCAGAGAAAAGGTGGTTACATATTTCTTTTGTTCCACGAAAACCACCACAGGTGGTTACATACTTCTTTTGTTCCAAGAAAATCCACCATCCAGCGAGATGTAAACTGTTGGGAACGAAAGGCCTCATTTTTCACCTTAGTTCATTGTTTGCATATGAATTCGTATGCTTGCAGGTTTCGTAGATTCTTATTGTTCTATATAAAAGAATTAATGGTTTGATTTCACGTAAAAAATGTATGGATATTCAGTTTTGTCTCGAAGTATGCATATCTCAAATGTAGAGAGAGAAAGAGCTGAAGAGTTGTGTTGCTGTATATCCGAGAGTTACAGAGGGAGAGAGAGTTGAGGAGAGAGATAAAGATAGAGAGAGAGAGGACTTAAGAATTGTGTTGTGTTGCTATCTCGATCTCATAGAGAAGTGGAGAGAGAGAGATAAAAAAACATAGAAAGGGGGAGAGAGAGAAGGGGGAAGAGATGATAGAGAGAGAGAGATTCGAGGTAGAGAGAGAGAGGGCAAACAAGAGAGAGAGGGGGGAAACAAGAGAGAGAGAGAGATGTTGATATATTTAGGTAGTAATGTGTGTGAACACACTAGGATCGTCAGGGCACATTTTTCCCTCTTTAAGAGGTTTTCTTTCCCCAACTTGTATATACACCTATAACCCTAATGGGTCACTTATCTTTGTACATTCTAGTGGTAATACATTCAATATTGTGTGTTGTGCTCCAAGATTCCTCTTCTTCCTTGTGCTGCTTGCATGTTTCCATATGTTGGAACATCAAGCTTACACTATGCTTGAGGTGGATTTGATCTACATAAAAGGCTATTGCGTCGAAAGAATCTCCATTGGAGAGTTCTTTTATTTATGCTCACTATTGTACTTAAAAAAAAAAAGATTTTTCATGGATCTTTTACCATTATAAAAGCCCTGAGCTTTACACATGTAAAAGTAGAAAGATAGAGCCTAAATCCCACGAATTTGTGGTGGTTGAGTTGCATTCAATCAAGCAATCAATCACCTAAAAGTAGATCAAATTAGATCTTCAGTTTTCCCAGATTGTAGGAAAGTGAATTGATTCCCTCCAACAACCATTCCCACCTTCATTTGAATTCAAACTCCACTTGTCGAAGTCGTGGAACACTCCTAGAGTCTATATAAAGACTTGAAATCACTTGTACAATACATGGAAGCAATATACATACACTTGTGATCATCATTGTCTTGCTCCTTCAATTTTCTGCATCATCTTCTTCGCCGACAGTAATCTTGCAGAGGCTGCTGCTCTCTCTCCAAAGCTCCAAATTGCATGCAAGATGGCTCTTTGGAAAGGTATTAGTGTCTAGGTTATGGTATAAATTCTCATAACATTTGGTTCAGTAGATTTAGAGAACTCTATGTTTGTCTGTCTCGGGGTTAATCTCTATGTATTCCTGAAAAATAGGAAATACCACCAATGAATGTTTGATTCATTCCTTTAGCATATTTTGCTTATTTCTTATACTTTTGTGCATTATATACACTTACCCTTATGTGTGTCACTCCCATAACAGGATTTTTTCTAATTGTAATCATGTTGGTCGCTATGGGCATTTGAAGTTCATTGTCTCTTCCATAGATAGTAAGTCTTTTGAGCTAGTCAATGCGAGAACCTATCTGTTTGTATCGATTCATTCTCCTTGATGCTCCAAAGTACATAGTGCATTTCTTTGCACTTATCTCATGCCTATAAAGTCTATTTAAGTCTCCATAAGTTCAAGGGTTGGTCTTGTGTCAGTTGGCTGGACCAAAGTTCGTCGCTTCGAAACTCACTTTTCTACCTCCTACAAGTTTCTCCAAGTTCTTTTAGTGGTATCAGAGCTAGAACAAGATGGGTGACGGCTTTCGCTCAATGATCAAGAAGCTTGATCGACACAACTATGCGGCTTGGAAAATCAGAATGGAGGCCTATTTGCAAGGTAGAAATCTTTATGGAATTGTAGCAGGTGATGAAGCTATGCCTATTCCAAGATCCAAAGGAGGACCTACACAAGAGGAGACAGATAAGCTCACACTTTGGTGCGCAAGGGATACTCAAGGAAGGTCGTACATACTAAACTCTATCTCTGACTTTCTATTACCACATATTAGAGGATGAAAGACATCTCAAGGGACTTGGGATGCCTTCGAGACTTTCTTTTCCGATAGTAAAAAAGCAAGAAAGAATCATCTTTGGAAGGCATTCAACCAAATGAAGAAGACACCTAAACAAACCATCAGAGAGTTTGTTACCAAGGTCAAGGAGGTTGCAGATCAGTTAGCATCCATTGGAAGAGGTCATCATGAGGCAAATTCCTAATAGCATTCAAAGTGATAAGCTACGGCAATCTTTCACTACGGCTTATGATCTCATCATCGATGTGAAAACTCCAAACTTCAACATCTTTCTTGGACAACTCTTCAATCAAGAAGCCAACAATAGCATAAAGGAAGGGAACTCCTATCATGGTAATTCAAGTAGTGCTCTATATGCAAAGAAGAAGGATAAGAAAGCACTTTTTTCCCTCTTTAGTTGGTTTTTTTCGCCGGCTTGTATGTATGCATAACTCTAATGAGTCACTTATCTTTGTACATTCTAGTGGTAATATATTTAGTATTGTGTGTTGTGGTCCAAGCTTCTTCTTCTTCTTCCTTGTGGTGTTCGCGTGCTTCCACAAACCTCAAACTCGAGTGAGAGAGAGAGAGAGGAATGAGAGAGAAGAGAAAAAGAAACAGGATGAAAAAGAGAGGGAGAGATAGAGAGAGAGTGTATGATAAAAAGAGATGAGGTTTTACAAATGAGAGAGAGGTAATAAGAAAAAGAATGTAAGAGTAATATGGAGGTAGGAATGGACGTAGAAAGTGATATAAAGTATGAATAAAAAGAATTAGAAAATGTAATAGTGAATTAAAAGATAATTTAAATAAATAAAGAACATGTGTGTATTTCCCAACTGTTCAGTCTTACTACCACTTATAATGCAAGCTCCAAGCAATGACGATTCTACGTCAGCTGTTAAGAAACCTAGAAGGTGGTTTGTAATACATGTTATTTTTCACATAATTAAATAAGAGCACTCTCGAGTTTGTTTTCTTTAACTTGTATATAAGTAAGAAAATTTTGAAAAATAAGGTTAGTGTGAATATGATTCCATATATCATTATTAAAGTATGCTTCATAAAGCTATTAAATTATGGAATCGAAAATGACTCATATTAAAGAATATTTATAGTTTTTTAGTTTGGACCGTATAAATACCATCCGTCTTTCAATAATTTATCAAATATAATGGCAAACAAATGTACTAAACATTAAACATTAGACCTCTTTTTAATAAACCATTTATGTGCATAAACCATGGATAAAACCACTTTCCTAAAATATTCCGTAATATGTGGCTTTAATGTGTGGGGAATAAGGCCAATGCTGAGGTAACTATGTGTGCGTGTATGTACACACACACACACACACATATATATATATATATATATATATATATATATATATATATATATATATATAGCGCTATAGCTATAATAATAGCATTACTTTCCTGACATTATTCCCTTCAAAGAGATTTTTAGTAGACTCAACAAGTGAGACAACTACAACTGAACTTTCAACCAGTATTTCTCAAAAGATTTTAAAAGTATGTTTTCTTGTATCTGTGCATTAACCATAGCTAGGTACCAGCCTTCAAACTGAAGAACGTCCAGCATTTCTCCATGCTTGACTTCCAGCTCTGATAGCTCCGTTTAACCATTCCTTCAAGAAGATGGTGTCAAGTAAGGTATGACCCCATGTGCTTGCAATTCATGAGCTTGCAAATAGTGTATGACCCTATGTGCTTTCCATTCAATTCACATGTAAAAAGAAAAGTAAAGTGAACAGCCGAGAAACAACCGAGAAGTTAGAAGTATTAATGGCACTCACATTTCACCGTTCGGCTTTTTGCATGTTGGAATTCTCTTTCTCCCTCGCGTGTTTCGTTATCGTACACATCATTCAATGCCGAAGACCTACCAAAGGTCGATAGAGTGGAGAGAGAGTGTGTGTCTGTGTGTGAGAGAGAGAATGCCTACTTGTAGCATAAGCTTCACAGAATTTATAACCTTAGAAATTAAGAATATGCCCTTCACACCACAAACAAGACGTGCTACAAACAAACGAGATGTTCCATCGATGAGGGAGTGAGTCATCCTCTAACACTAAAAAGGACATATTTCTCCTCCTTCCTCTTTTTCATCCCCTCCAAAGTTTTCAACATTGCTCCTATGATGTTTTTTTTAAATATAAAGGAAGTTCGGCTTTAGCCTCCTCCTGTTGTGGTCTCCCATCCAAAGGAATTTCTTCAAATACTTTCCAGTTTAAAAAGCTCTTGCGTTTTTGGTCTCGAACAAGAGAGGAAGTAAATGGTCCACAAAATGAGGAACGTGTTAATAACCATTGTGCAACTAGCGAGATCGATTTGCATGCTTCTACAATAGTTTAGCTTGCTTTCAAGTCTCGTTAGGACCCAATTCCACCGCTACTCTAGTGAGATACCAAAGCCCAAGGGAATACCAAGAAGCCGAAAAATTTGGTCTCGGAGAATGTTTTGATAGCCATGTTCAAAGAGAAGGTTGGGTTGGGTCCCGACAATAACTCTGAAAGCGGTCTTTGAGTGGTTGATGTTGGATCTAGAGGCTTCACACAAAGTATCCACACAGCTCCAGAACCTCTCTAGGCTGGTACAGTCATTGTGGACAAATGAGTTCATATTGTCAGCAAAAAGTCTCATCGTGATCTGGCCATGGTTATCGGGCAACAAGAGGCCTTGGATGTTACCAACTTCCACCTCTTGGTCCACCAGTTGGCTAAGCCTTTTCGTGGTGATGGCAAAGAGAATGGGAGCCAATGGGCACCCTTGTCTAATCTATTGTTTTGATCTTGATCACCATTGAAAGTTGGTCATTAACATTAATTTGAGTCGATGCATTTCCCAATAGGGAATATAGTCCCATTCCAGCTTGTCGTAAGCTTTGTCAAAGTCGATCTTGAGGAAAACCACATCTTCTCTTGACTCATCGGTGAAGTCGAGACCTTCCCAAATATCAATTATGGCTTCCAATATTGAATTCCCTTTTGAAAAAACCTTTTTGGTCCTCACTTAGCCAAACTCTCAAATGGCCGGAGATTTTGTTGGCTATGACTTTAGCAATGATCTTATATCATGTTTGAAGCATCATAATCAGATGCCAGTTCTCAATTCTTTTCTTTTCCCACTTTTTGTGGATTAACTTGATGATGCCAATTCTCAATTCTTTTCTTTTCCCACTTTTTGTGGATTAACTCGAGTGCCTCTTGCCAAGCCAAAACGAAGCAAGGCAACGATCACCAACTTGAAGAACTTAAAGAACTCATGAGTGAGCCCATCCGGCCTCGGGCTTTTCCCACTGGGAAGGACATCTATGACTTCAATGATTTCTTTTTTTGAGATAGGGGCATCAAGAAGGGATCAAAGGTTGTGTGGGATCTTGTGAGAGGATACCCTAGAGATGGCTGCCATGCAGTCCCGTCTATTAGGGGAGAGGGGAGCCGAGATCCCAAAGAGTCTCGTAAAATGTTCTTCAATGATTCTGATATTTCCTTCTTCTGTATTGCAAACATCACCATTTGAATCTAGCAATAAGGGGAGTGATTCTCTATTTTGTTTCATTATAAGAATGTTGCACATTTCTTTGGTGGGCTTGTGAGCTTTGCCAACCCACCACTCCTTATGATTCTGTCAAGGGCCTACCAATCCGATATTGATTTGGGGCATGAATAGAAGAGGTGTCCCAAGTCTTCCATGTCATGAGGTCATCATGTGCACCACAGGGGGACCCCAAAAATTTTGTTAGCTTTTACATTGGTCCAAATTCCACAGTGTAGGATTTTCCACATAAGCACACACTTTTCTATCTCGACGAGGGGGTGCCAAAGGGATTAGAACTTAAAGTCGCACCTCCAGCTTAACCAATCCAAATACCACATCCTATTGAGCATGACATGAAATTCTGCATCCTTCTTCAATATCAGAATTTTCTCAAGCCTATTGCCATTGTGCCATCTGAGACCCTCAGGGTGAAAACAGGGTTTTGACCAATGAGGAGACGAGTCCTTGAGCATTCCCAAACATCGAATCTGCTATGCAATAGATGCATTCTTCATAGTCCGCTCTTTTGGCTCAATCAATGTCCTCGAATCTAATCCACTAACAAGTTTCTTGGTTCTAGAGGTGTTTCCACAAACAGAAGCCTTTGTTGCAAAGCTTCCTAGCTTTTTGGAGGTTCCAAGACTCCACACCTCTAATGTCCTTGATAGGGAACTAGATTGAGTCATTATGTACAATATCGGCCACCTGTTTCCAATCTTCGTTGATTGTGATAAATTGTTTAACCTTGTTCTAACTCCTCCATAGAGAACAAACCCAGCTCGGGCCTTTGGGAGTCACTAGAAAAGAGGAGAACAATACGGTGAAAAGTTCGAGACCCTTCCACTCTGGGAGGCCCACAAGCTTAAGAGCACTCCTATTTCTAAAAATGAGCTTGGCCCAAGAGGCACCACTATTGGTCCATGCTTTAATTAACATTTTGTTGCTAACTTATTGGCCATTCCTTCGATGCTTAGCATGCCCAAATCACCTTGATCCTTTTGGCTAATGCAAGTAGTCCATTTAATTTTGCGGATACTCCTTCTATTAGGGTCTCCCATCTAGAGGAAGTTCCTGCAAATTCTCTCTAGTTTGAAGATCTCTTGGTCTTTTGGTCTACAACACTAGAGAAAGTAAAACATCAAAGAGAGAAGGAATGTGTTAATCACCATAGCATGTCCACCCAGATTAATCTACATACCTTTCTAGTATGTTAACTTGCTCTCTTGTTTAGAAAAAGCCCAGTTCTATCACTGCTTCATTGAAACGTCAAATCCCATCGATATATCTAAAAAAGAGAAGATTTGATTACTAGAGATCAACTGACAACCATGATCAATAATTAATTAAAAAAAAAGAACAACTTATGAATGTCTAATTAATGATATATTACTATGTATTTCACATGTGCTTTCAATTCAATTCAGATGTGAAAAGAAAACTACAGTGAACAACAGAAAACACAATAACGCGCACGCAAAGAAACAACCGAGAAGCTAGAAGTATTAATGGCCCTCACGTTTTTTTTTTTAATAAAAGGAAGTTCGGCCTTAGCCTAATCTCTCGGGCTTTAATTAAAATAAAGAAGAAAAGTTACAAGTGAATGGGACTAGTGCCCATGGGACCCCCCAAATCCCACAATGCAGAGGAGGAGTATGTCAAGCTAGAGGGCATTACAAATGAGGCGGATAAATCTATCATCACCCTCATGTGGGACCCATTTGGGTTTCAACTTGTTATTTTCGAGGAGATAAATACAGTGATGTCTAAACAGTGGAGATCTCTTATCTCGGGAGATTCTTTTACCTAGAAGAAACAAGGATTTCTCGATTGACCATTCCTTAGGAGTTTGGCCAAAATTGACAGCACATCGCTCCCTCCAAATCTTCCAAAAGTCTCACCCCTGATGGCATTCCACAGCCTCGATGAGTAGCCCACCGCCTCACCCAACAACACCTATTGCCAATTGATTTGGTTCATGAGTCTCAATACCCAGGTCACATGACGCCAGATAACACGGGACTTGGGGCAATCGAAGAACAGGTGAGCTAAATCTTCGATGCATCGATGGCAACACTTGCACCATGGCGACACACCACAGATTTTGTTAGCCCTTGCATTGGACCAGATACCTTTATTCAAGATATGCCACATGATAACGGACTTTTTGATCTCAATTAGGGGGTGCCAAATAGACATGAACTTTAATTCCCATCGAAGTTTGGTCCAAGAAAGGCACCATCTCTTGTTAAGAGTGTGATGAACATCTAATTTCTCTTTGAAGTTGGGGATTCTGGAAAGTTTCTTTCCATTGCTCCATTTGAGGCCCTCCAAGCAAGGAAGATCCTAACCGCAGAGAAGGCGGGTAGTTGAGCGTTCCCATGCTAAACACCTGCCTTGAAGAAGAGTCCATTCCTCTAAGGTAACTCTAAGTCTCGGGTCCAAGTCTTCGAACCTAATCCACTGGCTGGTTTCTTGTTTCCAGAGTTGTTTCCATTGTTTGAACCCCTTGTTCCATAACTGCTTTGCAATTCGGAGGTTCCAAGACACCACCCCCTTAATGCCGCCAATCGGGGACCAGATAGAGTCATTTTGTCTTATCCCAGCCACCCACTTCCACTCCTCACTGATTCTAATGAATTGTTTGGCCTTAGTCTAGCTCTTCCATAAAGAACACACGAGGCTAGAGCCTTTAGGGGACACAAGGTGGGGGGAGAATAAAAGTGTGAGAATCCCTATGTCCTTCCAACCAAGATGGCCAACTAAGGTAAGGTCTTCCATGTTTCTGAAGATCAATTTAGCCCAAGAGGACTCACTATTGCTCCAAGCCTTGATAAGCCACTTTGCTGCCAGCTTGTTAGCCAACCCAGCGATATCCAAAATTCCCAAGCCCCTTGAGTCTTTCGGGCTAATGCAAGTTTCCTATTTGATTTTGGGAATCCTCCTCCTGTTGGGGTCCCCAGTCCAAAGGAAGTTTTTGTAGATTCTCTCCACTTTGGCCAAATCTTTCTCCTTAGGTCTCCAACACGAGATAAAGTAAATAGTTGTAGAAAGAATAAATGTGTTAACAACCATAGCACGCCCTGCAAGTTCACTTGCATACCTTTCCAATGATTTAGTTTGCTATCCAGCTTGGATAGCACCCAGTTCCATCGTTGGTTCATTGAGATGTCGAATCCCATCGGAATGCCGAGGTTACAAAACACTTGACCTCTAGGGATAACTTGACACCCCTGATCTAACAACAATTGGGGTGTAGGTCTGTTGATTGCTCTAAAAGCAGTTTTAGCATGGTTGATTTTTGAACCTGATGCCACACAAAAGGTGTCGAGGCACCACCAAAACACCTCAATGTTGTTTATATCGTTATGCACAAAGGCATTCATGTCATCGGCAAAGAGTCTCATAATCATTTGGCCGTGATTTAGAGGTAGGGAAAGACCTTGATATTGCAAGCATCCATGTGATGCTTTAATAGGCGACTCAGTCCATTCGAGGTGATAGCGAGGAGTAATGGAGCCAGATGGCAGCCTTGCCTAATTGAACTTTTTAAACGAATGGGCTCAGAGAGCTTACCATTGATATTTATTCTAGTTGAAGCGTTTCCAAGAACAGTGGAAACCATCTTCGCAAATTTTTGGCTGCATCCAAGGTCTTTCAATGATTGAAGAATAAAGTCCCATTCCAATTTGTCATACGCTTTGTCGAAGTCGATCTTAAAGAATACCATATCTTGTGCAGGCTCCTCAGAAAATGCAAGGCCTTCCCAAATATCGACAATTGCTTCAAGTATAGATCTACCTTTGATAAAACCTTTCTGGTCCTCACAAATCCATGACTTTAAATGACAAGAGATTCTGTTGGCGATAACTTTTGCAATTATCTTGTATCTTGTTTGGAGCATGGTAATCGGTCGCCAGTTTTCAATTTTGTTCTTATCTCCCCTTTTGTGGATTAACTTGATGACTCCATTATTAAGACACTCAGGGAGGGCACCGAACACTTGGATATGGGTAAGCTTGCCAGTTTCACATAAAATTTTATGAGAGTTGATTTTCGATCTTGGTTAATGCTTGTATTCTTGTTCTAATATAGGTACATGATCCAATTGGAGCCTCAGCAAATCATTTTGTTAACTATGTTGGCTTTGCATCGAGCCATATTATCATTGATCCTTATAAATGATTGCCACTTTCGTTTGACATTAGTGGATGGTATATTCCCACATGGTATATTGGTTAAAAGTCAATTTATAGAGGAGACATTGCCAAAATTTTACTAGCTTTCATGTTAGAAGAGTACTAGTAGATCCTTGATGCTTGTGTGATAGTTTTGGTTTTCTTTTATCTCCATTCATTTTAGGTTGGACCATTTTGCAAGATTCATTCTTGAGTGGGAGCTATTTCACCATTATATTGGCATGTATTGCCATCAATTTTTTGGCATGTGTATTTTGCATTATATTTAGTTAGATCAATGATAGGTGGTGAAAGACTACTCATTGTTCTTTTGTTATCGCTTATCTTGTTTGATTTCTCACTGTATAGGAGATACCCTATCGAGCTTTTCCTAGGATTCTTTCACATCTACTTCTTTAGTTTAGAGATTTGGTGAGCAGGTTTATGCTCATGGTTTTATGTGCATGTTAGGTATATGGTTATGTGATAGTTGGTTCACATGGTTTCTTCTCTAATGAGTCATTTGTGATGATAGTTATGCATATGGATATGCAGGTATGATCCTATTGGTGATAGAGCATGGTTTCTAGTCTCTTATTGCTCAGTTTACAAGGGATAATCTAATAAATTTTTTCCAGGATTCCTTCATATCTACTTACTCACTTTGGAGACTTGGTGGGCAGGCTTATGCTCATGGTTTTATGTGCATGGTAGATGCATGGTTATGTGATAGGTGGTTCACATGGTTTTCTTCTCTAGTGAGACATATGTGATGTGAGTTATGAATATGGATATGTCGGTGATATCCTATTTGATAGAGTATTGTTTCTAGTCTCTTGGATTGCCAGCATGGTATCTTCTCCATTTGATAGCAATGACTTTCCAAGATGGAAAGATCAAATGTGTCATGCATTGGCTCTTGCAGATTTACACTACAGAGAGGCCTCCTGACATGCCCAACCATGTATGGATGGATATGGATGCATTGCTTAGATCCACTATCTGGTTACAGCTTGTGGGTTCTATATATGAGTCTGTTATGTATGAGGAGACGAGTAGTACATTATTGTAGAGACTACATGAGATGTTTGGGAGTTAGATGACTCATATGAGACATAGATCTCATAGTTGACTTTGATATTGGCATTGTGGTCATGAGGGCCAGACTCGATGATGTTGCTTTAGGCGGATGCGACAATCATATCAGAGATATGCATGTGATGCACATCACGTAGTGGTTTCAGGAGAATCTATGCCACTTGATTATGCTAGTGATGGTGATATCACTTTCTCCTATGGTTCATCTCAGGATTCCTCTTTTTCATTGGATAGCACACATATGGCTTGGTTGCTTGATGCATTAGCCGGTTTTCATGTTACTCCACATTGTGAGTGGTTTTGTCGATTCTGAGGTGAGAGTCGTGGATGTGTGCACAGTATGACCTATGACATTGAGGGTGCAGGAGATGTATGCCTTATGCTACCTAGTGGAGCATCATTTATACTCAGACATTGACATTCATGATGCACATGTATGGCAAGATTCAGATGCTTTGATGGATGCACATGTAGAGCATGTTTTGGATGCTCATGATGCTTATGGAGAGCATGATTGTTTTGATCATATAGATGCTCTTGTGGAGAAAACTTTGGATGATTAGTTGGATGCTCTAGAGCATGATGTGGATGCTCATCTAGAGCATTATGATGATACTTAATTAGATTTTGATCATCAGTTTGACCTTGGTATCAATGTTGTGTTATTAGCTCATGCGGAGCATAATGATACATTTGGTGTGATAGAGAAGGACAGTTTTGATGATACATAGTGTATTATAGAGCATATTAGCTCTTAGGATGCACAACTAGATATATCCTTAGTTGATAGAATGGCTGATTTGGATGTTGAGGAGTCAATAGTTATGCAGTCCTTCTTGGATTCTCTCATGTCTGATGTTGACACACATATATTGGGACATGTTTGTCTTGATGATGGTGCTTTGGATGCCTTGGATACAATCATGGATAACATGCTCAGGTTAGCCAAGATAGCACAGGTTTTGTTAGCATTCAAGAGTCTGATATATGGGTTGTTATGCTTGAAACTAGATATTGCAGTTGCTATTGGAGAATTTCCACTTAGACTTGTCAGTTATTCGATGATTGACATAGGCAGAGTGAGAGCTTTGATGCAACTTCATCAACTATTCCATCAGTCAGATGTGAGCTCAACTCTTATTGATATGAGTCTAGAGCAGTTTGAGCTGCATGAATGCACCTTGTTTGAGGTAGCTGGTGTAGGATGATTAGTATGGGTTGAGATCTAGACTCTTCTTATACATTATTGTATAGTCCTACATCATCCTTTG
Organism: Ceratopteris richardii; assembly: GCA_020310875.1. Taxonomy (NCBI): domain Eukaryota; kingdom Viridiplantae; phylum Streptophyta; class Polypodiopsida; order Polypodiales; family Pteridaceae; genus Ceratopteris; species Ceratopteris richardii. Next base: position 164,026,477 of record CM035410.1, read on the forward strand.
TATATTTTTCCACTTATGGTTACACTAACCCTTAAGTGGGAGATTTTTGGGGATGTAAGGATCATGTGACCTTACCCCTATATTCATATATATATATATACATCATTTTATTGAGCATTGGCTCATAGAGATCATTATGTGGGTTTCTAGGCTCCCACATAGGTGTGTGCATTTCTCCTCTCCTCTTTCTCCCTCCATCTCCTCCTTGCTCCTCTTGTTCTGCACACTAAAGCCCTTCAGATTATGCTAGTGATGGTGATATCACTTTCTCCTATGGTTCATCCCACGATTCCTCATGTTCATTGGATAGCATACATGTGGCTTGGTTGCTTGATGCATTAGCTAGTTTTCATGTTAGTCCACATCATGAGTGGTTTTGTCAGTTCTCATGTGAGAGTCATGGACATGTGCACATGCATGATGGAAGGACATATGACATTGAGGGCGCAGGATATGTATGCCTTATGCTACCTAATGGAGCATCACTTATACTAAGACATGTGTGTTATGTGCCTCCATTCCCTATGAGCTTGATTTCAGTTAGCTAGCTACAGGGGAGCAAATGTTATGCATTCCTTGGTGAGCATCTTTTTCAACTGCAATTGGGATATTTTATGCTTACCAAAGGTGCAAAGATCAGGCATAGGTATCCATTGCAGGTACTTCATGTGAGAAATAGTCTCTTCTCAGTGGGAATCCAGCCTTATGTGTGACATGAGACTCTTCATATCTCACTTTTTCTACCTATAGATAGTCCTATTGACATTCATGATGCACATGTATGGCAAGATTCAGATGCTCGGATGGATGCACATGTAGAGCATCTTTTGGATGCTTGTAATGCTTATGTAGAGTATGATTTTTTTATCATATGGATGCTTTTGTGGAGCATGTAACAAAATAATAGCACAACGGAATAGACTAGTAGACAGAGTTCAGAGAAAAATGCAAACAAAGTTAGATGTAGGTCAAGAGATAGAGAACTCAAATTCTCATATTGTCAAGCATAATGTAGTTCTTGTTGATATATTTAGGTAGTGATGTGTGTGAACACAGTAGGACTACTAGCGCACTTTTTTCCCTCTTTAAGAGGTTTTTTTCCCCCAGCTTGTATATACGCCTATTGCCCTAATGGGTTACTTATCTTTGTACATTGTAGTGGTAATACATTAAATATTGTGTGTTGTGCTCCAAGCTTCTTCTTCTTCTTCCTTGTGATGTTCACGTGCTTCCGTAGACCTCGAACTCCAATAATCCGTATCAGAGCAATTCCTCGCTTCATCTAGGGCATCATCGACACCCCTCCGGACATAGTCCCAAAATTGCATGAAATTTGGTGAGCATACTCAAGTTGATTAGGAGATCAGAACATCTTTGTTGTGTGGTGTTGAAATCACGATCTGAGCTTGTTTCGGCCTCCAAATGCATTATCCTAGTGCTTGTGCATACTATTTTGTCTTTTCGCACCAAAGATATATATAGGTTTTCATTTGCTAGTATAAGCATTTCAAGGTCTGCTACATGTTTAACAAAACTTGACAGGGCAGTTCTATTCAACGTTTTGATATACAATCAATTTTCTACATCAGGGTATTTTAGTCAGTGGCCATGGATGAAAGCAGTGATGTATTCTGTATGTTGGTTGTTGAGGATAAGTTGGATAATACCAATTACCCATTATTGACTTATATGATGTCTCATGTATTGATCACAAAAGGACTGTGGAATATTGTGTAGGGTGTTGAAAAACATCCTATTAAACCTACAAATACAGGTACTAAAGCTAATGCAGATGGCATCGAAGATGGTGATATTTTATAGATTCCTATTCGTGTTGCGGTTTCTATTGCACCTATTGCAGAGAAAATTCATTGGGATGGTAGAGATGCTCAAGCACATGCATTGTTGCATTGTCTATCAAATGTGCCATTATTCCTCACATTCACTCTTGTAGAACAGTTAAGGATGCTTGGGATACCACTTTATACCAAGCAAGGATTGAGGCTCATGCTGCTTACCTCCGAATAAAGTTGGAGAATGAGCATATGAATGAAGGAGATTCCATGGATAGTTTTCTGACAAAGATCAAAGATTTGAAGGAATAGTTGATTTTTGCTAATGAAGCCTTGCCTGACAGTTCACTTGTGTAGACTGTTCTGAATGGTCTTCCCGATTCATATCAAAGTTTTGCTTCCACTCTTCGTTTGATGATCAAAGGCAATCCAAACACATTAACATTTGAGGAGTTAGTTTCTGTTCTATTGCAGGAAGATCAGTCTAGGAAAAATAGGTCCATTATGCATGTTGCAAATCAAGCTTTTTTGGCTAGTCAGAAGGGCAAAAGTAAATGGAGTTCTTCTACTAGTAAGCAGAAATCTGCTAGTTCTACACAATCAAAGAAGGATCAGAGACGAGAAGAAAACAGAAAACCAGAAATTGTTTTGCAAATACTATAAAGTAAATGATCATTTCATAAAGAGTTGTCCAAAATTGGTTGCTAAAGAATGGTTGTTGCAAAGGCCTCTACACTAAAAACAAAGTCTACTAATCTAGTGCAGAACGAAGAATGGTTGTTTACTATTGTTTGTAGTTTTGACCCATCTTCTCTTGAATAGTGTATGTCTATACTAGACTCAGATGTTTGGTACTTTGATTGTGGGGCAACCAAACATATTACCTCATAGCACAATTTCTTCACTTCACTCAAGCCTGCCCCTATAGGGAATACTCTCACATGCACCAACAACTCCTCTTATCCTATCATGGGAGTTGGTAAGATCATTTTGACTACTATTGATGGTAGTTATTTTACATTTTTTGATGCTTTATTTGTGCCAGGGATCAAGAAGAATATGTTATCAATTTCAGCTTTAGCCAAGATTGTCTTGGTTGTGAAATTTGTTGATGATAGATGTACAATTCATGATCTATCAAATGCCGACGTGATTATTGCTTCTGCCATTTTATATCATGGGTTGTATAAGCTCATAGACTATGAAAAATCTGTGAATGATTTGGCATCTATAGTACATGATTCTCAGGCTATGTCAGATGCAAAGCTTTGGCATGCATGCTTTGGTCATCTAAATTTTGCTAGTTTGCTATGTGTGTAGAAATCTAAAATTGTTTCCTCTTTGCCCAAACTTGAGGCACCTGGTAAACATGTTTGTGAAGGATATATTTTGCACAAAATGTAGCGTCTCTCCTTTCCAAAAGATGCTTTAGTTTGAGCTACTCAGAAATTGCAGCTTGTTCACAGTGATGCCTCTAGTCCTATGCAGACATCCTCTTTCAGAAGCTATCTTTACTTTGTTACTTTCACCAATGATTTTTCTTGGCGTGCATGGGTATATCCATTAAAAGCAAACTCCAAAGTGTTTATGTGCTTCAAACAGTTTCTGTTTTTGGCTCAAAATCCTTAAGTATGTAAAATGGGCACCCTTTGTTTTGAACATGGAATAAAACATCAGTATACATTGCCGTATAAACCTCAACAGAATGGATTTGCTGAACGAAAGAACAGGTCACTCATGGAGATGGCAAGGTGTATGGTCAAGAGTCAGGCTTTACCACATGGTTTTTGGCTTGAGGTTGTTATGTGTGCAACATATGTACGTAACAGGTGTCCCACTAAAGCACTCCAGTCTATCATTCCATATGAGGCTTGACATGGTCTCAAGCCATCTATTGCTCATTTGCATTTTTTGGTTGTTTGGCATATGCATTAGTGCCTCAAAACAATGCAAAAAATTGTATGATAAAGTAGTGAAATGTATTTTTGTTGGGTACAATTCTAAAAGCAAAGGCTATCATCTATATCATCCATAGACTAAATGCATTTTGGTTAGCCGTGATGTTGTTTCTGTGGAAGATGCTATTCATCCACTACTTTCATGTACTAAGGAGACATTTGTTAACTCCAAAGACATGTATGATACTCTACTGCCTCCTTTTATAGGTGGATAGTCTAGTGCTGGTCCTAATGAGGCAACTTCTGAGCCTTTACAAGTCTCATGTGATGATGCAGATCATTCCATTTCTCATGTAGATTTGCATGATGTACTTGTTGATGAGAGAGCTGATATTGAGGAGGCAAAAACTATGCCAAAATCGTTGGTGCAAACTTTGCGTGATAGCAAATTAGATGCACCTTTGTCATATTGTACATGTTTAGGCTCTCATAGTGCCTCTTTTGCATGAGACTGCTATGCTATGGCTACCTCTAGTCTCTGACGAGAATGAACATGTTTCAATTGATGAAGCACAAAATTCAGAAAATTGGATGGATGTTATGGAATCAAAATATGATGCTATAATGAAAAATGGTACCTGGACTTTATGTGATTTGCGTCTTGGCAAGAAGGCCATTGGCACTAAGTGGGTATACAAGCTTAAGCATAAGCGTGATGGAACAGTTGGCAAGTATAAGGCTAGGCTGGTTGAAAAGGGTTATGCTCAGCAAAAGAGACATTGATTTTGATGAGACCTTTGCTCCTACTTGTTGAATGACTACTATTAGTAGCATCTATGCACTTGTAGCTCACCATGGTTTGAACATACATCAGTTAGACATTGAAACTTCATTTCTGAATGGTGATTTACATGAAGAAGTGTATCTTTTTCAGCCCGTTGCTTCATGCCAAAAGGGCATGAAGTCTAGGTGTGTAGGTTGAAGAAGACATTATATGGTTTAAAGCAAGCACCACATATTTGATATGAAAAGATTCATGCCTATCTGATTGCACATGGTTTTGAGAATAGTCCAACTGAAATCACCTCATATGTTAAGCGTGCTAATGATGTGCTTATGATCATTGTTGTGTATGTTGATGACATGTTGCTCACTAGTCCTCATGAGAAGCATATTGCTGATTTTAAGGCTGATCTGCATGCCTCATTTGAGATGTTAGATTTGGCGCATTTCCATCATTATTTGGGCATCCAGTTTATGCAAGTTGATGGTGGAATAGCTCTTTGTCCAACAAAATATATTGACACATCGTTGCAATCTTTTTGCCTTGAAGAGTGCAAATCTATTGCCACTCTTATGGAGACAAGTTTTATTGAGTCTTCATGATCTTGGAGATGCATTTGATAATGTACTCTATCATCAAGCTATAGGATGCTTGATTTACTTATGCATTACTCGACCAGATAATCAGTTTTTTGCCTCACAGATGAGCAAGTTTATGCATTGCCCAAGTGTCAAGCATTGGCACGTAGTTAAGCACATCTTTCACTACTTGAGTGGTACCAGGGTACTTGGATTGTTTTTCTCCCAAGGGTGGATCACTATCACCAGATTTACATGCTTTTTCTAACTCTGACTGAGCTGGTTGTTATGACACTCATGTGTCTGCTAGTGGTTTTTGCTTCATGCTTGGTAGCTCATGCATATCTTGGTTGATCAAGAAGCCACCTACTGTGGCCACTTCCAGATGTGAGGCTAAGTATAGGGTAGCTTTCACAATGATTGTTGAGTGTGTGTGGCTCAGATGCCTTATGACTGATTTAGGTGTTGGTTAGTCTTCTGCCACCACCATCTTCATTGATAGTCAGAGCACATTGGCAGTTGTGAAGAACCATGTGTTCCATGCTTGCACTAAGCACATTGAGGTGCATTATCATTATGTCAAGGAGAGGTTTTGTGCAAGAGAGATTAGCTTGGCATATGTGCCCATGTAGGAGAACATTGCAGACCTTTTCACAAAGGCTCTGCCTCGGGAGAAGTTTGAAGCTTTTTGCAAATCTCTAGGCTTGCTTCCTTTTGTGGATTGATTGCACATAGCATGGAACTTCCATATACATGAGTGCCAGCTCCTTGTTCACTGCATCACTCCCACAGGGGATTTGTTGATATATTTAGGTAGTGATGTGTGTGAACACACCAGGACCATTGTGGCACTTTTTTCCCTCTTTAGGAGGTTTTTTCCCCTCACTTGTATATATGCCGATTTCCTACTAGGTTACTTATCTTTGTACATTCTAGTGGTAATACATTCAGTATCGTGTGTTGTGCTCCAAACTTCTTCTTCTTCTTCTTCCTTGCATTGTTCGCATGCTTCCGCAGACCTCCAACTCCAAGAGTTACAATGATGCATTATCCACCCATGCACTCCCAATGTGGAGCTTAGATGGAGATCTAGAAAGACTCTACATGAAGGGCTTATTAGTGTGCAATGCTCTGTAAAGCTCAACCTGAGTCATGCTTATATAGCTTTTACAAGGGGAATCGATATAGTTAAAGGTAGTTAGGAGATACAAAATAGTTGAAAAAGTATACAATCTGACAATATCTCCATGACCAGAAGTCCTACCATCTTAGCGCTATGGGCTGGGGGATAAGCCCCCCGATAGCATAGAATGGGGAAAACCCCGCATGCACTCCCTCCATTAAGCTTCTATGGGAAAACTTTGCAACACCACAAGGCCTTCATTTTCACCTTGAATGGCAACCCAATGGCCAAGAAGTGTGTGCCCTACCTAACCTAATGGTTAGGCTCACAAAGATCATCTATTACCATCAATTATCACACATAGACCTCATCTAACTTAGAAGTTAGGGTTCCACAAATGTCTGGGCTCTCACAATGCTTCTCCTCATAATGGGGGCCTTAAAACTTGGAGCACCATCAATTATTTGTGGTCACTTGAGGGTGGGGTATTGAGCTTGTCTAACACCCACCCTCAATGTCCACCCCGTGGTGAACTACCTTGTTCATCCAATGCCAAACTTTGGAAAGTGTCGATGAAGCTTCTCTCTCCCAAGAGCCTTCGTGAAGATGTCTGCTCCATTTTCTTTAGTTGGATAGTAGCTTATCTCCACGACCCCATCCTCAATCAACTCATGTACATAGTGATAGTGAATTTCTATGTGCTTGGTACGTGCATCAAAAAGAGGATTCTTGGCAATGGCCATGCAACTTTGGTTGTCACACTTCAACTCGGTAGCCTCATGTCCTTGTATTCCTTGTTGAGATATCAAGCTCAACATGTGATGATCCAGGATGACAAATATAACTTTTTCATTCTTTGACATGTATAGTGGTCATGTCGGTACGTATTAGGGATCCTTTAGTGAGCTTTACTAGGTTCATCTACCGAGAGTAATGGCACACTTGTTTCTTGCTAGCTCACTCATTCAGAGACATTGTCTTTTTCCTTATGTACTATTCTTTATATGTTGCACTATATTGTTGTATAGGCCATTCTTTTATATTCCTTTTATGTAGCAATAGCAGTGGTAGAAGAAGAAGAAGAAGAAGATCATTCTTCCTTGTCTCAATCTTTGCGTGTTTTTTAAGTGCGAGAGAGAGTGTGTGTGTGTGTGTGAGCTCTCTTCCTTATCTCCTTCCTCATAACATGGTATCAAAGCGAGTCTGTACGTAGAGAGCTCCCAGAGAAGGGCGAAAGTGAAGAGTATGCGAGAAGGCATAGAGAAAGTGTCCTCTGTTTTGAGGCCGCAAGGTGGGGCCCATAGAAAAATTGGGTCAATTTACAAAATTATAACTTGTGTTCTATTCGACACGACTCAAATATTCTAGATCAAGAATTTCAAGGGTGATTCTCTGTACTATTGATACACAAAAAAATGTGTTTTTTTTCTTATATCAAATTGTCACATCATAGTGTGAGAGTATTCAAGCATAGGTACTCCCTCTAGTGTTTTTGTAATGTTGAAAATTGCTGCAAAAATGGCAAGTGCCAATAGAATGATTCATCTTATGAGCGATAAGCTAGATAAAAACAACTTCCATGCTTGGAGATTCAGAATGAAGAATTTCCTGATGGGAAAAGGCTACTAGGATTACATCAAAGGACAGAATGAAAATCCTCCATAGTTATCAAAGAGGAATCAGACTACAGACTAGTTAAGAGCATATGAAGATTCGAGTCAAGGAGCATGAAAGGTAATGTATTGACTATATGTTAGCATACAAGATAGCACAATTGGGCACATACAAGATGCAAAGACTCTAAAAAATTTTTGGAATAGTTTGTTCACATTGCATGAGACCAATACAATGGACTGAAAATTACAACTCAAGAACGAGTTGCATACACTGGAGAAAAGGGGTATGTTGATAAGTGACTACACCTTGAAAATCAAAATCACATGTGAGTAATTTGCATGTATTTGTGTTAATGTAGACGATGATGATAAGGTGGAAGCATGCCTTCAGGGTTTAGGAGTTGCATATAAGGAGTTCAGAACTTCCATTCACAGGGAAAATATTCTAAATTTTTTTTGATCTAGTGTCCATGTTGATTATTGAAGGAAAGAATATTGTTGAGGACTCAAAATCCCAAGGAAAACCTAGATCTAAGTAGCTATTCTACTCTGGTAGAGGAAGAGGCAAAGGTAGAGGTTTTGAAAGTGGAGGAGGAAACAATAACCAAGAGCAAGGTCAACAACAGAATCATGAAGGAGGTAGAGGATAGTTTTGAGGCAAGGGTGGCCAAAGAGGCCATAGAAATTTCCAAATAAATGATTCAGGTAATGACAGTAAATGATGTTGGAATTGTGGTAAACTTGTTTTTCTAATTCCAAGTTGAAGAATCAAAATAACAGAAGGCAACAATACAACTATGCATCCACAACTGCAAATGATTTTGCAAATTTGTTCATGATCCAACATCACATGATGAATACGATGTCTCTTGATGTTTCAAAATTGAATGGTAATGTCTGGTATACTACTTTAGGTGCTTCAAATCACATGACCAGTCATGCAAAATGGTTTAGTAGTTTCCATAAATTGCTAGATCTCAGATATGTTGAAACAGGTGATAACACATCACATCCTATCAAGCATACAGGAAACATAGCACTCTCTATGGAGGACGGGAAGGTAAAACATCTTGTTGATGTGCTACATGTTCCAAATATAACAAAGACTCTAGTTTTGTTGGACAAATGGTTGACCAAGGATTCCAAGTCAAGTTCAATGTTGATGGGTCATATGTAGAAGAGTACAAATAGGATGGAAGATTGATTTCCAAAGGAAACAAAGTGGGTAGGATGTTCACCTTAAATGTGAAAATTCTTGAAATGAGTGGAGCCATGTTTGCAAAAGGTGTAGGAGTTATTGCTGATATAGAGATCTGGCACAAATGAATTGGACATGCAAACTTGTAGAGGCTAAAATTGATGCACTCAAAGGAGATTGTCAATGGACTACTGAATTTCAAGATTACACAGATGCAAAAGGTATGTGTAGCATGTCAATTTGGTAAACAATCAAGATCATCATTTCTGCATGACAAACATGTTAGCGAGAATGTGCTAGAAATAGTACATACAAATGTTTGGGGCCCTACAAAGACTACATCCATGGGTGGTTGCAGGCTTTATGTTACTTTCATTGATGACCATACACAAAAAGTATGGGTATATTTCATGCAAGAGAAAAGTGAAGTGTTCACTCACTTCTAGAATTGTAAGGCTATGGTGGAAAATTAGACAAGGAAGTATATTGAGACATAAAGATCTGATGGAGGACGTGAATATATGTCAAATGAGCTTAATAGATTTCTAAAAAGTCATGGAATTTGACGACAACATTCATGTAAGTAAACACCACAAAAAAATGGCATTGTTGAACGCAAAAATAGACATATTAGAGAAATAGCAGGAGTGTTGATGGTTTAGAAGAATATGCCTCATTATTATTGGCAGAAGTTGTGCACATTGTTGTATACATCATGAATAGAACTCTGATTGCTATCATACATCAACTTACACTTGAAGAGAAGTTTACATGTGAAAAGCCAAACCTATCACATATGAAAGTATTTGGTTGTACTACATATGAACATATTCCAGATGTGTCAAAAATGAAGCTTGATCCAAAAGCAAAAAAAATGTATCTTCATTGGATACTCCCTTGAGCAAAAGGGATACAAATGTTATAACCCACTCATATGATAGGTGAAGGTAAGTAGCAATGTGGTGTTTGATGAAATGTCAAGCTTCTATGGAGATGCCAAAGGAATTAATCTTGACTCAAATGAAAAAGGAAACGTTAAAAAATCAAGTGCATAATCTCAATTTTTCAGTGGACATGATGCATCACCAAGCAATAGTTCCAACTTAAATCCAGGGACTTGAAGATTGCATGGAAATTTCAGCCAAGAATATTCATCAACTACATCAAAGAAAGGTAAAGAAAAACTTTATGTTGGTAGTAAAACATCTACAAGTTTTGAAGAAATTAATGGACATTCAAGCAGTTTAGAAAAAAGCCTTGATGAGGAACTTGGATTGCCCTCTGTGAAGACTCAAGGAGTAAGAAAGGCACATGGACATGATGTTGACATATTTAGGTAGTGATATATGTGAACACTCTAGGACCACTGAGGCACTTTTTTCCCTCTTTAAGAGGTTTTTTCCCCGGGCTTGTATATACGCCTATTGCCCTAACGGGCTACTTATCTTTGTACATTCTCTAGTAATACATTCAGTATTGTGTGTTGTGCTCCAAGCTTCTTCTTCTTCCTTGTGTTGTTCGCATGCTTGTGCAGATGTCTAACTCCAACAATTCGTATCAGAGTAGGTTGCACCTTCATCTAGGGTGTCATCGACACCTCTTTGATTGCAGTCTCAAAATTGCACGAATTTTGGTGAGCATACTCAGCGTGTTTCTGCGATGAAAACAGCTTCGTTCTATGGTGCCAAAATCGACTAAGCTCGTTTCAGCCTTTGAACACACTATCGTAGTGCTTGTGCAGGCTATTTGATCTTTTTGTACCAAAGGTATATACCAATTTTGAGTCTCCAATATAAGCGTCTCGAAGTCTGGTAGAGGTCTAACAAAATTTGTATGGGCAGTTCTATTCAACTTTTTGAGATACAATCAATTTTTTGCATCAAGATATTTTAGTCACCGACCATGACTGAAAGCAGTGATGTATTCGATATGTTGATTGTTGAGGATAAGTTGGATGGTACCAACTACCCATTATGGGCTTATATGATGCGGCATGTATTGGTTGCAAAAGGACTATGGAACATTGTGCACAGTGTTGAAAAACGTCCTATCACACCTACAACTGTTACAACTACAGGTTCTGAAGCTGATGCAGAAGGTGTCGAAGATAATGATATTCTGCATATTCCTATTCGTGCTACGATTTCTGTTGCACCTACTATAGAGAAAATTTGTTGGGATGGCAGAGATGCCCAAGCACATGCATTGATAGCTTTGTCTATCAAACGTGCCATTATTCCTCACATTCACTCTTGCAAAACAGCTAAGGAAGCTTGGGATACACTTACCACATTGTACCAAGCTAGGAATGAGGCTCGTGTTGCTTACCTCCGAAAACACTTGGAGAGTGAGCATATGAATGAAGGTGATTCTATGGACAGATTTCTAACAAAGATCAAAGAATTAAAGGAACAGTTGATTTCTACTGATGAGGTTATACCACATAGCTCACTTGTGCATACCGTTCTAAATGGTCTTCCTGATTCATATCAAAGTTTTGCTTCTACTCTTTGGTTGATGATGAAAGGCAATCCAAGTGCCTTGTCTTTTGAGGAGTTAGTCTCTGTTTTATTGCAGGAGGATCAGTCTAAGCAGAACAGGTCCATTATGCATGTTGCAAATCAAGCTTTCCTGGCTAGTCAGAAGGGCAAAATAAAATGGAGCTCTTCAACTAGTAAGCAAAAATCTACTAATTCTGCACAATCGAAGAGGGAAGACAAAGATGAAAAGAAATCAGAAAAGCAAAAATTGTTTTCCAAGTACTGTAAAGGAAATGATCATATCATAAAGAACTATCCAAAGATGGTTGCTAAAGAGGCAAAGAAGAAAGAGGCTGGAATGGTTGTTGCAGAGGCCTCTACACCAAAAACAGAGTCTGCTAATCTTGTGTAGGAAGAAGAAAGGGCGTTTACTACTATTTACAGTTTTGACCCATCTTTGCATAAGCAGTGCATGTTTGCAATAGACTCAGATGTTTTGTACTTTGACAGTGGGGTGACCAAACAGATTTTGACAACGGCTGATGGTAGTTCTTTCACTTTGTCAGATGCTTTGTTTGTGCCAGGGATCAAAAACAAAAAAGTTTTATGAGTTTCTACATTAGCCAAGATTGGCTTGGCTATGAAATTTGGTGATGATAGGTGTACAGTTCATGATCTATCAAATGGCGATGTGATTATTGTTTCTGGCATTTTACGTCGTGGGCTGTATAAGCTCATAGACTATGAAAGATCTGTAAATGATTTGGCATGTGTAGTACATGATTCTCAGGCTATGTCAGATGCAAATCTTTGGCATGCACGCTTTGGTCATCTGAATTTTGCTAGTTTGCTACGCCTCTAGAAATCTCAAATGGTGTCCTCTTTGCCCAAACATGAGGCACCAAGAAAACATGTTTGTGAAGCTTGTATTTTGGGCAAAATGCAGCGTTCATCCTTTCCAAAACATAGTTCAGTTCAAGCTACTCAGAAATTGCAGCATGTACATAGTGATGTCTATGGTCCTATGCAGATACCTTCTTTTGGGAATTGTCTTTACTTCGTGACTTTCATCGATGATTTTTCCAAGAATGCATGGGTATATCCATTGAAGGCAAATTCCGAAGTGTTCATGTGCTTCAAACAGTTTTGGTCTTGGTTGAAAATCTGTGAGCATGTAAAATGGGGGCCCTCCATTATGATCGAGGGGGGAATATATGTCTTCTGATTTTAATGCATTTCTGGCTGAATGTGGGATAAAACACCAGTGTACAGTGCTATATACACCTCAATAGAATGGAGTTGCTGAACAAAATAATAGGTCACTCATGGAGATAGCGAGGTGTATGGTCAAGAGTCAAGCTTTACCACATAGTTTCTGGCTTGAGGCTGTCATGTGTGCAGCATATGTACTTACCACGTGTCCCACTAAAGCACTGTAGTCTATCACTCCATATGAGGCTTGGCATGACCCGACCATCTGTTGCTCATCTGCATGTTTTTTGTTGTTTGGCATATGCATTAGTGCACGAACAACATCGCAAAAAATTGGATGATAAAGCAGTAAAATGTATTTTTGTTGGGTATAGTTCTGAAAGTAAAGGCTATCGTTTGTATCATCCATAGACTAAAGGCATTCTAGTTAGCCGTGATGTTGTTTTTGTGGAAGATGCTATTCAGCCATTGCTTTCATGTACTAAGGAGATATTTGCTGACTCAAAAGACATGTATGATACTCTGCTTCCTCTTTTTATAGGTGGATAGTCTAGTGCTGGTCCTAATGAGGCAACTTCTCAACCTTTGCAGGTTTCATGTGATGATGCAGATCATTCCATTTCTGACAGAGATTTACATGATGCACTTACTGATGAAAGAGTTGATATTGAGCAGGCAAGAACTATGCCAAAATGGCTAGTGTAGACCTTGTGTGATAGTAAATTAGATGCACCTCTATCATATCGTACTCGATCAGGCCCTCATAGTGCCTCTTTTGCATCAGATTGCTATGCTATGGCTACTATGATGAGATTGAGCCTGTTTCGTTTGATGAAGCACAAAATTCAAAAAATTGGATGGGTGCTATGCAATCTGAATATGATGCAATAATGAAGAATGGTACTTGGTCTTTATGTGACTTGCCTCCTGGCAAGAAGGCCATTGGCACTAAGTGGGTATACAAGCTGAAGCGTAAACGTGATGGTACAATTGACAGATTGTGGTCTATGTTGATGACATGCTGCTCACTGGTCCTCATCAAAGGCATATTGCTGATTTTAAGGCTGATTTGCATGCCTCATTTGACATGTCTGATTTAGGGCATTTGCATCATTATTTGGGCATTCAATTTATGCACGTTGATGGTGGATGGATTTGTGTCAAACAAAATATATTGACACATTACTGTAGTGTTTTGGCCTTGAAGATTGTAAACCTATTGCCACTCCTATGGAGACAGGTTTACGATTGAGTCTTCATGATGCTGGAGATGCATTTGATGATGTTCTCTATTAGCAGGCTATTGGGTGCCTGATTTACTTATGCATTACGCGACCAGATATTGAGTTTGTTGCCTCACAGATGAGCAGGTTTATGCATTCCCCAAGATTCAAGCATTCGCAGGTGGTTAAGGGTATCTTTTGCTACTTCAGTGGTACTCGGCTACTTGGGTTGTTTTATCCCAAGGGGGGATCACTACCACCAGATTAGCATGCTTTTTCTGACTCTGATTGGGGTAGTTGCTATGACACTCGTGTGTACACTAGTGGTTTTTGCTTCATGCTTGGTAGCTCATGTATATCTTGGTTGAGCAAGAAGTAGCCTATTGTGGCCACTTCCAGTTGTGAGGCTGAGTATAGGGCAGCCTTCACAACGCTTATTGAGTGTGTGTGGCTCAGATGCCTTATGGCTGATTTGGGTGTTGGTTAGTATTCTGCCACCACCATCTTCACTGGCAGTCAGAGCGCATTCGCAGTTGCGAGGAACCCTGTGTTCCATGCTCTCACTAAGCACATTGAGGTGCATTATCATTATTGTGAAGAGATGGATAGGTATGTGCTTGAAGATGAAGAGGTGTTGCAAAATCCTTGATCTACACCAGCCAAATGAACTCCAGGAGTATATGGTGGGCCCTTTTAGCTTGCCAATGGATGTATTAGACACCCTATGTACCTTGGAAGATCACTCTCAAAAAGATAGATCAAAACAGATAAGTTGGAGTTAGCTCAGAGGTGAAAACTTGCTATTCTTGGTTCATACACCTGTCCAGTGTTTTACATAATTCTATGAGCACAGCAGCAATTAGCTCAATTCCTCTTGGAGAAGTCTAGGCAACTTAAAGAGCTAACTTTCAAGAGTAATCTCATCAAAAATAATGAACCACACACTGAGAATGAGTTTTAACAAGTGATGACATCATCCCGATTTTCACGGGCTGCTACAGAAATAGACCAGTGAGCAGAAAAATCACCATAACTCAGAATGTAGAAATCCAATGATTATGAAAATTTGTATGGTTTTACTAGACAGTACGTTGAATCCAACAAGCTTTAAATAACTGAATTTGGATAAGTAAACACTGAGAAACACCTCTGACAAGATGAGTGAAAAAGTCGGGTACCTGACAGAGAAGTGAAGATGAACAGACCCTGTTGACTTAAAATGAACATAACTGAAGATTACAACATCCAAATGACATGAACATTTGTGAGCATATAGTAGACTTATAGAGCTAACTTTACCAAGTTAAATCACTGAAAATGATGCACCAAGCTCAGAGAAAACATCTCTGCAAGCTGACTGAGAAAACTGAGAGTAATGGTAGTGAGTAGTACCCTTCACAAGAACATGGAAAGATGAAACCAAATAATCATGAAAATGAAAGTATATTGCTTGTACAATACAATGACTTACTGATACATATGTGTGCCTTGTAATCACACCTTGATATGGCATAAAGCTCAGCTCTTGGAGGTCTTCACATAGGTCTCTCTAACCACGACTAAAACTGCCATCTATTTATAGTTGAGTTTGGGAGGCTAACTTCCCTCAATCACTCTCCAATCAATCAATGATTGATTTGATTCTCTACCTACCACAAATCACGAATTCGTGGCTCCTCTTTCCATTCTTGATCAAGTGGAATCAACCACTTAAGATTCTCTTACTTTTACATTAAGTAAACTCTTCAAAAGTTACAAGAGGTAGTTCACAAGTGAACTTTACATAGTCTTCTTTTTAAAGCTTCTTCGAAGACTTTGTGAGACTCAAGCCAATACTTAGGCTTGTCATAGACTTGCTCCAACAGCTCCCCCTCAAGCCAAGTATGCTTGAGGTCTTCAATCTTCCAAGATTACCTGCAAACCAATCATAGCCTTGAATTTGCAAAGCTTTGTACCATCCAATGCTTTGGTTAGAATATTTGCACATTGTTGATGAGTGGACACATATGATATTTGAATCTCTTTGCTTAGAACCTTTTCTCGTACATAGTGATAATGAACTTCAATATGTTTAGTCCTTGCATGAAAAATAGGATTAGCAGCCAAATGAATAGAACTCATATTATCATTAAAAATAGTTGGAGTTCCGAACTCCAATCCAAGATCTTTGAATAATGTCTTCATCCACATAGCTTCTTGTGTAGCTATGGCAAGACCTATATATTCAGCTTCAGTAGAAGAGAGAGCAACTGTGGGTTGCTTCTTGGATGACCATGAAATAAGCTTTGAACCTGCAAAGGTAAGATAACCTGAAGTGCTCCTTCTATCTTCCTTGGATCCAGCCCAATCTGCATCAGAAGATAGCTTCAAACCTAAATCAGATACATAAGGATAATAAAGTCCTTCATTTATGGTTCCTTTGAGATACTTGAGAATCCTTTTGGCAGCATCCATATGTGGTTTCCTTGGTGTGTGCATAAATTGGCTTAGCACACTCACACTGTAACATATATCTACTCTTGTCAATATGGCATAGTTGAGACTACTCACTAGACTTTGATATGATGTGATGTCCTCTATGAGCTCACCTTCATGTGAGCTCAATTTGTGATTGACCTCCATTGGAGTACCTGCAATCTTACATCTTGAATTTTGCCAACATGTCCTTAATGTACTTCCTTTGAGTGAGAAACAAACCATGATCTTTGTAGACAACTTCCAAACCTAGGAAGTAGGTAAGTGAACCCAAATCACTTATCTTGAACTCTTCTCTCATCTGATCTTTGATCTTCTTCATACCACCTGCATCATTTCCTGTCAATATAATATCATCTACATATGCACATAGATAGATGACCTCGGAATTACTCTTTTTAATAAAGAGTGAAGGATCTGCCTTGCTTGGTTGAAAGCCTTTGTCCTGCAAGAATGAAACAAGCCTGAAATTCCAAGCTCTTGGAGCTTGCTTGAGACCATACAATGCTTTGTTAAGTTTACACACATAATCAGGATAAACTTGATTCTCAAAACCAGGTGGTTGTGCCATATATACCTCTTCTGTTATCCAACCATTCAAAAATGCATTCTTTACATCTAGTTGAAGTATCTTCCAATTCTTGGAAGAGGCAATACTAAGCAAAACCCTAATAGGAGGCATCTTTGCCACAGGAGAGAAAGTCTCCTCATAATCAATTCCCTGAGTTTGTGCAAAGCCTTTTGCCACAAGCCTTGCCTTATACCTGTTAATTGAACCATCAGAATTCTTCTTGAGTTTATAGACCCATCTTGAGCCTATTACCTTCATGGATGAAGTCTTGGGCACCAAATCCCAAGTGTTGTTTTCCTCAAGTGCTTCAATCTCTTCCTTCATTGCATGCTTCCATTCTGTTTTTGCTTTGGCCTCTTCAAATGATGATGGCTCCTCTTGGTTTATGTCCTGTGCTATGTAGATAGAATGTTTAGTTACTAATGAGGTGTCAAACCCATACCTTTCTGGTTTTTTCTTTTCCCTCATAGATCTTCTTAGGCCATGATGTGATGATTCTGCTTCATGTCCACGTTCCTGCAATTTTGCTTTACCTTTAGACTTCCATGCTTTGATCTTTTCCATGTGAGATTCTTCATCATCCTCTGAGGTGTCTTGTTCTTCAATCTTTGATTGTTCTCTACCAAGCTTTGGAAAATCTTCTTCAAGATCATATGGTAAATTGATCTTCCTGCATGAATCTTCATACTATGAATTGTTCTCATCAAAAACTACATCTCTGCTTTCTGCCTTTGGATCCATCTTGCCTCTAACCTGTGAAGGAACATGAGCAAAACCAATACATCCAAAAATTTTACAATGATCTAAGCTTGGTCTTCTTCCATTCCAAGCCTCATATGGAGTCATCCCATCAAGGGATTTTGAAGGCAACCTGTTAATCAAGTAAGTGGCTCTAGATACAGCCTCAGCCCATAAGTAATTAGGTAAATGCTTTTCATTTAACATAGACCTTGCAGCTTCAACAATTGTCCTATTCCTCCTTTCTGCCACTCCATTTTGCTCAGGAGTGTACCTTGTAGTTATGTAATAAAGTAAGTCTATGATCCAAGGGTCTGGCCGGTTTAGACAGATCTGAAATCGGACACCGTTTGGTCATCCGTGTGTATGACCAAAGATCTCGAGTTTAGACTTACTAGGAGGTCTTGTGCTCTTGTGAACAAGTGATCCACTTAGCTTAGTGGTTAAGTCTCAAGGATGTGAAGGAGGAGGTCTTGGGTTCAACCCCCCATGGGGTACATGGGGAGAGTATTTTGCCCAAAGAGATCTAGAGCCTTCTAGAAGCATCCACTTGAGTTAACTCGAGTTAACTGGGACACTTGGCGCACATGTAGTTACATGGCTGACACTTGGATGGTTAGTATCCACCTGCCCAAGAAGGCAGTCCCCTGGAGAGAGCTATATATAGAGGCATTTGGTTGGGAGGAGAGTCATCTCTCTAGTATGTGGTGGTCGTAATCCTTGTTCTATTGCATTGGTATCAGAGCCATCTCCATAGCTTTCATCTTCTTGCTCGGATTTTTGGCGTGCGAATTCTGCCCCCGCCCGCATTGAGATGCGTGTCGCAATCGTTCTCATGCTTTAACTTAGAGCAAAAGAGTACTAAAAGGAGTAATCATCTCTGTGTGCTGCCGTGAGATTCGAACCCCCACCCATTTGTTGGGAGTGCTCTGCTCTAACCACAAGAGAGAACCGCCCGCGTGAAAACTTGTCCGCAGCAGACATTACTGATCGAAGCCGGCGCTGAAGAACTTAATTTGAAGATCTAAAAGCATACAATCTCTGGTGAAGCAGAGGGAACTCGAACCCCCGGCCCCGCAGCTAGAGGACACCCACCTATCCATAAGGCGACAACCGATTGACGAGAGGTAGTCTGCAAAAAACTAATCTTCTGCTAGAATCTGGCGCTGAGGAAAGCTTCAATCAGAGAACAAAAGGACGTGTCGCGCGCTGTTGTAGCCGGGACTTGAACCCAGACGGGTTGGAAAGGAGCCAGAAGATATAGCCACGCGCCCAGCCCGATTGTTTGTTCTATAGTGCAGAGCAAAATTTAGAGAAGCAGGAACCATAGCTGAAGTAATAGCCCAATTCTCATCCATTCAAGGAGCCAAATCAATTGCCGAACCCGAGAAGTATTCTGCTTCAGTTGTCGTAGAGTTTGATGGAAGTGGAGCTGTGGAGTAAAGATCCGGAGGCCTTTGGTGATCAAAGTCAAACCTACTTTGAATTCGGACCAAAGTCTTGAGAGAATAGCTCTTCCAAAGGATCAAGGGAAGGACGTAGCTCTATGTGAAGCTAAGTATTTTCCAGTTTTTGCTTGGCCTTAATGCTTGATTTATCTTGTTTTCATTATTCTACACTTAATCCTAGATGCACATTGAAATAGCCAAGATTTCAATTGATTAAGTCTAGATTAGAATAATGAATTAATCCATTTCTTATTTCAAGCATTAGTTTGCATTAAGGAAAGACTTGATTTCAAAAAAGATCCTTGTGCATCAAAGAATGTATTTTGGTAGTTTAAATACATATTTCCTTTCCATTGAGTAAGTTTTCTATTGCACTTCAAGGGTATGTTTTTATATCATAGTGCATTAGGACAAAGGAAAGGATATACATGCATCAGGATTGCATGATATACATTCTTAGTACAAGGAAAAAATCGTGCATCAAGTTCATGCATGATTATTGTATTAGTTTTTGGGCATGCAAAGAACATGCATGCATACGCATGTGAACATATGCTTTTGCATGTAGATACATGCATTTGCATGGAAGAATGGAATGCTGTTTGCAAGTAGATATGAAAATGTACTCTCTTAGTATTTAGCTTACTTTGTAAAGCTCGCAGTTTGACATTAGGGAAGACCAAGGACTAGTTAGTTGCAAAGACATATTAGTTCTAGTTTGCAACTCAAGTAATTAGTCAATTTCTTCCCAAGTCGATACTCTACTATCAAACATAAATACTTAATGAGAATTAAGTATGTTAGATGTCTTGCTAGGTATGAGTAAGCACTAAGAGAAAGTTAAGTAATAAATTTCCTTGATGACCAAGAAAATTTAATTACTTGCAACTCTTTTGTGATGTATGATGACTCTAAGTCCTGGATGTACTTAGAAAGTCAAGCATCCCAAGGTTGGATGAGAGCATCAACTATATTTCCAAAGTTCCTTGAGTACTCTTCTACTTAGAAGATTTCGAAAGTTTAAAGAAGTTTCTTTGTGGTTTCAAGATTTGTATCTCATGATGAAACCTCGGTAAGTAACTTTTTGGAATTGAGATATGAAATAGTCAAGCCTTCTATTTCATGTGAGATCATTCTCCTACCATGTTTAAGATGAATTTATTTTTGGGAAGGTAGATGTTCCAAGTAGAGGATCTTAATTGATTCATGAACTCTTCCCAAAATACACATAAATTCATATTATATGATAGGTCCAAGGAATGATGCAGGCAAAACCTCTTTAGGATATAAATGTTTTGCCAAGATATAAAGGTACCAATCTTTTATAAATTTTCATTTGATTTCATCCCAAGGGGTGATGGAAATCAAAAGTTAAACCTCAACATCAATTGATCCTTGATATCAATAAAAGGATGTTAGGTTCTATAGTTGCATCTCTGGTAAATGATGCAACTAGCTAAGCAATCTTTAGGAAATAATATAAGACTTGAAGCAAGTGTGAACTTTTCATTTAGGAATAGAAAGTTCCAAGAAATGGATTTTGAATCCATGAACTTCTCCTAAACAAGTTATAAAGTTCAAAGTGTTCATAGTTGCATTACTATTGGATCAATCATCAATAGATGCTTGGACTTTAAACATAATTTTGATTGGTGAAATATGTTTAAAGGACTCTAGTAACATCTGAAGATTGACCAATAATAATGAGTTTTGTATCAAACTCAAGAATAGAAGTCGATATCACATAAATGAAAGTTCAACTTAAACTTTCATACTGGCAAATGTCTCTAGTTTGATACTCAGGAAATGAATACAATTGAATCAGTAAATTCTTTTTTGGGAGAATTTCTTTCAAATGTTCTTTTAGTATTGCAAAAGATTCCAAGATGAATCATTTGCTCAAGTTATTTGATTTCCTATAAGGAATCTCAAGTATTTGAAGAAATGGCATTCTTTCAAGTATTGAGAATGAAATTCTTCATACTCTTTAAGCAATAAGTAGTTCCCTGGACGTCCCAAACCACTAGAAGTGGTATTTCAAGTCCTATTTGTGATATAACCTTAAGGTATATCAAAGATTCTTAGCTTTGGAATTTGAAAAGCATTAGAAAATGCTTGGACTTAAGTTGAGGGAAAGATCTCTAAAAATCCTGCAGGTAAGCAAAGAAGCTTAAGATAGTTTTAAGAGATCTTAAAGATAAAGACTAAGTCTTTATTTTTATCGCAAGATCAACCAGACTTGATCAATCTTGGCCATGATTGTCCAAGTAATGTGCGATTAGAACTACTTTGTGGTTGCCCAAGTATTGGCAATAAAATTCCTTTTGGGAATTATTCACTCAAGTTCCATTTATTCGATGGAAAACTGTGAAAAAGAGTAAGCTGTTCTAAGTCTGAACAGAGTGAAGTAATTCCAAGTATGTAGTCTGCAACCGTGAAAATGGTAATTAAGTCTGTGGAAGGTAAAACATAAGTGTTTACCTATCCTTAAAGGGATTTTGGTACAAATCCAGAAAGCATGAGCGGATGCTTAGACTTAAGCAGTAGAGAGATTCCTGTAAAAAGCCCCGGCTGGGATAGGTACCTAAAAGCATTAGTACAGAAGGAATCTAAAGACAAGAAGTTAAAAGCTCTTGTCGCTACAAAATTGGTCAAGAATAACCAATTGAACTTGAATTTGAGAAATTCAAGAACTTGGAATTCTGATTGGTTTTCATTTGAAAACCCTAGCAAAAAGGATTAGAGATATTCTATTAAAGGTTTTCAAGTTTCCAAGGCAAAGCACATGATTATGAGGTGATCATGCGAAGGAATCAAAACCTAGGAAAATCTAGTTAGAGGTAATGCCTGAAACTGAGAAATTCAAGAACTTGGAATTCTGATTGGTTTTCATTTGAAAACCCTAGCAAAAAGGATTAGAGATATTCTATTAAAGGTTTTCAAGTTTCCAAGGCAAAGCACATGATTATGAGGTGATCATGCGAAGGAATCAAAACCTAGGAAAATCTAGTTAGAGGTAATGCCTGAAACTTCCAATTCTTCTAAAAGAATTGAAGAAATAAGGTACTCTATCAAGAGATATTTAGACTTTAGGATAAGAATCACCCACACATTAATGTGAATATAAAATAGGGTGGTATGGGACACCAGATTTTATACTCAGATTGATGTAGGAAAGATGGAATGGGACATCGGACCGTGGGATGATGATTATCTTTTAGTCCTAGTTTGGATTTTGAAGTTAGGTTTCATCCTCAAGGGAATTAAGACTTCAAGGAAAAGTTTAATTCGTAAAGGATGAAAGTAGTATCTTACGATACTTCAAGGTAACTTCAAGATTAAGGAAACTGAAGATATGAAGTAAGTAACTTCCAAGATCTTCATAGAACACTTCAAGTTTAAGTGTTATTGATCAGAAATATTTGATAAATTTCTGAAAGAAGTTGGACTTTGATTTTGAGTTGATCTTTTCAACTAAAGATTTAATTGACTAAGTCAAGCATCAAGTTCCTAGTGTAACTTGATAAAATTCACTCTTTTAGACTCAAAGAAATGCACAAGAATTGCATTCACGGAGTCAAAAAGATTGAATGTGACCTGAACTTAGTCTCAAGTGAAGCATTATTTGAATACAAAACTCATCAGCATAACCTCAGTGGGTCGACACACTGATGTTGGTTACCACACTAGTATCTTGTGGTTGGATGTTTTTTTATTTTCTTTTGAATCTTTTTGAGAATCCAACTTATTTCTCTTAAAGTTAAAAGACAATGCTTCAATACCTTGTTGAAATTGATCTTTGAAAAGTTGAAGTCCTGAGTCATCTAGTCTTTGACTCATAACAAATTTTTGTATATTCGAAGTTTGAATTGGTTGTACAGAGTCTTAGTTATTTCTTTCCGCTTTCCAAATCTTTTGGAATTGGCTCAGATATGGTATCTGATTCCTTTTGCAAAAGACCAGGGTTAGCCGGTTAGAATAAAATAACTAACTTGAACATCCTAGATAGATGTTATGTACAAGAACCTTTTCAATCTTCAAAAGATGATAAGTCTAAGTGGACTTATTCATTTGAGTTTGCTTCAAGTTATAGCATAAATGATTTTGTGGAGTCCAGTATACTCTAGAATAGGGAAGTTAGGAATCGCTCATCAGAGTGACAATTCCCAAGAACTTTCAGTTAAAAGTCTTTGAGAAAAGTGTCCTAAGTTGGACAATTTTCATTTTGAATTTGAATTGGTGAAGTTAGTATGGTTGATTCCACCGAAATGGTAAACTTTCTCCTACAGTTTACATAGGATTTTTTCAAAATCATTGGGACAAAGTAGTCCTCTAGTCGGGTAAAAAATCAAGTAACTGTTGGATCAAAGTAAACCATTGAATAAGCATCTAAAGTTAGATGTATGGGACAATCAAACTTCAAGTTCTCCAAAACAAATTCAAGTGAATCAAGAATTCTTAAAGTCTTGCAAGGGATAAGAATCTCACCTTCATTACTAAGTCCATGCACCAGACATGCCCAGAAATGGACTAGTAATTTGAATCCACCTAATTCACATGTTTGTGCCTAGATCGCACATCCAGAAACTGTGAATTAGCCAAGGATATGTGTTTAGATCCACCTTTATTATTCATTCACTATTTTGTACTTTGACTCGTTTATCAAAGTGCAAAGCGAGATAGTGTTTTGAATCATTTGGGCAGGGATGCCACCACAGAGATGAGACATGTTCTTCCAGTTCTAGAACATGACCATGTTCTTCCAGTTTTAGAACATGAGGCTCGGGGGTTGCCTACAGTATGTATATAGCTCTATTTTCGAGGACGAAAATATTTTCCAAGGGGGGAAGAATGTAATAAAGTAAGTCTATGATCCAAGGGTCTGGTCGGTTCAGACAGATCTGAAATCGGACACCGTTTGGTCATCCGTGTGTATGACCAAAGATCTCGAGTTTAGACTTACTAGGAGGTCTTGTGCTCTTGTGAACAAGTGATCCACTTAGCTTAGTGGTTAAGTCTCAAGGATGTGAAGGAGGAGGTCTTGGGTTCAACCCCCCATGCGGTACATGGGGAGAGTATTTTGCCCAAAGAGATCTAGAGCCTTCTAGAAGCATCCACTTGAGTTAACTCGAGTTAACTGGGACACTTGGCGCACATGTAGTTACATGGCTGACACTTGGATGGTTAGTATCCACCTGCCCAAGAAGGCAGTCCCCTGGAGAGAGCTATATATAGAGGCATTTGGTTGGGAGGAGAGTCATCTCTCTAGTATGTGGTGGTCGTAATCCTTGTTCTATTGCAAGTTACCTCTCTTTTGATTCCTCTTTCTTGAAGAAAAGAATCAAACTCATGGGAGAAATATTCTCCCCCTCCATCTGACCTTAGCCTTTTTAGTGATTTACCTGTTTGATTCTCCACAAGAGCCAAATATCTTTTGAAACATGAAAAAACTTCATCTTTCTGTTTCATAAAGAATAGGATAGTTCATCTGCTACAATCATCAATAAAGGAAACATAATACCTTGATCCAGATATTGAAGCTTCCTTGCTAGGTCCCCATACATCTGTATGAACCAACTCCAAGAGATCTCCATGCATATAACCTTTCTTCAGGAATGGTAACCTGTGAGACTTTCCAAATTGACATGCACTGCACTTATAAATCATATGTTGTTTTGACAAATTAGGAAGTCCAAGTACACTTTGGTCCCTGCAGATTTGCTTTAATGACCTTTCACCAATATGTGCTAACCTTTTGTGCCATACTTCCAATTCTCTGAGTGTCTGACTACCATAATTAAAGAGAGCAATGTTTCTAGTGTCCTGTAATTCAAATGTGAACAATCTACCTCTCTTTTCACCTTTTGCAATTCTTCTGAATCCTTGACTTGGATCTTCAACAAATGCTCCTGCTTTTGTGAACCTGACTTGCAACCCTTTCTCTACTATCTGCCCAACACTTATCAAATTCTTTGTAATGGTAGGGACATATAGTACCTTACTGAGTAGGTTGATGTTTCCATCAGGTGCTTTGACATTGCCTATTTTCTCCACAGGATGTTTTGTATCATCTCCTGTTTGTACCTCATGCTTATTCTTTGGATCTTCTAAATCTGATAGGAGTGCCACACTTCCTGCCACATGATTTGAACAACCTGAATCTATGTAGAACACATGCTCATCAGATTTACCTTGTGGCATAGCCATGTTCATGATCAATAATGAATCCTCTTTGTTTGAGTCTTCTGTGTAGTTATTGTAGTCTCTCCTTCCTTTGTAGCCTCCTTGATAGTTTGAATGATTGTAGTTGTTGTAGTTTCCATGGTAGTTGTTGAACCTTCCTCTTGAGTAGCCATAACTTCCTCTATTGTATCCTCTGCCTCTTTGATTCCTGGAATTCCTAAAGCAATTTTCAGTCGTATGATTAGTTAATCCACAAATAGAACATGAGTTGGAGTCTTGGGATCTCCCCCTGCCTTGTCTACCTCCTCTTCCTCTACCTCTGCCATGTCTTCCTCTACCTGCATAGTTAGCTTGATATGTACCTGCTTCATCATCCACTTTCTTTGCCTTTCCTTTGTTATCTTTAGACTTGCTTTTATCCGTGTATAAAGCTGAAGATTGATTACCTTTAGAGATTTCTCCATTTTTGATAAGCTTTGCCTCTTGAGTAAGTAGTTGTCCAATGAGTGTGTTGAAATCAGGTACATGCATGTCCATGTACAAATCCATAGCTGTGGTGAATGCTTCCCACTTGTCATCTGCCTTCAAGCCATTGATGACCTGCCTTACAATTTGCTCTTCATCTATTACCTCTCCAATGCTTCCCAACTGATCCGCTATGTCCTTGAGCTTTGTGACAAAATCAGTCACATTTTGTTTGGGAGCCTTCTTGAGAGTTGTGAACTCCAGCCATAGTTGATGCTTCCTAGCTTTGGTACTTGAAGAAAAGAAAGCTTTAAGTGCATCCCACACTTCTTGAGATGTCTTACAACTTCTAATGTGAGGCAACAAAAAATCTGAGATAGAGTTGAGGAGATAAGACCTTGCAAGTGCATCCTTGGAGCACCATGTGCTCAATCTTTCTTGCTCTTCTTGTGTTGGTTGACTTTTGTTCCTGAAACTTGGCATAACTTCATCTCCAGCCACATAACCATATAAACTTCTACCTTGGAGATAAGCTTCCATCCTTAATGACCAAGCTGAGTAGTTACCTCTGTCCAATTTGTCAATTGATGAAGGAAATCCATCTGCCATGTTGTCCAACCTTGCTCTGATACCACTGTGAAGAGATGGATAGGTATGTGCTTGAAGATGAAGAGGTGTTGCAAAATCCTTGATCTACACCAGCCAAATGAACTCCAGGAGTATATGGTGGGCCCTTTTAGCTTGCCAATGGATGTATTAGACACCCTATGTACCTTGGAAGGTCACTCTCAAAAAGATAGATCAAAACAGATAAGTTGGAGTTAGCTCAGAGGTGAAAACTTGCTATTCTTGGTTCATACACCTGTCCAGTATTTTACATAATTCTCTGAGCACAATAGCAATTAGCTCAATTTCTCTTGGAGAAGTCTAGGAAACTTAAAGAGCTAACTTTCAAGAGTAATCTCATCAAAAATAATGAACCACACACTGAGAATGAGTTTTAACAAGTGATGACATCATCCCGATTTTCACGGGCTGCTACAGAAATAGACCAGTGAGCAGAAAAATAACCATAACTAAAAATGTAGAAATGCAATGATTATGAAAATTTGTGTGGTTATACTAGACAGTAGGTTGAATCCAACAAGCTTTAAATCACTGACTTTGCATAAGTAACCACTGAGAAACACCTCTGACAAGATGAGTGAAAAAGTCGGGTACCTGACAGAGAAGTGAAGATGAACAGACCCTGTTGACTTAAAATGAACATAACTGAATATTTCAACATCCAAATGACATGAAAATTTGTGAGCATATAGTAGACTTATAGAGCTAACTTTACCAAGTTAAATCACTGAAAATGATGCACCAAGCTCAGAGAAAACATCTCTGCAAGCTGACTGAGAAAACTGAGAGTAATGGTAGTGAGTAGTACCCTTCACAAGAACATGGAAAGATGAAACCAAATAATCATGAAAATGAAAGTATATTGCTTGTACAATACAATGACTTACTGATACATATGTGTGCCTTGTAATCACACCTTGATATGGCATAAAGCTCAGCTCTTGGAGGTCTTCACATAGGTCTCTCTAACCACGACTAAAACTGCCATCTATTTATAGTTGAGTTTGGGAGGCTAACTTCCCTCAATCACTCTCCAATCAATCAATGATTGATTTGATTGTCTACTTACCACAAATCACAAATTCGTGGCTCCTCTTTCCATTCTTGATCAAG
Source organism: Ceratopteris richardii (assembly GCA_020310875.1). NCBI lineage: Eukaryota > Viridiplantae > Streptophyta > Polypodiopsida > Polypodiales > Pteridaceae > Ceratopteris > Ceratopteris richardii. Next base: position 164,054,002 of record CM035410.1, read on the forward strand.
TGGACTCAACCACTTAAGATTCTCTTACTTTTACATTAAGTAAACTCTTCAAAAGTTACAAAAGGTAGTTCACAAGTGAACTTTACATAGTCTTCTTTTTAAAGCTTCTTCTAAGAATTTGTGAGACTCAAGCCAATACTTAGGCTTGTCATAGACTTGCTCCAACAATTATGTCAAGGAGAGGTTTTTTGTTGCGGAGATCAGCTTGGCATATGTGCCCGCAAAAGGAGAACATTGCAAACATTTTCATGAAGGCTCTACCTAGGGAGAAGTTTGAAGATTTTTGCAAAGCTTTTGGCTTACTTCCTTTTGTGGAGTGATTTCCACATAGCTCGGCACTTCCTTATACATGATTGCCTGCTCCTTGCTCACCGCATCACTCCCAGGGGATTTGTTGATATATTTAGGTAGTGATGTGTGTGAACACTCTAGGACCATCGGGGCACTTTTGACCCTCTTTAGGGGGTTTTTTACCATAGCTTGTATCTACGCCTATTGACCTAAGGGGCTACTTATCTTTGTACATTCTGTAGTAATACATTCACTATTGTGTGTTGTGCTCCAAGCTTCTTCTTCTTCCTTGTGTTGTGTGTGTGCTTCCATACACATCTAACTCCAACACATGATACAATGAGAAGTGGCAAAGGACCAAGAAGATCTACAAGGATGCGGAATTCCGTGCAACGATTGACGTATGATAGCTAGATGGCTCGTCATTGATCCTACATGACCTAGGTAATACAAGATGCAGAACCCTCTTGTTTTGAAGATGCAATTGGAAATGCACATTGGGAGAAATATATGGATGAGGAGATGGCTGCTCTTTATGGAATTGAAACATGGAAGCTAGTTCCAATCAGAAAGAAAGAAACCCATATGTTGCAAATGGGTTTACAAGGTAAAGCACAATGCCAATGGTAGCATAAGCAGGTATAAAGCACGATTGGTAGCAAAAGGATTTGCATAGAAATATGGCATTGATTATGAGGGAACGTTTAGCCCTATAGCCACAATGTCTATTATCAGAGCACTTGTTGCATTAGCTACACCAAAAGGATGGAATTTGTATTACATGGATGTGAATAATGCTTTCTTACATGGTGCGGACCAGCCACAAGGATATGAAGATTCAAAGCACCCAAAACATGTCTGAAGGTTGTAAAAGGATTTGTATGGGCTTAAACAAGCCCCTTGTGCTTGGCATGCATGGATAATTGATAACTTAACCACCAGTGAATTTTCTATGTGTGATGCACATCATTCATTACATGCAAGGAAGGGTGATGATGACATCATGATTGTGGCTATTTATGTTGACGACTTGATTGTAGGTGGTGATAATGAAGAAAGTATTAAAGAGGTAAAGAAACTTCTTATGTAGGAATTTGACATGAAAGATCTTGGTGTGTTGTGCTATTTTGTGGGCATTGAGTTTATACATACATAAACAAGTATATGGACATTGCAAAGGCAATATGCCTTGGTAGCTTATTGGTGGTTGTTGGCAGTAGTCAAGGTACCCAAGGACTCACAAGACAAGGAAGTCAAAGAAGGGATTCAGAGCAAAGAGAAAGCACCAGCAGACAAAGTAGTCAACGAAGATCAGGCAAGTAGGCCGTCCAAATTTTTCCATGAAGTAATACTTCCTAAATAGTGAATTTAGTCACTCTACATCATTGTAAATACCATTTCACCTTTTTGTAACTCCATTTTGTGCAAGCTGAGGAGTCCTCGAGCTTAAGAAGTATTAGAAGTATCATCGTACCAATTTTCATGATTTTTATACTCCGTTTGAGCCTCCAAATAGGCCCTAGAATCTAATTTTTAACTAGGCCGGACACTAGGTCTGGATAGGGCCAAAAGCTAGTCAAAAACTATAAATGGAGCTAGAGAGCTCATTTTTGAGGTTAGCTTGTAATAGATTTGAACTTGTAAGAGCACTTTTGAAGAAATCCAAAGAACTCCATTGTCTTTCTCTTTGTCTTGCCGTGTGTGTGTGTGTATGTGTGTGCATGTTAGTGTGCTGCTCACTCACGCACTTGTGCCATCACTTTTTCGAGGTCTTCATACCATCCTCATGTCTTCCCGGATTGACATTAAAGGAGGTGCTACTCATCACTGCGCTACACCAAATTTTGGCACCGTTGTCGGAGATCGAGCTTTGAGGACGAGCGTGTGATGGTAAGACGTAGAGTTGTGACGTTGGTGTTGTAGGTAATTTCTTTACTTTTACTTATTTTCCTCTTTCTTACTTCATCATCATCATCACCATCATCATCCTCACCATTTCAGTTTTTGATCATATCACCTTCTCCCCTCCATTTCCCTCATTCCACTTGTGAGAGAGAGTGAGAGAGCGATTTGTGTGTGCTGCTTTTGCATGTTTTTTGAGCTTCCTTGCAGGTTCTTGCTGTATCATCCTGTCCAGCAGGCTCCGCAGGTACGGACAAGCTCGGAACTGTCTCTGTGTTGCAGTCCTCTGTCGATCGCGATTGACAGAAAATTTCATCTTTTGGTAAAACAAAGCACACCACAATGACACACATGAGCACATTCCAAATCATCACTTGAAATTAAAAAAATTATGTGTTTCTCTATCAATCGCGACCGACACCATCGATCGCGATCGACAGCCACGATCAACAACCTCTGTCAATCGCGACCGACAGACCCTGTCAATCGCGATTGACAGACCTGTCGATCGCGACCATCAGACCCACAACTGACCGACTGCCACATACGATTCAGTCAATCGGGATTGACACTATCGATCACGACCAACTAAAATTTGATGATTGACACGAAAACTCGCATTCCCACGTGTCCACCACGACGGATAGGCCCACGATTGATTGAAATTTCACCAAAATTCTCGCAAAAAGTGTCGATCGCGATTGACACCATCGATCGCGATTGAAAGGACCCACAACCGACTCTATCGATCGCGATTGACACTTTCGATCCTGACTGACGTGTCGATCGCGACCGACAGGCCCCGACGGACACCTCTGTCAATCACGATTGACAGACCTATCGATCGCGATTGACAGGCTTTTCGGCCAAAATTTTAGGGTTATTTAATTCCAATTTTTGGAGTAATTGTGGACTTTAAAATCACACATTTAGAGTATTGAGAGGCCTCTACACTAGTAATCTGAGAAAAATCCGGAGTGCCTGTTGACCTGTTTTACCTTCTTTTAACTCCAAAACCCTGAACTGTCATAACTTCCTCATACGAAATCTGTTTGCTGTGATTCTTGTTTTGTTGGAAAGCTCGCGGGGACCATACCCAGGGAGAACAAAACCAAGGGATCTCTAGAATTGTTTGCCATAAAGACAGAGGGCAAATTGATATCTAAATTGCATGAATGGAAGTGATTTATTATGTCAATTGAATCTAAGTCTTGAGCTAACCTTGGGACTTTTATAGGTCCATTGAGAGCACTTGAGGGCATCCAGAGCAAGGGATTTTCGCAAGCTTGAGAACCGGATTCTTGAGCACCAAAGGGAAAGGGATCAGCAAGTGAGGTTGGAATACTCTCAACTCCCTCCGTCAATTCCTAGCTTAAGCTACACTTGAATAGTGCTAGAAGTAATTCAGGGCAATGATAGGCACGAGACAAGTCAAGACTATCTAAGAAATCAAGTTCAAGTCAAGAGATAACCTGTGTGTGACTGACAACTTTAAAGGAAAAGAACCTAACGTGGAAAGATCAACTTAAAGTGCAAAAATTAACTCAAGTATTCCTGACGACATGATATCAGACAAGATCATAAACACGATAATCAACATAAAAAAGAATCAAGTGACTGATACAAAAGAACTCAACAACGAGGTTGTACCTTGGGTAAAAATTGGGATTTCTTAGCTAGGCTTATGAACCTTAGATCAGGACGACACCTAGGGAGAGACAGGCAAAATCTTAGATCTTCAGAGGCTAGTGTCAATCATACTGCTAGGTCTTGGGCCCAGCAGTTGAGCCATCATTCGTACTACCCTAGCTCTGAGACTAGTGAGTCAGAGATGTCTCAAGGTATGGAGAGACCCACAAGAAGTTCAGGTGTGCCATACTTACATAGGGTAGAAGGCCCCTACAAGACGCAGCTGGAATACCTTAGGACCAACCGATTAGGTGCTAGCATCTATGAGGACGGCCTAGGAAGGTCCGTGGTCCAAGTTAAAAATCCTGACCAACCCATTGGACTCGAATGTCCAGCAGTCAAATTTGAAAATGGAGCATACTTGGACAAAGAAGGAACCATATATGTAGTCACCAGTCACCCGGACAGGACAGATGAATTCGGAAATGTGATCCCAGAAATGGACTTAGGTGACCTAGAGCAAGGGAACATGGGTGTAGAACCTAAAACTCCTCGAGGCAAATCAGTTCTCACTAGAATCCTCACACCAGAATGGATCCCCCAGGACAACAAGAGCATAGACCTGCTCTTGAACCGAGAGACCGATGAAGCCTTTTGGAGATATAAGCTGTTCAGCTTAATGAGATAGGAACGATCACGATCTATGAATTCAAAGATCTTGATAGCCCAGGCAAAGTGACCTATTTAGACAACACTTCGGAAAGAATATTTGTGATTGCACCATAGAACAGAGATACACAAATCGCACAACACAAGACTGCCCATACAATAAGCAAGCAGTTAGGCAAACCTACCCTCAGCCTTATCCACAACAGCGAAGATATCAAAACCAGTACCCACCACAACAGTATGCTAGGCCTCAACAAACCTACCAACCACAATATTAGGCCCAGTAGAGACCTCAACTGGTGCTAACCCAACAACCCCCTGCTCCAGCCAATGTGATTCCCGTAAAATATGCAGCTGCAAAAGAAAATTTGAATAGGGCTATAGTGCCAGTGACACCATTGCTTTCAGAAAGTGACTCCAGTGACCATAGCTTTGACTCTACACATATTGATAGCCCCCAAGCTTACTACATGCAGTCTCCTGAACATGGTGAGTCCTACTATAGTGAAGAACCGAGTGAACCTAGTTGGGAGCCAGATTACACAAATGTCATGTACGCAAACCCCAACTCTAGACCTCAACCTAGGCAGGCAAGACCCCCATTTCCTAGAGGGCCATGCTACAGATGTCAGGGAGATCACCTCATTCGTGATTGCCCCATGCTAGCACCCACACAACCCCAGTCAGTAACAATACAAGGCTTTTGTCAAGATTGCGGCAAAGATCATCTCTTACGAGATTGCCCAAAGAATCCCAAAAATATGCCAAAAATCACTCCTATTAACGTTATTGGGTTAGTAGTAGACTCTACAAGAAGTGTGACTTCCACTCCACCAGTACAGGTAGTCACTAGAGCTCAAGCTTTGCAGCATAACCAAGGGGTAGGCCAAGAAAATAGTGCAGAGGTTAGTGAAACTGAGAGCATAACCAAGAAACAGACTAGAGCTTGGAGAGATAGCCGAGAAAGAATGAAAAGACAATGGGCAAAGAAGATGAGTGAACTCAAGGAAAGCCTAAGAGAAACGAGAGCCAAGATAATTGAACTTACATCTCAACCTCCCTCTCACACTACCCCACCACCACCATTCCCATCTCCATCCGATCCACCACCTTCTAACCCGCCTCGTGCAACCCCACCATCCCCTAGAGTAGGATCAGTCATAGCAGATCCCACTCCCGTGGACCTTAACATGATGCTTAAGGCATATCAGGCTAGAATCCAAGAAGGGCCAAACGTAACCGATCATGAAAAGTGTTACCCTAGAGCAGAACTAGAGCTTGAATGAACCAAAATTTGTGCTAAGATGGTGGAATTGGCTCAAACCATGTTTGAAGCCAGTCGCCTCTTTAACATCTCTAGTTCAGCTAAGACGCAGTTGCACTTTGATGGACTACTAGAAAGATTGGAGAGGCTAATCGCACAATCAGAAAAGGAACCCACCCCTCAAAATAAGGGCAAGCCAAGTGAAAGGCTAAGCCTTCCCGCCCAGGAAGCTTATGTGCCCAACTCCACAGAGCCAGACACCTCTTCTTCTATGAATAGGTACACGCCAGAATTCCTATGAGAGATTCAAGAAGAGAAATGGGCAAAAGAGAGTGAAGTCCCTCCTCCCATTGAACTGGTGGATGACGCACATGATCAATTCCCACAAGACATTCCTTCCATTTATGAGGAGCACGAGAGCAACTCTCAAGAGAGATTAGACTTTGAGTCTAATTCTTTACAAGAATTACCCCACTTCACAGGCCCATGGGAAGCTAAGTCTACTTGTATGAGAGCACCCACGGTTATGGTAAGAAACGAAGACTCAGTCATACCCAGGAACACAGAGGTAGTAAAGAATACTAAAGTGTAGTGCAATCTCACTTTAGAAGAGCTACTCCAGGTTAAGCCAGAACTATGGAAACATGTAGCCAAACAAATGCCAGAGGTAGCTAAACCATGTTCCCAGGTAGGTTCTCATAGAACAGTGCCAGAAATTCCTCTAGACAAGATAGGAGATATGAGTGAAGGTGAAGAAGGAAACACCTATCTTCCCATCACCCATCAAGGATACAAAACCAAGGCAATTCTCGACTCAGGTGCAGGAGTTGCAACGAGGATGAAATTGCAGATGGTCGATGGTCACATTGAGAGACCCTTAGGACTGCTTGAAGGAATAACTCTCACCACTTGTGGTGTAGAGTTTGAGCATACATTTGCTATCTGTGACTTTAGCAAGAACCATGCCTATGAGATGATTTTGGGAAGACCATTTATGCGACAGGGGCATTATACTAATCCTGATGCCCATATTCACACCATCAAAAATCATTATAGAATCTTAGATGGAAATAGAGATGTTATGTGCAAATGCTAAGTTTTTCAAGCTACACTTATAGATGAAGGCATTACATGGCTAACAGAGTTTGATATATTTTAGAGATTATGGAGTCCTTAAATGTGAATTCCTAAATAGATTTTGATGAAAAAAATCTACCTCATAGTTTTATGATATCTTAGAATCTTAGGTAGCAGCCCCTGCGAAAGCTTGTGTAGACTTGTGCTATTAAATTTCGAAGCACTTATAGACAATTTCTCACACATAGTCAATCCCCTCTAGATATAGTTGCGAGATGGTCCATTGATGGACTTTCCCCTCACCTCTATGATATCATATAGTTTTATGGTGTGGGAGAAATTTCTCTACGAGAAGTCATCCCAATTTCCATAAAAGTGGAAAGTAAAGTAAAATTAACTATAGCCAAGGTAGAGACAAAAAGATTAACAAAATAATTGGCTCTTGTAGAAGGGAAACTTTTTAATGTCAGAATTGAGTCTTCAAATCCTTTACATCTGCCAAAGATTTCCAAGGGACTCCATGGGTACCAAGAAAGCCAAAGATGCCAAAGGTTTATGCCTTTGTCGATGCCTTAGAGTAAGTCAAAGTAGTAAATGTAGATGTAAACTATATGTTCAAGAATTGGAGCAAAAACAAAAATAGAAACCACAAAGCAAAACAAAAACTGGAAATAGAAAATGAAAATGAAATAGGAATCAAAATAGAAATACGGATCAAGATCAAAATCAAAATCATAATTGGACAACAATCAGATGAAAAAATGAACAACATCAAAACCTCTCTACAATTATGCATGCATGCTCGGATACCATTGTTGTAGGATCTTACATACTCACGTACACACAGAATATGAAAACTAAAATCATATAAAACATAGTTTCCCAATAGACAAAATAGTACAGAGTATTGGGTGCAATCTCCCTCCACGCACTCAGTTTACAAATCTATATAGTGCCTTGTATTTCTAAGTGTTTTTATTATGTCAAAAAGTAGAGATTACAATGAGGGCAGCACCTTGAAAAGCAAGCATGAAAAAAGTTTCTCTCTTTTACAAAGAGCCTTACCTTTTATTTACAAAAACCGTGATCTACAATGATCCTTATCTTAACCACTATTTTTTAATGTTTTAAAAGAACCATTTGCATGGTTTTTTATCTAAAACATGTATAGAAAATATAATTTAGATTATTCATGTCTAAATACATCCAAAATGTTCATGCCCATCGAGCCCCTCATGAACCTTCAACTATTATATCAAAAACACGAACCACATTAATAACTCAATAAAATAAACTCCAAAATTCAACATTCCATAACTTGTATAATTTATGCATTTACATCTCCACCAAATACAACTCTATTTTCAATGCTATCAATAAGTAAAGATCTAGTTAAACCCTTGAAGCCTATTTTTGCAATCAATTGTGGAAAAATCTTGGGTCATACTATCTTTAAAGTAGGTATTCTTGTTGATCCTCACTAAGTGGAAGCTATTCAAAAAGCCCAAGTCCCAATTGCTCCTAAAGAAGTACAAAGATTCTTACGGCATATTAGATGGCATTAAAGATATTTAAGGCATTTGGCCCATGTAGTAATTCCACTTAATAGATTAATGCACATATCCACTACTCAATTTGATTGGAACAATGAGTGTGTAATAGGCTTTAATTGGTTTAAGAAACTATCAGTCAGATACTAGTTCTTTAAGATCCAATTTGGGAATGAACATTTCATGTCTTTTTTGATGCTTCCAAATTAGCAATGGATAGTGTATTGATACAAATTAATGGTATCAGCCTATATATTATGCAAACCATATATTATCTATAATAGAATGTACTAATTGTATTATTGAGCGAGAATGTTAGATTAATTTATTCAATTATAAAATTTTATATTATCTCCTAGGAAAAAATTCACATTTATGTCATCATCCCACAACACGAGATTTTGTTGCTAACTTGACTAGAAAAAAAAAACCACACAATCAAGCCTCTGATGGTGTAGCTTGCAGAAGGATGTTTGGCATTTTATTTTAACTTGTGACACCTCTCGACACCTCGAAGTACCACAACATCTATTTCCACTACAACCTATTCTACCGCTAGAACCTTTCCACAAATGGAGTTTGGATTTTATTGGTCCTATTCATCTGATTATAAATTTTGGTAATGTGTATCTTCTCCTCTATGCTGATTATGCTATAAAATGGGAAGAACTAACAGAGAGGACACTTGTTGGCTATCATTGAACAAACTATGTCTTGTATATGGCATGGCCATTTGGGTCATATATCTTGTAATGAAATGGAAAGTCTTTCTCATTTTAGGTACTTGCATGTGTTATCTTTATCTCAAGCTAGGAATGTGCATTGAACACACATTGAGTCTTCAATTCAGCTTTTAGATCTCATTCATACAAATGTGTGTGGTCATATGCCCACAAGGTCGTTAGGTGGTTCTCATTACTTTGTCACTTTCATAGATGATGCTACTAGAAAAGTATGTGTATATCCTATCAAGCCAAAGGATGAGCTATTCCCTACTTTAATCTACTTCAATTGACATTGACAAAGGAACCAAGCTCAAGGCTTTACATTTAGATAATCGAGGTGAGTATACCTCACATGAATTTATCCTATTGTGTTATTCTATACAAATTCATAGAGATTTTAAAGCTCCTTATACCACAGTAGAGAATGGTATAGCTAAGAGCATGAATAGAACTATTCAAGATAGAGTAGTTTCTATGTTGCATCATGCAAACCTTTCACTAACCTTTCAAGCAAAACTAGTATTAACTGTATATTGTGATCAATTTTTTTTTGTTGTGCAACATATGTTCATATACCCAATAATCTTAGACAGAAGCTAGATTATGATTCAAAGAAATGCATTCTTCTTTGATAAGGTCAGGACTGTCAATTTTGATATCACTTATGGGTCTTGAAACATGGTCAATGATCAAAAGTAGTGATCTAATTTCCAATGAGTCTAAGATGCACAAACAACCCATTAAGGAGGTCAAAGTTAGAAGAGTAGTGTTTGAGGATACTAGCTTTCAAGGTAGCATGCATAAGAATTCTACACATAGGGATGCTCAAGAGAATGTCCAATCAAATCACTCACACCATTGAGACATTTGCACGTCTCACATCCATCTGATAGATATATTCTAGGTTTGAGTATTCCTACTTAAAAACCATTGACATGTTATGCATGTGTTTTGCGTCCACTTGATAGATATGTTCTCGGTTTGGATTTTGTTATGTTGACAGATGGTGGTGAGTCTTCTTACTACAAAGAGACCATAGACAAAGGATTATGTTAAGTGGAAGCATGCCATGAAGAGTGAATTGGATCCTATTCACAAGAATGGTACTTGGGATTTCGTTCCTTTGCCAAAGAGCAAGAAAGCTTTACCATGTAAAAGGGTATATCAGATGGAATTCACATTCTATAATGCTCCTCCAAAGTATAAAGCACCACTCGTTGCAAAGGTTTTTAAGCAACAACATGGTATAAACTTTGAGAAAATCTTCTATAGCAGTCAAGATGACTACATTGTGCATGTTGCTTTGATTTTTTGCAATGAAGGATTTAGAGTGGTCCAAATGGATGTGAAAACTGCTTTTTTGAATGGATATTTTATAAAAGAGATCTATATTGAACAAACAGAGGGTTATGTAGTTCTTTGAATAGAGGGTCTAGTTTGTAAGCTAAAGAAGAGCTTATATGGATATAAATAGTCCCTTAGATAGGGGTACCAAAATTTTGATACTTTTATGAAGTCTCAAGGGTATTCTCAAAGGAATGATGATCATTGTCACTCCACTAAGAGATGCTTAGATGGTCGCTTTATAAGTTTTAGTACTTTATGTTGATGACATGTTGATTGTGGGAAGTCCTTTGATGACTTATCGTTTCTCAAGAATAAGTTAAGTGAAACATTTGATATGAAGGATTCTTGGCATGCATATTACTGATGCTAGGAGTAATAAATGCATATATTTGTCTCAAAGTGAGTACACATCCAAATTACTTCACATGTTCAATATATAGGGCGGGAGGCATTGAGTACACCTTTACCTACATATGTGAAGTTGAGCAAGGATGATTGCTCCAAATTAGATGAGGAAAAGGAATTCATGAAAAAAGTCTTTAGTAGTCCGTTTTTTATGGTCTCATGTATGTTATGGTAGGTACAAGACTAGATGTTGCATTTGCACTGGGAATTGTAAGTAGATATTTTTAATTGATGCTTACAATGAAGAATGAAGAGTGAAGGATAAAGAAAAGAACAAAGGATGAAGCATGAAGTAAAGAGAAGAATCAGAGGAAAGTGATTTGTATACATATGTACATTAAGTTTGTAATTAGTTCATAAATACTTTTGTAATACTGATGAGCATGTATGGATATGCCTATATATACTTATATATGGATGGGATACATATGAGAGAAGAATTATAAATGATATAGAGACAAGTAGATCATAAGTTGAATGAGAATTATCCATCATATGTAAGATGAGTTGAATAGAAGAAGCTTTTCTAAGAATTATGTGTCGATCTTTTCTTCATTTCTCCTTTTATGCTTGATCGTTTTAGAAATCCTTTTGTATGTGTCTAAGTCCATAGTTAATGCATTTATGTTCAAGTTCTAAGAGTCCAATTGCAAACAGGCTAAGAGAATTGTGAGTAGGAACATTTGTATGTGTAAATGTATTAAGTGACTTCTAAAACAGGCGCAAATTCGATGGTCAGTGATTTGATTAGATCTCAGTGCATAGTGTAAAGTTTTACAAAAATGAGGACTCAAAATATAAGTTGAAGTTAAGCCATCTATGTCTAAAAGCATTCGATTAAACAGGTTGTAGATTGAGAGAACCAAGTAGTTAAAGTTGCATATGTAAAAGTTGCCTGCAGAGAAAGCTTGTTTCAGACATAGGTTTACTTATTGAAGTAAATATGAACTTTTATAATTTCTTCTGAAGAAATTTCACTTGTAATAGTTGCAGAAACATTAGAGGAGTGTTGTGAAAAAGTTTTATAGAAAAATGTAAGCACTTCATTAGTCAATGAAAGAGTTTTGTGAAGCAAACTTTTCTAAATGAACTTACAATGCATAGAAGTGATAAAGATTTATAATTTGGAGAAAATTATCCAAAGTTGAAGAAGGCTTTGAGTTATGCTTGATATATAAGTGTTCTAAACTCAAGTATAACTTGTCTCTAGCTTGGTCTATGAGCATGGAAGCTCATCTTATGAGCAAATATCTGATAGGATATAGTATCGCAGAAGAAGAAAAGCCAGAATTCAAAGATCCTAGTGTTCCTAGTAGGGAGGAGCTTGTAGACTTATAGGGTTTGATGAAGAAGGATGCTCAATAAAGGAGCATAATCTATATGGCAATGAATGATTACTTGCTTCCTCACATTAGAGGACTTGAAAGTGCAAGTGATATATGGAATGCTTTGGAGGAGCATTTTCAGAATACAACAAAGTCAAGGAAAGCATCACTATGGGCAGAGTTTAGCACATTCAAGAAGAAAAGGCCTCATGATCAATATCTAATTATGTGACAAAGATGAAAGATATTGTTGATTCTTTAGGTGCAGTTGATGAACACATTGAAGAAGATAAATTGGTAATACAAATTCTCATAGGTCTAAGAGGACATGAGAAGTGGAAGTCTTTCATCTTCTCAACTGAACTTTCATTAGATCATTTCACTCCTTATTTGAATCAAGTGTTAGGACATATGCTAACTTTTCACTCCTGATTTGAATCAAGTGTTAGGACATATGTTAAGAGGCAGAGGTGGAAGAAATCAGAGAGGAAGTTTCAGAGGTAGAGGTAGTAGAGGCTTCTTTGGAAGAAATGGTGGAAGAAACTTTCAAGGTCAGTCCTACAACACCTACTAAAATTATGCATTAGATCACAAGGAGGATTCAACTCTAATCATGAATGCAACATGTGAAGTTCCAAGTGAAGATCAAAAAGTGTTTTACATTGATTCAAGATGCAGCAATCATCTGAGTGGTAACATTGCTAATGACTAATTTGGAGAATAAAGTGATTAATCATACAATTCAAATAGGTGACAATACAAAGAACAAGGTGAAGTCTATTGGATCAGTTAAAACCAAAGATGGAAGTACTCTCTTGAGTAAAGTTTTGTATGTTTCTACAATTCCAAAGAATTTGATTAGTGTAGGACAAATTGTGGAAAAAGGATATGAGGTGAGGTTCACTATTGATGGAGTTTATGTTGAACACCCTAGCCAAGGGTATAAGCAAATTGTTACAAGAAAGAAACAAGGGAGGCTTTTCACGTTGAAGGTACAAGGTAATGTTGGACATGCCTTGTTTACATATGGAGAGCAAAAGATTTCTAAGCTGGATCTTTGGCACAAAAGGCTTGGACAATTTAATGAAAGAGGTATCAAAGAGATGATTAATAATGGTTCAGTATTTGGATTACCTAATGTTGCACATCAACACACGACATACAGATGTGAAGCATGTCAATTAGGTAAGGCTCATAGGCAATCATATAACAAGGATGGGTTCATGTATTCAGAAAGACTTGAACTGGTACATACATATGTGTGGGGTCCTTCAAAGGACTTTAGCATAAATGGTTCAAGATATTATGTCATTTATGTTGATGATGCTACTAGATGGATCACTATTTATGTGATCAAAGATAAGTCAAAAGTGTTTAGTACATTTAAACACTATCAAGTATATGCAAAGAGGGTTACTGGACAAAAATTGAAGAGATTGAGATCAGATGGAGGGGGAGAGTATTTTTCAAATGAATTCAGTGATTATTTGTGGAATGCATTTATAAAGAGAGAAGTTACTTGCAGGTACTCTCCTCAACAAAATGGGGTAGCAAAAAGGAGAAATAGAACTCTTGTTGAGTTTGCAAGATCAATGATGAAAGAGAAGAAATGAATTCAGTGATTATTTGTGGAATGCATTTATAAAGAGAGAAGTTACTTGCAGGTACTCTCCTCAACAAAATGGGGTAGCAAAAAGGAGAAATAGAACTCTTGTTGAGTTTGCAAGATCAATGATGAAAGAGAAGAACTCTTGTTGAGTTTGCAAGATCAATGATCAATTATTTGTGGGTTGAGGCTGTAAATATAGACACATACTTAGTTAATAGGCTACCATGTAAAGCTTTGTAGGGTATGACACCATATGAAGCTTAGTGGGGTAAGAGACCTACATTAGATCATTGCAAAGTACTTGGTTGCTTAGCCTATGCTTATGTTCCTTGTTGATTAAGGCATAAATTGGAGCCAAAGGCTGAAAAATATGTGTTCATTGGTTACGATAATAAGCAAATGGGATACAGGTTGTGGAGTGCATCTACAAAGCAATTCCTTGTATCAAATTATGTCACATTTGATAAGCAAGGTACTTGGTACTCAGGTACAAATAGTGCTTATGCAGGTCTTGAAGAAACATTGAATCAGAAGAAAGGTAAATCAAAGGTTCAAATCTTTAAGGAAGAAGAGAATAATGAACTATTAGTTGAAGATGAAGAAAGGCCAAGATTTGATCCACAATATGATGAACCAGAAACTTCAAGAAGTGGAGAACGAGAAGATCATCAAGGCACAAATGGAAACCTATAAGGTATAGCTATGATACTTCATTCTTGACTACTAAAGATTATGCTTATATGATAAAAGCAGATGAAGACCCATCCACATATTATGAAGCCAAAGGAAAGGAGAATTGGGAAAAAGCAATGAAGGAAGAATATGATGCACTCATTGAGAATGAGACTTGGGAATTGGTACATAAACGAATTAATCATAAGGTAATTGGATGTAAGTGGGTTTACAAAACAAAAATATTTGTAGATGGAAGTGTGTCTAGGTACAAAGCCAGGCTTGTAAAAGGATATGCACAAACATATGGTGTGGACTATGATGAAACTTATAGTCCGGTTGCAAAGGTGACAACCATAAGGACTCTCATAGCTATTGCTGCATGCAAAGGTTCAAAATTATCTCAATTAGATGTGAAGAATGCATTTTTGAATGGTTACGTTTCAGATGAAGTTTTCATGGAACAATCAGATGGTTTTAAAGATCAATTTATCCAGATCATGTGTACAAGCTCAAGAGAGCTTTGTATGGCTTAAAGCATGCCCCAACGGCATGGAATTACAGGCTTGTAAAGTTCTTAAAGGAACTTTGTTTTCAAGCATCAAAGGCAGATAGTAGCCTGCTAGTCAAAGCAAGTGATGATGGATTTATATATGTTTGTATTCATGTTATTGACATAATACTTAGAGGTACAGATGAGAAAGGCATACAAATGCTTAAGAGGCGGATGGAGAAAGAACTCAAGATCAGTGACTTGGGAAATTTTTCATATTTCTTGGGAATAGAGATTTCATATACTCAACATGGAATATATGTGACTCAAGAAAGGTATTTGAAGAATTTGTTAATCAAGTTTAAACTGGAAGATTGCAAGATAGCACAATGGAAGTGAATCAAAAATTGAGTAGATATGGAGGAGAAGAATTCAAAGACATGAAGCTTTATCAGAGTTTGGTGGGTAGCTTGATTTATGCTACATTAACAAGGCTTGATTTGTCATATGTAGTTGGAGTTTTATCTCAATTCATGCATTGTCCTAGAAAGGAACATTGGACTACAGGTCAAAGGGTGCTTAGGTATATCAAGCGCACACTTAAAGAAGGTTTGTATTATGGATTTACTTCAGATACAAGGATCAAGATATATAGTGATGTAGATTGGGCAGGTAACTCTGATGATAGAAGATCAACACATGGGTATTTGTGTTATGTGGGAGATAAATTAATCTCATTGTGTTCTAAGAAGCAACATACAGTTGCTTTGTCATCTACAGAAGCAGAGTATAAAGGTATGGTAGAAGCTGCAAAGGAAGTCATATGGCTAAAAAATCTCATGAAGAGTTTTGATATCATTTAGAGTACTCCTATCATTTGTGGAGATAACATGAGTTCTTTATATTTGGCAACTAACCCTGTGTTTCATGCGAGGACCAAAGATATTGAGATTCAATATCATTTTCTAAGAGAGAAGGTTGTTGATAAAGAAATAGAATTAATGCATACCCCTACAAAGGATCAACTTGCAGATATGTTGACAAAGAGTTTGGATGGACCCAAGTTGCAGAGGTTCAAAGATATGATAGGGATACAGAAGATGCAAGTAATCACACTTAAAGATTGAGGGGGAGCTGTTGGAGCACGACAATAATTAATTGATTATTACAATGAAGAATGAAGAGTGAAAGATAAAGAAAAGAACAAAGGATGAAGCATGAAGTAACGAGAAGAACCAGAGGAAAGTGATTCGTATACATATGTACATTAAGTTTGTAATTAGTTCATAAATACTTTTGTAATACTGACAAGTATGTATAGATATGCCTATATATACTTGAATATGGATGGTATACATATGAGAAGAGAAGTATAGATGATATAGAGAGGAGTAGATCATAAGTTGAATGAGAATTATCCATCAGATGTAAGATGAGTTGCATAGAAGAAGTTTTTCTGAGAATTGCACGTGGATCTTTTCTACATTTATCCTTTTGTGCTTGATCATTTTAGAAATCCTTTTGTATGTGTCTAAGTCCATAGTTAATGCATCTATGGTAAAGTATGGAGAGTCCAATTGCAAACAAGTTAAGGGAATTGTGAGTAGGAACATTTGTATGTGTAAATGTATTAAGTGACTTTTGAAACAAGTGCAAATTTGATGGTCAATGATTTGAACAGATCTCAGTGTAGAGTGTAAAGTTTTACACAAATCAGGACTCAAAATCTAAGTTGGAAGATAAGCCATCTATATCTAAAAACATTCAATTAACCAGATTGTAGATTGAGAGAACCAAGTAGTTAAAGTTGCATATGTAAAAGTCATTTTGAGAGAAAGCGTATTTCAGACATAGGTTTACTTATTGAAGTAAATATGAACGTTTATAAGTCCTTTTGAAGACCTTTCACATGTAGTAGCTATACAAACATTAGAGGAGTGTTGTGACAAAGTTTCATAGAAAAATGTAACCATTTCATTAGTCAATGAAAGAGTTTTGTGAAGTAGACTTTTTTGAGTGAAGTTACAATTCATAGAAGTGATAAAGATTCATAGTTTGGAAACAATTATCCAAAATTGAAGAAGATTTTGAGTTATGCTTGATATGGAAATGTTCTAAACTCAAGTATAACTTGTCTTTTGGAGATTAATCATCTTCATCACATGAGAGAACATTATTTCAATATCCATTAGCTTGAAAGATTCAAAAGGGATTATTATCTGCATTTCACGATGTCTCTCATTGGTTTTTCAATAAAATCATGAGTTTGGTAATAAGAAGTTGGAATTCTTGACCTCTCACAGTCATGCCAAACTCCAAGGTTTAGAAAAAAAAATTTAAAAATCAAAGCCAATCTAAAGGACTGACAAGACTTATGTTTGGCTAGCAAACTTATCATATATGAAAACTTTGAAAGTTTTTTCCAAAATAATGTTATCAAGACCTTAGCATTATCTCATACCATTGAGTTGATGTTGTTTAAAAAATGTTCTAGGAATGATATATGCAAACTGTAAGATAAAATGATTATTCAATAAGAGGAAAACTCAAAAATTAGTAGACTCTAAGAGTTTCTATTGAAAGCTTGAAGCTTCACTAAGTTAAAATCTTGAATCAAAGGCGAAAATGATGACTTGAAAGAAAAAACCAAGCCTAAAATAATAAAAAATGGAAATTCCATCTCCAAGACTACTAAGAAGGATTCAAGAAAAGAAGTATTAGTATGAATGGAAAATCTAGAATGTATACATGATACTAAGTTGGACATCCTGAAAGATTTAGAAAGGGCTTTGGCCAGTGGGCTAAGAGTCCAAACCAAACTTAGGTAGAGTTTAGATAAGAAAACTAAAGTTTTAATCCATAAAAGGTAAAGATTAGCCCAGGTCTTAGAAAAGAATTGACTAGCTAACTTAGCTTGATTTATTCTTTCCCATATGGTAGTTGAGTGTGTGTGTGTGTGTGTTTAGTTGTATGTGTGTGTGGGTGTATATACATATGTGTGTGTGTGTTGTGTGTGTGTGTATGTACACACACATACATACACACACACACATATGTACATACATACACACATATGAATCCCTATCAAAGTCATCATTGCCCTAATGCTTCAATTTTATGAAGACTTCCCTATTGGGGATGTAAGTATATATATATATATATATATATATATATATATATATATATATATATATATATATATATATATATATATATATATATATATATATATATATATGTGTGTGTGTGTGTGTGTGTGTGTGTGTGTGTGTGTGTGTGTGTATAATTTATAGAGCATTACCTCAAGGAGACCATTATGTGGGTTTCAAGGCTCCCATGCAGATGTATGCATCTCTCCTCTCTCTTCGTCCATCTTCTCCTTGCTCCTCTTATTCAGACCACTAAAGTCCTTCATTGTTATTAGAGCTTGTTGAAGGCTGGTGTGCAAGGAGCTTCAATGAAAGTTCAGGGTTCAAGAGGTGAATATGCTCGGCACCCTCTAATGAGCCGCTCGGTATTCTAGTCACAATTTGAGCTAAGAAGCTCGGATTTGTATGATTTAAAATTTTTTGTATTACAAATGTGTAGAAGGACACACAATCTACAAATGCATAGAAGGAAACACAATCTGGTTTGAAGTTCTAATCCATCAAAAATTTGAAAAAATCATAGTAAAATAGAAGTCGAATCTACAATCATTTGGACATCACATCAGCTTTATGGCTCTAACTTGAATTTTAGATGTCAAATCAGAGCAGTTCAACTTGTCATGCATAGCTTGAGAGAAATGGCTACAAATTCTGGTGTCAGCTTGTTGAAAATGCAAAATAAAAAGCAACAATGCTGCAAGTGAAGAAGAAGTTGATAATAGATCCTTGTTTTGTTAATTGCTTGAGCTCCACACCTCTCATTAGTGTTCTAAGTATCATTACATAACCAAGAAAGAGATCTTTAACTGTGTTGAAGAGTTCAAGAGTAAATTTTGAAGTTTGGAGCAACAAAAATGCAATATACAGACTATCAAACTTTTCCTATGCAAGCTTAAAGATAGTTGAAGATTGAAATAATCTTTAAAGCTCTTTAGAGCTCTTGGTTTAGAGCTTCATTGGTAAAAATATAATTGAGAGAACATTTGGTGAGCTCTTGTGTTTTGGTCTTGGTTTCCATTTGACCTTGTATGATCACTATGGTGGCTCCTTTGTAGGAGAGTGGAGCGTGATCTTGTCAAGTGTTTGGCATGTGAGATGACATTGTGGTATACCTTTCAGGTTTATGTCATCACAAGTTTGATCATAGTATTTTCAATGGATGTATGGTGGCATTTTGGTCTATATCTTTTATGCCACTTGGATGTGGCTAAGCTTGCCCAATTGCACATTAAATTTTATGAGAGTTGATTTTGGATCTTGGTTAGTACTTGTATTCTTGTTTTTTGTGAAGTACATGATCTAGTTGGAGCCTTAGCTATATGTCATTTTGTCACCTGTGTTGGATTTGCATTAAGCCATATTATCATTGATCGTTATATATGATTGCCAGTATGGTTTAGCATTAGTGGACGGTATATTCCAACATGGTTATTCTGGTTCAGAGTCCATTTTACAGAGGAGATGTTGCCAAAATCTTGCCAAATTTTATGCTAGAAGAATACTCTAGTAGATCCTTGAAGCTTGTGTGATAGCTTTGGATCTTGTTCTATCTCCATTCATTTTAGGTTGGACCATTTTTCAAGATTCAGTCTTGAGTGGAATGTGTTTCACCATTATGTTGGCATGTATTGCCATCAATTTTTCGACATGTGTATTTGCCATTATCTTTGGTTAGATCAATGACATGTGGTGATAAGTTAGTCATTCTTCTTTTGCTATTGGTTATCTTGTTTGATTGCTCAATTTACAGGGGATACTCTATAGAATTGTTCACAAGATTCTTTCACATCTACTTGGTCAGTTTAAGGATTTGGTGAGCAGGTTTATGCTCATGGTTTTATGTGCATGTTAGATACATGGTTATGTGATAGTTGTTTCATATAGTTTCTTCTCCAATGAGTCATGTTTTATGAGAGTTACACATATGGATATGCAGGTATGATGCTATTGGTGATAGGGCATGGTTTCTAGCCTCTTATTATATTACTAGTCTATTAGCTTGCTAGCACGGTGTCTTTTTGGTTTGATGGCACTCACTTTTCAAGACAAAAAATCAGATATGTCATACATTAGTTCATGCAGGGTTACATATGTATATGCATAGAGATGCAAAGAGGCCTCCTGACACCCAACCACATATGGATAGATATGGATGCATTGGCAAGATCCACTATCCGATTACATCTTGTGGATTCTTTATACGAGTATGTTATGAGGCAAGTAGTGCATTATGGCAAAGACTACATGATATGTATGAGAATCAATTGACTCATGTGAGACATACATAACATCGATGACTTTGATGTTGGCATTATGGTCATGAGTGCCATACTTGACGGTGTTTCTTCAACAGATGCAAGGATGTCATCAAAGGTCTGAACATGTTGTAGATAGGAGAGGCTTTGATAGATGATTATGCTAGTGATGGTGATATCACTTTCTCCTATGGCTCATCCATGGATTCCTCTTGTTCATTGGATAGCACAGATATGGCTTGGTTGCTTGATGCATTAGCCAATTTTTATGTTACTCCACATCATGAGTGGTTTTGTCGATTCTCATGTGAGATTCATGGATGTGTGCACATGCATGATGGTAGGACAAAATATGTATGCCTTATGCTACCTACTAGAGCATCACTTATACTCAAACATGTGTGCTATGTGCCGTCATTCCCTATGAGTGTGATTTCACTTAGTCAATTATAGGAGAGCAAATGTTATGCATTCCTTGGTGAAGATCATTTTCAATTGCAATTGGGATACTGTATGCTTATCAAAGGTGCAAGGATTGGGAATCGGCATCCATTGTAGGTACTTCGTGTGTGAGAGTCTCATCTCAATGGGAGTTAAGTCTTATGTGCGATGTGAGACTCTTCATGTCTCATTATGTCCACCTACAAATAGTTCTATTGACATTCATCATGCACATGTATGGCAAGATTCAAATGATCAGATGGATGCACATGTAGAGCATGTTTTGGATGATTGTACTTCTTATGTACAACATGATTTTTTTGATCATATGGATGCTCTTGTGGAGCATGTAAGAAAAAATAGCATAGTAGAATAGATTAGAAGAAAGAGTTGAGAGAAAAATGCAGACAAAGCTAGACGTAGAATAAGAGATAGAGAACACAAATTCTTAGATTACTAAGCATAATGCAGTTAAAACAATGGTGCTATCCACCCATGCGCTCTCAATGTGGAGCTTAGATGGCGATCTAGATAAACTCTAGATGAAGGGCTTACTAGTGCACAATGCCCTATAAAGCTCAACTTATGCCATGTTTATATAGCTTTTACAAGGAGAGTCGATGTAGATAAATGTAGTCAAGAGATATAAAATAGTCATCAAAAAATATACAATTCCACAATATCTCCATGACCAGAATTCCTATCATCTTAGCCCTACGGGCTAGAGAGATAGGCCCCTCGAATCTCACAAAAGGGGGCAAACCCCTCTGCACTCCCCCCATTAAGGTTCATGGGGAAAACACCTAAGACCACAAGGCCTTTAGTTTTGCCTTGAATGGCAACCCAATGGCCCAGTAGTTTATGCCCTACCTAACCTTATGGTTAGGCTCACAAAGATCATCCATTACCATTAATAGTCACACTTAGACCTCATCTAACTTGGAATTTAGGGTTCCACAAATGTATGGGGTCTCACAATGCTTGTCCTCATAATGGGGGGCTTACAAGTTAGAGCACCATGAATTGTTTGTGGTCACTTGAGGGTGAAGTATTGAGCATATCTAACACTCCCCCTCAATGCTCACCCTATGGTGAACTACCTTCGTGGTCCAATGCCAAGATTTGGAAAGTATCGATGAAGTTGCTCTCCCCCAAGAGCCTTGGTGAAGATGTTTGCTCCACTTTCTTCAGTTAGACAATAGCTTATCTCCACGACCCCATCCTCAATCAACTCATGTACATAATGGTACTGAATTTCTATGTGCTTGATACATGCATGGAAAAGAGGATTCTTAGCGATGGCCATGCAACTTTGGTTGTCGCACTTCAGTTCCATAACCTAATGTCCTTGTATTCCTTATTGAGATATCAAGCTCAACATGTGATGATCGAGGATGGCATCTATCACCCATTCATTTGTTCGACATGTATGGTGGTCATGTGAGCATATGTCAGAGATCCTTTAGTGAGATTTACTAGATTCATCCATCGAGAGTGATGGCACACTTTTTTCTTGCCAGCTCACTCATTTGTGGACATTGGGTTTTTCCTTATGTACTATTCTTTATATATTGCACTAGTTGCATTGTTGTATTAGGTCATTCTTGTATATTCCATTTATGTAGTAGTAGTAGTAGTAGTAGTAGTAGTAGTAGTAGTAGTAGTAGTAGTAGTAGTAGTAGTAGTAGTAGTAGTAGTAGTAGTAGTAGTAGTAGTAGTAGCAGCAGCAGCAGCAGCAGCAACAGCAGCAGCAGTAGTAGTAGTAGTAGTAGTAGTAGTAGTAGAAGAAGAAGAAGAAGAAGAAGATCATTCTTCCTTGTCTCAATTTGTGTGTGTGCTCCTCTTTAAGTGTGAGAGTGTGTGAGTAATCTCTCTTCCTTATCTCCTTCCTCGTGACATGGTATCAAATCCAGTGTGGCCATAGAGAGCTCCTCGAGAAGGCCAAGAGTGAAGAGTATGCAAGAAGGTGTTGAGAAACCATGATTCACAAATGACCTTTGTTTCAAGCTTGCAAGGTGGGGCCCATAGAAAAATTAGGCCATTTTGCAAGATTGTGACGTGTTCTATTTGGCAACACTCAAATATTCTAGATCCAGAATTTCAAGTGATTCTCTATTGTTAGGCAGTGCAGTGAGATAATAGTTATTTTTTGTAAATTATTTAATTTTTTGTGAAGGGTTTTACCAAATCATTGTAACCTTTCATATATCTATTAATGAAACAAAACATTTTGAATAGAGAAGAGAAGAGAGGCAACGATTTAGTGTGACTCGATCTGCCTACAGATTCTTGTTGTAGAGACATTATTCTTAAATTCGGTGCATTTTGTTCCTTTTGTTCTTTCTATTACTTTCTAATGTACTCTTGTGAGATAAGTGAAGCATATGTTATGGTAAAGTCAGTTTGTAAGTGATTTTGTACATAGAGTAAAATTGTAAGTAGTATCACTAATAGTTTACGCTCTAAGGAGTGACAAATTTTGTGGGAGTGTTAAGTTAAATGTGTGAAGTCTGCAAGTACATTATTGATGTGTTAGGTTGTAATTTGTAAGTTGTAATAGAAAAGTAATATAGTCTAGTTATTTGTATGATTGCCACCCAAGAACCTCTTCTATAATTCCTATAATCCGGTTGTAAGTTGTCAGTAGAGACAGTGTGATTAACACTTTGGCGATCCTACTAGGGAGTTGAGACCATAAGATAGAGATTGAAATGCATGGAGCCAAAACGTGAAGATAAGAAGGCTACTTTATGCCAATTCTACACTTTGGTGTAGAATATCCGTGATATCTGTAAGATAAAACACTCGTACAATTCCCTGCATCCATTTCAAAATTTGTGGAAGTTCTACAAGAAAAGATCGACCGAAAAGTGCAAGTAAGGAACGACGGATCATTGACAAAGTGATAGAGTTAAAAGAGGAGCCAATATTTGAAGGAGAAAAATAACAATTTAGATACCATAGATTTTTTAGCATATGGAGGATAGAACCAAGAAGAATTAGTAGATCTTACTAGTATTCCGGTGCCAAAATCAGAAGAAGGATTGGAAAGTAGTGGTAAACGACAAGTAGAGGGAGGAAAAACTCCAGAAAACCAAACACCTACTAAAAGAGTTGGAGAGTATTGATCTAAGTGGTTTGAAATAGGAGGATTGGAAAAATCTATAGCAATTGAGACTCTAAAGTAGTGTGAGAAGAGAATCAAGATAAAGAATTACCCGAACCACCTGTAATACTCGGATCTAGTACCCAAAACCTTCCTCTTATGGTGGAAGGATCTGGCATTAAAAGAAAGGCAAATGATGAACATAGAAGATATTATCCGATGGGAGTCACGTATACCAAGTTTGAAGGATTCCTTGGGGATGATCAAGATGCTCATGTACGAGTGTTTGAAGTTAATTTTGATGTATCTAAAAGCATGAGCAATTTTATGATGAATGACGGAGACAAAGCTAGACTTTTTCAAGCAACATTGGTCAATGAAGCAGCAAAGTGGCTTGCAGAGTATGATATAGAACATTCCACAGAATACAAAAGTATCAAGGATGCATTTTTACAAAGATTTTTGTCCAAGAAGAATCTTGCTCAGATTTTTTACTTCTATAGAACAATAGGCAGAAACCCCATCAGTCAGTCCAAGATTATGCTACAATTTTCTTGATGCATTTATGGCAATTATCGACAAAAAGTAAGTCAGTATATGATGTAATCACATAATTCTTTATTAATGGTTTAATTCCACAATTGAAACTGTTACAAGCAATGATCATCTAAGATGTCTGAGGGTTACCTCTAGACACCATAGTGGACCAAGCCCTACAACTAGAAAATAAAGACAACAGTTTTGTTGAAGATCTCCAATGGGTTGCAGTTTCGAAGGACAAAGGCATGAGTTCAGCAAAACAAGTATTTTTCGTGAAATGTGAGAATCTTGGACATATTGCAACAAATTGCTGGTTGAACTAAGTGCACTATGCAATCCATGATACAACATATTGCATATACAATGCTAAATTCCATAATCGGGCAATCGTAAATGCAGTAATTCAAGATCAAGCATCATCCAATATGTATGTACCACCATAGATGTGCAATACACAATATCCAAGGTATAATCAATCAAGGATGCAACAAGGTTTGTTACAACAACCAACATGGTCACAGGTCAGAACATCTAACTATGTACAATGAGATCCTGTAAAATGTTACTTTTGTGGCAAGTTGGTCCACATACACCATAATTGCAAAGAAGCATAGGAGTATGACAAGTGCCAGAAAGACACAGCAGCACCAATGATAAACCTAGTAATCATCACTAAAAAATAATCGTAGCTAGCTTCAATTCAAACTAGATCTGGAAGAATTGTGCAGCCTACGACAACCATTTATGAACCAAGATTTAAAGAATAGACACGGATGGTGCAAAGAGTGCAAAGGCAATTGAAGAGTAGCCAATCTTCACAACATTGGATCTGATCTCTCAAGAACCAAGTCCATCCACAACTAAAGCAGTAGCACCGCAACCTGTACAAGAAAGTGCTTTGGTGATTATATTGACCCCAAAGGCCGATGACCTTTGGACGATCTTAAAAACTTCACCCATCACCTTGCACCTTTGGCAATTTCTATCATTGGTACCAAAAGTTAGGGAATAATTCAAACAACATTTTAGTGTAAAGGATGATCGAATAGATCCTTGCGTAACTACTCTACAACCGGAAGTTGAAACCATAAACCAAGTTGTTCCACTTATTATGGTGTAGTATAAGAATCACTACATCGATAAAGTCTTAATCGACGGTAGTTCTAGTGTTAATTTGCTCACCTATGCTCTTTGTGAAAAGCTAGGGTGGAAAAATATAGAACCACTTATGTTTTTCATCAAAAGGGTTGATCAATCCTGAGTTCACCCTGCAAGGCTGTTAAAAGATATTCCCATTACCCTTCAAGGAGTGTTCTAGGTTGCATTATTCGTTATTTGACAATTCTTTTATTCGTGAATAATTATGGAATTTTATGGCAAGCTCTTATTATTCGACCAAATTATTCGATGACACGTTAGCTTATTTGGACATGCGTGAATAGTTTTTGCACAGAAATTCGACCCTTTTCGATCGAAAATATTTTCGATTGATATTTTTTTTGCTCGAAAGCGTTTTTGATCGAAAAGCTTTCGATCGAAAATATTTTCACTCGAAAAATATTCGATCAAATATTATTTTATAAAATAGTTGAACTAAACTCATTTTTTCATAAAAGCTATTTTGTTCTTTACAAACTTAAAGTGTCGTAGAGAGAACAAGGTATAAATTTTTGCCATATTAAATAATTGAAACTATTGTGATTGTTTGACTCATTGATTCTTACTTCACAATAGTATATATATGTGAATTTAAAATCTATTATGATTGATTCTTACTCATTTTTCATAAAAGCTACTTTACTCTTTACAAACTTAAAGTGTCGTAGAGAGAAGAAGGTATAATTTTTCGTTATAAATATTAAATAGTTTAAACTATTGTGTTTTTTTGACTCAATATTGATTCTTACTTCACAATAGTATGTGTATATGTATGTGCATATGATTAGGAAATTAAAATCTATTGTGATTGTCTAATGCATTATTGATTCTTACTTCATCACAATATGTGTAAGTGTATGTGCATATGATTAAGAATTTAAAATCTATTGTGATACAATAAATTTATTATTGAAGATGTAGGTAGATTATGTTTGACCCAATAATGGTTTTTACTTCATAATAGTATATGTATGTGTGTGTATGAGTATGTGTATTCATATGAGTGTATAATTGTGAATGAAAAATCTATTGTGATTGTTTGACTCTGATGATTCTTACTTCACAATAGGTTGCGTAAATATTTGTGCATATGATTAGGAATTTAAAATTTATTGTGATTGTTTGATACAACATTGATTCTTATTTCACAGTAGTATGTGTAAGTGTATGTGCATATGATTAGGAACTTAAAATATATTTTGGTGCATTAAAATTATTATTGAAAGATATAGGTAGCTTATGTTTGATTCAACATTAAGAATCACTTCATAATAGTATATGTATGTGTGTGTATGAGTATCTGTATGCATATGAGTGTATAATTGTGAATGAAAAATCTATTGTGATTGTCTGACTCAATATTGATTCTTACTTCACAATAGTATGTGTAAGTGTATGTGCATATAATCAGGAATTTAAAATATATTGTGATTGTTTGATTTAATATTGATTCTTATTTCATAATAGTATGTGTAAGTATATGTATGTGTAAATGTATATGTGTGTATGAATGAAAATTAAAATCTATTGTGATTGTTTAACTCAACAATGATTTTTACTTCACAATAGTATGTGTAATTATAATTTTTATATGGGTGTATGATTGAGAATTAAAGTCTATTGTAATTGTTTGACTCAATATTGATCGAAATATCTTGTTTGATATTTATTTATATTGTTTTTTTTGTAGGTATAGTCTTCATAAAGTAATTTGTAAGCACTATGGGAAAGGGAAAAGAATGGTCATATATGATTCTTCATCAAGAGGGTAAAACAGTATCCACAATACAATGCAAATGTTGTGGGCATCGTTATGTAGGAAATGCAACTCAAATAAAAGAACATCTCTTTAGTATAGGTAATAATGTGGCAGGATGCTCTAATCTAGATAGTGATATATGGGTACATTTTGCAAGTTATGCAAAACAATGTAAATCTCAAGGTATCACATCAAAAAGATTCAAAAGAATGAGTAGTTCACAACACTTTTGAAGTAGCCCAAGTGTACAACAAGAACGAGTAGATGCGTTGATGATAGTAGAGGATCATCAGGATATTTCTACTCAAGTCTCCCAAACTCTTTTTGAGAATAACCAAGATACATGTACTCCATTTTCTCCAACTGCATCAAAAAAGAGTGGAGTCAGTGAATGTAGTAAAAATGGTGGATCTAATACTTTGTCACCATGCTTTGTCCGCAATAAATCACAAAATACTATACATGTAGCTTCTGAAAAGCAAGATTGTCTCGAACTTCATCTTAAATGGACTCAAGCATTCTTAGCATGTGGGATTCCTTTCAATGTTATTCGTAGTCCCATTTTCAAAGATGCTTTGATGTCAACTGCACGAAAAGGTTTCACCATGCCAGATTATAACAAAATGCAAACAGAGTATGTAGATAAAGTGAAAAAAAAATATTGAAACTATTTTAAAGCAAACAATACTTGATTATGTACCCATGTATGGATGCACAATAGCATTGGATGGATGGACAAGTTGTCAAAAGAAACCATTGATTAATGTCATGGTTATATGTCCAAAAGCAAACATGTTTTTAGAAGCTGTTGATACTTCTCTTAAACAGAAAAGTTCGGCTTTTCTTGTAAAGGTATATGAACATGCTATATCATGCGTGGGTGGTCCGAAGAATGTGACTACGATAGTGATAGATAATGCCTCTAATTTTTGAAGTGCTGGAATTACAATTCAAAACAAGTATGAAGGCATTACTTAGGTTCTATGTGAAGCTCATACATTAAACTTATTATTGAAAGTGTTAAACACGGGTCTTGCCGTCAGAGATGCGTTTAAACATCTATTCGGGTTCTTGGGAGTGGAAGGGGTCTATTAAACAGAGACCCTTATACTTGATTTCCCAAATCACGCAACTCACTCACAAGACAGTTCATCCAAACAACTTCCACTAATACAACTTACTAACAGAAAACTCTGGCTCCTCCTTGTCAGACTTACTCACATGACAGTTCACTCACAGAGTATCGATTCATACACAGATTAAGACTCTTTCAGTAATCGATGCATAAGGTAAACATTGTTGATATATTTAGGTAGTGATGTGTGTGAACACACTAGGACCGTCGGGGCACTTTTTTCCCTCTTTAGGAGGTTTTTTTCCCCCGGCTTGTATATACGCCTATTGCCCTAATGGGCTACTTATCTTTGTACTTTCTCTAGTAATACATTCAGTATTGTGTGTTTTTGCTCCAAGCTTCTTCTTCTTCCTTGTGCTGTTCGCGTGCTTCTGCAGACGTCTAACTCCAACAATTGGTATCAGAGCGGGTCGTCGATTCATCTAGGGCGCCGTCGACACTCCTTCGTTTGCAGTCTCAGAATCGCACGAATTTTGGTGAGCGTACTCAGCGTGTTTCCGAGATCAAAACAACTTCGCTTTGTGGTGCCGAAATCGCGATCTGAGCTCATTTCAGCCTCCGAACGCACTATCACAGTGCTTGTGCAGGCTATTTCGTCTTTTTGTGTCAAAGGTATATACCAGTTTCTATTCGCCAGTTTAAGCGTCTCAAAGTCTACTACAGGTCTAGCAGAACTCGTCTAGGCAGTTCCATTCAACTTTTTGAGATACAATCGATTTTTTGCATCAAGGTATTTTAGTCACCGGCCATGGCTGAAAGCAGTGATGTATTCCGTATGTTGGTTGTTGAGGATAAGTTGGATGGTACCAACTACCCATTATGGGCTTATATGATGCGACATGTTTTGGTTGCAAAAGGATTGTGGAACATTGTGCATGGTGTTGAAAGACGTCCTATTACACCTGTAACGACAGGTACTACAAATACAAGTGCTGGAGCTGATGAAGATGGTGTCGAAGATGATATTCCGTAGATTCCTGTTCGTGCAGCTGTTTCTGTTGCACCTACTGCAGAGCAAATTCATTGGGATGGCAGAGATGCCCAGGCACATGCATTGATAGCTTTGTCTGTCAAACGTGCCATTATTCCTCATATTCGCTCTTGCAGAACAGCTAGGAATGCTTGGGATACACTTACCACATTGTACCAAGCTAGGAATGAGGCTCGTGTTGCTTACCTCCGAAAACAGTTGGAGAGTGAGCACATGAATGAAGGTGATTCTATGGAGAGTTTCCTAATGAAGATCAAAGATTTGAAGGAACAGTTGATTTCTGCTGATGAGGTTATACCAGATAGCTCACTTGTGCAAACCATTCTGAATGGTCTTCCTGATTCATATTAGAGTTTTGCTTCTACTCTTCGGTTGATGATGAAAGGCAATCCGAATGCCTTATCATTTGAGGAGTTAGTCTCTGTTCTGTTGCAGGAAGATCAGTCCAGGCAGAACAGGTCCATTATGTGTGTTGCAAATCAAGCTTTCCTGGCTAATCAGAAGGGCAAAGGAAAATGGAGCTCTTCTACTAGTAAGCAGAAATCTGCAAATGCTGCACATTCGAAGAACCAGGATAGAGATGAGAAGAGATCAGAAAATCAGAAATTGTTTTGCAAGTACTGTAAAGGGAATGATCATATCATAAAGAACTGTCCAAAACTGGCTGCAAAAGAGGCAAAGAAAAAGGAGGCTGGAATGGTTGTTGCAGAAGCCTCTACACCAAAAATAGAGTCTGCTAATCTTGTGCAGGAAGAAGAATGGGTGTTTACTACTGTTTGCAGTTTTGACCCATCTTCTCATGAGCAGTGCATGTCTGTAGTGGACTCAGATGTTTGGTACTTTGACAGTGGGGCGACCAAACATATTACCTCGCAGTGCAGTTTCTTCTCTTCACTCGAGCCTGCCCCTACAAGGAATATTGTTACATGCGCCAACAACTCCTCTTATCCTGTTATGGGAGTTGGTAAGATCATTTTGACTACTGCTGATGGTAGTTGTTTCACTTTGTCAGATGCTTTATTTGTGCCAGGGATCAAAAAGAACCTGTTATCAGTTTTTGCATTAGCCAAGATTGGCTTAGTTGTGAAATTTATTGATGACAGGTGTACAGTTCATGATCTGTCAAATGGCGATGTGATTATTGCTTCTGGCATTTTATGTCGTGGGCTGTATAAGCTCATAGACTATGAAAGATCTGAAAATGATTTGGCATGTGCAGTAAATGATTCTCAGGCTATGTCAGATGCAAAGCTTTGGCATGCACGCTTTGGTCATCTGAATTTTGCTAGTTTGCTACGCCTGCAGAAATCTGAAATGGTGTCCTCTTTGCCCAAACTTCAGGCACCTGGAAAATATGTATGTGAAGGCTGTATTTTGGGCAAAATGCAGCGTTCCTCCTTTCCAAAATATGGTTCAGTTCGGGCTACGCAGAAATTGCAGCTTGTACATAGTGATGTATATGGTCCTATGCAGACACCCTCTTTTGGGAATTGACTTTACTTCATGACTTTCATTGATGATTTTTCCAGGCATGCATGGGTATATCCAGTCAAAGCAAAGTCCGAAGTGTTCATGTGCTTCAAACAATTTTTGGTTTTGGCTGAAAATTTGTCAGCATGTAAAATGGGCACCCTTTGTTCTGATCGAGGGGGGGAATATATGTCTTCTGATTTTAATGCATTTCTGGCTGAACGTGGGATAAAACACCAGTGTACAGTGCCGTATACACCTCAACAGAATGGAGTTGCTGAACGAAAGAACAGGTCACTCATGGAGATGGCGAGGTGCATGGTCAAAAGTCAGGCTTTACCACATAGTTTCTGGCTTGAGGCTGTCATGTGTGCAGCATATGTACTAAACAGGTGTCCCACTAAAGCGTTGCAGTCTATCACTCCATATGAGGCTTGGCATGACCGCAAGCCATCTGTTGCTCATCTGCGTGTTTTTGGTTGTTTGGCATATGCATTAGTGCCTGAACAACATCGCAGAAAATTGGATGATAAGGCAGTAAAATGTATTTTTGTTGGGTACAGTTCTGGAAGTAAAGGCTATCGTCTGTATCATCCACAGACTAAACGCATTCCGGTTAGCCGTGATGTTGTCTTTGTGGAAGATGCTATTCAGCCATTGCTTGCATGTACTAAGGAGACATCTATTAGCTCCAAAGACATGTATGATACCTTGATGCCTCTTTTTACAGGTGGACAGTCTAGTGCTGGTCCTAATGAGGCAACTTCTCAGCCTTTGCAGGTTTCATATGATGATGCAGAACATTCTATTTCTGATACAGATTTACATGATGCACTTGTTGATGAGAGAGCTGATATTGAGCAGGCAAAAACTATGCCAAAATGGCTGGTGCAGACTTTGCGTGACAGCAAATTAGATGCACCTTTGTCATATCGTACTCGTTCAGGCTCTCATAGTGCCTCCTTTGCATTAGATTGCTATGCTATGGCTGCGTCTAGTCTCTGTGATGAGAATGA
The DNA here is from genome assembly GCA_020310875.1 of Ceratopteris richardii. Lineage (NCBI taxonomy): Eukaryota > Viridiplantae > Streptophyta > Polypodiopsida > Polypodiales > Pteridaceae > Ceratopteris > Ceratopteris richardii. The sequence continues at coordinate 164,085,980 of CM035410.1, forward strand.
GCCTGTTTCTTTTGATGAAGCACAAAATTCAGAAAATTGGATGGCTGCCATGCAATCTGAATATGATGCTATAATGAAGAATGGTACATGGTCTTTATGTGACTTGCCTCCTGGCAAGAAGGCCATTGGCACTAAGTGGGTATACAAGCTGAAGCGTAAACCTGATGGTACAGTTGACAGGTATAAGGCTAGGCTTGTTGCAAAAGGTTATGCACAGGAAAGAGGCATTGATTTTGATGAGACCTTTGCACCCACATGTCGTATGACTACTGTTCGGAGCATCTATGCACTTGCAGCCCATCATGGTTGGAATGTACATCAGTTGGACATTAAAATTGCATTTCTGAATGGTGACTTGCATGAAGAAGTGTATGTTTTTCAGCCCCATGGCTTTGTGCAGAAAGGGCATGAAAACCAGGTGTGCAGGTTAAAGAAGGCATTATATGGTTTAAAGCAAGCACCACGTGCTTGGTATGAGAAGATACATGCCTATCTGGTTGCACATGGTTTTGTGAACAGTCCAACTGAAAGCACCTTATATGTTAAGCGTGCTAATGATGTGCTTCTGATCATTGTTGTCTATGTTGATGACATGTTGCTCACTAGTCCTATTGAGAAGCATATTGCTGATTTCAAGGCTGATTTGCATGCCTCATTTGAGATGTCTGATTTGGGGCATTTGCATCACTATTTGGGCATTCAGTTTATGCAAGTTGATGGTGGAATGGCTTTGTGTCAAACGAAATATATTGACACATTATTGCAGTGTTTTGGCCTTGAGGACTGTAATCCTATTGCCACTCCTATGGAGACAGGTTTACGATTGAGTCTTCATGATGCTGGAGATGCATTTGATGTTATTCTCTATCAGCAGGCTGTTGGATGCTTGATTTACTTATGCATTACTTGGCCAGATATTCAGTTTGCTGTCTCAGAGATGAGCAGGTTTATGCATTGCCCAGGAGTCACGCATTGGAAGGCAATTAAGCACATCTTTCGCTACTTGAGTGGTACTCGGCTACTTGGGTTGTTGTATCCCAAGGGGGGATCACTACCGCCAGATTTGCATGCTTTTTCTGACTCTCATTGGGCTGGTTGCTATGACACTCATGTGTCCACCAGTGGTTTTTGCTTCATGCTTGGTAGCTCATGTATATCTTGGTTGAGCAAGAAGCAGCCTACTGTGGCCACTTCTAGTTGTGAGGCTGAGTATAGGGCAGCTTTCACAGCGACTGTTGAGTGTGTGTGGCTCAGACGCCTTATGGCTGATTTGGGTGTTGGCCAGTCTTCTGCCACCACCATTTTCACTGACAGTCAGAGCGCATTGGAAATTGCGAGGAACCCTATGTTCCATGCTTGCACTAAGCACATTGAGGTGCATTATCACTATGTCAGGGAGAGGTTCTCTGCTGGGGAGATCAGCTTGGCATATGTGCCCATGCAGGAGAACATTGCAGACCTTTTCACGAAGGCTCTGCCTAGGGAGAAGTTTGAAGCTTTTCGCAAAGCTTTGGGCTTACTTCCTTTTGTGGAGTGATTTCCACATAGCTTGGCACTTCCTTATACATGAGTGTCAGCTCCTTGTTCACCGCATCACTCCCAAGGGGGATTTGTTGATATATTTAGGTAGTGATGTGTGTGAACACACTAGGACCGCCGGGGCACTTTTTTCCCTCTTTAAGAGGTTTTTTCCCCCCGGCTTGTATATACGCCTATTGCCCTAATGGGCTACTTATCTTTGTACTTTCTCTAGTAATACATTCAGTATTGTGTGTTTTTGCTCCAAGCTTCTTCTTCTTCTTTGTGTTGTTCGCGTGCTTCCACAGACGTCTAACTCCAACAAACATTACCGTACACAGACTCACAGTGACCAACGCACAATATAAAGATGACCGTAACACACAGTAACAAACATAGTGGAACCGTGATTCAGTACTCAACTTAAGAGGAATATTATCACAACACAATCTTTACCGAACAAGTACTCATAAACAAACAAGACAGAGATGAGAACACAATACTCAGAATTTACTCAAATGTACACTACAGCAACGTTACAGAACAATCACCCAGACAGACAGTCTGGTGATTCCACTAATCGTCATCAAAAGTGTCTTTTTCATTGATTTATATAAAGGTTACCATCATCAATCAAGGATGCAACATCAACGCAATGACCTTTCGGTTCGTTAAGAGTCAGATTTTACAATTGCCAATCCGACGGCTTACACTGGCACGCACGGTGGACTTGAACCCGCAAGTATACAAAATTTTATGATTCATCGAGGATTCCCTCTAAATACATATTTCTAGCTAACCGAAAAGTCCGGGCAATTTTCTTCTTTAGTGACTCTAACATCTGCTTCAAAATTTCTGGTTCTACCAGCTGAGCATCTGTGCGTACTTAACTTAAGGAAATGACCTGGGTCATCAAAACTTCTGCTTGTGTTTGCAGAAAAACTTCTTGTAAATAAAACTCATTTGACAGAGCTGCATCTCGAGTTACCTTCATATCTGCAATCTGGTTTTCAATTTTGGAGAGTCTTTCTTTCTGTACATCCAGTTGATACTCCCTTCTTTCTATCTCTTGATTTTGAAACTTGATTGTCCGATGATAAGCATCTCGTTCTCGTCTGATTCCTAATATCTCTTTTTGTAATTCAGCTTCCACGTTCAATTTGCGTTTAAGAATATTGTTTACTTCAAATAAATCGGACTTGTTTCTCTGGTGTTCTTCATTGGTCTTCTTAAGCAAATCTGCCATCTCTTGTCCTTTCTATACTGCTTCATTTAGCTGTTGTCTAGTTTCTTCTAACATATTGCCCAGAGCTATTCGTGCATCTTCTTTATTTTGGGCTAATTGTTTCAGTTGTGTGATTTTGGCATCTGCAACACTTAACAAGTCATCTTTTTCTTTAACCTCAGCTAGTGCAACATCTCGTTGATTGATTATAGTGTCCTGTTCTGCAAGTCTGGCCTGGAGCTGAGTAATCTGGTAGTGCAGTTGATGATTTTTTGTTTGGATCGCATCTATCTCTTCTTGTAGAGGAGTGATGTCTGCTTCCAGGACATCAACCTTATGTTGTAATTCATCCCGGATGTTATCACTGACTTCTTTCATCTGTACTGGTAATTGCTGCGATAGCTGAATCAGCAATTGACCCATGGTTGCAAGCTCAGAAATCATGGGAATCGAAGGAAGCGGAAGATGAGGACGAGGTTGAGAAGAAGATGCTGTGAGGAGCTGATGGGAATTTGGTGTAGAATAGTTTGGTGAAGAGGAAGATGAGTCGGGTGCGTCAGGTACAATGGGTGGAATGGGAATAAGAGGCTTGAGTGGAGGTTTAGGTGGAGGAGTGGGTTGCAGAGTAGTAGTCTCGAGTACCTTTTCATTGAGTTGTTGCGTATCATCAGCGTTGCCGACTGTAGATTCTACTGTCTTGATCATTTCATCAAAAATTTCTTTTATAATATGCTGTTGGTCTTCTTGCTTTCCTGTTCTGATTGCTGTAAAATTCCTCTTTAATAGAACTATCTCCAGAGCTGGCGCTATCATCATGTTCTTGTTGCTCCTTCGAAGAGGACTGTGCTGATGAATCAGGATACATAGATGTTGCTGTATCGTGGAAAGTTTCTTCTCCCTGTCCTTCTTCTTCTTTGTCATTTGCTTTCTACCGGCGGCAGAACCCTGTACTTCACTGTCAGATGAACTTATTCTGATTCTTTTGCGGCGGAGGAGATGGAAAATTTCTTCATCATCTTCTAGTAGCTGCGCGGATTCTTCATTGTGCAGAACGGGTCCTCGAGGTGGTGGTTGTGCTGCTTGGATGACCGGAAATAGGAAACTGAGAATATGTGGTAACCTTGATCCTGGCATATCTCCCTTGTTGACCTGTTTGATGATTGAAACGCATTCTCTGTGAATGCGACGGAAAAAGTATGAGGCAAATTTTACAGGCTCTCGAGCAGCTAGATCTATTGTTGAGTAGAAAGGATGCGAAATGCCATATGTGCGTTTCTGCAGGTTTAAGATAGCTACTAGGAATTGCAGGACTGATCTTTCAGGCTCCGGGCGACAAAGAATAGCATATTCATTAGAGGAATGCCTTGGAAATAACTGATTCATTGTGGCGATGGGAAGACTAGGTCCATTCTCTCGACCTTGCGGAGAGAGTCGGAATGCATCCGCAAAGGTTTGTAGAGTAATTACGGTGCGAGATGGTAAGGAGGTGATTGGCCAACTCTACTCCGCAGCAGGTGTGGCAGTGATGGCGGCGATGATTAGGGCATAGAATGGGTGACAATCCACTGAATGTCAAGGCAGTTCAGCGAAATTGGCCAACCCACGAATGCGCAAGAACTCACCTACATCTGCGGGGAGTCCATCACGGAACACAGCAAAGTTTGCTAATGCTTCCATGTTGCGCACACACAAGCACACAAACACAATTGCATAGGGTATACAGATAGCACAATCACACAGAGCACGCAGACACAATAGCGATTAACAGCGAAACAAAAAAGGTTAAGTAGATACTTGGCAGCAGGAAGCAATTGAAATTTGTTAATCATCACGTGATGTTGAAATGATGATCTCATAACTTCGGTGTGCATGCATGAGTAGAACGATAATGTAGTGCGGCTGTTGATCATAATTAGGTATGAAACAAGGATATTTACAGACTTATTTTATTAATCACGCAAAACTAAAAGGGAAAAGAAAAGAAAAGAAAAATATGCGGGCAACCGCAGGACACTTCAGTGCGAATCAGGCGCTTGATGATATGGCCGCAACTTTGAACCATTTATCACCTTCAGAAGAGGAATTCCGGTCAAAGTAGTCAACCAAAAAGTTGCTTGTCCCACTTATTCAGTAATCCGATAAGGACCAAACCACCGTAACTTGAATTTTCCAGCAGAGCAATTTGAATTTGAATTATAAAACAGCACAAAGTTGCCCTACCATAAAAACTGGAGTTTTTAGATACCGATCATGTGTACGAGCTTGCCGCAACTGCACTTCTTGAAGAGTCAGAAAACTTTCCCAGCGATGCTCATCTAGTTCTCTGAGTGTGTCCAACCGAAACGGCAAAGAATCTTCAGGTAACAATTTCTGAGAGATGGCCACACGTAAGCTTGGTACTACAAGTTCATTGGTGCAATTGCCTCCATTCCATATGCAAGTTTGAAAGGAGTCAGTCCGGTGGCAACTTTGTAAGTAGTCTGGGATGCCCATAATACTGCAGGTAGTAATTGGTCCCATCTTTCTAGTGATTCGACAATCAATTTACGAAGCATACTCAGCAAGGTCTTATTTGTACTTTCAGCCAAGCCATTTGCACAAGGATAATTAGGAGAACTGAATTTATGCAGAATCTGCAAAGAGTGTGTGAGCACTTTCATTAAGTTGTTAACAAAATGTGTGCCTTGATCAGTCACAAGTTCTAGAGGTAACCCAAATCGTGGAAATACGTCTGTCATTAAACATTTTGCTACCGAAATAGCTGTAGCGGATCGTAAAGCCCAAGCTTCTGCCCATCTTGTATCATAATCTGTGCATGTCAGAATATATCTGTTGTTGCTAAGGATTGCTGGAGGTGTGATTGGTCCAATAAAGTCAAGATCCCATTTTTGAAAAGGCTCCAATGGTAATACAAGTTGGAGAGGAAAAAAATGTCGTTGTAAAGGCTGTCCAGACCGCTGACAATTGTCACACTATTTGACAAACTGAGATACATCTCTGTACATGGTAGGCCACCAAAGCCCACTTTGCAGAATTTTCCAGTGCATTAAATATGTTGCAAAATGTCCACCGGAAGGTATGGAATGTGCCAGAGTGATAACAGAGTTAACTTCATGTGGAGGAATACAACGAAGTAAGACTCCAGTGTGATCCATATAATCCAATTCTCCAGCAATCAACCGAAATTGGCGATTGTAAACTGCAATTTTCCTACGCATTGTAGGAGAAGTCTGAGCAGGAAGATATCCATCAGTAAGAAAGGCTAATAACAGATCCTAGTAAGTAGATGTCACAGGAGGTTCTGCGATTCATCAGTAGTTGGGTCAGTAACATAAATTACAGGTGTGGTGTCATCAATACCGACCGGAGCTTCATCGGAATCCAACCGAGAAAGGAAATCTGCTAATGCATGTGCAGTTCTAGGTCGATGGATTACTTTGTAATTGAACTCTTGTAATAGTAGAACCCAACGCGCTAAACGTCCACCTAAATGCTGCTACCGAACCAAATATACTAGCGCAGCATGATCTACATGAAAGACGAATTTTCGGCCTAACAAATAATGCCGAAATTTCTTTATAGAATATACTAAACCAAGGCATTCTCTTTCAGTTACTGAATAATTCTTTTCTGTAGGAGCAAGTCTTCTACTTGCATAATAAACAGGCCGAAACCACTTATCAGTTTGTTGCATTAAGACACTCCTAATGGCGATATCTGATGTCTCAACAAAAACATGAAATGGATGTTCCCAATCAGGGGGTTGTAGAATTGGAACCTGCGTTAATAAACCTTTGAGATGATCAAATGTTGTTTGACATTCCTGAGTCCAAACAAACTGTGGAGGAGTACTGGTTATTAATCTATTGAGAGGTATTGCCAAATGAGCAAGCCACCGTAAATGTTGACCATGCCACCTGACTTGACCCATGAATCGCATGACTTCTTTGGGCGTAGTAGGCACAGGTGCTTCTAACACAGCTGCAATTTTATCTGGATCGACTTGTATGCCTTGTGTAGACACAATATGGCCAAGCACCTTACCACATGAAACCACAAACACAGACTTGTTTGGGTTCAGGCAGAGTCTGTATTCACGACACTTCTCAAAGCAACACCGTAAATGATAGAGGTGTGCTACCATCTTACCAAATAAAGAGAAATCATCTAGGTATACTTGCATGAATCGGTTGTTTAATTGGTTTTGCTTCCGGTTTAAGTACAACTCGATGCTGATATATGTGAGGGTCCAGACCCTTCATGTCACGGCAATCCCATGCAAAAACATCAGTGAACTCACGAAGTAACTGGATCAGATCTGCTTGAAATACTTCAGTCAATCCTTCCTTTATTTTGACAGGTCGTGGATTAACTTCATCCCCTAAATTATATGTGATCAACTGATCTTCTAGAACATAGAATTGACGAGGTTTTTTTGAATCATCGATTGATTGAAAACCTTGTTGTATATCAGTTTCATCCTTAGCAGCAGTATTTTCTGTTTCTACTTCTTCGGTCACAGGCATCACCGTACAAACTACCGGATTCCAGTGATCTACAACAGCTTGTAAATCAACAGTCCCTAAGGAAATTAAATCTATGTTATTCTTCAAAAATTCTTTACAGAATCTTCTGATATGACCAAACTCACTGCAAAAATGGCAACGAGGTGGTGGCAAGGCATTACCTTCTTGTGATGTTCCTGCTTGCCAACGATTTCCATTATAGTTAGTATTCCTCTGTCCTCTATAATTTTTGTATCCTTGTTGCTGATTATTTCTCCTCTAAGGTGGTACATAATGGGTAGCAGGCTATCCTGGTTCTTGTATAATTGCATTTACTGTTGCTGTTCCCTGCACTTTGGCGTTATAGGCACACTTTTCGGTGGAATGTCCATTTGTATTGCAGATAGCGCAATACATCTGATTAAGTGCACAAGTGGCACTGGTATGCCCTGAATTCTTGCACATGGTGCAATACATCTGTCTAGCCGGGTCTTCTGCAATATTTTTACTAGTTTTTAACCACTCCAAATCTTCGGTAAAACCTCCGACCTTATTCTCGAGCTGCAGGGCCATTGCAATAACCGCATCTAGTGTCATAGCTCCCACACAACGAATGATCATAATCTGTCGGAGCTGCGGAGTCAAACCATTAATAAACCACTGTGTGATGACATCATCCGGAGGTTTGCATGGGCCGGCGGTAGTTGTCTAAAATGAGTTCTGAATAGATTCCCACAGACGGCACCAGTGTTAAACGCAGGTCTTTCTGTTAGAGACGCGTTTAAACATCTATTCGGGTTCTTGGGAGTGGAAGGGGTTTGTTAAACAGAGGCCCTTATACTTGATTTCCCAAATCACACAACTCACTCACAAGACAGTTTGTCCAAACAACTTCCACTAATACAACTTACTAACAGACAACTCTGGCTCCTCCTTGCCAGACTTACTCACATGACAGTTCACTCATAGAGTATTGATTCATACACAGATTAAGACTCTTTTCAGTAATCGATGCATAAGGTAAACATTACCGTACACAGACTCATAGTGACCAACGCACAATATAAAGATGACCGTAACACACAGTAACAAACTTAGTGGAACCGTGATTCAGTACTCAACTTAAGAGGAATATTATCACAACACAATCTTTACCGAACAAGTACTGATAAACAAACAAGACAGAGATGAGAACAGAATACTTAGAATTTACTCAAACGTACACTACAACAACATTAGAGAACAATCACCCAGACAAACAGTCTGGTGATTCCACTGATCCTCACCGAAAGTGTCTTTTTCATTGATTTATATAAAGGTTACAATCATCAATCAAGGATGCAACATCAACGCAATGACCTTTCGGTTCGTTAAGAGTGAGATTTTACAATTGCCAATCCGGTGGCTTACAAAAGATATAGGTGGATTATCTTTCATTAAACAAAGCTTATTAGATGCAAATCATGTGGTCAAATTTATTAGAGAGCATCAATTTTCACATTTGCTCTTCCGATCCAAAACTCCCAATAAAGCACTTCAGATTTTTTGTGCCACACAATTTGCAAATGCTTACATTGTACTGAGTGGATTATTAGAAGTTAAGCCAGCTCTTGTAGAAATGATTGCTGATCGAAGATGGGAGGCATGGCTAGAGAAGTATTCTTCTTATCGAGTTGCAGCATCCAAATGTATGTGTCTAATACAATCACAAAATTTTTGGCGTAATCTTTAAAAAATTGTTGGTATCATTAAACCTTTTGTGGAACTTTTACGAATGGTTGATACTGATAAATTGTGATTGGAAAAGTTTATTGGATTATGTCATAAGCTATTCAAAAAGTAAAAGACTTTAATCAATTTTCATTACGAGTGAAAACACAGATTGTATCATTAGCAGAGAAGAGATGGACGCAAATGCATACTCATTTGCATGGAACAACATTCGTTTTGGATCCAACATTTCAACTTAATGGTCAAGCATCAAACAAAGAAGTCATGGCAAACTTCAAAACCACATGTCAATTATTACTTCCAGGTACAGATGGTCAAGATGCATTCCACCAAAGAGTAGCCTATGTAAATCGAGAAGGATCTTTTGGAGATCTATGGCATATTGAAGTGATTCAAAAGCATCCACCTCTTATTTGGTGGAAAGAGTATGGAGGTGAAGTAGTGGAGTTGCAACATATAGCTATGAGAATGCTTTCAGTAGCAGCTTCAAGTGGTAGTTGTGAATGTAATTGGAGTGCCTATAATTTTCTTCATTCAAAACAAAGAAATTGATTAAGTGTATCACGTGCTAATGATTTGGTATGTGTGTTTTGTAATATGCATTTGTTACATGCTCCAACCAAGATAGCTTCTACAGCAACACAACAAACTTTTGGAGAATTTCAAACTCATGAAAGTTTAACAAATGATTCATGGCGTGATCATGATTTAGATGTAGATCATAATGATGGTTCAGACATGGAAGAAATAGATGACATGGTACCTATCATAGATGATGATATTCAAAATGAAGAAAATGATGGACTGTGAATACTATGATTATATTCAATTGCAAAATCAAATACAAGTCATGTCTTTGATTACAAAAAAAGGTTGCCTACTCAGTTTTTTCTTCATTCAATAACTCATTGACAGTAAACCGATCAAAAGATGATGATGCCTCTGAGAGTCTTCCATATTTGCTCTCATAACCATCCACAGAAATTTGTAAATTTTTCACTTGATTTTGTAGATCATCAATCCTCTTTTGTTGATCATCTATTGTTCTTCGTAATGTGGGAATTGTAATCCTTCATTGTATAATTATGCCCCTTGTGATGACAAATCATGTATAAGATTATGTTCTTCAGCTAGCAAAATGTAGGGTCGCTTTCAAGGAAGAGGGCCTTCATTTACTTGATTACAAAATTCGGCTCGATTTTGAGGACGACCCAAACTAATACCTGCATTCTTCGGAGGATCATCCCAATCTACACGACGATGAAGAATATCTTGTACAAAAACCTTTTGAATGAAATATAATGTTATTTGATTATTATTTGGTAATGATCTCTCAACTTGCACAAAGCGTCGAAGTAGCGTTTTTACTAATCCTTTATATTGTAAGTCTGAAATCTTTAAGGGTGTTGTTTCTTTTGCCCTTCCTATAACCGAAAGAGAACATCATGAACAAAATAATTTGGACATAGCTTTTTTACTTCTTTCATTGATAATGCTTCTCCTTCTAATCCCTCTAGCTCTCAATCTTGATGGAATAAAAATGCTAATCCTAATTCTGCAAATTGAGCATTTTGCTTAGATAAAATCCTTTGAGATTCAGTATGATTAAGATCATCATTCACATCTGGCATTCTTGTCATGTTTTACTTCTGCAAAATAAAAACACGAATTTTATCTTAAGAGAATTCAAATGAATCCACATAATTCAAATGAATCCTTAATATTTAATTCACATATGTTAAATGAATCCACAACATTTAATCCACATAACTCAGATGATACCGTAACATTTAGTCCACTTAATACAAATGATTACACTTCATTTCATCCACTTAACTCAAATGTAAACACTTCATTTATTCCACATAATTCAAATGAATCCACAAGATTTAATTCACATATGTTAAATGAATCCACAACATTTAATCCACATCCCTCAAGTGATAGCACTTCATTTACTCCACATAATTCAAATAAATCCACATTATTTAATCCAAATATTATAAGTGATTACACTTTATTTCATCCACTTAACTCAAATGATACCACAACATTTACTCCACTTAATAGAAATGATTACACTTCATTTCATCCACTTAACTCATATGGTACCACAACATTTACTCCACTTAATACAAATGATTACACTTCATTTCATCCACTTAACCCAAATGTAAACACTTTGTTTATTCCACATAATTCAAATGAATCCACAAGATTTAATTCACATTTGTTAAATGAATCCACAACATTTAATCCACATAAGTCAAATGATAGCACTACATTTACTCCACATAATTCACTTAACTCAAATGTAAACACTTCATTTAATCCAGACAGTTCAAATGAATACATATCGTTTTCAATATGGCCTTAATCCATATGTCATGGATATTTTTTAACCATATCGAGTAAGATGCGAGAACACTCTAAGCAGTTCATGTGCGTCTACTCTTTTTTATACATCTTTGTCAGAACCTAATTCTAAAACATACTTGAACTTGTAAATCCCATTCTTATCAATGGGATAACTATTGAAATCTATATATTTCAGGAGTTGTAACAGGAGTGTCAAAACTGTAAATATCTCCTAACTCTTATTAAAAGGTGGAGGACTAGTGGATATGCATTCAGGTGCAATTCACTAGTACTTTTGAATCCACTCGTTTCTAGTAGATATTTCTAGATTAGGTAGCTTTGGAAAACTTTTTTTGGTTGGTAAATAGGTCGCTCTACCAAAATCACATCCTATTGATCTTCAAAATGCAACAAGATGTTGCATGGATGGACATCATTATGGGATATATTATAAGTGTATAAAAATGATATTGTTTCTAATAGGTCGTTGATCAGCTTCCAGATATTTGTTTTCACGGATGCTATATCTCCTTCTGTGTCCTTCACACCTCTGCTTTGTGGTATGTTTAGGTATTCTTTCTTCATTCTTTCTAGCCACATGTCCAATGTACCACCATTCTAGAATTTGAAAATGAGGCACGGACTTTTGCTATGGTGTCTAGCCAAACCAAGTGGACTAATAATTCCACTGTTATCTGTGGCTTCATTTTCTCGTGTTTGTATGTAAGCAGTATGTAATTTGAATAGCTTGGCCACAAACACTTCATTGTTGAATCTCAGGTGGGATATCTTGACTTTATGAATCATGCCATATTGTCCTTCCCCCACAAGAGCTGCATCTTCAAAAAGAATAGGGGAATATGGGAGCAAACAAAGATTATTCGATGTTTGATCTCCCATATTCACATATGCATCTCTTGTATTTGGATCTACCTATGCACTCACAAGGTGTTCAGTCGTGTCCAGTTTTAATCGCTTTCCTCTCTTCATAGTCTGATAATGTAAATCGATAAATTTAATTTTATCGATGAATCCAGGCATACTGGTGATATCCACCACCAATGACACTGCTACTTTCATGATTTGTACAAAGATACATGTAAGCTCTTTGGACATTTGCTCATCTAAGACCTCTGCTCCACCAAACACACTGCCAAATTTGTTTTTAATATTAATAAATGTTGTTCTGGATAATTGTGCAATCAAATCTTTGTAACTAAAAGTGTCCATGGCTATAGTGATTTCATCTTCTCTCATTTGATACATGTACGAGCATACAAATTCTTCTAAAATTGTTTTGTTTTTGCTTGTTTATTTTACCTACCATCCGTGCAAAAATAAAAAATAGACTATCAATAAGTGTATGGATAAATAAATCAATAATATGTGTGCACAAATGATAAATATATGCATAGTTAAATAAGTAGATTTATAATTAGATAGAAAGTGTAATTATAATCTTGAAGTGAATCTATGTAACTATTAAGAATGTAGTAGTCAAAGAATCAGACATTTATAATATTTCATATACATTCGCTATACTACGTATGAGTTCTGTCACATAATTGTACATAACTATTGTGATAGTAAGAGTCAAAGAATCACACAATCACAATAGTTTCTATACACCTTGTGACCTACACTAAGTATTCGCATTGGAATCTAAATGACTATTGTGATAGTAAGAGTTAAAGAATCAAACAATCACAAAAGTTTCTATACACTCCCTATACTATTGAGAGAGTAGGCATCAAGGTGGCAATTCAAACTAAGTATTCTCATCGGAATCTAAGTGACTATTGTGAGAGTAAGAATCAAAGAATCAGACAATCACAATAGTCCCTACACACTCCCTATACTATTGAGAGAGTAGGAATCGAGGTGATGATTCAAACAATCTCAATAGATCTAGTACTATGTCCTATACTACTATGAGAGGAAGAATCGATGTAGCGAGTCAAACAATCATAGTAGTGGTTTATTTTTAAATGTTTCTCATCGATATATACAAGTAAGAAACACTTGCGCGAGTCGAACATGTATACAATTGATGATTAAAAGACACAAAACAAATTATATAAATAAAAATCAAGCATATGTAAGAGATGTATATGCGAATCATACCATATGAATGATATTAACAAAACAATAAAAAAAAATGAAAACAATACCTCAATGATCGAAAAGAAAGCTCTCTGATAAAAATTGTAGGCTTAACGCTCTCTAGTACATCAATGAAGCACGTGCGGAATAAGTTTTTCGATCGAATGTAAGAATATATATTTTTCTGTTGTAAAACGCTTTTCCATTGAAAGCGCTTTCAATCGATAAATATTTTGATCGAAAGTGTTTTCGATTGAAAGAAGTTTCGATCGAAAAGGTTTTGATCAAAAATAGATCCATCAATTTTTTTCGGTGTTTATTCTGAAAATCACGAATAAAACAAACATATTTGGTATTTTTTTATTATTCGATCGAATTTATGCAACCTAGGGAGTGGTCTTCTACATGACCTTTGTGGTATTAGATCTACCGAAAGACAGTTATGATTATAACCTCTCGTTTGATCAACCCTAGCTTAAGCAAGCCAAGGTTTTGCAAGATTGATCTAAGAAAGAGTTAGTGGTAAAATATAAACATCATGAATATCGGGTTCCCTTAGATATGATGCAATCTCATGACATTCATTCACTCCCTCATATCATTGAACTACTTCACATGTTGGATGGGTTGACACACGATGAGGAAGATGACGTTTTGAAAGCCAATGGAAATTTATTATCTCTCGAGGTAGTTGACTTACAACCTTTACTAAATCACGTGTCTCCTTCAACATGTGTAGTGGCATGTGCACCATTGACTGACTAGGTACCAGAGATAGGAGATATGTTCCCTAACCCCATAACGGATACTAATTTGTCATGACAAGATTTTGAAGAAAAGTAAAATCAACAATATATCAACAAGGATTAGTTGATTACTTGTAACTTAGGCACGAAGGATAAGCCGCGACCAGTTAAGATTAGTGATTTACTAACCTATGAGGGATGGAGGGATGTACTTGCACTTTTAGCAGAATTCCAAGATGTATTTGCTTGGGATTATCAGGATATGAAAGGATTAGATCTTCACATATACCAACACCATTATGTTCTTCAACCAGATGCTAAACCAATCAAGCAGGCTAGTTACAAGATCAATCCCAAAAGTTATGGATGTCTTATCAAAGATGAAATTGATCAATAATTTTGTGTGGGTTTTACAATTCCAATTGATCATGCAGAGTGGATTTCACCGATAGTCATAGTATCGAAAAAAATAAACAATTATGAATCTATGTTGACTACCATACATTGAAAAGGGCACTATACGTGATGTTTTTCCTTTACCCTTCCTCGATAGTATGTTGGATGATGTGGCTAGATGCAAAATGTATTCCTTCTTAGATGGCTATAGTGATTAGAATCAAGTGCGCATGGCCACAATAGATGTACAAAAAATGGCCCTTATTACTTCTTCGGGAGCTTACACATGTACCTTAATGTGGTTTGGTCTTAAGAATGCTCCTAACACTTTCCAATGTTGTGTGTTGGACATTTTCTCACCATACTTAACCACTTTTGTGCACATCTTTCTACATGATTTCTCAGTGTCTATCCATAAAGCTACACATCTTTCAACATTATGCATGTGCTTTGAAAAATATCATGAGTATCGATTGTGCTTAAACCCGATAAAATTTATGTTTCTCATGCAATGTGGTAAGCTCCTTAGTCATATCATCTCCGTCGAGGGAATTCAAGTCGATCCTGATAAAGTTAAAGATATCCTCGATGCACCTCCTCCTCATTCAACAAAAGAAGTTCTTTGCTTTTTGGGTCAAATCCAATGGCATGGACAACCTTTGTGGTGGTCAACACACCTTATTGTTCCTTTGTATAAGTTAATTAATGTTCCACTAAATGACTTTCGGTGGACCAAAGAGTGCTAGAAAAGTTTTGATCGTCTTAAAGTTTGATTCACCCAAGGTCTAATTCTGCAAGCTTCAAATTGGGAAATGTCATTCCATGTTTTTGTAGGCACCTCGGACATAGCTATTGGTAGTGTTCTTACATAGTTTATTGATAAATGGTAACACCCAATCTACTATGCTAGTCGTCGGCTTGCCACTGTCAAAAAACTTTATTTCGTCTGAACGAGAGAACTTGGGACTTATCTATTTAATAATGAAATTTCACCATTACCTTCTTGGTCAAAAGTCTATTTTCCATGTGCATCATGCTACTTTGGTGTATTTAGTACAAAACCAGGTTGGCATTGGATGACTAGCCTGATGGGTCCTCTTGTTACAAGAGTTTGACTTTGATATTATCCACCAACTGGGTGCCCATCATGCACACAAACTTTTTGTCTTGATTGGATTCCAATGAATCACCTAAGACAGTAGACACGATCTCTGTTGGGTGTGTGCAAACACACGAGAAGCACGCACGAGAAGCACACACAAGGAGCACAAACGTAGGAAGACACACAAAGAAGATGGATGGCTAGAATAGCTATCTTTATTGAGGGTGATCAGAATGGAAGTTAGTGTTGAATAATATCCCTAAGTACAATAATGTCCCTAAGTAAAAAGTACCACCACATATGAGAATCAAGTATGTGGTAACATGGGGAAAAACCCTCAAGCCAGCACTAGAGTAAAAAGTGCCCATGTATAAGGAAAAGTTTCACATCATAGCTATTGGAGGAACACATAAGTGTAACAAACCCCCTTGGAGTGAATGATGTGAAAACATACAGGGAGTGACAGATCAGCCCCCGCAAGGTAATAAGCCTAAATCTTTGCGCAAAGCTTCAAAATTTTTCCATGGAAGAACTTTGGTGAAAATTTCTATCACATTATCTTGTGTAGGCACATATACTAAATCAATATCTCCTGCATGAAGGTGCTCTCTCACATAGTGATACTGCACCTCAATATGCTTGGTCCGTGCATGAAACACTAGGTTTTGTGCAACAGGAAATGCACTCTGACTATCAATGAGAATATGTATAGTAGCATCAATGTCCATGCAAAAATCCATCAATAGGGGTCTCAACCATATACACTCCACTGTAGCTATGAAAATTGCCTTGTACTCAACTTCACAACTCGATGTCTCCACTATATGTTGCTTTTTACTCAACCAAGATATGCATGAGTTTCCAAGGAAAAAGAAATTACCACTAGTGGACATGTGAGCATGATAACAACCCACCCAATCACTATCTGTAAAAGCATGCAAGCATGGCTGAATATCTCTTCCATAAAAGACACTTGAACTCAAAGTGCCTTTGAGATATCTAAACACACATTTTACTGCTTGCGAATGCTTAATGCCAGGGCTATGCATGGATCGACTCAATTGGGAAACTGCATACTATATATCTGGTGTTATATGGAGCCAACATATGGAGGAGGTGTGAATCACCTCTTAACTCCATATAAATGGGTTCACACATGAGTGCCATGTGGCACCCATGTGTAGACCATAGGTGACTCAACTAGTAATTGAGAGAGAGAGACTTGATGGAGTACCTATGAGGCTGGGCGGCACATCATCAACAAGATCTCCGTGTCACAAAGAACTGCAGGTATGAACGCTCCTCGGGAGTTGTGCAATATTGGAGGAAGTCGAAAATGATGGGATAGCATCGGGAAACGGTACCAACGTTCAGGAGTTAACAACTCATATCGGAGCACAGGTGCACGAACATCGAGAGAGCCGGTTCTCCCTCTGCCCATCCTCTTGGATGAATTTATGAAAAAGTTATTTGCTCTCCTTTATATAGAGAGAAGAGTGCGTTTTCCACAGAGCCTATTAGATAAAAGATTGATTTGAAAGCAGTCCAAGTAGTTTTTTTTGCTTCACGACGACAGAGAGTTCAAGCTGAATTAAAGAAAATTTTCGAAGTTTTTGGGGAACTTTGGAGCACTGAAGGGATGCTATAGATTAACATTTTGGCTAAAACGTTATACATACATGTAATATGAGCTGTGGAGATGGGCTATGGGTTTTGGGTGGATTCAAAAAGCTTCAGTGTCTCAGTTTGGAGTCTCTCAAACTCACCTTCCATGAAGATTAGCATTTTCACTTCCTACTCTTGACATACCCGGCTTCTCCACACCATAGCCTCCTCATACCATATCGGATTTCAAAAATCTTGGTCACGTTACGAAGCCATACTCCTAAGCTTCACTTAGAGACCATTGATCTTGGATTTGGATGAGATTTGCCCCACCAAAATCTCTCTGCAGCGGTTCAGCAAGAACTAGGCGGCCATTCCTGGGCCTAGTTTTTTGCCATCCGGTGTCTAAATTCACTTTTTCCACTTGGGATAGTCTCAAATTTTTGAAGTAAAGTGCTGGGCTACATTTCTTGGATTGGCGAGGATTAATAAATCTCAGAAGTTGCTCAATTTTACTCAACTTGTCTGGTTGGGGCTATTCCCATGTGGTTTTGAAATTGTTTTGGATGGTTTTTGGTGTTTAGAACCTCCCCGGACCAACCGGACATTTCCAATTTTTGTTTGGGACTGGAGAGGATTCAAAATCAGAGACCTAAAGCTTCAAGGATCATTTGGATTTGGCTTCCGCAGCTTTACTTTGTAACAGGGAAGTGCTCTTGTGATATATTTCTCTTCTTCTTGCATATTTAAGCTTTACTTCCATTCATTTTCATATACTCTAGTTAGCACATGGGGGAAGGGAAGAAAAATATGGAATCTAAAGGCAAACAAGTAGTTGAAAACACTTCTCCATCTAAAGAGCAACTAGAGGATCCTGATTCTAGAATGGAAGAAGTAGAATTAGGACAAGAAATAGAAGAGAACTTAGAAGAGAAAGAGCCTCAGCAAGAGGAATATACATATGAGGAACTTTTAGATGAATTTGTCACTCGTGACCAATTCATAGATTTGAAAGGGCAAACCCTTAAATTAGAGAGAGATCTTGGTAGCATCACATCTCTCATACAGCAGTTTAAGTCTCAAATGATCTCACTTGAGACTATTGTCACCTCTTTCCTAGCTAGGAAGGAAAGAGAGACCCCTCCTATTCCTTTGGAACTCACTAGGAAAGATATTTCTCTTCCTAGTAAGCACAAAGGAGAGAGCTCTAGGGAAGCTCCCCTCCTGAAAGACTTGAAGCCACCTACCTTTATGGGGGATGATCGAGACAGGAACAAGGATGCAATCTACACTTTTTAACAAAAGTGGCATGATTTGCATCAATTTAAGGGCACCCCACCAGAATACCGTGTGCTAGAGGCGAGTCTCTCCCTCGGCCCACGTGCTTATAAGTGGTAGATGAGTCTTAAGAAGGCGAACTCTATCCCTATTGACTAGACTCAGTTTGAGACTCTTTTTCTAAAAGAGTTTCTTCCTGAGAATGAGGTGGAGAGGAATTGGGATGAGTGGGATAGGATTACACAGAGAGGTAGGCCTTTTTTGGTCTACCTATCCCACTATAGAGAGATCATTTTGAAACTTAAGGGCTTAGATGATTTCCAGAAGGCCAGAAGGGTTTGTTAGGGGATTAGATAAAGCCATAAAGATCATTGAGTTGCTGCTCTTTTACTTCCATCTCATGTTCATCTATATCTATTTCTACTTCTCCTTCCTGATTATCTATGTTTGTGGGCTTTTCATTATGACCTACAACAAAGAGTACCTCCTCTATTCTCTGATTTACTTTTGTTTCTGTGGTACCCTCATTGTACTCCTTGAAGTCTGTCTTCTCTAGCACTTCAACCTTTTCTTCAACTTTGCATTTATCCTCTTGACCATGCAATTGGCTGTATAACTTTGCTCTTCCTTCCAATTCTTGCTTTTCCTCATATGGTTGATAATGAGGTTGTTGTGAAGGTTTTGTCCAGATGGCTTTGAATCCTGTGTCCACTAGTCCACTACTGAATTCCTTTCTTGCTTCATCCACTTCTTCCAACATTGCTCCTTTACCTTTCAATCTCCTTTTTTCTTCCCTAGGACTAATTTGTTTTGTTGACTCTTCACAAATTTGTATTCCTTTTGAACTTTGACTCAATTCTTCTGATGTTTTATTTTTTTTTATGCTTGTACCATTTTAACTGGTGTACTTGGTACTGAGAGGTTTAAACTTTTCAAAAGAAAACTCTCAACGTCACTCTCTGAGTCAGATGAGAATTTTGAAGAAGCAGCTATAATCTCTTCCCTGTTTTATCCTCACTTTGTTCCTCCTTTTCCATTGATTCCTTCTGATTCTTTTCTGTTGATGGTGTCTCTATTAACTCTTCAACCAGTTCATGTTCAATTGCCTTACCCTTATCCTTCTTGGTTGGCTTCTTTTTCTGAGTAGACTTTTTCTGGACTTTCCTTTTCACCACTACTATGGTTTTGGTCTTTGGAGGTCCTTGCAATTCTTTGAAATAATCCAATAACTCTACTTCTTTTTTTACAAATACTTCTTCAGTTTTTGTAGCCATCATCTGGTCATGTAACTCCTCATAATGTTCCATCTCCTCTTGTATCCAATCGGTTGCTTTACATGAATAATTTTCCAACATCTTTTGATACTACGCTTCATAGATTGCCCTCTTATCATTGCCTTGAGTTAATTAGGAATATGTTCCTTTCTTGTTTAGGGTGGATGGGGTTCCTTTGAGGCTTGGACTTCCTTCTGAGCTACTTCATGTTCCTCTTTTGTGGCTTCTTCCTATTCCAATACTACATTCCTGGGATCCAGTCTTCTCTTCTTAACTGGGATTATTTCTTTTGATGTAACTTTCCTTTTCCTCCTTGATCCTCATGCTTGTTTGGACTTCCGTTTCTCTAATTGACATCAATTTTGAAGGATTTTTAATTCCTGCCATCAAACTCCTAAAATACTGAGCTTCTGGAGCTAGCTTCAACTGATCTTCCATATCTAAAATATGATATATGATTCTTGTCAAGAACTGTGCTCCATTCAGTGCTGCTTCTTTTAATTGGTCATGGATGTAGGGAGTTACATCCATTACTCCAAATGGCTTAGTCCTATCTTTGTTGTTGAACATGATCAATGTAATTGGTTTATGCGGCATTGTGTATCTTGGCAATTTTGGAAAACAAAAATACTGAAGAAACATCCTGGTGGCAAATTCTTCATTTTCTTTTCCCTTGAAGTCCACAAACTTGGAATATCCAGCATATGTTGCTTGACAAAGCTTCCATCTAATTTTGTTCCCATATGAAAAAATTGAAGAGCTACCCTGATGTATTTTGCTTTTAATGGTGATCTGTACTTCTTTGTTCTCCTTATCCTTAACTGAACACCTGAAGTATGCATCATTTCCCTTGCTCAATTCAAACAAAC
Source organism: Ceratopteris richardii (assembly GCA_020310875.1). Taxonomy (NCBI): domain Eukaryota; kingdom Viridiplantae; phylum Streptophyta; class Polypodiopsida; order Polypodiales; family Pteridaceae; genus Ceratopteris; species Ceratopteris richardii. The sequence goes on from CM035410.1 coordinate 164,106,690, forward strand.
TAGACATAACTTGTGATACTCTCTCAAAGTCTATAAAAAAGAGAGGTTCATCCAACAGTTATGTAGTCCAACAGCCTTCCATCTTTTGTAATTAGAAGCCGCTCTTTGGAACTTATAGAACTCTTGGCATAACATAGTATGTTACCGTTAGTGTCCATGTGAAAGGCCAAATGGCCACCGGACACTTCTTTGTATATGTTCTTCAATAAAACATATAGTGGCTTGGTCAGTCACGGACTGTAAGTTCAGCCGCATTTGTAAGACCTAAGAAGTCTGTCTTCATGCTCCCTGTGTACTGTGTTTTTTGCGTATTCTGCAGCCTCTGCCGGAGTAATGCGTGCGGCCTTAGGAGATCGGTTTTCTACTCCGAGCATATCGTCATGGAGCTCTCTAGAACGAGATTGCACTGTGGTGCATCGCCATCGAAATACTTTACTGGTATCAGAGCAGTTCGAGGCAAAAGCTTTGTTCCTTTTGTGCAAGTGAAGCGAGCAACCCCCCCCCCCCCAAGGCTTGCAACTAAGGCGGCAACCAAGGCATAGACCTTGGCATACCTTGTCATCCGAGTCACCGAAGTCATCGTTGGCACTATTGGTTGTGCGCGAGGGAGGACCTCAATGATCAAGGAATATAGAGGTTCTCAGTACTTCCCAGGAGGTCACCCATCCCAGTATTGTTCCCCCCCCCGAGCTCGCTTAACCGTGGCAATCTCTTGCCACTAAGCTACACTCTTGTGGTGTCTGAAGAACGGGAAAGACTAAGGTTGACATTACCTTGAACGAGTTTTGGTCCCTCAAAGCTTCATTCTTTGCTTTCAAAGCCTATTTCAAAAGCATTTTTGGGGTATCTTTTGGAGCCATTTTGGAGTACTTTCGCACATAGTTCTCTTCACACAGGTCCAAGAACATCAAGAAGAGTGTTCTTTGTACTTCTCAAACAATAAATATCAACCTTTGGGGCTGTATTTTCAGCCACTCTTGTAAAATTATAGGTTTGTTAAAATGCTCTTTTACAGTAGAGGCATTTTAAGATCTATCTCTGGTTCTTGGGAGTGGTAGGGGTCTGATAAATCACAGGCCCTGTAACTTGATTTTCCCAGTTAATTATTCCAAGTTGCAATATGGTAACACTCACAACTCTACTTATCACGAATCACTAACGCAGAATTCTATTTACTTCTTTCACCGGCTGACTGTCTTACTCATATTAATACCCGTCACGGTACGTAACACAGAAGTTATTCTCTTCCGTTATAAAGACTTATTATCACACTTAATCTTACGATGTTAATCACAACTTAATGTAATTAAACAAGGACCAGAACGATAATACTCAGAATTGAAGAAATTGCACTACGGCAGCTCCACAACCGCAATTGCCAAGACAGACAGTCTGCCGATACTCTACGTCGTCACCAGAGTGTCCTTTCATTAGTTGATAAAGTGATACAACTCTTCGCAGGACCTTTCGGTTCGTGCGGAATACGAAAAATAGGAATTACAATGTAGGAAATTACAATATGCCATCCGGCGGCTTACACTGGCACGCACGGTGGACTTGAACCCGTAGGTATACAAAATCTATGGCTCATCTACTATACCCTGAATATACATTGTTCAGGCTAACTTAAATGTTCTGGCAATTTTCTGCTTCAGCGAGTCCAACATCTTTTTTAGAATCTCCGGTTCTATGAGCTGAGCATCAGTTCTAACTGAACTTGCGGCAATTACTTGGCTCATCAAAATTTCTGCCTGTGTTTGCAGAAAGGCCTCTTGCAGGTAGAAATCGTTTGCCAATGCCGCATCTCGACGTAATCTCATCTCATTGATTTGATCATCTACCCTTGCAAGTCGGTCAGCTTGAACACCTAATTGCTTTTATCTTCTCTCCAATTCTTCAGACTGGAACTGCATCGTTTTGTAGTAAGTGTCTATTTCCTTTTTCATGCCTTTCAGCTCCTTCTGCAACTTGAGATATTTTCCCAACTCTTCCTGTAACTCTTGATCAGCTAAACAAGGTTTCCATAGTTTTATGCAGTTCTGCTTCAGTTTTAAGAACATTACTGGCCAGAGACTGCGAAGCTTCTTCTAAAACACTATATGCTTCTCGTGTGCTATGTAGTTCATTCCCTATAGCAGTCATTGCATCTGTTTTATCAATGATTTCGTGTTGCAACGTGCTAATCTCGGTATCTTTTTGACATAGTAAAGCATCTTTCTATACTAGCTGATCTTGGAGCTGTTGAATCTAGAAATGTAAACCATGATTTTCTGCTTTCACCGCATCAACTCAATCAAAGGCATGGGTGGAGGAATGGGAAGAAGAGTGTTGGATACTAACACTGTTCCGGTAGGTTGCTGCTTAGTTGCTTCAGTGATGGTAATGATAGATTCCACCAAGATGATCACTCCATCAAGAATTCCCACAACAATATCTTGTACATCTTCGTTGGTCTGGTGCTGAGTCTCCTCTCGAGAAGGACTTTCTTTAGAATCAGCAGTAGACGCACTCTGGTCCTGTTGCCGGATGGAAGAAGACTGGGTAGATGAATCAAGGTGAATTGAGGTGGCAGTGTCATGAAAAATGTATTCTTCATTTCCTTCTTCTCTTGCACTTGACTGTCAGAAGAGCTTATATATTCGTCTTCATTTCCGGCGAATGAGTTGGAAGAGATCTTCATCTTCGTCCTCATCATTCTCGGGTACTTGAACAGATTCCTCATGGAACAAAATTGGAGCATTTGGCGGCGGTTGCGCTGCTTGGAGGGACGAAAACAGAAAAGTAAGAATGTGCGGAAGGCGAGAACGCGAAAGGTCTCCCTTGTTGACATGCTTAATAACCGTCACGCACTCATGGTGAATGCGTCGGAAATAAAATGAAGCAAAATTAACAGGGTCCCGAGAAGCCATGTCCATCATCGAATAGAACGGCCGTGAAATTCTGTAAGTGCGTTTCTGGAAATTCAATATGGCCACTAAGAATTGTAGGGCGGTCCGTTCAAGACCTGGACGACAGAGAATGGCATACTCATTCGAGGAGTACCTTGGGAATAATTCTATCATAGTGGCTATCGGAAGAAGAGGACCATTCTCTTGTGCTGCCAATGGAAGTCGGAATGCTACAGCGAAGGACTCTAAGGTGATGACTACTCGAGATGGTAAACATGTAATTGGCCATCGCTGCTCCGTAGCAGGTGTAGCAGCGATGGAAGCAATAATCTGGGTGTAAAACGGGTGACATCCCACTGAATGCCAAGGCAATTCAGCGAAATTGGACAACCCACGGACACGCAAGAACTCACCCACATCAGGAGGGAGTCCGTCACGGAAGGCAGCAAAATTGGCTAACACTTCCATGATGCAAACACAAGAGCACAAAAACACAAATGCACAGTAAACACAGAAATCACAACGCATAGAGCACACAGACACAATAGCGATTAACAGCGAAAAGAAGAAGATTAAGTAGATACTCGACAACGGGAGGCGATCGACAAACCTGAATCATCGCGTGGCGTTGAGATGATACCCTTCATAATTACGGCGTGCATGCATGTGCAGAATCGATGACACATGGCGGCTTTTAATCATAATTAGATATCCAAATGAGGATATTTACAGACGACTATCAATCACAATGCAAAAATAAAAGAAAACTAAATGCCACGTGGAAAAATGAAGAACACGTCAGTGAGGGTCAGGCGCTTGCTGATACGGCCGCAACTTTGAACCATTGATTACTTTAGGAAGAGGAATTCCTGTCAAGGTAGTCAACCAAAAAATAGCTGGGCCCACTTGTTCACTAATCCGGTAAGGGCCGAACCACCGTAATTTGAATTTCCCAGCCGCACGATTTGCCTTAGAATTGTAAAATAGTACAAGTTGTCCCACCGTAAAAACTGGAGTCTTGAGAAACCGATCGTGGGTACGAGCTTGCCGCAACTGCACTTCTTGAAGAGTCAGAAAACTTTCCCAACGATGCTCGTCCAGGTCTCTGAGTGTGTCCAATCGAAATGGTAAAGACTCTTTGGGTAGCAACTTCTGAGTGATGGCCACGCGTAAACTGGGCACTACAACTTCCATTGGAGCGATTGCTTCCAGCCCAAAAGCAAGCTTGAAAAGAGTCAGTCCGGTTGCTACTTTGTATGTAGTCTGGTATGCCCATAATACTGTAGGTAGTAACTGATCCCATCTTTTTGGTGATTCCACAATCAGCTTACGAAGCATAGTCAACAACATTTTGTTTGTACTCTCAGCTAAGCCATTAGCACAAGGATAGTAATGTGAACTGAATTTATGCAGAATTTGGAAAGTATGCGTTAATACTTGCATTAGATTGTTAGCAAAGTGTGTTCCTTGATCTGTTACAAGTTCCAAAGGTATTCCATAACATGGGAAGACGTCTTTCATCAGGCATTTTGCCACCAAAACCGCTATAGCGGACCGTAAGGCCCAAGCTTCGGCCCATCTGGCAGCATAATCTGTACAAGTCAGGATGTAACGATTGTTGCTGAGAGTCGCAGGTGGGATAATTGGTCCAATAAAATCAAGACCCCACTTCTGGAAAGGTTCCAAAGGTAATACATGTTGGAGAGGGAAAAAGTGACGTTGTAAGGGTTGTCCAGTGCATTGACAATTGTCACACTGCTTCACAAACTGAGTTACATCCTTATACATGGTAGGCCACCAAAGCCCACTGTGCAGAATTTTTCGGTGCGTAAGATCTACTGCGAAATGTCCACCGGAGGGTATTGAATGTGCCAGAGCAATAACCGAGTTAACTTCATGTGGGGGAATACAGCAAAGCAAAGCACCAAAATGATCCATATAGTACAACTGTCCGATAATCAACCGGAATCTGCGACTGTATACTGCAATTTTCTGGCGCATCGCATGAGGAGTATGAGTAGGGAGACATCCATCCATTAGGAAAGTTAATAACGTATCATAGTAGGTAGGCGGCAAAGGAAGTTCTGCAGGTTCATCACATTCAAACGCAGTAGCATAAATTGCTGGTGTGGTGTCATCAACACCCACCGGAGCTTCGCCGGAATCTAGTCGAGAAAGAAAATCTGCTAATGCATGTGCTGTGCCCGGTCGATGAATCACGTCGTAATCGAATTCTTGTAATAGCAAAATCCATCGGGCCAAGCGACCACCTAGATGCTATTGCCGGACCAGATACACCAGCGTAGCATGATCCACATGAAAGGTAAATTTTCGGCCTAGCAGACAGATTCGGAGCTGTTTATTCTTCTTTGGAACAATCACAATCGAAGATATCCATTCCGCGTGTTCGATTGGTACGATGAATCTGACCCTTAGTAACAGATCGAGCTCTGCCTTGACCTGCGCTGCATAGTTAGGATTCATCCGATAGCTAGATTGTTTAATGGGCTTCGCCTCAAGTTTGAGCACGACCCGATGCTGATAGATTCAAGGATCCAGACCTTTCATATCACGATAGTCCCATGCAAAAACATCAGAATACTCACGCAATAGTCAGATCAAATCTGCTTGAAATGCCTCGGCCAATCTGGCCTTGATCTTAATCAGTCACGGGTTAACTTCATCCCCTAAATTGTAGGTGACTAACTGATCTTCTGGAACATAGAATTGTCGAGGTTTCATCGAATCGTCCGCTGACTATAAAAGTTGCTGCAGAGTAGCTCCATCTATAGCAGCATTTTCATCTGCTTCTTCATCTCCGGTCACAGGGACAACCATACAGGCTGTCGGACTCCACTTGTCTGCTACATATTGCAGATCTACAATCCCTAAGGAGATAAAATCTTTATTGTTCTTCAAAAATACTTCTTCTTCTTCGTCAGATAAGCCATCCAGCATGTGGACCGGCTCTGCTACATAAGGGCTGGCATGAAGTTCGCAAGGCTGAATGGCATCCAGTTTGACAATTATGTATTTACGGTGGTTATCCTTAAAAGTCAATTCCTTTGCGGACCAATCCTCTATGACCTTAGCTTGTTTTAACCAGGGTCGACCGAAAAGAAGATTATAATCAAGATTGGACTCCGGTAGCTCTAAGACGACAAAAGTCATCTTAAACGTGGTGCCCTGCAAAGTGATTGGGATATTCCTTACGAGTCCCACCGGATGGACTCGAGACTGGTCTGCCATTCTGACAAAGAATTGCACAGGCTCGATTTGCGTCCATCCCAACTTTTTGCAAAGAGCTGCAGTCGCTATGTTTACACCAGACCCACCATCAATTAGTACTTGAGTAATCTTGTGATTTTTGTACCATACCATAATTAAGGGGACCGAATGATCCACCGTGGAGTCATTATCCGGTTTGATTGTTGTTGTGGCAGGAGTATTGGGAGATCCAGGACTGATCTATTGCTGAAATTGCTGCCAAACTCCCGGCACTAATGCAAGTAACTGTCCCAGAGGGAGAGTAATAGACGCCTTTGATGAAAGTTCCCATACCTGATCTGCTTGCAGCGTACTTTTCGCCGAGTCTGTAGTCGATGCCACTGTTTTCGGGTTAGTGTTTAATTCATTCAGTCGCACCTTCGGCAAAGGGACCTGTGTCACCAGAATTGGGTCGGGTAACACGGTTGGTTCTTCAGCGGTCCATTGACTAGCCTTTGTATACATACGTTGCTGCTCACAAATACCCGGTTCAAACACCTCAGCGGCTGGTTGCAGCTGCTTACCGGATCTGGTCTGGACCACTACCGCTTGTGATTCCACGGGTGAGATATAGACCATATTGGTCATCGGGTCCTCACACTCTCTCTTTCTTTTATCATATTCGGCTGCATCCTTGCAATATCTCCGAATGTGACCAAGCTCACCGCAAAAGTGACATCGAGGTGGCGGCAGAGACATACCTTCCGCTGTTGGGCCTGGTTGCCATCGGTTTGCATTGAAGTTGTTATTTCGTTGTCCCCGGTAATTTCGGTGTCCTTGCGGTTGGTTGTTTCGCATCTGCGGTGGTACATAGTGGGTGGCCGGCTGCGTCCCTGCACCTTGGCATTATACACACAATTTTCGATGGAATGTCCGGTGGTATTGAAGATAGCGCAATACATCTGGTTTAGGGCACAGGTGGCACTAGTGTGTCTCGGATTTTTGCATCTAGTGCAATACATTTGTTTAGCCGGGTCCTCAGTAACGTTTTTGGTAACCTTGAGCCAATCCAAATCTTCAGTGAATCCTCCAACCTTGTGTTCGAGTTGCAAGGCCATCGCGATGACAGCATCTAGTGTCATAGCACCCACACAGTGGATGATCATAATTTGCCTTAATTGAGGAATTAAACCGTTAATAAACCATTGGGTTATCACATCATCCGGCAGATTAGCATGTGCCGGAGGTAATTGTCTGAGATGAGTTCTAAATAATGTAGCGTACTCCTGAACGGTTTGGTGCGGCTTCTGTCTATTGTTCTACAAGTAATCGAACTCTGTGAGCCACCTTGCTGCTTCATTTACTAATGTTGACTGGAAGACGATGGCCTTGTATGCCGGATCGGGTGGATGGTTTAGCACTGCATAACTTATTTCAAAGGTGCGTACATGGGCATCAGGATCGTCACCTGGAAATCCACCGAACTTGGTGTAAGTTACCCCTGTCGGGATCGGACGAAGTGGAAGTAGCTGTTGCTGTTGCTACTGTTGTTGATGTTGCTGTTGCTGCTGCTGCTGTTGTTGACCACTCATGGTGCTAGTAGTGGTATTGTGGTTGTCTCCTGAGTTCTGGGGAGGTGTTTCCGATCCTTTAGAGTCTGTATGGTCAGACTACTCACCTTCCGACATGAAAATAGCGTTCAATCTCTTACGGATTTTCAAATTGAAGAGTCTATCCTCAGCTTGGATATCCCAGGTAGGCAAATTTACCCCGAACAGTGGTGTCCAAAATGAAGATTCACCAGGAAGTATCACACCTTCACCGGAAAACTGTAAATTCCCTGCAACTGGAACCGAACTGTCATCGGAATTTGTCGAACTTTCCCCAAAACAGGGTATTCTTTCACCGACAATGATCTCTCTGAGCAACACAACTTTTGAATCGGAAAGGTTCGAATCCTGACCCGACGGTGTTGGATCAACCGCACACTGCGTTCCTGTACACTCCGAAGATACTGTGCCTTCGGTAGACTGCACCGAAATTTCACTGGAACTTATCGGAATTTCCTCATGTGTCACCGGAATGATATCGGAATCGCTGCTAATTGGCTCCGATCCTTCGATTACTGGGCTTAATGATCCTACCCTTCTGCCTCCTGGGGGTGACCCTAACAGATTCGGTACCGCCCAGGGGTGTTGGTCGCTTCTATATTTCGGGTACGACTCGCCGGACCGAGTAACCGGCATATATCACCTCTGCACCACTTGCGTACTGTTCCACCTTACTGTTGATTCACTTTCTTTGGCCACTTTCCCACAATCAATTTGCAACAATCTGTTGCCACCTTCCCACAGATGGCGCCAGTGTTAAAATGCTCTTTTACAATACAGGCATTTTAAGATCTATCTCGGGTTCTTGGGAGTGGTAGGGGTCTGATAAATCAGAGGCCCTGTAACTTGATTTTCCCAGTTAATTATTCCAAGTTGCAATACGGTAACGCTCACAACTCTGCTTATCACGAATCATTAACGCAGAATTCTATTTACTTTTTCACCAGCTGACTGTCTTACTCAGATTAATACCCGTCACTATACATAACACGGAAGTTATTCTCTTCCGTTATATAGACTTATTATCAGACTTAATCTTAAGGTGTTAATCACAACTTAATGTAATTAAACAAGGACCAGAACGATAATACTCAGAATTGAAGAAACTGCGCTACAGCAATTCCACAACTGCAATCGCCCAGACAGACAGTCTGGCGATACTCTGCGTCATCACCGGAGTGTCCTTTCATTAGTTGATAAAGTGATACAACTCTTCACAGCAACCTTTCGGTTCGTGCAGAATACGAAAAATAGGAATTACAATGTAGGAAATTACAATATGCCATCCGGCCGCTTATAGGTTTCTCGAGAGGTTTTCCGTTTTGGTAGGAGAAGCCACTGCAAATTTATGCCAGTTTTTTAAGCCTAAAACATCAGAGTTGACATACACTTGCAGGTGTTATTGGCTAGTTTTTCGGCTGTGTATTCAGCCTTTTAGTGTCATTTTACTACACATATTGAGCACATACACACCATGTATGCTTCTCTGGATACCGCTTATGTACGTCCATGTGGTCATTGATATAGCAGTTACATTCTTTGCATAAATCCTTTTACATTTGATAAAGAGGGTCGTGGTGAGGTTTTCTTAACTGGGAGACACCCAGATGTCGGGGTCTCTTCGGTGATGCACGTGGAAGACTTACCCAGTCTCGCCATAGGAGATGAATGATAGTTTTTCATAGGTGCTCCATAAGCCTAGTTCGCTTCTATTGGGTATATGTAGTGGAGTCAGTGATTCACTATGCAGCTGGACATATCAGTACTTGCAGTTTTATGATGCTTTGACACTGGTCATATGCTAATTTTGTAGAGGATACTCTGGCAAAATTTTCTAGATTTCTAGTTTATTCAACTATACAGTGGTCGATTTACTCCTTGATACACTTATTTGTTGGTGTTTGGAATCTTCTAGCTCCATTATCATTCTATTCAGTTCTCTACCATCATGGCATCAGAGGTCTCAGGCACATCTGGTGGATCAGGGTCTAGTGCTAGTGTTCCGAGGAGGAGCTATAACTTGCATGGCAAAGACCATTTTGAGATCCGAAAATTTGATGGCACAAACTTTGGTCTATTGAAGAATCAGATTAAAGATGTGCTGATTCAAAGGAGGCAATGGAAGCTAGTAAATGGGATTTCAAAGAAGCATGCTGACATGGATGAAGATGATTGGGATGAGTTAGATGAAATGGCCAGGTCTACCATTCATTTTCACCTGGCAGATAAGGTTTACTTTAGAGTATTAGACTGTGAAAGTGCAGAGGAGCTTTGGAAGAAGTTATGCAATACATATGAAAAAGAGATGGCATCAAATAAAGTGTATCTGATGAGAAAATTATATGACCTTCATATGAAGGACACAGATAGTGTTGCTGCTCATCTAAATGAGTTTGATGTTATATTCTCCCAGTTAGAGGCTCAGAAAATGGATATGGATAATGAAATGAAATTAGTATTGTTGTTATGCACCCTGCCATCATCATGGGATACGTTTTGCACAGCTATTAGCAACAGTGCACCTGGTGGTAAACTCGTCTATGATGATATATGTGGAGCACTCTTGAGTGAGGAGATTCGTAGAAAATCTATGGTTGGCACTCAGAGTGGAGATGCATATAATGTTCGTGATTCTTACCAAGGAAAGAATCAGCAACCTGGCAGGAGCAAGAACAAGGAAAAGAATGGTCAACAGAATAAGAGTAGAAGTAAATCAAGGAAGAGGGATATTGAATGCCATTATTGTCATAAGAAAGGACACATGAAGAAAGAATATTATGCATTGAAGAATGCTAAAGGTAAAAGACAGAATGTTGATGGGCATGTTAAACAGTTACCTGCACCATCTACTTCGACTGTGAAGATTGAAGAAATTAATGCTATTTCTGATGATGCTCATGTGTTGACACTTGATAGTACTGTGCCATTTGAGGCACTTATGGATGATTCTCTTTCCCACACCTGGCTGCTAGATTCTCGTGCTTCTTTCCATGTGACACCACCTACAGAATGGCTCTCTAATTATGAAGCAAAGTCTCTTGGTACCGTGAGACTTGGTGACTCTTACCAATGTGATGTTGTGGGGATTGGAGATGTGGTTGTGCAGTTCATAGATGGTTCAAAATTTACTATGCATAATGTACGCCATGTACCTCACTTATCACGCAGTTTGATGTCAGTTGGTCAAATTGATGACCTTGGTTACAAGGTGGTCTTCTATGCTCAGTCCTTTCGTATATCAAAGGGCAATATGGTTATTGCAAAAGGAAGCAAAGTTGGCTCACTTTATCCTTTATTTGTATCACAGAAAGAACACTTGTTAGCTGTTACTGAACAGCCTATGGCTTGTATTTGGCATGGTTGTTTGGGCCATATATCTTGTAGTGGAATGGAAAATCTTTCTCTTTCTGGCTACCTACCTGTGTTATCTTTCTCTGATTTTTCATTTTGTGAGCATTGTCAATATGGAAAGCAAACAAGAAATGTTCATAGAACGCACATTGACTCTTCAATTCAGCCTTTAGATCTCGTTCATACAGATGTGTGTGGTCCTATGCCCACTAGGTCCTTAGGTGGTTCTCTTTACTTTGTCACTTTCATAGATGATGCTACTAGAAAAGTCTGGGTATATCCTATCAAATCAAAGGATGATGTATTCCCTACTTTCAGAAAATGGCTTGCTTTAGTTGAGACTGAAAAAGGAACTAAGCTTAAGACTTTACGTTAAGATAATGGCGGTGAGTATACTTCACATGAATTCAGCCTTTTTTGTCAGTCTAGAGGGATTCGTAGAGATTTTATAGCTCCTTATACCCCAATACAGAATGGTGTAGCTGAGAGGATGAATAGAACTATTCAAGATAGAGTAGTCTCTATGTTGCATCATGCAAACCTCTCACAAGGTTTTTGGGCAGAAGCAGTATTGACTTCAGTTCATGTGATTAACTTTTCACCTAGTACTGCCAAAGGTCTGAGAGTGGCACAAGAGTTATGGACAGGGAAAACACCATATTATGATCATCTTCGAGTTTTTGGGTGTGAAGCCTATGTTCATATACCCAAGAATCTTAGACAAAAGTTGGACCATAAGTCAAAGAAATGCATTTTTCTTGGATATGGTCGAGAAGGAAAATTTGGATATTGCTTATGGGATCCTGAAACACGGTTAGTGATCAGAAGTAGTGATGTCATTTCTAATGAGTCTAAGATGCATAAACAGCCCATTAAGGAGGTTGAAGTGAGAAGAGTGGTGCTTGAGGATACTAGTCCTCCGGTTAGCATGCATGAAAATGCTACACATAGGGATGTTCAAGAGAATGTCCATTCAAATCAGTCTGCACATGTTCCTGTTCAGCAACCATTGAGACGTTCTGCACGTGTCTAACATCCACCTGATAGATATGTTCCAGGTTTAGATTTTGTTATGCTAACAGATGCCGGTGAGCCTTCTTGCTACAAAGAGGCTATGCAGACAGAGGATCATGTCAAGTGGGAGCGTGCCATGAAGAGTGAGGTGGATTCTAATTCACAAGAATGGTACTTGGGACTTAGTACCTTTGCCAAAGGACAGGAAAGCTTTACCATGTAAATGGGTATATAAGCTGAAATTCACATCAGATAGTGCTTCTCCAAAATATAAAGCACGACTTGTTCCAAAGGGTTTTAAGCAACAACATGGTGTTGAATTTGAGGAAATCTTCTCTCCAGTGGTCAAGATGACTACTTTGCGCATGTTGCTTGGACTCGTTGCAATGGAGGACTTGGAGCCAATCCAAATGGATGTGAAAACAGCTTTCTTGCATGGAGATCTTACATATGAGATCTATATGGAACAACCATAGGGTTATGTAGTTCCTGGCAAGGAAAGTCTAGTTTGTAAGCTCAAGAAGAGCTTCTATGGACTTAAACAGTCTCCTAGACAATGGTACCAAAAGTTTGATGCTTTTATGAAGTCCCAAGGCTATTCTCGGAGCAATGATGATCATTGTCTCTACACAAAGAGATGCTCTGATGGCAGCTTGATATGCTTGATACTTTACGTCGATGATATGTTGATTGTTGGGAAGTCCTCTTATAATTTGTCAATTCTCAAAAAGAAGTTGAGTCAGACATTTGATATGAAGGATTTGGGGGATGCCCAAACATATTCTTGGCAAGCGCATTACTAGTGATAGGAGTAAAAGATGCATATACTTGTCTCAAAGTGAGTACATATCCAAAGTACTTCACCAGTTCAATATGCAGGGTGGAAAGGCATTGAGTACACCTTTACCCACATATGTGAAATTAAGCAAGGATGACTGCCCCAAATCAGATGAGGAAAAGGAATTCATGACCAAAATTCCCTATCAATTTGTTGTTGGTAGTCTCATGTATGCTATGGTAGCTACAAGACCAGACATTGCATTTGCAGTGGGAGTTGTGAGTAGATATATGTCTAATCTTGGCAAGAAACATGGGGAAGCAGTCAAGATGATTTTGAGATATCTGAGTGGCACTAAGGACAAGTTTCTATGCTTAGGTAGAGGGAAAGCATCCATTATTGGTTACACAGATTCTGACTATGTTGATTGTGTAGACAATCGTAAGTCTACATCAGGGTACATTTTTCATTTTGTTGGAGGTGCTATCTCTTGGAGATCTCGTCTTCAAGAATGTACAGCTGTTTCCACCACAAAAGCAGAGTATGTTGCAGCAAGTGAGGCATGTAAGGAAGCATTGTGGCTTTCGCGTCTTGCTTGTGATATGGGTTTATCTCAGCATGTACCTCGCATGCTCAATGATAGTCAGAGTGCCATTGCTTTGGCTAAGAATCCGGTCTATCATGCAAAGACCAAGCACATTGAGGTGAGGTGTCACTTCATTAGAGATTGCTTAGCCACTAAGAGCATTATTCTTGAGAAGGTTCACACTCGAGAAAATGTTGCAGATGCTTTGACTAAAGCTCTACTTCGACACTGTTGTCACTTGATGGGGGTTACTTGATTCTTGATCTTACGCAGTCACTTGTATACTGTGTAACATGCCCATCAGGTGGGAGGTATAGTTTGTATACTTACACTCAGGTATTCTTTATCATTCTTTTTTTTCTCCCATAGTTACTCTAGCCATATTGGCCTTTAGTGGGAGATTGTTACCATTAGTCCATGTGAAAGGCCAAATGGCCACCAGACACTTCTTTGTATATGTTCTTTAATAAAACATATAGTGGCCTGGTCAGTCACGGACTATAAGTTCGACCGCATTTGTAAGACCTAAGAAGTCTGTCTTCATGCTCCTTGTGTACTGTGTTTTTTGCGTATTCTGCAGCCTCTGTTTGGAGTACTGCGTGTGGCCTTAGGAGCTCGGTTTTCTACTCCGAGCATATCTTCGTGGAGCTCTCTAGAAGGAGAGCGCACTGTGTTGCATCACCATCGAAATACTTCATAGTATATTTGTAGCCTCCAACCCCCACTATAAAAATATGCTGACCAATGATGTTCTCATCAACAAGTGCATCATGTAAATCTGCATCAGAATGGAATGATCTGCATCATCACATGAAACCTACAAAGGCTACGAAGTTGCCTCATTAGGACTAGCACTAGAGTGTCCACCTATGAAAAGAGGCAACAAAATATCATACATGTCTTTGGAGCTAACATGAGTCCCTTAGTACATGAAAGCAATGGTTGAATAGCATCTTCCACAAAAAAAACATCATGACTAACCATAATGCGTTCAGTCTATGGATGATACAGACAATAGCCTTTACTTTCAGAACTGTACCCAAGAAAAATACATTTTACTGTATTGTACTCATTTAGGTTGTCATAGTGCTTCTTTTGCATCGGATTGCTATGCTATGGCTGCATCTAGTCTCTGTGATGAGAATGAGACTATTTCATTTGATGAAGCACAAAATTTAGAAAATTGGATGGCTGCTATGCAATCTGAATATGATGTTATAATGAAGAATGGTACTTGGTCTTTATGTGACTTGCCTCCTCGCAAGAAGGCCATTGGGGCTAAGTGGGTATACAAGCTAAAGCATAAGCCTGATGGTATAGTTGACAGGTATAAGGCCAGGCTTGTTTCAAAGGGTTATGCATAGGAAAGAGGCATTGATTTTGATGAGACCTTTGCACCTACTTGCCGAATGACTATTGTTCATAGCACCTGTGCACTTCTAGCTCATCATGGTTGGATTGTACATTAGTTGGATATCAAAACAGCATTTTTGAATGGCGACTTGCATGAAGAAGTGTATGTTTTTCAGCCGCGTGACTTTGTGGAGAAAGGGCATGAGAACCAGGTGTGCAGGTTAAAGAAGGCATTATATGGCTTAAAGGAAGCACCACGAGCTTAGTATGAAAAGATATATGCCTATCTCATTGCACATGGTTTTGAGAACAATCCAACTGAAAGCACCTTATATATTAAGCATGCTAATGATGTACTTCTTATCATTGTGGTTTATGTTGATGACATGCTTCTCACTGGTCCTCATGATAAGCATATTGCTGATTTTAAGGTTGATTTACATGCTTCATTTGAGATGTCTGATTTGGGGAATTTGCATCACTATTTACCTATTCAATTTATGCATGTTGATGGTGGAATGGCTTTGTCTCAAACGAAATATATTGACACATTATTGCACTGTTTTGGCCTTGAAGACTGTAAGCCTATTGCCACTCCTATGGAGACAGGTTTACGATTGAGTCTTCAGGATGCTGGAGATGCATTTGATGTTGTTCTCTATCAGCAGGCTGTTGGATGCTTGATTTACTTATGCATTACTCAGGCCAGATATTCAGTTTGCTATCTCACAGATGAGGAGGTTTATGCATTGCCCAGGTGTCAAGCATTGGCAGGTGGTTAAGCGCATCTTTTGCTACTTCAGTGGTACTCGGCTACTTGGATTGTTTTATCCCAAGGGTGGATCACTACCGCCAGATTCGCATGCTTTTTCTGAATCTGACTGGGTTGGTTGCTATGACACTCATGTGTTCACTAGTGGCTTTTGCTTCATGATTGGTAGCTCATGTATGTCTTGGTTGAGCAAGAAGCTTTCACAGCGACTATTGAGTATAGGGCAGCTTTCACAATGACTGTTGACTGTGTGTGGCTCAGACGCCTTATGGCTGATTTGGGTGTTGGCCAGTCTTCTTCCACCACCATCTTCATTGACAGTCAGAGCACATTGGCAATTGCAAGGAACCTTGTGTCCCATGCTCCCACTAAGCACATTGAAGTGCATTATCATTATGTCAGGGAGAGGTTCTCTATTGGGGAGATCAACTTGGCATATGTGCCCACGCAGGAGAACATTGCAAACCTTTTCATGAAGGCTCTGCCTAAGGAGAAGTTTGAAGCTTTCTGCAAAGCTTTGGGCTTACTTCCTTTTGTGGAGTGATGCATAGCTTGGCACTTCCTTATACATGATTGTCAGCTACTGTTCACTACATCACTCCCAAGGGTGATTTGTTAATATATTTAGGTAGTGATGTGTGTGAACACTCTAGGACTATCGGGGCACTTTTTTCCCTCTTTAGGAGGTTTTTTCCCCCGGCTTGTATATACACCTATTGCCCTAATGGGCTACTTATCTTTGTACATTCTCTAGTAATACATTCAGTATTGTGTGTTGTGCTCCAAGCTTCTTCTTCTTCCTTGTGTTGTTCACTTGCTTCCGCAGACGTCTAACTCCAACACTTCCCAAGGGCATACTAGAACAACAACTTTCGCACCATTGCTGGGAAGAATCACCTTTCATCACTTGGAGAGCTCAAGAGCATGTGGTAAGATATTGATTTGCAAATTTTTCTGCTTATACACCTAGGCTATGTGTGTTGGCATGACATTTTCACCCTTCCATTGGACCTTTAGCTCCCCATTTTCTTGTTTTTCTAAGGTATTTTTAGTTCATTTGGTTGGTTGCACAAGAACACCTTCTTAACCCCCTTTCCTCTCTCTCACACACACACACACTTATCCATACATCATCTTGAGCATCACTATCCACCTCTGCCATTTCCCCTTTTTAGGGATGACCTTGGATAGGGGGATGGGTACTCTCTCTTATCCCTTCTTATCTTCGAATTTCAAGAAAACCAAAAAGCCTCATAGTGAATGTATGAAAATTTCAATGTGTTTTCCAATCTGTTTGCTCTCAAATCATCCTCGGATCCCTTTTATTACATGCCAATAGGCTTTAATGCATGCCATGCATAGTTTCGAATGGTGGAGAGGGGAGCATGGACTCATCCTTTATGGCTCAGCACCACTTTAACGTGGTTAGATGTGGGGTGCGAATTTTCTCACCCTCATGGGGGGTAGGTGGGGAATTCATTACACCTCTTAAATTATGACCCAGGGGGAAGCTATTAGTTCCTTCCTCTCTCCCTCATTCTGGTTTGTCCCAGGGTTGAGCTCAATCGAGCTCCCCCTGTAGTGCTTCTTCTAAGAATAATCTACCAAGGTGAGCCAACGACTGATATTCCTCTATCATGGCTCTATGCGGAGCTTCCCTTGCTCCCCTGCCCTTCTTCTTCTCCACTTTGATGCCTGAAGGACACCTAACCCTCATATCCTTCCTCTCTTGCCCAACCAATCTCCTTTTCAAAGTCGAGACACGCTGCTCCCCCTTTGCGTGGAGCTTGATGATCGGCATGGGGTGGAGCTATGGCTCCTCGGCAACCCGATTTCTGCTCCTTGTTGGCTTCTTTTTCATCACCCTTCTACTTCACTTCCTCAGAGCCCAAGCGGGATTCTTGGATGATCAAAGATTCTGATAATACAATGTTGTTACACCTCCATCCCTACACTCTCATGGGAGAAGGGTAATTAGGTTAATCTTAAGCCTTGTTGGGCAAGATTGCTACAGAAAAGGTGATCTATGATGCGGTAGCTCTTTGATGAGGTCTCCATGAGGCAACCTCCCAGATTTTGGTCAAAATCAAACCTTTTTGTTGTCCTCGACTTGGCTCCATAGGCAGGTGCTTGATCATAGAGCATTTTGAGAATACAGTTTGACTACATTGTTTTGACTTCCACCGGACATATTACCATGATTCTGGACTGGCTGACTACCAAACTGTCATACCTCTAAAATCTTGGAAAAGTCACGATAATTCTAGATTGGTTGACTCTCGAACTGTCATACCTCCGAAATTATGGCGTGACTGAAGTATACACGCTGGCTAGCCTTCTGACTGGACTCACATAGAGCATCTAGAACTATTGCTAGCCTCATGAAGACCTCATCACAAATGTCTAGACTCTCATACTAGCTTCTCTTCATAAAGGGGGATGTACAACTTAGAGTATCATGGATCATTTGCAATCCCTTGTGGGTGGAGTATTGAGTATATCTAACAACTCCATCATTCGATAGTAGTAGTTGGTTGGCCATCACCTCTTTTAACAACACCACTACCCTTTCCTCACCCTTGAATTTCAACTTCATGTAGGTAGAATCAACTAGCTTCTAATGCAGTTGGTGAAGGAGAGAAATGGTATGCATGCATTGTGGGATGTTGGAAAAAATGAGCATGGAAAAATGCAATAGAGGTCACTTAGCCGACCAATCTAGGAGATAGTGGACGTTTGGTTTGAAGGTTGATTGTGACTGTAGTCACTTGTGCATTGTGAGTCACAAAAGCCATTGCTATTGTGAGCTAGGCAAAAGCATGCTAACACTATTGTCAAGGTAAAAATGTGTGCTTCGATTCAATTGTAGTCTTGTATGGCTTCTGCTTTTGGCATATTTCTAATTTGAACCAAAAATTCATTTGCATATCTTCCAAATGGTAATGCTCACAAACATATCCAACCATTATGCATGGCATAATAATTTTTTGAAACTTTGCATCAGATTGACCAAAGTGCATTGACACCCACCATTGGACCAAATCATGAAGCATCTATGAGTACTGCAAGCTTCCACCCACTCCTTATTGTCTAAAAAACAAATCATGGAGAATACTTTTCTAGGATTAAGTGAGATTTATCCATTATGGCACTTTGATGAAAAATCCATCATGATTATAGGAGGTAGTGTTCCACTCGAGGTTTTTAACCAAAATGTTGTTGGACCTATCTCAACCACAATCGAGAAAGGACTGGTCCATCGGATATTAAACTTATCTCCCTTCCTTTTCATTCTACAATTGAAGAATAAGAGTGAATCTTTCACTTTGGATACTAATGTCCATAGATTCCTATCATACCATCACATTTGATAGAGATGCACTTCTTAGAGTAAGAAAAAAGTTTGGTAATGATCTTCTTCTAATTTCCTTAGGCCCTGCATCCAATACTCTAAAGAAGCTTCCAATATTCAGCAATACAATATTGCATCGCAATGTCAAGGCTTGAGACCACCAATGCAAGTCAAGCAATCACCTCTATAACATAGGAAAAAGCCTACAATTTCTTTACACATTGTGTGATGCTTTGTACACTATGATACACCCATAACACCATCGATGAAAGTGGTTGGATTTAGTTGAATGTTCCAAAACCATTTTCTATAGTATCACTAGTGGTACCTTATTAGTGTTCTTGGATAATTTTTGTATGGGGATAATACAATGAACTGAATTTGTGGCTAATTCATTAATAGTTTGTAATAGATTTCATTAAATAGTTCAAAAAATGAGTACCATGGAGAGACTCCAATTTCAATGGAAGGCCAAAATGCAACAATAGTTGTTGCACTAGCACCGTGCCCACGCTTCTTGCATTAGCATGGTAAAGATCCCAAGCTTTGGCCTAGCGAGTTGCATAACCAATACGTGTCAAAAGAAAAGTCTTCCTAAATTGTTCGCAAGAGAGCATATAGGACTAATAAAATATAATCCCCACTTCTGGAGGGGCTCTAGTGGCAAGATTTGCAAGAGGGGAAATCAATGAACTACATTGGGGTCCATCGCTCCTCTAAAAAGGATCACATTAGCAGTCATATCCTTGAAATCCTTATGCATGGCAGGCCAGAAATAGCCCACTTTGCAAAATAATGTGAGCCATGAGCATTTCCCCAAAATATCCTCTTGTTATGCTCGAAAAAGCTTCAACTATAATAGTCGACACTTCATGCACTAGAAGAGAGTGGAGACAATCTCTGGTTGAATCCCTATGAAGGAGTCTAGAATCAACTAGAAATTTGCACTTTGAAATTACACTCTCTATTATTTGAATCTAAGAGCTTGTTTGTCATCATGCCATTGGGCCAAAAAATCACCATATGTGGATTGCACTAGGTCTAGATCCAACTACGTTATATTCATATAAACTTCTATGTCGAAAAAAGAATCATCTATGCCATCTCAGGGTTTAGTCGAATCACAAGCCAGCAATATTAGGAGAGGTACTGAGCCAATGAATTATCATACTCAAATTCTGAGATCAAAAGGATACATCGACCTAACCATCCTACTAGTGTTTAATGTTTCACTAGATACAAAAGTGTTGAATGGTCCACATGAAAAGTAAACTTCCAATCTTATAGGTAATGCTAAGACTTCTTGAATTCATAGATCAATCTGGAATTTTTGCATTCGAACATCAATTAATTCTTCTCTATAGTTGACATTTGGGAATTAGCATAATAAACTAGCAGGTGCCAAGTTTTTCCTACCATTTGCATTAACACATTATCGATGGAAATGTCAAAAGCATCAACAAACACATGAAAAGGTTGTAACTTGTCCAAGGCTTGAAGAATCAGAGTTTTGGTTAGCACTCCTTTCAACCTCTTAAATGTTTTTTCACATTTCACAATCTAGATAAATAAGTGGGAATGTACATGGATCGACTGACTCAATGGAATAGCAATGTGTGTCAAGAACCATAAGTTCCATCCATACCACCAAATTTTCCATGGAAATCACAAGAATTATTTTGGAAATCTAAGGGAAGGTGCCTACAAGACCACATTAATCTTGTCAGGGTCTACTACAATGTCATTTTTGGAGATGATGTGACCCAATAAATTCCTACATTTTGATAGCAAGAAGTGATTTGGTAGATTTAAGTGGAGCTAAAATGCCTTGCATTTAGAGAAGCGTAAATTGACATGATCCGAATGTTTTTCCATAACATCAAAATTTGAGAATTCATCCAAAAAGATGTGCATGAAATTAATCAAATTTGGGAAAATATCTCTTTCATACACCTTTAAATAGATGAAAGTTTTAAACCGATGCATACTATCTTTGATTCTCTCCTATACGCCTAAGGAAGCTGTTCTTATTTGACAAAGACGAGAAGGAATTATCTCCTATACGTCAAAATAGGGGTTTATTCTCACAAGTATGGGATACTTGTAAACTCTTCACATCACCCAAAAACTTCTGGATGATTTTATTTGTTTTAGAAAAAGAGAAATTTCGGTTGAGGCTTAGACTCCCTCGCTTGAATTGTATAACAAAATAAATTGTAAAGAGAAGGGCCTAGTGCCTTGGGATCCATCATACCCCTCAAAGCACGGGTAGTACCACCCACCCAAAGGTTCCACATAGACATGGCCGAGGTTCCACAAAGGTTCCACATAGGAAACGTAGGTCCTAGAAAGAGTTACAAACAAGTTTGATGAAGTTTTTGTCCCCCTCATGAGGGATCCACTTACTTTTTATCTTATTGCTTTGCAATATGAAGATGCTATAATGTCCGAAGGGAGGGACTTCTTAGAACTACAAATTCGTTTGCCTAACTTGCCAAGGGATTTATCAACTAACTATTCTTTAACATTGCCCTCAAAGTTGGCTGCAAATCTTTCCTTCCATATCTTCCATAGCTTTTCTCCCCTAATGACATTCCACGATGAAGAAGAGTAGGAAATATTTTCACCAAGTAACACTTGCTCTTAGTTTATTTCGCTCTCTAGATTCGAAATCCTCACAAGAGTTAGCTAGATTGAGTGAATCTTATGGCAAGAACAAACGAGGTGGCCAATGTCTTCTCTAGGATGGAGGTAATGCGTATATCACTATGGGACCTCACAGATTTTATTTTGATTTGATGTTGGTCCAAATCCTCCTCTATAGAATTTTCCACATAAGAAGCCAATTTTTGTTCTTAATGAGAGGATGCCAGAGATCTATGACCATAAATTGCTAAGCACACTCAAACACCATCTCCTCTTCAGGGGAGTATGCAACTTCAAGCGCTTCTTGAAACTCGGTGTCTCTTCAAATTTATTATTGTTGATGCATCTTAACCCTTGAATATTTGCACGATCTTTCCTAAGCACGATGGGAGCCTTAGAGACCTCCCATAGGAGCCAATCATCATACTCAGTTGTCCTTGTCCGTTCTATGTCCTTGTATCAAACCTAGTGTCTTGTATCTTGATTTCCAAGGTGCTTACACATACAAAACCATTTTTCCCAAATCTTCTTTGTCATTTGGAGGTTGTTCGAGTCAATCTCCTTTATTTGTTCAATCAAAAACCAAACGGAATCCTTGTGTTTGATCCCAACAGCCCATTTCCAAATCTCATTGACCTTGATGAGTGGTTTAATCCTATTCCAATTCTTCCTCAAGGAGAAAAACAAGCTCAATCCCTTAGGAGTCATAGAAAAAGGAGAAGACACTAGAGTGAGTAGATCATGCCCTTTCCACCTAGGAGGTCCAACCAACTTAAGAGTTTTTTTGTTTCTAAGAACAAATTTTGTGCACAAAGATTCTGTGTTGTACAAGGATTTGATTATACTCTTGGATGACATCTTATCATCCATCCCCCTAATATCAAAAAATGCCTTAAGCTCTAACATCTTTTTGATTAGCAAAAATGTTCCATTTGATCTTGGCCATACCCCTGTTGTTGGGATCTTCCATCTAGAGTAAAAGACTTTAATTACGAGAGAACAAAGGTGTCGATCACCAATTGTATTTTCCTTTTCCTATATACTTATTGCTAGGCGGGGGGGGGGGGGGGGGGGGGGGGGGGAGGGGTAAAGAAACATTTTCTACTAATCTAGTTCCCTCAAAATAGGAGAGGGCTACACACAAACACACATACAAACATAAATATATTTATATATACATACATACATAAATAGATACATATATGGATACATAAATACATTAACATATAGGCAAACATACTTATCGGCTATTGTAAATTCATTTCTTTTGATAGATGCACAATATTCTATAACTTAGAATCTCCTTACCCTTTAATAAAATTTATATCATGCTTTTAAAGCCAAGCCTTCTAAATTCTAAATAGATAATTGTGTTTTGATCTTATATCTTGATAGGCCCCATATAGGGGATCTCTTGAGCTATTTTGAACTAATAATATAGTATATAGCAATCTATGGTTTATAAGTTTTGGCACTTAAAATTTAGCTACCTTTAAGGTATTCACACAACACATACTCTATGCTAAACAACTTAATATTTCTAGAGACCCCTCTCCTTTTCTCCTTTCCTTAAATTTTATAGAAATCATCAAAATTAAAATGGTTAACATCAATGATCTTATGAAACAATTATTCTACGACTCCATGAACACTCTATCTATCAACATAGTTAGCACTCTATTGTTCTCGTTTATTAAACAATACAATTTGATGCATAGTCACATTATACACTTTTTTTTCTTTGCGAGCTTGCATACCGTATCTCAAAGCTATGTGTAACCTCTTTTTTAAGGAAACTGGTTCCTTGAATGGAAAATACTCACATATTGTGAGAGATATATATAAATTTGTGGGCGCTTAATTTGGACAGCTCACAGTCTTGTGAGGACTTATTTTCCCTACTAAAAACTTGACTTAAACAAAAGATGAGAGACATGGCAAGGTTTTTAACCCGGGCATACTTGTCTTGGAGATAGCTTGGTGATATACAAGGAAGACCAAAGTGAAGAGAGTCCAAAGACCTCATTAAGCAATCACAGGATGAATGTATAAAATTATGGCCTCCCACTAGAGAAATTTTTCATATGTTACATACTTCCTTTTATGCTTTTACCTAGTGTTTGGGTTTTGGAGAGGATTTGTGATGGTTTACTTTGATCACATTCACTCAAGACAAAGAAGTCTCTATCGAGCTTTTTTGGAGACATCATACATAAGCATAGTAGTGCATAGGAGACATAGGGAGCACATAGAAAAAGAAGATAACAATGCGATTACTTGGAGAATTTGCATTTATTGCTTCTTATATCAACAAAAACAACCCAAATGTTGTCGATTTGTTTGTAGATCTCATCATAAAATTGCCATAGTATAAAGAGGTGGTTTAATCGTAAGAATGGGTGACAATATTGCACAAAGTTGGGGAAAAGCTTAACAAGGCAAATAACCATATATGGTCTTATAGGATAGAAAACTTCCTAATGGATAAAGGAATTTAGGCACTAGTAAATGGAGAATACAAATGTCCTTAATTGCAAGAAAACCCAAATCTAGATCATAAAAAAGAATAAAAGACATGGATCGAGAAATTTAGAGAAGTTCTCCTTTGGATACCTATATCCATTTTTGAGAGCCTTATCCCACACATCATGAAAGCTAGTATAAAAGAAGTTTGGGATATTATTCACAAAATCTATGGTACACCAATAAAGGCTAACAAAAATCATTTGAAGGAAATATTGCATAGTGTATGGCATGGGGACATGTCTATCACTCATTATGTGGTAGAGATTACAAAGATTAGTGGTGAACTAAGATCCATAAATTTCAAATTGGAAGATTTCAACATGGTCACTCTTATGCCAAATGTTGTAGCACCATAATATAAGAACTTAGATACTTCCATTTTTGTAAGAGGTATTATGTGTGATTTTGCAATGTTAGTGGCACTTTGTATGAGAGAAGAAGAGAACTTTGCTTAAATGCATCACAAAGTGGAATCTCAAGGGATCATGCATTCTTTTAAACTAGAGCATGAGGTTCTATCCCTTAGTGGATTAATCTCTAAAAAATAAAACACTTTAGATATGTTAAGAGGAAGAGTTGGATCAAATTCAAGAGGTAGAGGTACATTGCAAGAACCTAGAAACTATTATCATTGAGGGATATGTGACCATTTTGAAAAGCATTCTTATCATAAGAAAAATATTGTAGAGGTTGTTATGCTTCACATGGTAACTTATATTATATATAGATTATGGCAGAGATTTTTTTTTTTGCATCAGAGCATGTGCTACATAGCATGTCTAAACTGGGAAATGATATGAATTGGTACATAGATTCTGATTGCACAAAGCATATGATAACTAATTGAGATTGTTTTGATTCGAAAAAGCCTTTGAAGACTAAAACAATATGTGACAACTAGTGAAGATACCTTACCCCTCATTAAGAACATTGGAAATGTAACATTTGTACAAAAGAATGGTCTCCAAAATATAGTGAGTGATTTTATAAAGGTGCCCATATTAGTGATAACTTAGTTGTAGTTGGTCAACTTGCATATCAAGATATGGAAGTGATCCTTAATAAGTATGGTTGTTTCATATCTGACTTCATGTATGGCAAAAGAGGGAAATTGCTAGTCATGGAATGAAAATGTGTAGACTATTTGAGTTTGATATGGGGACACCTCTTTATGAGAATATGTATGCCAAAAGCAATGTGCATTGTGATGTAGCTGAATTGAGGCAAAAGAGAATTTTTCATATAAATTTGATGAAATTGAAGTCTATGGAAATTCAAATGTTAGTACGTGGCCTACCAAGATTTGGTCATTTAAACTTTGAGAGAATACACAATGCATGTGAATTTGGTAAAGATCAACGCACGAAATTCCCAAAAAGAGAAATACATAGAAGGAGACCTCTAGAGCTAATTCATAGTGATGTGCTTGGTCTTGGTAGAACAAAATCAGTTCTTTGCTCACTTTACTTTCTGATATTCATTG
This sequence comes from Ceratopteris richardii, assembly GCA_020310875.1. Lineage (NCBI taxonomy): Eukaryota > Viridiplantae > Streptophyta > Polypodiopsida > Polypodiales > Pteridaceae > Ceratopteris > Ceratopteris richardii. The sequence continues at coordinate 164,132,256 of CM035410.1, forward strand.
ATGACTATAGCAATTATACTTGAATATAACTCTTGAAGCATAAAAGTGAGGTCTTTGAATGCTTTGTAAAATTCAAGAACATGGTTGAGAAGAAATTGGGCATGTACATCAAATGTTTACAATCAAATGCAAGGGGATATTATATTTCAAAGGAATTTAATCAATACCTTAGAGATCATGGAATCAAAAGGCAATCGTCTTACAAATACAATCCACAATAAAATGGTGTTGCAAAATGCAAGAATTTTGTGATTGAAGAAGTTGCAAGAGGCATGTTAAATAAAAAGAACATGTAAGATACCCTTTGGGCAAAAGTTTTCCAATAGCTATTCATGCAATAAATAGAGCTCTAGAAAGAAAGATTCATGATTTGACTCCTTAAGAGAGACTATGGAAGCATAAAACTAATTTCTTGAATGGTAAATTCCATGAAGAAGTTTATATGCAATAGCCAAAAGTTATGTACATCCAAATTATCATGATTACATATATAGATTGAGGAAATCTATTTATGGACAAGAGCATGGTGCGAATGATTCACTAAAACACTACTCAATCTTGAACTTATGCAATCAAATATTGATTATTCGGTATTTATATGGAATCATGGAAACAAAACTATTCTATTAGTGATTTATGTCAATGACATCATCATTGTTAGCGATGATGAAAAGAGGACTGTTGATTTGGAAAAGCAACTAAAATCTGAATTTTTCATGTTGGATTTGGGAGAGCTAAAATACTTTCTTGGAATTGGAGTAATATCAATGCAACATGGAATTTGGATGATACAATATAACTATGTGTTGGAAATGCTTGTGAGATTTGTTATGAGTATTTGCAAGCCTGTTGATATGCCACTTGATGCTAATGCTAAACTTTTGAGTTATGGGAAATACTTACTTGATGGAAATTTATATAGGACGATGGTTGGATATCTTATTTATGTAATGAAGAAAAGACTAGATTTTCAGTTTGTAGTCTGCTTGGTGAGTTAGTTTATGCATAAACAATGCAAAGTGCACTTGGATGCAATGAGACATATATTGATATATGTGAAACATGCAATTTTGGCTTGTTTTATGAGAGGGCAGCTAAGCCACATACATATGCATACAAAAATGTAGGCTGGGCAAGAAATGTCATGGATCCGAGGTGAACTAGTGGATTTTCATTATCACTTGGAAGTGCAACTGTTTTGCAGAGTAGGAAGAAGCAACCAACTATCACTTTGTCAAGTACCAAAGTTGAATATAGAGGCATTACTCAAGCCATTTGTGAAGAAAAATGTATTAAGAACCTAGTTGAAGACATGGGATTCTACATTGACACAAAGATGATAATCCATTGCGATAATGTGAGCGACATTATGCTATTAAAGACTTTAGTCTATCATGCAAAATGGAAACACATCCAAGTTCACTATCACTTTTGTTAGTGAGAAAGTCATTGAAGGAGCAGTGGAGATAATTCACATCAACACTGGAGAATAAGTGGCAGATATATTCAACAAAGCGCTTCCCAAAGAGAAATTCATCTACTTTAGAGAAGCTTTAGGAGTTATGAAAATTGAGTTTGCATCTAGATTTTATTTTTTGTTGATTTCATTTTGTATGGAGATATGTATTTGTTTCATTTGTATTCAAGCTCAATGTTAGCTTAAGGGGAGATTGATGACATGGAAAATATTTAAACAAAAACTAAAAGCCAAAATCTAAATGCCAGTATTCAATGGCATGGTGCACATTATCTAAAATAACCTTTTATAAGCCTCATCATCTATGTGTGTGTAGTCGGCTATGGAGGCGCCATAGCCTTATGAGTACTCCACAATGCTTGTGCTGAGTCATTTTTATGCGCAGAGAGTTAGTGTCGTTCAAATCGATTGACATAGAAGAGAAAAGTGATCATTCACACTTGCCATGAAAATCAATAATTTGCATAGAAGAAATGATCCCGTAATTGCTATGTGTAACCACAATTTATTTTCATGGTGATCATTGTTTTTATTGATTTCGTTAGAGCTTAATTCTATAGAGATACATGAATAGCCATAGTGTCTGGATGTGATAGCTCTTCTTGGAGGTATGCTCATTAACAATCACCAAGAAAAATAAAATCACCAAATGCAAAATTAAAGAAAAAATATATATTTCTTGCATGCAAAGTTTATTTATGCAAGATAGAAAACTAAAAAGTTTGATGCGAGACGTTTTTATGAGTCTCTATGAAGAAGTATGCTGGCAACTTAATATTTGATCATGATATGAGTGATCAATCTTCGATGCCCTCTTTCTATGGTTATTATGCTAGAGCATTCCTTGTTTCGGCTGCTTTTATATTGCACGGGACATCCTAAGAAAGTATGCTATATTAATCTTTGAGGAAGGATATAATGACACGAGGTTGCTTATTATGATTCATTTAACAACTTGTGAGAGAACATGCCATTTATGTAAACAACAAGAAATGCAGTGGTGAAGAATGTGCTCTTAACCATGAATTTGCCCTATTACATCACAATCATTGATTCAATGAGTATGTGCTTGTGTTGTCTACTAATCATCGATCTATTAAGGATTGCATTATATTATTACTCAAATTACAGGACCTGCTCTAAATTTGTGATGAGAATGGGACCTTCTCTACAGTTTTCAAGCGTAAAACTTTTGCTCATCCTTTGCCCGATAAATTCTGGCACAGCGGTGTGCTAAATAAAAAGGATCGTAGACGCATTCAAATACAAAAGTGTTTGACTTCAACCATTAATTTTCTTGCATGCTTATTACATCTTCAATAAGTAGGTCACTTTGTGGATTACGGATCTTGGATCTGTGTGTGTTTTTTTTTTTTTTTTTTTTAATGGAGGTTCGGCCGAGGCCTACTCTCCTTGACTTTAAATTTGAAATTGCAACTCTAAAGAAAGGCCATAGTACCCATCGGACCCCTCTTATCCCACAAGAACATGGGTTTACAAGACTGGGTTAAACGGCGGTCACAACTACCACGGGGATGGATAAACGGTGGCACCTCAGCCACATGCAACAAATGGTGGCCTAAAATTGACAGGCATTTTGCCTGCCATTGGCCATTTTGCCTGTCAAAACAGCTGTTTTTTGAAACTTCCTTTCAAATATATGGCAAGCTCTGATTGGTAATTTGCCTGTCATTTTTTGTAGATCTGTATATATATTATATTTATATGCCTTGTATAAACATGTCAAAATTTCCCTTATGAAAGGTAGAAGCAAACTTTTTCCTGTCATATGACATGTCGTCTTGGCCGTGAAATTTAGGCCCCGGCAACAATCTTTCCAAGATACACTGTCCCTTACATGTTGCTGCCAGGGGTTGAACCCTCGCCCCCTTAGCCCACAAGAACAGGGGTTTACAAGACTGGGTTAAATGGCGGTCACAACTACCGTGAGGATGGACAAACGGTGGCACCTCAACCACATGCAACAAACGGTGGCCTAAAATTGACAGGCATTTTGCTTGCCATTGGCCATTTTGCCTCTCAAAACAACTGTTTTTTTGAAACTTCCTATCAAATGACAAGCTCTGATTGGTAATTTGCCTGTCATTTTTTGTAGATTTGTAAATATATTATATGTATATGCCTTGTATAAACATGTCAAAATGTCCCTTATGAAAGGTACAAGCAAACTTTTGCCTGTCATATGACATGTCATCTTGGCCGTGAAATTTAGGCCCCGGCAACAATCTTCCAAGATACACTTTCCCTTACATGTTGCTGCCAGGGGGTTGAACCCTCGCCCCCTTATCCCACAAGAACATGGGTTTACAAGACTGGGTTAAACGGCGGTCACAACTACCATGGGGATGGACAAACAGTGGCACCTGAGCCACATGCAACAAACGGTGGCCTAAAATTGACAGGCATTTTGCCTGCCATTGGCCATTTCGCCTGTCAAATGACAGCTCTGATTGGTAATTTGCCTGTCATTTTCTGTAGATCTGTATATATATTATATGTATATGCCTTGTATAAACATGTCAAAATTTTCGTTATGAAAGGTAGAAGCAAACTTTTGCCTATCATATGACATGTCGTCTTGGACGTGAAATTTAGGCCCCGGCAACAATCTTTCCAAGATACACTGTCCCTTACATGTTGCTGCCAGGGGTTGAACCCTCACCCCCTTATCCCACAAGAACAAGGGTTTACAAGTTTGGGTTAAACGACGGTCACAACTACCACGGGGATGGACAAACGGTGGCACCTCAGCCACATGCAACAAACGGTGGCCTAAAATTGATAGGCATTTTGCCTTCCATTGGCCATTTTGCCTCTCAAAACAGGTGTTTTTTGAAACTTCTTGTCACATGACAAGCTCTGATTGGTAATTTTTCTGTCATGTTTTGTAGATTTGTATATATATTATATGTATATGCCTTGTATAAACATGTCAAAATTTCCGTAATGAAAGGTAGAAGCAAACTTTTGCCTCTCATATGACATGTCTTCTTGGCTGTGAAATTTAGGCCCCGGCAACAACCTTTCCAAGATACACTGTCCCTTACATGTTGCTTCCAGGGGTTGAACCCTTGCCCCCTTATCCCACAAGAAGAGGGGTTTACAAGACTTGGTTAAACAGCGGTCACAACTACCGCGGGGATGGACAAACGGTGGCACCTCCGCCACATGCAACAAACAGTGGCCTAAAATTGACAGGCATTTTGCCTGGCATTGGCCATTTTTCCTGTCAAAACAGGTGTTTTTTGAAACTTCCTGTTAAATGACAAGCTTTGATTAGTAATTTGCCTGTCATTTTTTGTAGATTTGTATATATATTATATGTATAGCCTTGTATAAACATGTCAAAATTTCCCTTATGAAAGGTAAAAGCAAACTTTTGCATGTCATATGACATGTCGTCTTGGCCGTGAAATTTAGGCCCCGGCAACAATCTTTCCAAGATACACTGTCCCTTACATGTTGTTGCCAACTACAACGGGGATAGACCAACAGTGGCACCTCAACCACATGCAACCAACGGTGGCCTAAAATTGACAGGCATTTTGCCTGCCATTGGCCATATTTCCTGTCAAAACAAGTGTTTTTTGAAACATCCTATCAAATAACAAGATCTGATTGGTAATTTTCCTGTCATTTTTTGTAGATGTGTATATATATTATATGTATATGCCTTGTGTAAACATGTCAAAATTTTCCTTATGAAAGGTAGAAGCAAACTTTTGCATGTCATATGACATGTCATCTTGGTCGTGAAATTTAGGCCCCAGCAACAATCTTTCCAAGACACACTATCCCTTACATGTTGCTGCCTGTTGGAGCAAGTCTATGACAAGCCTAAGTATTGGCTTGAGTCCCACAAAGTCATAAAAGAAGCTTTAAAATGAAGACTATGCAAAGTTCACTTGTGAACTACCTCTTGTAACTTTTGAAGAGTTTACTTAATGAAAAAGTGAAAGAATCTTAAGTGGTTGAGTCCACTTGATCAAAAAGGGAAAGAGGAGCCACGAATTCATGATTTGTGGTAGGTAGAGAATCAAATCAATCATTGATTGATTGGAGAGTAATTGAGGGAAGTTAGCCTCCCAAACTCAACTATAAATAGATGGCAGTTTTAGTCGTGGTTAGAGAGACCTATGTGAAGACCTCCAAGAGCTGAGCTTTATGCCATATCAAGGTGTGATTACAAGGCACACATATGTATCAGTAAGTCATTGTATTCTACAAGCAATATACTTTCATTTTCATGATTATTTGAGTTCATATGTCCATGTTCTTGTGAAGTGTACTACTCACTGCCATTACTCTCAGTTTTCTCAGTCAGATTGCAGAGATTGTTTCTCTGAGCTTGAGGCATCATTTTCAGTGATTTAACTTGTTAAAGTTAGCTCTATAATTCTACTATATGCTCACAAATTTTCATGTCATTTGGATGTTGCAATCTTCAGTTATGTTCATTTGAAGTCAACAGGGTTTGTTCATCTTCACTTCTCTATCAGGTACCCGATTTTTTAACTCACCTTGTCAGAGCCATTTCTCAGTGGTTACTTATCCAAATTCAGTGATTTAAAGCTTGTTGAATTCAGCCTACTGTCTAGTATATCCATACAAATGTTCATAATCATTGCGTTCGTACATTTTGAGTTATGTTTATTTTCCTGCTCACTGGTCTCAAACTATAGCAGCCCATGAAAATCAGGATGATGTCATCACTTGTTAAAACTCATTCTCAGTGTGTGGTTTATTATTTTTTATGCGATTACTCTTGAAAGTTATCTCTTTAAGCTACCTAGACTTCCCCAAGAGGAATTAAGCTAATTGTTGCTGTGCTCAGAGAATTATGTAAAACACTGGACATGTGTATGAACCAAGAATAGCAAGTTTTCACCTCTGAGCTAACTCCAACTTATCTGTTTTGATCTATCTTTTTGAGAGTGATCTTCCAAGGTACATAGGGTGTCTAATACATCCATTGGCAAGCTAAAAGGGGCCACCATATACTCCTGGAGTTCATTTGGCTGTTGTAGATCAAGGATTTTGCAACACCTCTTCATCTTTAAGCACATACCTATCCATCTCTTCACAGTGGTATCAGAGCAAGGTTGGACAACATGACAGATGGATTTCCTTCATCAATTGACAAATTGGACAGAGGTAACTACTCAGCTTGGTCATTAAGAATGGAAGCTTATCTCCAAGGTAGAATTTTATATGGTTATGTGGCTGGAGATGAAGTTATGCCAAGTTTCAGGAACAAAAGTCAACCAACACAAGAAGAGCAAGAAAGATTGAGCACATGGTGCTCCAAGGATGCACTTGCAAGGTCTTATCTCCTCAACTCTATCTCAGATTTTTTGTTGCCTCACATTAGAAGTTGTAAGACATCTGAGGAAGTCTGGGATGCACTTGAAGTTTCTTTTCTTCAAGTACTAAAGCTAGGAAGCATCAACTATGGCTTGATTTCACAACTCTCAAGAAGGCTCCCAAACAAAATGTGACTGATTTTGTCACAAAGCTCAAGGACATAGCGGATCAATTGGGAAGCATTGGAGAGGTAATAGATGAAGAGCAAATTGTAAGGCAGGTCATCAATGGCTTGAAGGCAGATGACAAGTGGGAAGCATTCACCACAGCTATGGATTTGTACATGGACATGCATGTACCTGATTTCAATACACTCATTGGACAACTACTTACTCAAGAGGCAAAGCTTATCAAAAATGGAGAAAGCTCTAAAGGTAATCAATCTTCATCTTTATACACTGATAAAAGCAAGTCCAAAGATAACAAAGGAAAGGCAAAGAAAGTGGATGATGAAGCAAGTACATATCAAGCTAACTATGCAGGTAGAGGAAGACATGGCAGAGGTAGAGGAAGAGGAGGTAGACAAGGCAGGGGGAGATCCCAAGACTCCAACTCATGTTCTATTTGTGGATTAACTAATCATACAACTGAAAATTGCTTTAGGAATTCCAGGAATCAAAGAGGCAGAGGATACAATAGAGGAAGTTATGGCTACTCAAGAGGAAGGTTCAACAATTACCATGGCAATTACAACAACTACAATCATTCAAACTATCAAGGAGGCTACAAAGGAAGGAGAGACTACAATAACTACACAAAAGACTCAAACAAAGAGGATTCATTATTGATCATGAACATGGCTATGCCACAAGGTTGTTGGCGATTAGCTTTCGCTCAGATATCGCCGATGATGGTCGTCGCGGCAAGGCTTGAACCTTGTCAGGCCTGCGGAAATTGCCACGCTGCCAAATAGAGAACTAAGCTAAAGTGATTCAGAACACCTCTGTAATCAACCGTAGCTTAGCAGGATTACTGTCGCTTAACTGTGTTAAACTGCGACTTAAATTCCACCGGAATTTTACCGGACTGTCGCTGGACTGTCACCGAAAACTTTACCGTAATCTCACCGAAATGAACTTTGATCCTGTTTATAATAACTTTGAGTGAGTACACAAGAAGTAAGGAAGTAGCGCGAAAACTTCCTTAACTTACTGAACTCTTTCTGGAGTTTTAAGAAAAACTCCACCAGTTCAGACAACCTCTTTCCGGTCACACTTTGTACTGTGTATAGATATCTTTTTCACCGGAAACTTTGATCAACTGAAAATAGAGATGTCTAGCTACAAAATGAGCTATCTCTCACACAAAACTTCGAATTCTACTGCGAGATATACTTCGTTGTTCTACCGGAAAATTACTCGTTTACTGTAAGAACTGTAACTGACCGAAATTGGTTTTACTGAGAAAACGTTAACTGTTGACTAACTTTAACTGTAACATAAGCATACTCTGGTTCTACCACATACAAATAATACGCACAAACATCCACAATATTAGAGAAGATGTGGACAAGTGAGCTTGACCTCTTCTTGTTCAAGCTACAAAAACTCTCTTATACTGAGTAGTTTCTTATTACCATCTCTCTTAGATGAATACCCGATATCTCAGGCTTCTGTTATTCGTCTATACATACGCGATCTCTGGCGTCTTCTTCGTAACTAAGACTCTCAGTCTCTCATTCTATTCACCATCTCTTCGGGGGCTCTCTCTCTCCTCCTCTTTCTTCTTCTAATGCTTGATGTTTATATACACTTTTTCGGCGCTCTTCCACGCTCCAAATTTTAATTCGCGTTAGGTGAGCAGTATACGCACACCCGCTGTTTATTGCTCTGATAGCTCTGTTACTCGTACAGTTTCTAATTCTAGTTGTCAGACTGATTCGGCGCGCTGTACGACTGACGCCTTAATTTTCTGAAGATTCCGCCTTTTCCTTCTTTTTCCTTTTATGTCCGTTCGTCAAATTCGTGAGTGATTCCTCAACAGCTCCCCCTCAATCACTAATTTGACTTCTTCCGGTCTTTCATATATCTTTCTTTCTTTTATTCCTGCCATTTCTTTGAATCTGTTTGTCTTCGTTCCATCCAAGCTTTTTGTCAAGATATCTGCTATCTGATCTTTCGTAGGAGTGTAGACGATTTCTATCTCCTTCTCCATTACCTTTTCCCTCAGGAAATGATACTGAATTTCTATGTGTTTTGTTCTTGCGTGAAACACCGGATTCGCTGCAAGATATAGAGAGCTCATATTGTCTCCATATATAATTGGTATACCTTGATCAATACTCATGCTTTTAAGTAAAGCCTGCATCCATATTACTTCTTTCGCTGCTTCTACCAGTCCTTTGTATTCTACTTCTGTTGACGATAAGGCTACTGTGTGTTGCTTCTTCGAACACCAGCTTACCAGCTTATCTCCTAGGTATATCATATACCCGTGTGTTGATCTTCGGTCATCTTGACTTCGTGCCCAATCTGAGTCACTATATGCTCTGAGCTTTATATCTGACGTGAAAGAATAATATAATCCTTCCTTTATAGTTCTTTTGATATATCTGAGAACTCTTTGTCCTGCAACCCAATGTTGATCTGTCGGACAATGCATAAACTGTGAAAGAATTCCCACCGGATAACTGAGATCCGGTCTTGTTAGCGTAGCGTAAATTAAGCTTCCTACTAACGACTGATACTTCTTCATATCTTTGAACTCTGTTCCATCATATTTGCTGAGTTTATGATTTACTTCAAGCGGTGTTGAAGCTTCTCTGCAATTCTCCATATTAAACTTCTTCAGTAAGTTTAGGAGATATCCTGTTTGCGAAACATATACACCATGATCTGTATATGTGATTTCCATACCTAGAAAGTATGATAACTTTCCCAGGTCACTGATTTTGAATTCTTTTTCGAGCAGTTTCTTCACCTCTCGAATTCCTTCATCTGTGGTCCCTGTAATTATTATGTCATCTACATAGATACAAATGTAAATTATTCCTTCTTCTGTCCTTTTGATGAGTAGACTTGCATCTGCCTTCGAACTTTGGTATCCAAGTTCATTGAGATACTTCACAAGTCTGTAGTTCCAAGCTCTTGGAGCTCGCTTCAGTCCATAAAGTGCTTTCCTTAACCTGCAAACAAAATTTGGGTATCTGGAACTTGTAAATCCTTCCGGTTGTTCCATATAGACTTCATCTGATATATATCCATTCAGGAATGCATTCTTTATATCTAGCTGACTTAGCTTCCATCCTTTTGATGCTGCTATGGCAATCACTGTTCTTATGGTTGACATCTTTGCCACCGGACTAAACGTCTCGTCATAGTCTATGCCATGCGTCTGAGCATAGCCCTTGATAACCAGTCTCGCTTTATGTCTGGCTATCCTTCCATCTGCAAGTTTTTTTATTTTGAACACCCATTTATTTCCGATCACTTTCTTACCGTTCGGTTTAGGAACAAGCTCCCATGTCTTGTTCTCTTCCAGTGCGGTGAATTCTTCTTCCATTGCTTCTTGCCATTGCTTCTTGCCTTTGGCTTCGTCATAGCTCTGAGGCTCATCCTCATCTTTAACCATATATGCATAATCTTGTTGAGTTATATATGATGTATCATACGAGTATCTTTCCGGTTGTCTTCTTACTCTGTTTGACCTTCTTAGTTCATATTCTTCGTGTGTATCTGAGTACACGTCTTCATCTTCGTTCCTTATACCTGATCCGATCCTAGACGTACTTGCCTCTTCATCTTTGTTTACCTGTACAATTGATTTTCCTTTCTCTCTTCTTTTTATCTCTTCTTCAAATTCTTCAGCTGTATGACTCTGATCGGCATACCAGCTTTTCTGTTCATCAAATGTTACATCTCTGGAAACAGTAAATTGTTTGGTTAGAGGACTCCATAGCCTGTAACCCATCTGTTTTTCATCATATCCGACGAACACATATTTTTCTGCTTTCGGTTCAAGCTTATGTCTGAGTTGAGACGGTACATAAGCATATGCTACTGATCCAAACACTTTGCAGTGATCAAGTGTTGGCTTCTTTCCCCACCAAGCTTCGTAAGGGGTCATTCCTTCTAAGGCTGTACATGGTAATCTGTTTACCAAGTATGTAGCTATATTTATAGCTTCAGCCCAAAGATAATCAGGACAATTCTTTTCTTTCAGCATAGCTCGTGCAAACTCGACTAGAGTTCGGTTCCTTCTTTCTGCTACACCGTTTTGTTGTGGTGTATACCTGCAGGTTATTTCTCTCTTAATACCTGCGTTCCAAAGATAGTCATTGAATTCTCGGGAGAAGTATTCTCCCCCTCCATCAGACCTCAGTCTTTTAAGTTTTCGTCCTGTGAGTCTTTCAGCATATGCATGAAAATGTCTGAAGGCTCCAAACACTTCTGATTTTTCCTTCAAAACATAGAGAGTTATCCATCTTGTTGCATCATCAATGAATAAGACATAGTACCTCGATCCGCTGATTGATCCTTCTTTTGTTGGTCCCCATACATCTGTATGTATGAGTTCTAGCACACCGTCATGTTTGAATCCTTTCTTCTGGAAAGGTAACCTGTAGGCTTTTCCCATCTGACAAGCTTCGCATTTGTGAATCATATGTTGGTTCTGTACGTTCGGTAATCCCAGTACGGACCCATTCGCTATCATAGCTTTGATTCCTTTTTCATTGAAATGACCTAATCTCTTATGCCAGAGATCAAGTTCTGTAATTACCTTTTCATCGTGTGTGAGCAAGGCTTGGCCAATGTTCCCCTGTACTCTTAAAGTAAAGAGTCTTCCTTCTTTTTTACCAGAGACGATCTGAGAATATCCGTTCTTGGGATCTTCTACAAATACTCCTTTATTTGTAAATCTTACCTGAAAACCTTTTTCGACTATCTGTCCTACACTGATCAGATTTTTCGGTATGGTTGGAGCATACAGAACATTGGTTAGCAAATTTGCTCCACTTTTGCATTTCACTTTTCCGATTGATTGTACTTTGTGTCTTGTATTGTCACCTGTTTGAACAGTGTGACTAGAACTACCTTTTTCTAGTTCTGACATCAGTTCTATATTTCCTGACAAATGATTAGAGCATCCAGAATCAATGTAAAATACCTTTAGGTCTTCATTATCTGATGTGCTGATAGAGTTCATCATCAACGATGTATGACTTTCATTCTGCGTGTCGTTTGCGTAGTTGTTGTAGGTGGTGGTGTAGGATTGATTTTGTCCCCAACTTCTCGATCCACCTCTACCATAGCCTCCTCTTTGGTTTTGTCTTCCTCTTTGAAAATCATTCTGATATCTTCCGCTTCTGCCCCTGCTATTACTGTTCTGATTTTGATTTGATCCTTGTTGGTTGTGCCAACAGTCATGCGCCAGATGGTTACTTAGTCCACAAATCCAGCAAGCCTTTTTTGTGGTATTCTGGCTGCTTCTTCCTCTTGCTCTTCCTCTGCCAGTGCCTTTACCTCTTGTGTAATAGGCCTGAGAGCTCGACTCTTCTTCGTCTTTTGACTTACCTTTGTCTTTCTTTTCGTTCTTCATGTACATTGCAGAGCTTTGTCCTTTATCTGCATCTCCTTTTAGGTCTTGCTCATATGTGAGCATTAAACCAAGCAACTGATTTAAATCTGGCACAAAATGATTTAAAGAAAGTTCAGTTGATAGTACGAAAGGTTTCCACCTTTCATCTCCTCTCAAACCTGTTAACAGTTGCGCTATCAATCTGTGATCTTTGACATCTTCATTTATGGATCCAAGACTATCTGCTAGATCCTTCATTTTAGTGACGTAGTCACTGATGCTTTGACTCGGCTTCTTTTTGAGGGTTGTGAACTCGGACCATAAGCTAGCCTTTCTAGCTTTCGTAGTATTCTGGAAGTGGTCTTCCAATGCGCTCCATATGTCCTCTGCTTTCTCCAGACCTCTAATGTGTGGTAGTAGATGATCTGAGACAGTATTGTAGATGTAGGCTCTTGCCGTTGCATCTTTCTTCTGCCACAGCTTCAAAGCTTCTAACTCTTCCTTTTGTGGTTGGCTATCATCTTCGAATATCGGCTTCTTTTCTTCTCCGGTCACGTACATCATTAAGTCCTTACTCATAAGTAAGGCTTCCATGCGCATTACCCATGCGGGATAATTGTCTCTATCCAGCTTATCGATTTGGACATGATCTGCCATGACTTAAGAGTCTTTTGGCTCTAACGTCGCTCGTGGAGCTAACCTGCTCTGATACCAAATGTTGGCGATTAGCTTTCGCTCAGATATCGCCGATGATGGTCGTCGCGGCAAGGCTTGAACCTTGTCAGGCCTGCGGAAATTGCCACGCCGCCAAATAGAGAACTAAGCTAAAGTGATTCTGAACACCTTTGTAATCAACCGTAGCTTAGCAGGATTACTGTCGCTTAACTGTGTTAAACTGCGACTTAAATTCCACCGGAATTTTACCGGACTGTCGCTGGACTGTCACCGAAAACTTTACCGTAATCTCACCGAAATGAACTTTGATCCTGTTTATAATAACTTTGAGTGAGTACACAAGAAGTAAGGAAGTAGCGCGAAAACTTCCTTAACTTACTGAACTCTTTCTGGAGTTTTAAGAAAAACTCCACCAGTTCAGACAACCTCTTTCCGGTCACACTTTGTACTGTGTATAGATATCTTTTTCACCGGAAACTTTGATCAACTGAAAATAGAGATGTCTAGCTACAAAATGAGCTATCTCTCACACAAAACTTCGAATTCTACTGCGAGATATACTTTGTTGTTCTACCGGAAAATTACTCGTTTACTGTAAGAACTGTAACTGACCGAAACTGGTTTTACTGAGAAAACGTTAACTGTTGACTAACTTTAACTGTAACATAAGCATACTCTGGTTCTACCACATACAAATAATACGCACAAACATCCACATGAACATGTGTTTTCTATTAGAGAAGATGTGTACAAGTGAGCTTGACCTCTTCTTGTTCAAGCTACAAAAACTCTCTTATACTGAGTAGTTTCTTATTACCATCTCTCTTAGATGAATACCCGATATCTCAGGCTTCTGTTATTCATCTATACATACGCGATCTCTGGCGTCTTCTTCGTAACTAAGACTCTCAGTCTCTCATTCTATTCACCATCTCTTCGGGGGCTCTCTCTCTCCTCCTCTTTCTTCTTCTAATGCTTGATGTTTATATACACTTTTTCGGCGCTCTTCCACGCTCCAAATTTTAATTCGCGTTAGGTGAGCAGTATACGCACACCCGCTGTTTATTGCTCTGATAGCTCTGTTACTCGTACAGTTTCTAACTCTAGTTGTCAGACTGATTCGGCGCGCTGTACGACTGACGCCTTAATTTTCTGAAGATTCCGCCTTTTCCTTCTTTTTCCTTTTATGTCCGTTCGTCAAATTCGTGAGTGATTCCTCAACAAAGGTAAATCTGATGAGCATGTTTTCTACATAGATTCAGGTTGTTCAAATCATGTGGCAGGAAATGTGGCACTCCTATCAGATTTAGAAGATCCAAGGAATAAACATGAGGTACAAACAGGAGATGATACAAAACATCCTTTGGAGAAAATAGGCAATGTCAAAGCACCTGATGGAAACATCAACCTACTCAGTAAGGTACTCTATGTCCCTACCATTACAAAGAATTTGATAAGTGTTGGGCAGATAGTAGAGAAAGGGTTGCAAGTCAGGTTCACAAAAGCAGGAGCATTTGTTGAAGATCCAAGTCAAGGATTCAGAAAAATTGCAAAAGGTGAAAAGACAGGTAGATTGTTCACATTTGAATTACAAGACACTAGAAACATTTCTCTCTTTAATTATGGTAGTCAGACACTCACAGAATTGGAAGTATGGCACAAAAGGTTAGCACATATTGATGAAAGGTCATTAAAGCAAATTTGCAGGGACCAAAGTGTACTTGGACTCCCTAATTTGTCAAAACAACATATGATTTATAAGTGTAGTGCATGTCAATTTGGAAAGTCTCACAGGTTACCATTCATGAAGAAAGGTTATATGCATGGAGATCTCTTGGAGTTGGTTCATACAGATGTATGGGGACCTAGCAAGGAAGCTTCAATATCTGGATCAAGGTATTATGTCTCCTTTATTCATGATTGCAGCAGATGGACTATCCTATTCTTTATGAAACACAAAGATGAAGTTTTTTCATGTTTCAAAAGATATTTGGCTCTTGTGGAGAATCAAACAGGTAAATCACTAAAAAGGCTAAGGTCAGATGGAGGGGGAGAATACTTCTCCCATGAGTTTGATTCTTTTCTTCAAGAAAGAGGAATCAAAAGAGAGGTAACTACAAGGTACACTCCTGAGCAAAAGTGGCAGAAAGGAGGAATAGGACAATTGTTGAAGCTACAAGGTCTATGTTAAATGAAAAGCATTTACCTAATTACTTATGGGCTGAGGCTGTATCTACAGCCACTTACTTGATTAACAGGTTGCCTTCAAAATCCCTTGATGGGATGACTCCATATGAGGCTTGGAAGGGAAGAAGACCAAGTTTAGATCATTGTAAAATTTTTGGATGTATTGCTTTTGCTCATGTTCCTTCACAGGTTAGAGGCAAGATGGATCCAAAGGCAGACAGGTGTGTATTTATTGGATATGACAACAATCAAAAGGGCTACAGGTTATACAACCCTACCAACAAAGGATTCTTGGTAAGCAGGGATGTAGTTTTTGATGAAAACAATTCATGGTATGAAGATTCATGCAGGAAGGTCAATTTACCATATAATCTTGAAGAAGATTTTCCAAAGCTTGGTAGAGAACAACCAAAGATTGAAGAACAAGACACCTCGGAGGATGATGAAGAATCTCATATGGAAAAGATCAAAGCATGGAAGTCTAAAGGTAAAGCAAAATTGCAGGAACTTGGACATGAGGTAGAATCATCACATCATGGCCTAAGAAGATCTATGAGGGAAAAGAAAAAACCAGAAAGGTATGGGTTTGACACCTCATTAGTAACTAAACATTCTATCTACATAGCACAGGACATAAACCAAGAGGAGCCGTCATCATTTGAAGAGGTCAAAGCAAAAACAGAATGGAAGCATGCAATGAAGGAAGAGATTGAAGCACTTGAGGAAAACAACACTTGGGATTTGGTGCCCAAGACTTCATCCATGAAGGTAATAGGCTCAAGATGGGTCTATAAACTCAAGAAAAATTCTGATGGTTCCATTAACAGGTATAAGGCAAGGCTTGTAGCAAAAGGCTTTGCACAAACTCAAGGAATTGATTATGAGGATACTTTCTCTCCTGTGGCAAAGATGCCTACTATTAGGGTTTTGCTTAGTATTGCATCTTCCAAGAATTGGAAGATACTTCAACTAGATGTAAATAATGCATTCTTGAATGGTTGGATAACAGAAGAGATATATATGGCACAACCACCTGGTTTTGAGAATCAAGTTTATCCTGATTATGTGTGTAAACTTAACAAAGCATTGTATGGTCTCAAGCAAGCTCCAAGATCTTGGAATTTCAGGCTTGTTTCATTCTTGCAAGACAAAGGCTTTCAACCAAGCAAGGCAGATCCTTCACTCTTTATCAAAAAGAGTAATTCAGAGGTCATCTACCTATGTGTATATGTAGATGATATTATATTGACAGGAAATGATGGAGATGGTATGAATAAGATCAAAGATCAGATGAGAGAAGAGTTCAAGGTAAGTGATTTGGGTTCACTTACCTACTTCCTAGGTTTGGAAGTTGTCTACAAAGATCATGGTTTGTTTCTCACTCAAAGAAAGTACATTAAGGACATGTTGGCAAAATTCAAGATGCAAGATTGTAAGATTGCAGGTACTCCAATGGAGGTCAATCACAAATTGAGCTCACATGAAGGTGAACTCATAGAGGACATCACATCATATCAAAGTCTAGTGGGTAGTCTCAACTATGCCACATTGACAAGAGTAGATATATGTTATAGTGTGAGTGTGCTAAGTCAATTTATGCACACACCAAGGAAACCACATATGGATGCTGCCAAAAGGATTATCAAGTATCTCAAAGGAACCATAAATGAAGGACTTTATTATCCTTATGTATCTGATTAAGGTTTGAAGCTATTTTTTTATGCAGATTGGGCTGGCTCCAAGGAAGATAGAAGGAGCACTTCGGGTTATCTTACCTTTGCAGGTTCAAAGCCTATTTCATGGTCATCCAAGAAGCAACCCACAATTGCTCTCTCTTCTACTGAAGCTGAATACAGAGGTCTTTCCATAGCTACTAAGACATTGTTCAAAGATCTTGGATTGGAGTTTGGAACTCCAACTATTTTTGGTGACAATATGAGTTCTATTCATTTGGCTGCTAATCCTATTTTTCATGCAAGGACTAAACATATTGAAGTTCATTATCACTATGTACGAGAAAAGGTTCTAAGAAAAGAGATTCAAATATCATATGTGTCCACTCATCAACAATGTGCAGATATTCTAACCAAAGCATTGGATGGTACAAAGCTTTGCAAATTCAAGGCTATGATTGGTTTGCAGGTAATCTTGGAAGATTGAAGACCTCAAGCATACTTGGCTTGAGGGGGAGCTGTTGGAGCAAGTCTATGACAAGCCTAAGTATTGGCTTGAGTCCCACAAAGTCATAAAAGAAGCTTTAAAATGAAGACTATGCAAAGTTCGCTTGTGAACTACCTCTTGTAACTTTTGAAGAGTTAACTTAATGAAAAAGTGGAAGAATCTTAAGTGGTTGAGTCCACTTGATCAAAAAGGGAAAGAGGAGCCACGAATTCGTGATTTGTGGTAGGTAGAGAATCAAATCAATCATTGATTGATTGGAGAGTGATTGAGGGAAGTTAGCCTCCCAAACTCAACTATAAATAGATGGCAGTTTTAGTCGTGGTTAGAGAGACCTATGTGAAGACCTCCAAGAGCTGAGCTTTATGCCATATCAAGGTGTGATTACAAGGCACAGATATGTCATTGTATACTGCAAGCAATATACTTTCATTTTCATGATTATTTGAGTTCATATGTCCATGTTCTTGTGAAGTGTACTACTCACTGCCATTACTCTCAGTTTTCTCAGTAAGTCATTGTATACTGCAAGCAATATACTTTTATTTTCATGATTATTTGAGTTCATATGTCCATGTTCTTGTGAAGTGTACTACTCACTGCCATTACTCTCAGTTTTCTCAGTCAGATTGTAGAGATTGTGTCTCTGAGCTTGGTGCAGTAAGTCATTGTATACTGCAAGCAATATACTTTCATTTTCATGATTATTTGAGTTCATATGTCCATGTTCTTGTGAAGTGTACTACTCACTGCCATTACTCTCAGTTTTCTCAGTCAGATTGCAGAGATTGTGTCTCTGAGCTTGGTGCATCATTTTCAGTGCTTTAACTTGGTGAAGTTAGCACTATAAGTCTACTATATGCTCACAAATTTTCATGTCATTTGGATGTTGCAATCTTCAGTTATGTTGATTTGAAGTCAACAGGGTCTGTTCATCTTCACTTCTCTGTCAGGTACCCGATTTTTTAACTCACCTTGTCAGAGCCATTTCGCAGTGGTTACTTATCCAAATTCAGTGATTTAAAGCTTGTTAGATTCAGCTTACTGTCTAGTATACCCATACAAATTTCCATAATCATTGCATTCCTAAATTTTGAGTTATGTTTATTTTTCTGCACACTAGTCTCAAACTGTAGCAGCCCATGAAAATCGGGATGATGTCATCACTTGTTAAAACTCATTCTCAGTGTGTGGTTTATTATTTTTTATGCGATTACTCTTGAAAGTTAGCTCTTTAAGCTACCTAGACTTCCCCAAGAGGAATTAAGCTAATTGCTACTGTGCTCAGAGAATTATGTAAAACACTGGACAGGTGTATGAACCAAGAATAGCAAGTTTTCACCTCTGAGCTAACTCCAACTTATCTGTTTTGATCTATCTTTTTGAGAGTGATCTTCCAAGGTACATAGGGTGTCTAATACATCCATTGGCAAGCTAAAAGGGCCCACCATATACTCCTGGAGTTCATTTGGCTGGTGTAGATCAAGGATTTTGCAACACCTCTTCATCTTTAAGCACATACCTATCCATCTCTTCACACTGCCAACTACAACGGGGATGGACCAACAGTGGCACCTCAGCCACATGCAACAAATGGTGGCCTAAAATTGACAGGCATTTTGCCTGCCATTGGCCATTTTTCCTATCAAAACAGGTGTTTTTTGAAACGTCCTATCAAATGACAAGCCCTGATTGGTAATTTGCCTATCATTTTTTGTAGATATGTATATATATTATATGTATATGCCTTGTGTAAACATGTCAAAAATTCCCTTATGAAAGGTAGAAGCAAACTTTTGCATGTCATATGACATGTCGTATTGGTCGTGAAATTTAGGCCCCGGCAACAATCTTTCCAAGATACATTGTCCCTTACATGTTGCTGCCAGGTGTTGAACCCTTGCCCCCTTATCCCACAAGAACAGGGGTTTACAAGACTGGGTTAAACGGCGGTCACAACAACCGCGGGGATGGACAAACAGTGGCACCTCAGCCACATGCAACAAATGGTGGCCTAAAATTGATAGGCATTTTGCGAGCCATTGGCCATTTTGCTTGTCAAAACAGGTGTTTTTTGAAACTTCCTGTCAAATGACAAGCTCTGATTGGTAATTTGCCTGTCATTTTTTGTAGATCTGTATATATATTATATGTATATGCCTTGTATAAACATGTCAAAATTTCTCTTATGAAAGGTAGAAGCAAACTTTTGCCTGTCATATGACATGTCGTCTTGGCCGTGAAATTTAATAAACATGTCAAACTTTCTCTTATGAAAGGTAGAAGCAAACTTTTATCTTTCATATGACATGTCATTTTGGCTGTGAAATTTAGGCCCTGTCAACAATCTTTCCAAGATACAGTGTCCCTTAGATGTTGCTGATAGAGGTTGAACCCTTGCCTCCACCTCAAGAGGCGAGAGGCCCAACCACTAGGCCAGCGATCCTGGGTCTGTTAGCTACTCCAACAGGCTACGGCATAAAGAGGCAAACTCTACATTCGTTGGGACCGTACAGAATACTTCGACTCATCATTTTCCTTACAAGCTATGGCACATGGTGTGCCCAAAATGATTCCACAACTTGCCAGGCTACGGCATAAAGAGGCAAACTCTACATTCGTTGGGACCGTACAGAATACTTCGACTCATCATTTTCCTTACAAGCTATGGCACATCAAGCTATGGCACATGGTGTGCCCAAAATGATTCCACAACTTGCCTGGCGTCTATTTTGCGTCCCCTAATTGCAGATGCTGTAGATGGAAGCAGAAAAGACATGATCGTCCGGATAGATAAGCTTTTTGTTCATTTCTTAGTTGTTCGCGGGCAGAGACCTGACATCCTTACTCATCAACTTGTCTCTTCCAGCTTACGAAGATGTGATGGCTGCCATTGCTGAATCCCTCCTGCACGGCAGCTTTGGTCCACTCTGTTCGGCAACGGTAGAAAATTACCCACATTTTCGCACTCCACGAGAGAACAAAATCTTTGCAAAGTCGATCTCCGCATCTTCTGTTGCTGAATTTCTCCAAAAGAACATGGGTTCATGTACAGTATGCCGTTGCAATCTGATGTCGCGTCCTTTATTTTCAAATATAATGACCGTACTAACCATCTATCAAGTAGTGTCTCTTCTCTCTCAGGCCGTTCTGTCTCAGGCCGTTCTGTCTCAGGCTGTTGTTCTGGTGGTTGGGCCTCTCACCTCTTGACTCTTGAGGCAGGGGCAAGGGTTCAACCCTTACTGGCAGCACTTGTGAGGGACATGTTATCCTGGAATGATGTATCATGTGGCTGATGTGCCACTCTTTATCTTGCCTTGCGGTAGTTGTGATCGCCGTTTAGTCCAGCTATGTAAACCCCTGTTCTTGTGGGATAAGGGGGTCCCATGGGTACTATGCTCTTCCTTGTACAATTGCAATTTCAAAGTTAAAGCCCAGGAGAGTAGGCCTCGGCCGAACCTCCATTTAAAAAAAAAACTAGTGCCTCTTCTGAAAGTCCATACAGCGTACATCCTCGATAATATTCCGCATCAGTCATCGTAAACATCATTATGAATTGAGAAAGGAGCAGTACATAGAAAGAAGGTCGTGAAGTGTCAAAGGACCATGAGACTCATTCAATTACTCGTACATACACACTATACCTATGGTTAAAAAATGTTAAAATGTCAATTGGCAATAGGCGCTCTTGGGTGAGGCAATTGGCTACTCTTCAAGGCTATGGAATGCCATCAGGGGTGAGACTCTTTGGAAGATTTGGAGGGAGCGATGTGCTGTCAATTTTGGCCAAACTCCAAAGGAATTGTCGATTGAGAAATCCTTGTTTTTGCTAGGTAAAAGAATCTCTTGAGATAAGAGATCTCCACCGTTTAGGCACCACTGTATTTATCTCCTCGAAGATAAAAGTTGAAACCCAAATGGGTCCCGCATGAGGGAGATGATAGATTTATCCACCACATTTGTAATGCCCTCTAGCTTACCAAACTTGTCCCTTGCTTTGTGGGATTTGGGGGGGTCCCATGGGCACTAGTCCCATTCACTTGTAACTTTTCTCCTTTATTTTAATTAAAGTCCAAGAGAATAGGCCAAGGCCGAACTTCCTTTTATAAAAAAAAAAAAGTCATGCTTCAACCTTATAATCCAAAACTTGAAGTTCACTCTTGAACCATGTAAGTGCAGCTATGTTAAGCATAGACATCTATCCTTCAAATTCTGACAAACCACAGATAAAAGTACTTAGAATCACATGTCGCTTCTTACTCAAATATAAATGGCACCTAGATCTTAGAATAAAGTAGTTAGCTTTCATTATAGAATTATTCATATAATGGGTATGTATTAAAAAATCATATGTGGAGGAGTTAAAGAGAACTCCTTAAGTTTTTTTTTGTGCAGACATGAGTTATAGTGGCATCTCAAGGAATATTATACGCCGGATTACCATTCCATTCCAGGTGGGGGAACGAAAAGCTTGCAAGGTGGGTAGATGTGAAGCTTCTACAAAAAAGGATGAATAATATGGCAATCGCTTATGAAAGGGGCGAGGAGAACATGTGTAGATTTAACAAGAAGGAGTTCGTGTCATTGTTTCATTGAAATATATATATATATATATATATATATATATATACACAAGATCCATTCACTTGGTACTTAATGATGGTCAAGTTGGTAGAATGGTAAGATGCAGACGTTCTTCAGCCATATCATTCATCATCTTAAAAGGGTTTCTGAAAAAGGGCACTTACAAAGGAGGTTACATTCTAAGAAGTGGTTATGGTTCCCCCCTTTTTTTTCCTATCATAGTAAAAGAATAAGGTCTTACATTATTGAATGGCACATTGGGAATTTATAATAATACTTACCATATAGGTATTTAGAATATTGTTCTAGTTTTTGTTGATGAATCTAAAGTCTTTTCCAGATAGTTGGTCCCTTATCGAAATTATTTGGTCTCCTAAAGCAATTGCTTGCTAAGTTTCCTCTCTTGCCAGAAAAAGGTGGATTTGCTTTTTCTTACTCATTCTTCTGTG
Source organism: Ceratopteris richardii (assembly GCA_020310875.1). NCBI lineage: Eukaryota > Viridiplantae > Streptophyta > Polypodiopsida > Polypodiales > Pteridaceae > Ceratopteris > Ceratopteris richardii. Next base: position 164,154,708 of record CM035410.1, read on the forward strand.
ACATGATTAGTTCGTACACATATGCAAAATATTCTAGTTGTAGCTAATAATGCATCCTTAGGACATGATCATTGTTTTTTTCTCTTCTCTCCTTGTTTTAAAGATTTTATTGCATCCTCTACGGTTGCAATAGGCTCTTTTTCTTTGAAGACAGTAAGTATATTTAAAAAGCATTTCTGGAAAGCACTCAAGAGTATTTCTATTTTGCCTTCTTTGGGCACTAAACATTCAAGGGAGTGTCATTGGGTCACTATGCTTTTCATCTTATTTACAAGTGATGCAATATCCTCATTGGCATTTAGTAAAAATTGATACAATTGCATTTTAAGAGTCATTTTATTATGCTTTGTGTGAGCACTGAAGATGTTCTACAACATTTGCCAATCTTCATCTGCATTCTTTATCTCATCCACGTAGTGCATGTATGTGTCATCTTTGTAAAGTTGATGTTTGGTCTTGTCTGTGTGAGAAAGATCTTCTATTTCTTTTCAATAGTTGAAAGCATTATTGGCAAAGCTCTATACTCTTGTGCACATTTAGTAGCTTTACTTTTTTATTTTCCATGTATAAAATTTTGCATCTATAAACTCATATACACCTTTAAAAGCCATTTATATGTTAGAAAGCTCTTATTGAATATTAATTAGCAATGTCTAATCCCTTTATTCTACTAAATACTTATGAAAATATTGAAAAGGTGAGCTAGTTTAAATTGTTAGACTCATGAAATGATATGTAGGAGATGGTTGAACCACACCCTAGGAGGGAGGATTAGGAAGTCATCCTCAACCATGGCTTTTGGTTGAGGATGACTTCCTAATCAAGTTCAAGTTCAAGTTCCAAGAAGAATTCATTAGGAGTTGCAATAAAACCAAGAGATATGAAAGAGTTCGTTCTACTAATGGTTTCTTTAACTTCACCAATAGTAAGGGGCAGGTCCAAGATGAAAGCCAAGCTAACAACAATCAATTTCTTCCTTTTAAGAACGATGGAAGCTCTAGCCCTCTAGATAACATTAGTTATCTAGAGGACAAGAGAAAACATTAGTGAAGAAGCTAACAACCTCTTGAAAAATTCTCTTAGTGTTGAGATTAGTCCCACCATCCTTCTTTCTCAACGTAGGTATAAATTCCTTAATTTTCTTCTTTTTCATTAAAGAGAACATACTTTTGGAGTCTAGAGAAAACATTAGTGAAGAAGCTAACAACCTCTTGCAAAATTCTTCTCCCCCCACTTGGGAGTCTAGAGAAAACATTAGTGAACAAGCTTACAACCTCTTGCGAAATTCGTCTTAGTGTTGATAGTAGTCCCACCATCCTTCTTTCTCAACATAGGTATGAATTCCTTGATTTTCTTCTTTTTCATTAAAGAGAACATAATCTTTTAGGTCTATCAATCCTTCCTACCCAAATTTCTCTTGAAGAAGCAAGAGCCCCACTAGTCCCAAGATACTCTTCATATCTAAGTCTCTCTTGAAGTTCCAAAACCTTTTGTCTATGTCTAGAACCAAGACCCTAAGAGCCTCCAACGTTTTCAAATCTCTTTCTCAATTTGTCTTCTTCTTTGGGCTCTTATCTCTTTGGCAGTTAGCTTGAAATGAGTAAAAAGCTTCTAAATATCTTTAATCAACCTAGTCTAAGCTACATAGTGGAGACACCTCTAGAGAAGTGGTAGGAGATAATCTTCTTGGTATTAAAGATTGTTAGAATTAGACGTCTGCGTAAGCACACGAACAACACAAGGAAGAAGAAGAAGCTTGGAGCACAACACACAATACTGAATGTATTACCACTAGAATGTACAAAGATAAGTAGCCCATTAGGGCATTAGGCATATATACAAGCTATGGGAAAAAAACCTCCTAAGGAGCAAAAAATGTGCCCCGGTGTTCCTAGAGTGTTCACACACAGCACTACCTAAATATATCAACAAATCCCCCCTGGGAGTGATGCGGTGAACAAGGAGCTATCACTCATGTATAAGGAAGTGCCAAGCTATGTGGAATCAATCCACAAAAGGAAGTAAGCCCAAAGCTTTGCGGAAAGCTTCAAACTTCTCCCTACACACAGCCTTCATAAAAAGGTCTGCAATGTGGAACACAGGGTTCCTCACAACTGCCAATGCACTCTAACTGTCAGTGAAGATGGTGGTGGCAGAAGATTGACCAACACCCAAATCAGCCATAAGGGGTCTGAGCCACACACACTCAACAATCGTTATGAAAGTTGCCCTATACTTAGCCTCACAACTGGAAGTGGCCACAGTAGGCTACTTCTTGCTCAACCAAGATATACATGAGCTACCAAGAATGAAGCAAAAGCCACTAGTGGACACACGAGTGTCATAGCAACCAGCCCAGTCACTGTCAGAAAAAGCATGCAAATCTGGCAGTAGTGATTCCCCCTTGGGATAAAACAATCCAACTAGTTGGGGACCACTCAAGTAGCAAAAGATGCGCTTAACCGCTTGCCACTACTTGACACCTGGGCAATGCATAAACTTATCTATGAGACATCAAACTGAATATCTTGTCGAGTAATGCATAAGTAAATCAAGCATGCAACAACCTGCTGATAGAGAACAGCATCAAATGCATCTCCAGCATCATGAAGACTCAATCATAAACCTATCTCCATAGGAGTGGCAATAGGCTTACAATATTCAAGGCCAAAATGTTGCAATAATGTGTCAATATATTTCATTTGACACAAAGCCATTCCACCATCAACTTGCATAAATTGAATGCCCAAATAGTCTTGCAAATGCCCGAAAGCAGACATATCAAATGAGGCATGCAAATCAGCCTTAAAATCAGCAATATGCGTGTCACGAGGACTAGTGAGCAGCATGTCATCAACATATACCGCAATGATCAGAAGCACATCATTAGCATGCTTAACATATAAGGTGCTTTCAGTTGGACTGTTCTCAAAACCATGTGCAATAAGATAGGCATGTGTTGTTGTAGTATGCCCTTGGGAAGCGTAAACCCTCACCACCTTGCATCGAAGCAAGAAGGAAGGCTCAAGAATGACTCTCCTTTCATCCACCCCAACCTCCAACATGTTCAAGCCATTGGCCATCAGCCTGCAGCTATGCCACATGCTTGAAAACATGGAGAGAAGAGAGTCAAGGATCCTAGTCACATATGTAAAATACAAGAAATTTGCAACATTCTACCTACACACAGGAAACACAAGCATGCACACACACCTCACACTCTCACACTCTAAGACTAAATACATATATGCACAAAGCCTTAAGAGAAAAGAGAGTTCTTCCATTCAAAAGATATATATATGAGAGCACCTCGAAACAAAAGCTCTCTCCTTTACAAAAATGACCCTCTATATATAGGCTAAACACAATTCCCCATGTGTTCCTTTTGAAAAGTAAGAAAGGGAACATGTGCTCATATCTTTCTAAATCTTTGCAAATATTCCTTCTAACAACCCACTCCAAGGAAATAAAGGTGTGGGGAATTCTTCTACGTGGGATTTTATATATGTGTGCAAAAAGGTCTTTTATTTGAGGAGGCTTCAATACCATAGCCTAAGGGAAATATCAAAAAGGGCTAAGGAGAGTGTTCATATGGACACAACTCCTAAATACAAGAAAAGGGTATTTTTATGAGTACTAAAGGGTGCCATTACATAAGAGAAATTGTGAGCAACCCTCATAAACCAACACTCTCCTCCCCCTAGACTTTGTCATCCTCGATAAAGCTAACATAGAAGAAGCATACATTGTTGAACTGGTTCCAGCTTGAGTCTTCAATTCTTCAAATCTGTAGCTTCTTCAAGTTTGAAATTTGCAAGTCTGCAAGTCTTCAGTCTTCAGGTTTTCAATGCTGAGCGACACAATCCCCTTGGGGGGCAGTCAACCTAGCCTCCATCCCAATGTGCAACACTTTGTAAGGCCGTAAATGCCTTCTCAAGAAGCTCCAAAACCTGAAAGTTAAAACATACACACCAAGTAAACTGAATCTGAAAAGAATCTTTTATTCCAATTTTAGTTTCCACTTCACGGAACATCAAGTTCTACAATATGGGCTCTTCAAGCAAAAAGTCCTCATGAAGATTTGGCTTGTTCCTACAGTCCAAAAGTAGCTCAAAAGACATAGAGCCCTATAACATTTCATATTGCTCATAGGCTAACCATAATCACCTAGTCCACCACAAGTGCATGTGTGACTCATTAGAGAGTAAAACATAACTGTGATACGGTTCCTTTTTTGTGCATTTATGCAAATAGAAACATGTTTGCATCATTCTTCATTGTGTGTATGTTATGTGTTTCCTTTTCAACAAAAGTGTGTAGAGAACAATCAATCAGAGTGATGCATCATGAAATGAAAGCACACAATTATTCCTCAAGCAACCAAGGATCAAAATAGCTACTTTTCAATGTGTAGTTGGAGTTTTAGACTCCCCCCTCATGCAAACTCAACCAATAGCAGTGCATCAATGCTTCCAACATGTCAAGGAGTGCATCCCCTGCAATTCCAAAGTTGATAAGGCATGTTCAATGTGTCCCATAGGGTCAGTCATTCAACAAGAGTCATCATCATGGACATTTCCTAATACATGCCTCCAAAAAGAAGATAGAAAGTTCAGTCATGAATCATGATTTTAATGCAATACATATGAGGATGTCTACAGGCTGATTGGGTTCTTAACAGAGCATTTACACATCAACCTTATGGTACTAGTAGTTTCCTTTGTACCAAACACAAGTGATTACACAAAACCAGCAATTTTATCCACTTCCAATGATTATGAAAATAGCATGCTATAGAAACTTCCCCAAGACTAGGAATCACCATCATCCTTCCTTGAAGCTCCCAAAAGCTCTTTTCAACATTTGGTTGCCAGGTTGGACACCATGCCCAAGGAGAAGAGTCACAATACTCTAGTCTCCTACATTCCTACAAACTTTCCATTAAGCAAGAAGATCATATATATGATAAATGCACAGATATGAGGTCCCTAAAGGAGTCAACAATCTTCAAACCCAACATGTGTATCACTCCTTGGTGGGGCTTCAAAACCTTCAACTCGAAGAACTATCAGGAAGCACATATGGCACTTAATTCCAAGCAGCAAGCAAAGCATGGAGCATCCCAAAGCCTGCCATTAACACATGCAACTGGTTTTCCCCTTTTCACAATAACATAATGAATGTCATGCTTTGCTCATAGATGACAAAGTCTAGAGTCCATATCCTGCAAAAGACAACAAGGGAGTGTGGCGCTTCCGGTAGCACAATAACATGGGAAGGTGAGAAACATATTTGAAAACATGCATACACTCAAGGAGATCAAATATCCTCAAAGCATGGGATTGAAGTGGGCAAAAGGGGGTCACCCTCTAAGCCCAAGGTGTGCCAAGGGTGGCCTTACGACACCACCTTGAACACTTGTCCCATAGCCTTACACCACTATGGACACAATATGACATCCCAAGAGTGATGCGGATGTCCAGGAGAGTAAGAAAAGCTTGAATCTTCCCACCAAGCCATGAAGTGCATCTTCAGATATTCAAGGATTCTTGGCCACCAAGAATTAAGTTGTCCTCAAGGGAGAAGCTCCAACTTGTTCATTAAAACCTGTGTAAACCTCAAGATCATATTCACAAATACTTTTACATTGAGAACCTTAAAAGGATCAAACATCTCATTCTCACTCTAAGGGCCATGAGAGAAGGCATTATTTTTTCCATGAAGAGTGACTATAATGGGGACTTGTTTTTGAGAATAGAAGAGAGTCATGAGCTTTCAGGACGCAATCCCAAATATATGGCAGTCACCAAAGGAGTGAAACCAATTAATCTTCAAAGAGACCATAAAGAATTTTTAGTGTTGCCAATTGTTAATAAGTGACCCTTGATCTTACCATGCAACTCCATTCTAAGCCAAAAATGTCTTGCAAACATAATATGTTCTGCACGTGTGACCATTTGCAATGAAACATAGGAGATATGCATCAAACATTCTTGTTCATTTGGTGTGTTATGTGTGCATATAAGCATAGGAGCGACGTTAGAAACTAGGTGAGTTGACACTCAAATAGTGTGTAATCATATCAAAAGTAAACGTGCATTCATTCCTCCACTCCATGCAAACACAAAGTTCTTTTCAAAGTGTGCATTCAACCAAGTTCAATCAACCAAAATCCAACCAATGACCAACACAATCAAACTAGTAATAACTTGTTACAACCCATGTCCTTGTGCACCTTCAATGTACCTGAAAAATTCATACAATGTTACAAGACATACATTCATAGCACCAATCACAGCCCTGGCCCCCAATTGATGGTAAGAGGTATGGACCCTGTCCCAAACCTAGGGCCCTCACGTTCCTTTGATCATACATAATTGATTATACTCAGCCAGAGAGAACAATAAAAATGGGCATGCAATTACATATCCATGCATCTAATTTTTCCATCTAATATCAAAGTATCAACACAAAAAATGCCACTCTTTTTCAAAGGGTGAAAGTCTAAGAAAATGAAACTCAATAGACATTTGGCAACAAGCACCTCATGCACGTTATGGCCTGGTTTTAGGGCAATGGACGTCAAGTTGACTTGGCAAACAATGTCCTAGAATAGTAGGCAACCTAATGCACATAGTTGTTCAACAATCCACAAAACGTGTAACCATGAAATGCATGGGCTTCTTAAGCATATGAGCACAATGATGCATAGGGAGAGCATATGTTGCTTCAATCCAGCGCAGTCATGTTTCCCAAAGGGCAGCAAAGAGGCAAGTTGTCCCCATGTCCCCCTTCATGCTATGGGTACCAACCAAATCTTAGAGGAGCCCAGGCTTCCTCCCATTACTCTCAGGTCTGCACACAATGAGCAGACACTAATCATAAACAAGATGGACTAGCATAAATGGGAAAGCAACAAAGAGCAATGACTTCACATTCCAAGCACAGAAAGCATCTCACGGTAAGGGTCTCCTCTTAAGATGTTATGCCTAGAAGGATGTTCCTAGGTCAACTCTTTGAGATCAAAGGTTTTAACTATGTTTCAAGCTCCATGATACCTGTAGAACATGCTAATGAAAATTGAAACATGAACAAGGACACAATCCATATTCTAGCAGTCGCACATCCCAGCACTATAAGGGCTGAAATCATCAAATCGAGCAAAAGGACATTATTAAGGCATCTCATAAATTTCCAAATCAAACAATCGTCAATGAGGAAATTGAAGCCACTATGCCAGTGTTTGAAGTCGCTGATGAAAAGTGATCTTAGCCCATGTTCTTTTCAAGAAATGATCCTTCAGGAATTAATTCTTGTTGCCTAGCACCAGAGTGCCTTCTAAATGTTTCTTTAGTACTCATGGCAATTTCCTATGACTGCTAGATTTCCACAATTGTGCACATTCAACATTAGAAATTATGTTCTTTTGAGAAACTATTCAAAATTTTGTAATACCATCAAATTATCGATCATAATAACATTCGGTTTACAACAGAATGGCACAACCCCATTGTTCTAAGTTCTACATAGAGATATGTGGAGAATATTAAGCAGAGAAGAAAATCATGGTGTCTAACTCAACTACTTATCCAATTATAGGGAAACAACTCAAAAAGAGCAATGAGTATACCGAATAGTACCATCTCACAATAAGCTATTGGAGTTAGATGTCTATGGAAGCATGCGAACAGCACAAGGAAGAAGAAGACGCTTGGAGCACAACACACAATACTGAATGTATTACTAGAGAATGTACAAAGATAAGTAGCCCATTAGGGCAATAGGCGTATATACAAGCCAAGGGAAAAAAACCTCCTAAAGAGGGAAAAAAGTGCCCCGGCGGTCCTAGTGTGTTCACACACATCACTACCTAAATATATCAACAAATCCCCCTAGGAGTGATGCGGTGAACAAGGAGCTAGCACTCATGTATAAGGAAGTGCCAAGCTATGTGGAAATCACTCCACAAAAGGATGTAAGCCCAAAGCTTTGCGAAAAGCTTTAAACTTCTCCCTAGGTAGAGCCTTCGTGAAAAGGTTTGCAATGTTCTCCTGTGTGGGCACATATGCCAAGGTGATCTCCCCAGCAAAGAACCTCTCCCTGACATAGTGATAATGCACCTCAATGTGCTTAGTGCAAGCATGGAACACAGGGTTCCTCACAATTGCCAATGCACTCTGACTATCACTGAAGATGGTGGTGGCAAAAGTTTGACCAACACCCAAATCAGCCATAAGGCGTCTGAGCCACACACACTCACCGGTCGTTGTGAAAGATGCCCTATACTCAGCCTCACAACTGGAAGTGGCCACAGTAGGCTGCTTCTTGCTCAACCAAGATATACATGAGCTACCAAGCATGAAGCAAAAGCCACTAGTGGACACACGAGTGTCATAGCAACCAGCCCAATCAGAGTCACAAAAAGCATGCAAATCTGGCATTAGTGATCCCCCCTTCGTATAAAACAACCAAGTAGCCAAGTACCACTCAAGTAGCAAAAGATGCGCTTAACCGCCTGCCAATCATTGACTCCTGGGCGATGCATAAACCTACTCATCTATGAGACAGCAAACTGAATATCTGGCCAAGTAATGCATAAGTAAATCAAGCATCCAACAGCCTGCTGATGGAGAACTGCATCAAATGCATCTCCAACATCATGAAGACTCAATCGTAAACCTGTCTCCATAGGAGTGGCAATAGGCTTACAATCTTCAAGGCCAAAACGCTACAATAATGTGTCAATATATTTTGTTTGACACAAAGCCATTCCACAATCAACTTGCATAAACTGAATGCCCAAATAATGATGCAAATGCCCCAAATCAGACATCTCAAATGAGGCATGGAAATCAGCAATATGCTTCTCAATATGACCAGTGAGCAGCATGTCATCAACATAGACAACAATGATCATAAGCACAACATTAGCACGCTTAACATATCAAGCTTTGGGGGAGCATGAGGCCTCAACTTCTCGACCTGAATGAACATCATCGTGACAATAGCAGCATCTACACCATTGCAGAGACACCAAAATGTCGTAACTAAAGCCTGAGCAATGGAACCACAACCTTGCACTAGTAGCTCCACTGCATAGTATCCTTAATCTATATGGAGTTAGAAACATACGCCATATTTCGTCCTTGTGATATAGAAGCACACAGGGAGCCTGGGCACAACCCAAACCATTGAGAAGATTGGGCAGGTCTGAAAAAGCGCTATGCAATAAGGGTATGTAAGGTTATCATGCATCCAACTGCTCCTCCAAGCGCCTAGGAACATAGAGAGGCAAGCACAATGATCAAATGAAGGTGCAGCACGAACCGGGTGTACACAGATACGAAAGGGGAGCCCCATCACTTCCAATTTGTCAAGAGATGGGCAAGTGATGATGCGCACAGAGCCTGAAATCCTGGGATACCAGCAAAAAAGGGAGAAACAAGAGGACCTGAACAAGAATGCATCTTCAAAAGTGCACCGAGTCATCTTATAGTTCCTTCAATAGCACCAGCGCAAGGGGGAACCCAGGGAAGTAGAGCATTGTGTTCAGCAGTATGTCATGACAATGCGCAACACTTCCATGATAGAATGATATGAGCGAGGAGACGCACAAACAAAGCAGGTAGGTGTAGCACAACCCGAGCCACAAGTGATGATGGGGAGTTTGATAAGCACGACTCCGACAGTAAATGGAGATGGGGAGTTCGATGGAGCTCAACCCAACAGAGCTCGACTCCACAGAGCACTCGAAGGAGGAAAGACTCTGAAGCATAAGGGGGATCAGATGATGCTCAACCTCGACAAACATACACAGAAGGGGGAGCATTTGATGCTCAACCCCGAAAATGACTCTAAGGCAGGCATGGGAGAGGATTAAGTTCCTCCCACCCACCCACCATCACGACATAAATGCCGACGAGAGGGAGGGTGACACATAATCACCACCAAATGGAGGCTCAGTCAATCAATAAATGCAAAAAAAATGTCCATTTTCTTCCAAACTTCGATGACCCACAGCTACACATAAATGCTCGTAAGAAAACTGCCCCACTCACATGAGATGAAGGGATCCAATGAGTAAAGCTTTTAAGCCAAATTGATTTATTCCCAGCTTTTTTTCTTTAGATTTTCTTGAAAAGAGGGAGGGCCCAGATAGACGACTACCCTTCCCCCAATCCAAGACACACACCGATTCCAAGAAATGTCAGAGATGAAAGATGATGCCCTATGTGTGAATGAAGATGTGTATATGTGTAGAAGTGAGAGAAAGAGAGAAGGGGGTTAGGGTGTGTTTTTGTGCATCAACCAAATTACACTACTAAAAACAAGAAATGGGGAGCTAATGGCCCAAAGGAAGGGTGAAAAATGTCATGCCAACACACATAACCTAGGTGTATAAGCAAAAAAATTTGCAAATCAATATCTTACCACATGCTCTTCAGCTCTCTAAGTGATGAAGGCCATTCTCCCCAGCAACGGTGCCAAATTTGTTGTTGTAGTATGCCCTTGGGAAGCCTAAACCCTCACCACCTTGCATTTCATCCATCGCAACCTCCAACATGTTCAAGCCATTGGCCATCAGCCCGCAGCTATGCCACAAGCTTGAAAACATGGAGAGAAGGGAGTCAAGGATCCTACTCACATATGTAAAATACAAGAAAGATGCAACATTCTACCTACACACACAGGAAACACAAGCATGCACACACACCTCACTCTCTCACACTCTAAGACTAAATACATATATGCACAAAGCCTTAAGAGAAAAGAGAGTTCTTCCATTCAAAAGATATATACATGAGAGCATGTCAAACCAAAATCTCTCTCCTTTACAAAAATGATCCTCTATATATAGGCTAAGCACAATTCCCAATGTGTTCCTTTTGAAAAGTCAAAAAGGGAACATGTGCTCATATCTTTCTAAATCTTTGCAAATATTCCTTCTAACAACCCACTCCAAAGGAAATAAAGGCGTGGAGAATTCTTCTACATGGGATTTTATATATGTGTGCAAAAAGGTCTTTTATTTGAAGAGGCTTCAATACCATAGCCTTAGGGAAATATCAAAAAGGGCTTAGGAGAGTGTTCATATGGACACAACTCCTAAATACAAGAAAAGGGTATTTTTATGAGTACTAGAGGGTGCCATTACATAAGAGAAATTGTGAGCAACCCGCATAACCAAACAACATGTATCTTTTCATGCCAAGCATGTGGTGCTTGCTTTATACCATAAACTTCACACCTGGTTTTCATGCCCTTTCTGCACAAAGCCACGGGGTTGAAGAACATACACTTCTTCATGCAAGTCACCATTCAAAAATGCTATTTTAATGTCCAACTGATGTACATTCCAACCATGATGAACAATAATCATTTGGCAAGTAGGAGCAAAGGTTTCATCAAAATCAATGCCCCTTTCTTGCACAAAACCCTTTGCAACAAGCCTAGCCTTATACCTGTCAATTGTTCCATCAGGTTTACACTTCAGCTTGTATACCCACTTAGTGCCAATGGCCTTCTTGCCAGGAGGCAAGTCACATAAAGACCATGTACCATTTTTCATGATAGCATCATATTCAGATTGCATTGCAGCCATCAAATGAAACAGGTGCAGTCTCATCATAGAGACAAGAGACAGCCATAGCATAGCAATCTGATGCAAAAGAGGCACTATGAGAGCCTGAACAAGTATGATATGATAGAGGTGCATCTAAGTTGTTGTCATGCAAAGTCTACACCAAGCATTTTGGCACAGTTTTTGCCTGCTTCATATCAGCTCTCTCATCAACAAGTGCATCATGTAAATCTGCATCGAAAATGGAATGATCTCCATCATCACATGAAACCTACAAAGATTGAAAAGTTGCTTGATTAGGACAAGCACTAGATGATCCACCTGCAGAAAGAGGCAGCAAAGTATCCTACATGTCTTTGGAGCTAATAGATGTCTCCTTAGTACATGAAAGCAATGGCTGAATAGCATCTTCCAACAAAACAACATCACAACTAACCAGAATTGGTTTAGTCTATGGATGATACAGACGATAGCCTTTACTTTCAGAACTGTACCCAACAAAAATACATTTTACTGCTTTATCATCCAATTTTCTATGATGTTGTTCAGGCACTAATGTATACGACAGACAACCAAAAACACACAGATGAGCAACAGATGGCTTGCGACCATTCGAAGCCTCATATGGAGTGATAGACTGCACTGCTTTAGTGGGACACCTGTTAAGTACATATGTTGCACACATAATAGCCTCAAGCCAAAAACTATGTGGTAAAGTGTGACTCTTGACCATACACCTTGCCATCCCCATGAGTGACATGTTCTTCCATTCAACAACCGCATTTTGTTGAGGTGTATATGGCACTATACACTTATTTTTTGTCCCACGTTAAGCCAAAAATGCAATAAAGTTAGAAGACATATATTTTGCCCCTCGATCAAAATGGAGGGTGCCCATTTTACATGCTAATAGATTTTCAGTCGAAACCAAAAACTGTTTGAAGCACATGAACACTTCGAACTTTGCCTTCAATGGATATACCCATGCATGCCTGGAAAAATCATCAATGAAAGTCACAAAGTAAAGATAGTTCCCAAAAGTAGATGTTTGCATAGGACCACATACATCACTATGTACAAGCTGCAATTTCTGAGTAGCGTGAACTGAACCATCTTTTGGAAAGGAAGAACACCGCATTTTGCCCAAAATATAGCCTTCACATGCATGTTTATTGGGTGCCTCGAGTTTGCGCAAAGAGGACACCATTTTAGATTTCTGTAGGCATAACAAACTAGCAAAATTCAAATGACCAAATTGTGCATGCCAAAGCTTTGCATCTAACATAGCCTAAGAATCATGTACTGCACATGCCAAATCATTTTTAAACCTTTCATAGTATGAGCTTATATAGCCCATGACATAAAATGCCATAAGCAATAATGACGTCGTCATTAGATAGATCATGAACTGTACATCTGTCATCAACAAATTTCACAACCCAATCTTGGCTAATGCAGAAACTGATAACAGATTTTTCTTGATCCTTGGCACAAACAAAGCATCTGACAAGGTGAAAGATCTACCATTAGCAGTAGTGAAAATGATCATACCAACTCCCATAATAGGATAGGAGGAGTTGTCGGCACATGTAACAGTATTCGCTGTAGGGGCAGGCTCGAGTGAAGAGAAGAAATTACACTGCAAGGTAATATCTTTGGTCACTCCACTATCAAAGTACCAAACATCTAAGTCTACTACAGACATGTAGTGCTCATGAGAAGACGGGTCAAAACTCCAAACAGTAGTAAACGCCCATTCTTCTTCCTGCACAAGATTAGCAGACTCTGTTTTTTGTGTAGAGGCCTCTACAACAACCATTCCGGCCTCTTTCTTCTTTGCCTCTTTAGTAGATAGTTTTGCACACTTCTTAATGACATGATCATTTGGTTTATAGTATTTGCAAAACAATTTCTGCTTTTTTTATTTCTTCTCATCTTTGTCTTCCTTCTTTGAATGTGCAACATTTGCAAATTTCTACTTACTAGTAGAAGAGCTCCATTTACCTTTGCCCTTTTGACTAGCCAGGAAAGCTTGATCTGCAACATGCATGATGGACCTGTTCTACCTGTTAAAAGGGATTTTTTCAATAGATCCACTTTTAATCTCTTTTTGGGTTCTTGGGGATGGGAGGGGTCTGACAATGCAAAGGCCCTTTATGGATTTTCCCAATTAACTAATTACCCAAACAGTAATTATACACTCAGGCATTACTTCTGTTACACAATCATAATCTTCCATTTACGGTATCATCACACATTATCTTATCGCACAGTCGTTCAATCACATAATCGAACATATCTATTCATGTTACTACAGTAATACTGTGTAGTATTAGTTTACGACAATTCAATAAGAATAGATTTAACCATACTCAGATATATGCAAACTCTGAACTACGACGTCTCCGCAAGGCCGCAAATTACCAAGACAGACAGTCTGGCGATCCCGTCTCTTCTCGCACCGGAGAACCCCGTAATGTCTCTTCATTAATGAATAAAAAGGGTTACATCACTTCGCAACGACCTTTCGGTACGTGCGGTATATGAAAATATATTCATTAGGGGAAAAAATGAACCCTTCTTGGGCCTTTTAGCTCAAGGAGTGATTAGGGATCCACCAATGAGATGTGAGGAGTGGCCACAGTCTAGTTCACTAATCCCCTAGTCTAGACATAGGGTTCCCTTGTTTTTTTGTGGTCAAAGCTAGTATCAAAGGATAGAACCACTAGTTCTTCTTGTAATCTGGTTTTCGGGGCCTTCAATTTTCGTTATATCCGTTGGATTGACTAAAAGATCTAAAGGTTGTTATTAAATCAGACATAAAATAATCACATGTAATCTTAGCCATTGGATGAAGGGTGGATCTAATGGTCCTTTTTAAATTCCACACGCAACTTACGGCGTCAAATGCACATCGTTGGATCAATCTTTCAATCCAATGGTTCAAATGATTTTATGGAATTTTGTGCACCCATTGAATTAGAGCCATTGGATATTTGAACCATCGAGCGGTCGTGCTTCACTCTTGCGCAAACGAATCCTAGAGATTTGTCGTTTTCTGCCAGGTGTGTGTGAGTTGAATTACATCCATTCGATTTTCACATGATCTAATGGCTATCAAGCCATCACATTATGAGCCATTGGATTGAAACACCATCGAACGGCCCACGCGCTATACCGACATGCAACTGTACAAGTTCTTTGTCGTTTTCTGCCAGGAAAACTCCCAAACTCCACCATTGTTTTGTCGTTTTATGCCAGAGAGAGTTCGCGCGTGAGAGACTGAAGTGGATAGATTTGTCCGTTTGTGACAGAAGCTCCCCATCTCAATCACAACCATCCATGAGAATGATCCAACGGTTACCTATCACCATGAATCCCATGCGACTGATCCAATTTTTCAGAAACATTATTTTAATAAGGAAAACCACTAGTGGTTTTTTCTCGTGTCCTTAATCACCAAAATTATGAGCTTAATCATGAATCCTTACGAGGCCCAAACGGGGCTCATTTTTTCCCGTAATGTTATTACATTATGCCAATCCGGCGGCCTAACACTGGCATGCACGGTGGACTCGAACCCGTAGTGAAAAGAAACTAAGGCTCATCTACAATGCCTTGGATATACATAGTTCTTGCTAATTTGAAGGTTCTAGAGATTTTCTATTTCAATGAATCTAGCATCAACTTTAATGTCTCCGGCTCCACCAACTGTGCGTCAGTTCGGACCGAACTTGCCGCAATGACCTGACTCATCAAAACTTCAGTCTGGGTGTGCAAAAACGCTTCTTGTAAGTAAAAGTCATTGGCAAGGGCTGCATCGCGGCTCAATCGCATATCTTCAATTTGTCCATCTATTCTGAATAGTCGCTCTGCTTGAAAGCCTAACTGCTTTTCTCTTCGTTCCAACTCCTGAGCTTGATATTGAATTGTTTGATAATAAGCATCTCTTTCTTTCTTAATCCCTACTACCTCCTTCTGAAGTTGAATTGTCAGACTCATATGTGCTTTTAGAGCAGAATTTGCCTGGAAAAGATCGGCAGTTGCGGTCTGTAGTTCGGCAGTAGTCTGCTTAGCCAAATTAGCCATTTCTTGTCCTCTCTGCACGACCTCATCAAGCTCAACGCGAGTTTCTTCTAAAAGATTGCCGAGAGCAATCCAAGCATCCTCCTTATCCTGTACCAATTGATTTGATTGCTTGATTTATTCATCACGAGCAATTAAAAGAACATCCTTGGCTTTTAACTCAGCCAGAGCATCATCGCGTTGAGCAATAAGATTATCCTACTCTGTAAGGCGAGCTTGAAGTTGCTGAAGTTGAACCTGCAAAGCATGATTTTCTACCTTAACTGCATTTGCTTCTTCTTGTAATGGGGCAATATCTACTTCTAATATATCCACTTTGTGCTGTAATTCATGTCGAATATGATCGGTTGCCTGCTTCATTTGCATAGGTAACTGCTGAGAGAATTGGACCAACAGTCAACCCATCGATTCGAATTCATTAAACATTGGAGCCGGAAGAGGAAGAGGAGGAAGTGGCTGAGATGAAGAGGCTGATAATAGGTGAGGGAAGGTGGTGGAGAGTAATTGGGAGAAGAAGATGAAGTAGCGGATGCTTCAGGAACAATAGGTTGAACACAGACAAGGGACTCAACCGGGTTTATTGGTGGAGGAGTAGGTATCAAAATTGTCTGCCTGCTCACCTCAGCCTTGTCGATTACAACTTCAATCATGGTTATCACCTCGTTAAGAATTTCAGCAACAGTTTCATCCACAACTTCTTGATTCTGCTGATGAGAATCCTCCCGAGAAGAAACTTTGTCAGAGTCTTCGGTGTGGGCATCTTGATCCTGCTGCTTATTTGGAGAAGAATGATCGGAAGATTCGACATGAATAGATGTAGCGGTGTCATGGAAGACTTCTTCTTCATTGCCAACCTTTGATCCTTGCACCTGGCTCTCAGAGGGGCTTATACGTCTGCATTTCTGGCGAATACATTGGAAGAGATCTTCATCGTCATCCTCTGCGTCCTCGAGCACTTGAGCAGATTCTTCATGGAACAAGATGGGAGCGGTTGGAGGCGGTTGCGCGGCTTGTATTACTGGAAAGAGAAAAGTGAGGATATGGGGAAGACGAGAACGCAGAATGATGGAGAGTGTTAATCTCCAAAAGAACACATTGACCTTGAATTTAGACCACCTCTATATCAAGAACAACTTCAGACTCCACCAAACTTAGAGAACATTCACCAACTTATCAGAAAATCAACTATTCTGAAAAACTCAACTTCTCAGAAAAGTCTGCTGCAGATTAATCTCTAATTGACTAACCATTTGTGTAAAGTTTTTTATAAAACTTTGTAGGTTACTTCGCCTTAAGGTTGCGCACCTTTTGCAACTTGAATCTCTTAAAATGATTCAGTATACTCTGAGAAATAACACAAACAAGTTACCTATGTGTAAATCTCCTTCTCTGCAGTAGCGACTTCAACACCTGCAACTTCTTAGCTTTGATTCTCCCAATATCGAACCTGTTTGATAAAATCCTTTTAGTTGTAGATAGCTTATCCCCTAACTTAGATTTTGAGCTATCACATGTGTAAAACTTTACACTGTGCACTGAGCACTACTCATTTTCTTGAATTCGAAATCTGCGCCTGTTTCAGGAGACTGTGAACATTCTTCACATATGAATGTTCCTACACACAATTCTCTTAACCTGATTACAATTGGAAGCTAAAACTTTGTACAGAGGTTGATCAACTCTAGACTTAGACTTGTACAAAAGCATTCCACAAAAGCTTTACCACAGAAGGAGAGGACACAAAAACTTCGGGCGCAATTTTTCTTCTATTCCTCAGAAATTCAGAATTGAGTTGTGAGAGAGACTTCTTCTCATTCCTATGAACTCTAATGAGTCTTACAACTTACAAATGCACTATTCTCATACTCTCCTATTGTCTCCTCTATTGCCCCGACATTTTTCCAAAGTATTTATAAGCAAATATGTACAAACTTGTAACAAGACAAAAGTATAAGTGATCTATGTCTTCACTAATGTACATATGTGTACATATCATTCATCCTGTGAATGTAACCACCTTCTTTGCTTCAAAACTTGATCTTATCTTCAATTGGTGATTGGTCTGCACCAACAGCTCCCCCTCAATCATCAATTGAGGTTTCTCTTATCTTCTTTATGCCTGCCATATCTTTGAACTTCTGTAACTTTGGTCCATCTAAACTTTTTGTAAGCATATCAGCTATCTAATCTTTTGTTGAAGTATGTATAACTTCAATCTCCTTATCCATCACCTTCTCTCTTAGAAAGTGATACTGTATCTCAATGTGTTTGGTCCTAGCATGAAAAACAGGATTAGCAGCTAGATATAATGAACTCAAGTTATCACCATAAATGATAGGTATGCTCTGTATAATATCAAAACTCTTCATGAGAGTCTTAAGCCAAATCACTTCTTTTGCAGCTTCAACCATGCCTTTGTACTCTGCTTCTGTAGATGACAAAGCAACTGTATGTTGCTTCTTTGAGCACCAGGAGATTAACTTATCTCCCACATAACACATGTATCCATAGGTTGACCTTCTATCATCTGGATTACCTGCCCAATCTGCATCACTATAGATCTTGATATTTGTATCTGATGTAAAACCATAATACAAACCTTCCTTGAGTGTACCCTTAATGTACCTCAACACTCTTTGAGCTGCAATCCAATGCTCTTTTCTAGGACAATGCATAAATTGAGACAACACCCCAACTGCATATGATAAATCAGGCCTAGTTAATGTAGCATAGATAAGACTACCAACCAAACTCTGATATTGCTTCATGTCCTTGAACTCTTCACCTCCAAATCTGCTTAATTTGTGATTCACCTCCATTGGAGTAGGTGCTACTCTGCAATCATTCATTTTAAACTTGGTTAACAAGTTCTTCAAATACCTCTCTTGAGTCACATACACTCCATGTTAAGTGTATGAAATCTCCATGCCCAAAAAATATGACAAATCTCCCAAGTCACTGATTTTGAACTCTTTCTCCATTTGCTTCTTTAGGCTTTGTATGCCTTTCTCATCTGTACCTGTAAGAATTATATCATCAACATATATACATATGTAAATGAACCCATCATCACTTGCTTTAACAAGCAAGCTACTATCTGCTTTGGATACTTGAAATCCAAGTTCTTTTAGGAACTTTACAAGCCTATAGTTCCATGCCCTTGGGGCCTGCTTCAAGCCATATAAAGCTCTCTTGAGCTTACACACATGATCTGGATATCTTCCATCTTTGAATCCTTGAAGTTGCTCCATGAAAACATCATCTGAAATATAACCATTCAAAAAAGCATTCTTCACATCTAATTGACACAATTCCAACCTTTGCCTGCAGCAATTGCTATGAGTGTTCTGATGGTTGTCATTTTTGCCACTGGACTATAAGTCTCATCATATTCAATACCATATGTCTGAGCAAACCCTTTTACAAAAAGTCTAGCTTTGTACCTAGACACACTTCCATCTGCAAATCTCTTTGTCTTATAGACCCATTTGCATCCAATGATCTTCTGGCTATTTGGCTTTGGAACCAAATCCCATGTTTGATTCTCCATCAATGCATCATATTCTTCTTGCATAGCTTTTTCTCAAATCTCCTTACCTTTTGCCTCTTCATATGTAGAAGGGTCTTCATCTGCTTTAATCATGTAAGCATAATCCTTAGTAGTCAAGAATGAAGTATCATAGCTATACCTTGTAGGTTGCCATCTGTTCCTTGTAGACCTCCTAAGTTCTCCACTTCTTGAGGTTTCTGGTTCTTCACATTCAGGATCAAATCTTGGTGTTTCTTCCACTTCAACCTGCACTTCATTATTCTCTTGCTCATCAAATATCTGAACCTTTGATTTACCTTTCCTTTGGCTCACAATTTCTTCATCATCTGTATTTATATTGATAGTACCTGCATACCAAGTACCTTGCTCATCAAATGTAACATCTTTTGATACAAGAAAATGCTTTGTGGATGGATTCCACAACCTATATCCCATCTGCTTATCATCATAACCAATAAACACATATTTTTCAGCTTTAGGTTCCAATTTGTGCCTTAATTGTGATGGCACATATGCATAGGCCAAACATCCAAATACTTTGCAATGGTCTAGTGTAGGTCTCTTACCCCACCATGCCTCATAAGGTGTCATACCCTGCAAGGCTTTACATGGTAGCCTATTAACCAAATAAGTAGCTGTATTTACAGCCTCAGCCCACAAATAATTTGGGCAATTTTTCTCCTTCATCATGGATCTTGCAAACTCAACAAGAGTCCTATTTCTTCTTTCTACTACACCATTTTGTTGAGGAGAGTACCTGCAAGTAACCTCTCTTTTTATACCTGCATTCCACAAGTAATCACTGAACTCATTTGAAAAATACTCTCCCCCTCCATCTGACCTTAGTCTCTTCAATTTTTGACATGTAATCCTTTCTGTATATGCATGATAGTGTTTAAATGTATTAAACACTTCTGACTTTTCTTTAATCACATAAATTGTGATCCAACTGGTAGCATCATCAACATATATGACATAATATCTTGAACCATTTATACTAAAGTCCTTTGAAGGACCCCACACATCTGTATGCACCAACTCAAGTTTCTCTGAATACATAAACCCATGCTTGGAATAGGATTGCTTATGAGCCTTACCTAATTGACGTGCCTCACATCTGTATGTCATGTGTTGACCTGCAATGTTAGGCAACCCAAGCACTGAATCATTGTTAATCATTTCTTTAATACCTCTCTCATTGAAATGTCCAAGTCTTTTGTGCCAAAGATCTAACTCAGAGATCTTATGTCCTCCATAAGTGAACAAGGCATGACCAACATTACCTTGAATCTTCAATGTGAACAATCTTCCTTCTTTCTTTCCTGTAACAACCTGTTTATACCCTTGACTAGGGTCTTCAACATAGACTCCATCATTGGTGAACCTTACCTCATATCCTTTTTCCACAATTTGACCTACACTGATCAAATTCTTTGGAATTGTGGGAACATAAAGAACCTTACTCAGAAGAGTGCTCCCATCTTTAGCTTTGACTGAACCAATTGACTTTACCTTATGCTTTGTATTATCACCTGTCTGAACTGTATGATTAATTGCATTATGATCTAGATCAGTCATCAAAGCAATATTTCCACTTAAATGATTACTACATCCTGAATCAATATAGAACACTCTCATGTCCTCATGTGAGGTTTCACATGTTGCATTCATAATGAGAGTCGAGTCCTCCTTCTAATCTGATGCATAGTTGTAGTAGGTGTTATTATAGGATTGATTTTGGAAGCTTCTTCCTCCACCTCTTCCAAAAGAATTCCTACCACCTCTACCTCTGAAGTTTCCTCTCTGAAATCTACCACCTCTTGCTCTTTGATTAAAGTTCTGATAATTACCATTGTTCTGATTATTGTGCCAACAATCATGAGATAGATGATTGGTCTTACCACATATCCAACAAGCTCTTGCATTATCTTTGTTGTTTCTGCCTCTTCCTCTACTTCTGCCATTTCCTCTTCCTCTTATGAAATTTGCTTGGTTTGAAGTACCTTCTTCTTCACCTGATTGTTGCTTTCCTTTGTTAGCTTTCTTCTTGTCTTTAGAGTACATTGCATGACCTGCACTCTTATCAACATCTCCTTTGATATCATTCTCAAAAGTTAGCATATGACCTAACAATTGATTCAAATCAGGAGTGAAGTGATCTAATGAAAGTTCTGTAGACAAAATAAAAGGCTTCCACTTCTCATCTCCTCTTAGCCCTGTGAGAATTTGTCTTACCAATTTATCTTCTTCAATATCTTCATCCACTGCACCTAAAGAATCTGCAATGTCCTTCATCTTTGTCACATAATCAGAGATTGATTGTGAGGCCTTCTTCTTGAAAGTAGTAAATTATGCCCATAGTGAAGCCTTCCTTGATTTGGTTGTGTTTTGGAAATGCTCTTCCAAAGCATTCCAAATGTCACACGCACTTTCAAGTCCTCTAATGTGAGGAAGCAAATAGTCATTGACTGCCATGTAGATTATGCTCCTTGCTTGAGCATCCTTCTTCATCCAATTCTTCATGTCTGCAAGCTCCTCTCTAGTTGGAACACTAGAGTCTCTAAATTCTAGCTTTTCTTCCTCTCCTGTGATGTATCCCATCAGATCTTTGCTCATAAGATGAGCTTCCATCCTCATTGACCATGCACGATAGTTCTCTCTATCCAGCTTCTCAATTTGGAGACTATCTCCCATTGTTTCTTTACCTGTATTGCCAATTCTTTAATCTTTATGAGAAATAAATGTACCTTGACTTTGAATCTTACTCCTTCTGATCCTTTTGATAACTTCAGTGTGTCTACCTTCAAGTTTTCTTCAACCTTTATCCTTTTGCACCTTCGAGAAGTAAAGATTTGTATTTCTGCAGTAGTCGGAGTCTTCTTCACTTCAATTTTGACACATCCTGCTCTGATACCACTGATGGAGAGTGTTAATCTCCAAAAGAACAAGTTGGCCTTGAATTTAGACCACCTCTATATCAAGAACAACTTCAGACTCCACCAAACTTAGAGAACATTCACCAACTTATCAGAAAATCAACTATTCTGAAAAACTCAACTTCTCATAAAAGTCTGCTGCAGATTAATCTCTAATTGACTAACCATTTGTGTAAAGTTTTTGATAAAACTTTGTAGGTTACTTCGCCTTAAGGTTGCGCACCTTTTGCAACTTGAATCTCTTAAAATGATTCAGTATACTCTGAGAAATAACACAAACAAGTTACCTATGTGTAAATCTCCTTCTCTGCAGTAGCGACTTCAACACCTGCAACTTCTTAGCTTTGATTCTCCCAATGTCAAACCCGTTTGATAAAATCCTTTTAGCTGTAGATAGCTTATCTCCTAACTTAGATTTTGAGCTATCACATGTGTAAAACTTTACACTGTGCACTGAGCACTACTCATTTTCTTGAATTCGAAATCTGCGCCTGTTTCAAGAGACTGTGAACATTCTTCACATATGAATGTTCCTACACACAATTCTCTTAACCTGATTACAATTGGAAGCTAAAACTTTGTACAGAGGTTGATCAGCTCTAGACTTAGACTTGTACAAAAGCATTCCACAAAAGCTTTACCACAGAAGGAGAGGACACAAAAACTTCGGGCGCAATTTTTCTTCTATTCCTCAGAAATTCAGAATTGAGTTGTGAGAGAGACTTCTTCTCATTCCTATGAACTCTAATGAGTCTTACAACTTACAAATGCACTATTCTCATACTCTCCTATTGTCTCCTCTATTGCCCCGACATTTTTCCAAAGTATTTATAAGCAAATATGTACAAACTTGTAACTAGACAAAAGTATAAGTGATCTATGTCCTCACTAATGTACATATGTGTACATATCATTCATCCTGTGAATGTAACCACCTTCTTTGCTTCAAGACTTGATCTTATCTTCAATTGGTGATTGGTCTGCACCAACACAGAAGGTCACCCTTATTGACCTGTTTGATAACCGCGACACATTCATGGTGAATGCACCGGAAATAAAAGAAAGCAAAATTGACAGGCTCGCGAGAAGCCATGTCAATCATCGAATAGAAGGGGTGCGAGATACCGTAAGTGCGTTTTTGCAAATTCAAAATGGCGACTAAAAACTGCAGAGCAGTGCACTCTGGTTCGGGTCTACACAGAATGGCGTACTCATTAGATGAGTGCGGAGGAAACAACTCCTTCATGGTGGCTATAGGAAGGAGTGGACCATTCTCCAATCCTTTCGTAGGGAGACGGAAAGCTGCAGCAAACGAAGCTAAAGTGATCACAACGTGGGATAGGAAGCAGGCGATCGGCCAACACTGCTTTGTAGCAGGTGTAGAGGCGATGGTAGCAATAATTTGTGCATAAAATGGCTGACATTCCACTGAATGCCAGGGCAATTCAGTGAAATTCATCAAACCGCGAGTGCGCAAGTACTCACTCACTTCTGGAGTGAGTCCTGCACGGAAAGTAGCGACATTCGCTAAGGCTTCCATGGTGCGCACAGTAAGTACAAAGATACAGACGACAAGGAATGCACAATCACACAAACACAATAGCGATTAACAAGAAAAGAAACAAGATTAAGTAGTCACACAGACAACGTTAGGCGGGCGAAAACCCTAATCATCGCGTGATATTGGGAAGATATCCGTCATAATTACGGCATGCATGCAGTAGAAGAAACAGTAACACAGGGCGGCAATTAATCATAGTTAGATACCATAATGAGGAGATTACGGTCAGCGGTCAACCCAAATGCAGAGATAAACAGAATATAAGTAACACGCGAAGAAAAAACGAAGAACACGTCAGCGGTGATTAGGCTGTTGGTGATATGGGTGTAACTTGGAACCATTAACCACTTTTGGGAGGGGAACTCCAGTTAAGGTGGCCAACCTAAAAGTAGTGGATCCCACTTGCTCAATAATTTGGTATGGACCGAACCACCGTAATTTAAATTTTCCAGCAGACCGATTTGCTTTAGCATTGTAAAATAACACCAATTGCCCCACCGTAAACACAGGGGTCTTCAGGAAACGATCATGGGTACAAGCTTGACGAAGCTGAACTTCTTGAAGTACCAGAAAACTTTTCCATCGTTGTTCATCCAATGATCGGAGTGTATTCAACCGAAATGGCAAGGATTCTTTCTGTAGCAATTTCTGAGCTAAGGCAACACGTAGACTCGGCACTACTACTTCCATCGGTGCAATGGCTTCCAATCCATAAGCGAGTTTGAACGGGGTCATGCCAGTAGCTACTTTTTACATAGTCCGATAAGCCCATAGAACTGCAAGTAGTAGCTGGTCCCAACATTTCGGACATTCCAAAAGCAATTTGCGGAGCATAGTCAACAAAGTCTTATTGGTACTCTCCGCCAGACCATTGGCACGGGGATAATAAGGCGAGTTGAATTTGTGGACAATCTAAAATGTCTCGGTCAATACTTGCATTAAGTGGTTAACAAAGTGTGTACCTTGGTCCGTAACGATTCCCAAAGGCAACCCATAACGAGGAAAAACGTCCTTCATTAGGCATTTGGCCACCGAAACTGCTGTGGCTGACCGTAATGCCCAAGCCTCTGCCCACCGAGTGGCATAATCGGTACAAGTCAAGATATAGCGGCTTTGGTGAATTAGCTGGTGGTGTTATTTGTTGGTGCAGAGCAATCAACAATTGAAGTTCTGGAAGTCAAAGAATGAAGACAAGATCAAGTTTTGAAGCATAGAAGAAGTTTACATTCAGGAGTTGAAAGAAATGTACACATATGTACATTAGTTCAGATATAGGTCACTTATACTTTTGATCAGTCATAAGTTTGTAAATATTTGCCTATAAATACTATGGAAAATGTCGGGACAAGTATGAGAGAGCATGAGAATAGAGTAATCAGAAGTTGTATGAGTTTTTTAGCCATCTTAGAAGTGAGTTAAGTCTCTCTCATCACTAGATATAAAATTCTTAGAAATGAAGAAAATGTTGCGCCCAATGTTTCTGAGTTTTTTCCTTCTGTGTTAGATCTTTTGTGAAATGCTTTTGTACAAGTCTAAGTCTATAGGTGATTGACCTCTGTACAAATTTTTAGCTTCCAATTGTGATCAGGCTGAGAGAATTATGTGTAGGAACATTTGTATGTGAAGAAGTGTTTACTGGTTCCTAAAACAGGCACAAAATTTGAAGTCAATGTTTTGATCAGTTCTCCTTCCACAGTTTAAAGTTTTGAGCAAGTAAGCACTTAGTCTTTAAGTTGGAAAGTAAGCTACTTGTGGCTAAAAGCATTTGCTTAAACGGGTTCTATTCTTGGAGAACCATGTCTTAGAAGTTATAGGTGTCTAAATCGACTTCTCATAAGTACAGTTTTAGACATAGGTGACTTGTCAAGTTGATTTCTCAAAATTTACTAAATCTTTTAGAGTGATTCGACTTGGAGGAGGTGTGCAATCTTTAGGTGACACCTTGTGCAAAGTTTTATAAAAAACTTTACAGATTTGATAAGTCAATCAGAAAGATATGTGCAGCAGACTTTCTGTAGAATCATCCTTTTCACAGATTTTCCAGAATCCTTATAATTGAATGTTGATCCTCCAAATTGGTAAAGGTTTTGACTTACTTTTGATATAGAGGTGCTCTAATTTCAAGAGTAGGTTGTTCTTTTGGAGATTAACACTCTCCATCAGTGGTATCAGAGCAGGAAGCATCAGAATTGAAGGAAGGAGGATCCCAACTACTGCAGGTGCAAAGAATTCAACATCTGAAGGTTCAAAAGGTGAAAGCTTTAGAGCAAAGCTTGAGAAGGA
Organism: Ceratopteris richardii; assembly: GCA_020310875.1. Lineage (NCBI taxonomy): Eukaryota > Viridiplantae > Streptophyta > Polypodiopsida > Polypodiales > Pteridaceae > Ceratopteris > Ceratopteris richardii. Next base: position 164,180,705 of record CM035410.1, read on the forward strand.
GATCATACGACATCAAGGAAGTCAAAAGGAGTATTATTCGAAGTAAAGGTACATTTGTTACTCATAAAGTTTAAAGAATTCAATACACAGGACAAGAAAGGATGGGAGATTCTCTTCAGATAGAGAAATTGGATAGAGAGAACTATCCAGCATGGTCAATGAGGATGGAAGCTCATCTAATGAGCAAAGATTTGATAGGATATATTACAGGTGAAGAAGAAAAGCCTCAATTCAGAGATCCTAGTGTTCCAACTAGGGAGGAATTGTCAGATTTGAAGAATTGGATGAAGAGAGATGCTCAAGCTAGGAGCATTATCTATATGGCAGCCAATGACTACTTGCTACCTCACATTAGAGGTCTTGAAAATGCAAGTGATATATGGAATGCTTTGGAGGAGCATTTCCAAAACACCACAAAGTCAAGGAAGGCATCCTTGTGGGCAGAATTTACCACATTCAAGAAAAAGGCCTCTCAATCCATCTCAGACTATGTAACCAGAATGAAGGACATCGTAGATGCATTAGGAGGTGTTGATGAAAACATTGAGGAGGATAAATTGGTAAGGCAAATCCTTACAGGTTTGAGAGGTGATGACAAATGGAAGCCATTCCTTTTGTCTACTGAATTATCACTTGATCATTTTACTCCTGACTTAAATCAGTTGCTAGGACATATGTTAACCTTTGAGCATGATGTCAAAGGTGAAGGTGACAAGAGTACAGGTCATGCAATATACTCAAAGGATAAGAAGAAAATTAGCAAAGGAAAGCAACAAGCAAATGAAGATGAAGGCACAACTAGTCAAGCCAACTTCTTAAGAGGAAGAGGAGGTGGCAAAGGTAGAGGAAGAGGCAGGAATAACAAAGATGGAGTCAAAGCTTGCTGGATTTGTGGTAAGACAAATCACTTAGCTAATGATTGTTGGCATAATACTCAGAGTAATGGTGGATATAATCAGAACTTTAATTCAAGAGGAAGAGGTGGCAGAAATCAAAGAGGTAACTTCAGAGGTAGAGGTAGGAGAGGTTACTTTGGAAGAAATGCAGGTAGAGGATTCCAAAGTCAACAATACAATAATACCTACTACAATTATGCTTCAGATCAGAAGGAGGATTCAACAATGATAATGAATGCAACTTGTGAAAGAAAAAGTGAAGACCAAAGAGTCTTCTACATTGACTCAGGGTGTAGCAATCACCTGAGTGGCAACATAGCATTGATGACTGATTTGGAAAATAAGGTATCTAATCATGTTGTTCAAACAGGTGACAATACAAAGATAATGTGAAGTCAATTGGATCAGTGAAGGCTAAGGATGGTAGCACCCTCTTGAGTAAGGTCTTGTATGTTCCTACAATTCCTAAGAATCTGATAAGTGTAGGAAATATTGTTGAAAAAGGTTATGAAGTGAGATTCACTAATGAAGGAGTATTTGTGGAAGACCCTAGCAATGGGTATAAACAAATTGTTTCAGGGAAGAAAGAAGGAAGATTGTTCACATTGAAGATTCAAGGTAATGTTGGTCATGCCTTGTTCACTTATGGAGGAAATAAGATCTCTGAGTTAGATCTTTGGCACAAGAGGCTTGGACACTTCAATCAAAGAGGTATCAAAGATATGATTAACAGTGGTTCAGTGCTTGGATTGCCTAATGTTACAGGTCAACATATGACATACAGATGTGAGGCATGTCAATTAGGTAAGGCTCATAAGCAATCTTACTCCAAGCATGGTTTTATGTATTCAGAGAAGCTTGAGTTGGTACACACAGATGTGTGGGGACCATCAAAGGATTTCAGTATCAATGGTTCAAGGTACTATGTGATTTATGTTGATGATGCTACCAGATGGATTACTATCTATGTGATCAAAGATAAGTCAGAAGTATTTAGTACATTCAAACATTATCATGTGTATGCAGAGAGAATTACAGGTCATAAGTTGAAGAGATTAAGGTCAGATGGAGGGGGAGAGTATTTCTCTAATGAGTTCAGTGATTACTTGTGGAATGCAGGTATAAAAAGGGAAATCACTTGCAGGTACTCCCCTCAACAAAATGGTGTAGCAGAGAGGAGGAATAGAACTCTTGTTGAGTTTGCAAGATCCATGATGAAGGAAAAAAATTGCCCAAACTATTTGTGGGCTGAGGCTGTAAATACAACTACTTATTTGGTCAATAGGTTTCCATGTAAAGACTTGTAGGGTATGACACCATATGAGGCATGGTGGGGTAAGAGACCTACATTAGACCATTGCAAAGTATTTGGATGTTTGGCATATGCATATGTGCCATCACAATTAAGACACAAATTAGAACCTAAAGCTGAAAAGTATGTATTCATTGGTTATGATGACAAGCAGATGGGTTATAGATTGTGGAGTCCATTCACAAAGCAATTTATTGTGTCTAAGGATGTTAGATTTGATGAGCAAGGTACTTGGTATGCAGGTACTATCAATATTAATACAGATGATGAAGAAATTGTGAGTCAAAAGAAAGGTAAATCAAAGATTCAGATATTTGATGAACCAGAGAATAATGAAGTGCAGGTTGAAGTTGAAGAAATGCCCAGATTTGATCCTGAGTGTGAAGAACCAGAAACCTCAAGGAGTGGAGAACTCAGAAGGTCATCAAGACACAAGTGGCAACCTACAAGGTATAGCTATGACACTTCTTTTTTGGCTACAAAAGATTATGCTTATATGATTAAAGCAGATGAAGACCCTTCTACATATGAAGAGGCAAAAGGTAAGGAAAATTGGGAGAAAGCTATGCAGGAAGAATATGATGCATTATTGGAGAATCAGACATGGGATTTGGTTCCTAAACCAAATAGCCAGAAGATAATTGGATGCAAGTGGCTTTACAAAACAAAGAGATATGCAGATGGAAGTGTATCTAGGTATAAAGCTAGACTTGTTGTGAAAGGGTTTGCTCAAACATATGGTATTGATTATGATGAGACCTATAGTCTTGTGGCAAAGATGAAAACCATCAGGACACTCATAGTCATTGCTGGATGTAAAGGTTGGAAATTATGTCAATTAGATGTGAAAAATGCTTTTTTTAAATGGTTACATTTTAGATGATGTTTTCATGGAGCAACCTCAAGGATTCGGATATGGGAGGTATCCAGATCATGTGTGTAAGCTCAAGAGAGCTTTGTATGGGTTGAAGCAGGCCCCAAGGGCATGGAATTATAGACTTGTGAAGTTCTTGAAAGAACTTGGATTTCAAGTATCTAAGGTAGATAGTAGTTTGCTTGTGAAAGCAAGTGATGATGGGTTCATTTACATGTGCATATATGTTGATGATATAATTCTTACATGTACAGATGAGAAAGGGATTCAAAGCCTAAAGAAGCAAATGGAGAAAGAATTCAAAATCAGTGATATGGGAGATTTTTCATATTTCTTGGGCATGGAGATTTCATATACTCAACATGGAGTGTATGTGACTCAAGAAAGGTATTTGAAGAACTTGTTAATCAAGTTTAAAATGAATGATTGCAGGGTAGCACCTACTCCAATGGAGGTGAATCACAAATTGAGCAGATATGGTGGAGAAGAATTCAGGGATATGAAGTTATATCAGAGTTTGGTTGGTAGTCTTATCTATGCTACATTAGCTAGGCCTGATTTATCATATGCAGTTTTTTGTCTCAATTCATGCACTGTCCTAGAAAAGAACATTGGATTGCAGGTCAAAGAGTGTTGAGGTACATTAAGGGTACACTCAAAAGAGGGTTTGTATTATGGTTTTACATCAAATACAAATATCAAAATATATAGTGATGCAGATTGGGCAAGTAATCCTGATGATAGAAGGTCAACCAATGGATACATGTGTTATGTGGGAGATAAGTTAATCTCTTGGTGTTCAAAGAAGCAACACACAGTTGCTTTATCATCTATAGAAGCTGAGTACAAAGGCATGGTTGAAGCTGCAAAGGAAGTGATATGGCTTAAGACTCTGATGAAGAGTTTTGATATCATTCAAAGTACTCCTACTATTCATGGAGATAACATGAGTTCATTGTATCTAGCTGCTAACTCTGTTTTTCATGCCACGACCAAACACATTGAGATTCAGTATCACTTTCTAAGAGAGAAGGTGATGGACAAAGAGATTGAAGTCATACATACTTCAAATAAAGATCAGATAGCTGATATGCTTACCAAAAGCTTGGATGGACCAAAGCTACAGAGATTCAAAGACATGGCAGGCATAAAGAAAATAGAGAAAACCTCAATTGATGATTGAGGGGGAGCTGTTGGTGTAGAGCAATCAACAATTGAAGTTTTGGAAGTCAAAGAATGAAGATGAGATCAAGTTTTGAAGCATAGAAGAAGTTTACATTCAGGAGTTGAAAAAAATGTACACATATGTACATTAGTTCAGATATAGGTCACTTATACTTTTGATTAGTCATAAGTTTGTAAATATTTGCCTATAAATACTATGGAAAATGTCGGGACAAGTATGAGAGAGCATGAGAATAGAGTAATCAGAAGTTGTATGAGTTTTTAAGCCATCCTAGAAGTGAGTTAAGTCTCTCTCATCACTAGATATAAAATTCTCAGAAATGAAGGAAATGTTGTGCCCGATGTTTCTGAGTTTTTTCCTTCTGTGTTAGATCTTTTGTGAAATGCTTTTGTATAAGTCTAAGTCTATAGGTGATTGCCCTGTGTAAAAATTTTTAGCTTCCAATTGTGATGAGGCTGAGAGAATTATGTGTAGGAACATTTGTATGTGAAGAAGTGTTTACTGGTTCTTGAAACAGGCGCAAAATTCAAAGTCAATGTTTTGATCAGTTCTCCTTCCACTGTTTAAAGTTTTGCAAAAGTAAGGACTTAATCTTTAAGTTGGAAGGTAAGCTACTTGTGGCTAAAAGCATTTGCTTAAACGGGTTCTATTCTTGGAGAACCATGTCTTAGAAGTTATAGGTGTCTAAATCGACTTCTCAGAAGTACAGTTTTAGACATAGGGGACTTGTCAAGTTGATTTCTCAAGATCTACTAAATCTTTTGGAGTGATCCGACTTGGAGGAGGTGTGCAATCTTTAGGTGACACCTTGTGCAAAGTTTCATAAAAAACTTTACACATTTGATAATTCAATGAGAAAGATATGTGCAGCAGACTTTCTGTAGAATCATCCTTTTCACAGATTTTCCAGAATCCTTATAATTGAATGTTGATCCTCCAAATTGGTAAAGGTTTTGACTTACTTTTGATATAGAGGTGCTCTAATTTCAAGAGTAGGTTGTTCTCTTGGAGATTAACACTCTCCATCATTATTGGACCAATAAAATCTAGACCCCACTTCTGAAAGGGTTCTAGAGGTAAGACAGGTTGAAGGGGAAAGAAGTGCCGCTGTAATGGCTGTCCAGACCGTTGACAGGTATCACACTACTGCACAAACTGAGTCACATCTTTGTACATGGTAGGCCACCAAAGCCCACTTTGAAGAATTTTACGGTGAGTAAGATCAGCTACAAAATGTCCGCCCGAGGGTTATGAATGAGCCATAGCAATAACCGATTCTGCTTCATGTGGTGGGATACATCGAAGTAAAACACCAGTATGATCCATGTAGTACAGTTGACCTACAATCAACTGGAATCTGCGACTGTAAACTGCAAATTTCCATCGCAGAGCAGGGGGAGTTTGAGGAGGAAAACACCCGTCAGTGAGAAAAGTTAGTAACGTATCGTAGTATGTAGGGGGAACAAGAGGTGCAGTAGATTCTTCAATAGTTGGCTCAGTAGCGTAAATTGCTGGTGTAGTGTCATCAACCCCCATCGGAGCTTCACCGGAATCCAACCGAGATAGAAAATCCGCCAAGGCGTGTGCTGTGCCGAGTTGATGAATAACTTCATAGTCGAATTCCTGTAATAATAGAACCCATCGAGCCAAGCGACCACCTAAATGTTGCTGTCGGACCAAATATACAAGTGCGGCATGATCCACGTGGAAGGTGAACTTTCTGCCCAACAAATAATGGCGGAACTTCTTCACAGAGTACACCAATCCGAGACATTCTCTTTCGGTCACTGAATAGTTTCTTTCAGCAGGGGCTAATCGGCAACTTGCATAATGTATAGGCCGAAACCATTTATCCATTTGCTGCATTAGCACACTTCCAATAGCGATGTCCGATGCATCCACAAAAACATGGAACGGACGATCCCAATCAGGTGGTTGCAAAATTGGAGCCTACATCAATAACACCTTTAAACGATCAAATGCATTTTGGCACTCCGGTGTCCAATCATACTGCCGCGGAGCACTAGTCATAAGCCGATTGAGCGGTGTTGATAAATGAGCTAACCACCGTAAATGTCTGCCATGCCACCGTATTTGGCCCAGAAAATGCATAACTTCTTTCGGTGTCATAGGGACTGGTGCCTCCAACACAGCTTCAACTTTATCCGCATCAACTTGTATCCCTTGTGCAGAGATAATATGTCCGAGTAGTTTTCCACATGAGACGGCAAAAACAGACTTTGTTGGATTCAAGCATAATCGGTATTCGCGACATTTTTCAAAGCAGCACCGTAAATGATACAGGTGCGCCGCAATCTTCCCAAATAAGCAAAAGTCGTCCAAATATACTTGCATAAAAGTAGTCAAGTAGGGTGAAAAAACTTCTTGCATACATTGTTGAAACGTACTTGGAGCATTCCTTAACCCAAACCACATTACCGTACAAGCATAAACACCCCAGTTCGTGATAAAAGTTGTTTTAGGTATGTCCTCTTCTGCCATCCGCACCTGATTATAGCCACTGTATCCATCCAAGAATGAATACATCTCGTGTCCGGCCACCCTGTCGAGCATTGTGTCCAAAAAGGGGAGAGGAAATGGATCCGGTACAGTGGCCGCATTCAGTTTCCGGTAATCAACACAGATACGCAATTGTTTATTTTTCTTCGGGACAATCACGATTGGTGATATCCATTCAGCATGCTCGATTGGTACAATGAATCCCACCTTCAATAACCGATCGAGTTCTGCTTTGACCTGTGCTGCATAATTGGGGCTCATTCGGTAACTAGACTGTTTAATTGGCTTCGCCTGTGGTTTGAGCACTACCCGATGTTGATAGATCCGCGGGTCCAGACCTTTCATATCTCGATAGTCCCAAGCAAAAACATCAAAGAACTCACGCAGGAGTCGTATCAAATCATCTTGAAATGTCTCTGACAATCCTGCCTTAATCTTAACTGGTCGCGGGTTAACCGCATCACCCAAATTATATGTTACTAACTGATCTTCCGGTACATAAAATTGTCGAGGTTTTACCAGATCACCAACGGACTGCAAAAGTTGGCATAAGGTGGCTCCATCCATAGCGACACTATCATCTGCATCTGCATCTCCGGTCACTGGTACCACCGTGCAAGCGGCCGGACTCCACTTGTCTGCGACCGACTGGAGATCTACCGTACCTAATGAGATCAGATCCTTATTGGTCTTCAGAAACACCTCTTCCTCGTCGTCAGATAAGCCATCCAACATGTGGACCGGCTCCGCTACATATGGTCTTGCATGAAGCTCGCAAGGCTGCATGGCATCCAATTTAACTACATATTTACGGTGATTATCTTTGAAAGTTAACTCCTGCGCGGACCAATCCTGTACAACTTTGGCTTGTTTCAACCATGGTCGACCGAAAAGTAGATTGTAGTCGAGGCTGGATTCTGGTAGTTCGAGAACTACAAAAGTCATTTTGAACATGGTACCCTGCAAAGTAATCGGAATATTCCATACTAGTCCCATCGGATGGACTCAAGATTGGTCTGCCATGCGTACAAAAAATTGTACGGGCTCGATTTGGGTCCAATCCAATTGCTTGTAGAGGGCTGCCGTTGCTATATTCACACCTGAACTGCCATTAGTTAGCACTTGAGTAATCTTTTGGTTTTTTATGCCAGACAGTGATTAATGGGACTAAATGATCCACCGTAGAATCAGCTTCTGGTTGTATTGTTGCAGTCGTCGGAGTGCAGGAAGATCCGGGACTAACCTGCTGTAGAAATTGTTGCCTGACGCCTAGCACTAAGGCGAGTAACTGCCCCAAAGGGAGTGTAATTGAATCCTTAGATAGGATATCCCATACCTTATCTGTTTGGATCGTACTTCTCACCGATTCTGATGATGATTCTACTGTTGTTGGGGTAGAATTTTGTTCATTCCATCTTGCCTTAGGTAGGGGAACCTGTGTTACCGGAATTGGATCAAGAAACACAGTTGGCTCTTTAGCTGTCCATTGACTAGCCTTTGTATACATTCGCTGCTGCTCACAGATACCAAGCTCGAACACCTCATCAGCGGGTTGCAACTGCTTACCCAATCTGGTCTGAACCACTGCTGCTTGTGATTCCACTAGTGAAATATAGACCATGTTGGTCATTGGATTTTGTCGCTCCTTCTTTCTTTTGTCGTACTCTACTACATCCTTGCAAAATCTACGGATGTAGCCAATCTTGCCGCAAAAATGATGTCGAGGTGGTGGAAGAGAAGTACCTTCCGTTGATGTACCCGCCTGCCATCGATTTGAATTGAGATTGGTATTCCTCTGATCCCGATAATTCCGATATCCTTGCGACTGATTGTTTTGCATTTGTGGTGGCACATAATGGGCTGCTGGCTGACCTGGTTCTTGTATGATGGCATTTACAGCTGCTCCCCCTGCACCTTGGCATTATAAGTGCAATTTTCCGTTGAGTGTCCCGTTGTATTGCACATGGCACAATACATCTGGTTAAGGGCACATGTAGTACTGTGTGCCCTGGATTTTTGCACTTGGTGCAATACATCTGTTTAGCCAGATCATCTGTTACGTTCTTACTGGCTTTCAGCCACTTCAAGTCTTCGGTGAATCCCCCAACTTTATGCTCTAGTTGCAGGGCCATCGCAATAACAGCATCCAGTGTCATAGCACCCACACAACGGATGATCATAATTTGTCTTAACTGTGGGGTCAAACCGCTAATGAACCACTGGGTTATCACATCATCCGATAGATTAGCGTGTGCCGGAGGCAGTTGCCTTAAGTGAGTTCTAAATAATGTTGCGTATTCCTGAACAGTCTGGTGCGGCTTCAACTGTTGTTGTTGCTGTTGTTGTTGTTGTTGTTGCTGTTTTCCACTCATGGTGCTATTATTGGTACTGTTATTGTTCCCTGAGTTATGAGAGGGTGTCTCTTGTCCTTTGGAATCTGTATTATCAGACTATTCACCTTCCGGCTCGAAAATGGCGTTGAATCTCTTACTTATTTCCAAATCAAATAGTATGTCCTCAGCTTTAGTATCAAGAGTAGGCAAGCTTGCCCCGAACAGTGGTGAACGTAACAAGGATCCACCAGGTAGTACTACAGTATCACCAAAAAACTTCAGACTCCCACCAAATGGTACCGAACTTTCACCGAAAGTTATCGGACTTTCACCGCACACGGTTGTCTTTTCACCGGAAACGGTCTCACTTGGCAACACAACTTTGTCACCAAAAATAGTTGAATCCTGACCCGATAACGTCGGTTGAACTGCGCACTATGTCTCTGTACACCCAGAAATCACTCCACCTTCTTCAGAACGAACCGGAATCACACCGGAATCTCATCATGTGTTACCGAACTGGCACTGGAATCACTGCTAACTGGCTCCGATCCTTCGACAACTGGGCTTAAACGGCCTGCACTTCTACCATCTGGGGGTGTCCCTAATAGGTTTGGAACTCCCAGGGATGCTAGTCTCTTCTATACTTCGGATAAGAATCGCCGGACCGAGTAACCGGCATATATCACCTCTCCACCGCTTGCCTTACGCACTACTCTAACTTTACTGAGTATTCTCAATCTATTGCCATCTTCCCACAGACGGCACCAGTGTTAAAAGGGATTTTTTCAATAGGTCCACTTTTAATCTCTTTTCGGGTTCTTGGGGATGGTAGGGGTCTGACAATGTAGAGGCCCTTTATCGATTTTCCCAATTAACTAATTACCCAAACAGTAAGTATACACTCAGGCATTACTTCTATTACACAATCATAATCTTCCATTTACGGTATCATCACACATTATCTTATCACACAGTCGTTCAATCCCATAATCGAACATATCTATTCATGTTACTACAGTAATACTGTGTAGTATTAGTTTACAGCAATTCAATAAGAACAGATTTAACCATACTCAGATATATGCAAACTCTGAACTACGACGTCTCCGCAAGGCCGCAAGTAGTATATATCTTTGGCACAAAAAGATGAAATAGCCTGCACAAGCACTGCAATAATGCGTTCGGAGGCCAAGACGAGCTTAGATCACGATTTCAACACCACACAGCGAAGTTGTTTTGATCTCTAAAACATCTTGAGTATGCTTACTGAATTTCATGCAATTCTGAGACTGCAACCCGAGAGGTGTAGACAATGCCCTAGATGAAGTGACGACCTGCTCTAATACCAATTGTTGGAGTTAGACATCTATGGAAGCACACCAACAACACAAGGAAGAAGAAGAAGCTTGGAGCACAACACACAATACAGAATGTATTACCACTAAAATGTACAGAGATAAGTATCCCATTAGGGCAATAAGCATATATATAGGCTGAGGGAAAAAACCTCCTAAAGAGGGAAAAAAGTGCCCTAGCGGTCCTAGAGTGTTCACATACATCACTACCTAAATATATCAACAGCAATGAGCCCAATCACTATTAGAAAAAGCATGCAAAATTGGCGGCAGTGATCCCACCTTGGGATAAAACAATCAAAGTAGCGGGTTAGCACTCAAGTAGCGAAAGATGCACTTAATCACCTGTCAATCCTTGACACCTGGGCAATGCATAAACCTGCTCATCTGTGAGATAAAAAACTGAATATCTGGTCGAGTAATGCATAAGTAAATCAAGCATCCAATAGCCTGCTGATAGAGAACAACATCAAATGCATCTCATGAAGACTCAATCATAAACCTGCCTCCATAGGAGTGGCAATAGGCTTACAACATCCAAGGCCAAAATGCTGCAATAATGTGTCAATATATTTCCTTTGAAACAAAGTCATTCCACCATCAACTTGCATAAACTGAATGCCCAAATAGTGAAACAAATGCCCCAAATGAGACATCTCAAATGAGGCATGCAAATCAGCCTTAAAATCAGCAATATGCATGTCATGAGGACCACTGATCAACATGTCAACAACATACACCACAATGATCAGAAGCACATCATTAGCACACTTGACATATAAGGTGCTTTCAGTTAGATTATTCTCAAAACCATGTGCAATCAGATAGGCATGTATCGTTTCATACCAAGCATGTGGTGCGTGCTTTAAACCATATAGTGCCTTCTTTTACCTACACACCTGGTTTTTATGCCCTTTCTGCACAAAGCCATGGGGCTAAAAAACATACATTTCTTCATGCAAGTCACCATTCAGAAATGTTGTTTTAATGTGCAACTAATGTACATTCCAACCATGATGAGCTGCAAGTGCACACATGCTATGAACAGTAGTCATTTGGCAAGTAGGAGCAATGGTTTCATCAAAATCAATGCCTCTTTCTTACACATAACCCTTTGCAACAAGCCTAGCTTTATACCTATCAACTCTTCCATGAGGTTTACACTTTAGCTTGTATACCCACTTAGTGCCAATGGCCTTCTTGCCAGGAGGCAAGTCACATAATGACGAGTTACCATTTTTCATGATAGCATCATATTCAGATTGCATTGCAACCATCCAATGTTTAGAATTTTGTGCTTCACCAAACGAAACGGGTTCAGTCTTATCATAGAGACTAGAGGCAGCCATAGCATAGCCATCGAAAATTGAATGATCTGCATCATCACATGAAATTTGTAAAGGTTGAGAAGTTGCCTCATTAGGACCAGCATTAGATTGTCCACCTGTAAAAATAGGCAGCAAAGTATCATACATGTCTTTGGAGCTAACAGATGTCTCCTTATTACATGAAAGCAATGGCTGAATAGCATCTTCCACAAAAACAATTGTTGGAGTTAGACGTCTGTGGAAGCACACGAACAGCACAAGAAGAAGAAGCTTGGAGCACAACACACAATACTGAATGTATTACCACTAGAATGTACAAAGATAAGTAGCCCATTAGGGAAATAGGCATATATACAAAGCCGAGGGGAAAAAAACCTCCTAAAGAGGGAAAAAAGTGTGCCAGGGGTCCTAGGTGTTCACACACATCACTACCTAAATATATCAACAAAGATGACACTATGTAATTTAATAAAGGATGCATCAAGGTGAGGCCAAAAAGCCTTATATTGAGGGTAGTCTCTACACAGGTTAATCTTCAAGGGTTTATGGTCAAAGATGGGAAAAGAAATTTTCAACTCACATTTTATTTTATTGGAGTTTGAGGTCTATGGAAGCATGCAAAAAACACAAGGAAGAAGAAGAAGCTTGGAGCACAACACATAGTATTGAATGTATTACCAAGGGAATGTACAAAGATGAGTAACCCGTTAGGGTCATATTCGTATATACAAGCTATGGAAAAAACCTCCTAGAGAGGAAAAAAATGCCCCGATGGTCCTAGTGTATTCACAGACATCACTATCAAAATACATCAACAAATCCCCCTATGAGTGATGTGGTGAACAAGGATCTTGCACTCATGAATAAGGAAGTGCCAAGCTATGAGGAATCAATCCACAAAGGAAAGTAAGCCCAAAGCTTTGCGAAAAGCTTCAAATTCTCCCTAGGTAGAGCCTTTGTGAAAAGGTCTACAACATTCTCCTATGTGGGCACATATGCCAAACTAATCTCTCTAGGAGAGAACCTCTCCCTGAGATAATGAAAGTGCACGATGTGCTTAGTGCAAGCATGGAACATAGGGTTCCTCGCAACGGCCAATGCGCTTTGATTGTCAGTGAAGATGGTGGTGGTAGAAGACTGACCAACACCCGAATTAGCCATAAGGTCTCTGAGCCACATACACTCAATAGTCGCTATGAAAGCTACTACCCTATACTTAGCCTCACAACTAGAAGTGGCCATAATGGGTTGTTTCTTGCTCAACCAAGATACACATGAGCTACCAAACATGAAGCGAAAACCATTGGTGGACACATAAGTGTCATAACAACCAACCCAGTCAAAGTCAAAAAAGGGATGTCAATCTAACAGTAGTGATCCCCCCTTGGGATAAAACAATCTAGCTGCCTACCAATGCTTCACACCTGGGCAATGCATAAACCTGCTCATTTGTGAGATACGAAACTAAATATCAGGTCGAGTTATGCATAAGTAAATCAAGCACCCAATAGCTTGCTCATAGAGAACAACATCAAATGAATCTCCACCATCATGAAGACTCAATCGTGAACCTGTTTCCATAGGAGTGGCAACAGGTTTGTAGTCTTCAAGGTCGAAGCACTACAATAATGTGTCAATACATTTTGTTTGACACAAAGCTATTCTACCATCAACTTGCATAAACTAAATGCCCAAATAATGATGCAAATGCCCCAATATGACATCTTGAATGAGGCATGAAAATCAGCAATTGCTTCTCATTAGCACTTGTGAGCAACATGTCATCAAGATAGAGAACATTGATCAAAAGCACATCATTTGCACGCTTAACATATAAGGTGCTCTCAGTTGGATTGTTCTCAAAAACATGTGCAATCAAGTAGGCATGCATCTTTTTATACCAAGCACGTGGTGCTTGCTTCAAACCATATAATGCCTTTTTCAACCTGCACACTTTGTTTTCATGACCTTTATGCACAAAATCACTGGGCTGAAAAACATACACTTCTTCATGTAAGTCATCATTCAGAAATGCATTTTGAATGTCCAGTTGATGTACATTCCAACCATGATGAGCTTCAAGTGCATAGATGCTACGAAGAGTAGACATTCGACATTTGGGAGCAAAGGTCTCATCAAAATCAATGCCTCTTTATTGAGCATAACCTTTTGCAACAAGCCTAGCCTTATACCTATCAACTATTCCATCAAGTTTACACTTAAACTTGTATACCCACTTAGTGCCAATGGCCTTCTTTCCAACAGGCAAATTACATAAAGGCTAAGTACCATTTTTCATAATAGCACCATATTCAATTGCATAGCAACCATCCAATTTTTTGAATTTTGTGCTTCATCAAACGAAACACGCTCATTCTCATCACAAAGACTAGAGGAAACCATAACATACCAATCTGATGCAAAAGAAGCACTATGAGATCGTGAACAAGTAGGATATGATAGAGGTGCATCTAATTTGCTATTTCGCAAAGTCTACACTAGCCATTTTGGCATAATTTTTGCCTCCTCTATATCAGTACTCTCATCAACAAGTGCATCATGTAAATTTGCATCAGAAATGGAATGATTTGCATCATCACATGAAACTTGTAAAGGCTAAGAAATTGCCTCATTCCAACCCGCACTTGACTATTTACCTTTATAAAGAGGTAGCAAAGTGTCATATACATCCTTAGAGCTAACAGAAGTGTCCTTGTTACATGAAAGTAATGGATGGATTGCATCTTCCAACAACATCATGGCTAACCAAAATGCCTTTAGTTTGTGGATGATAAAAACGATAGCCTTTGCTTTCTGATCTATACCCAACAAAAATACATTTCACTGCTTTATCAACCGGTTTCCTATGTTGTTGTTCAGGTACTAATGCATATGCTTGACAACCAAAAACACACAGATGAGCAACAGATGGCTTGCAACCATGCCAAGCATCATATGGAGTGATCATATGTAGTGCTTTGGTGGGACATTCGTTAAGTACATATGCTTCATACATAACAGCCTCAATCTAGAAGCTATGTGGTAAAGCCTGACTTTTGACCATACACATTGCCATCTACATGAGTGACTTGTTCTTCCTTTTGGAAATTCCATTCTATTGAGGTGTATACAGAACTATGCACTAATGTTTTATCCCATGTTCATCCAAAAATGCATGAAAATCAAAAGACATGTATTCCCCTCCTCAATCAAAATGGAAGGTGCCCATTTTGCATGCTGACAGACAAAACTTAGATGACCAAAGCATGCATGCCAAAGATTTTCATCTAAGATCGCCTAAGAATCATGTACTTCACATGCTAAATCATTCACATATTTTTCATACTCTATGAGCTTATACAACCCATGACATAAAATGCCAGAAGCAATAATAACATCCCCCATTTGAGAGATCATGGACTATACATCTGTCATCAACAAATTTTACAACCAAGCCAATCTTGGTTAATGCCAAAACTGGCAATATATTTTTCTTGATCCCTGGTACAAACAAAGGATCTAACAATGTAAGAGAACTATCATCAACAGTAGTCAAAATGATCTTACCAGCTCCCATTACAGGATAAGAGGAGTTGTTGGTGCATCTGATAGTATTCCCTGTAGAGGGAGGCTCAAGTGAACTAAACAAACTACATTGTGAGGTAATATTTTTGGTTGCCCCACTATCAAATTACCAAACTTCTGAGTCTACTGCAAACATACACTACTCATGAGAAGATGGGTCAAAATTGCAAATAGTAGTAAATGCCCATTCTTCATTGTGCACAAGATTAGTAGACTTTGTTCTAAGTTTAGAGGCCTCTATAATAACCATTCCAACCTCTTTTTTTTAGTCGCTTTTTTCTTTGCCTCTTTAGAAGCTAGTTTTGGACATCTCTTTATGACATGATCATTTCCTTTGCAAAACAATTTCTTCTTTTCTGATTTCTTCTCATCTTTGTCTTTCTTTTTAGACTGTGTCGGATTAGCAGATTTTTGCTTACTAGTAGATGTGTCATTGGATCTTGTAGATGCACATATGTAAAGATAACAAAATCTCACAAGAGCACACATAGAATAGAGAGAGACAAGACTGAACACAAGATTGGGTACAATATCCCCCCACATACTCTGATGGACGAGTCTATTAGAGTATGTGTATTTATAGGTATTTTTATTATGTTCTGAATAGAAGATACATGAGGGTAGCGCTTTGAAAAGCATGCGTTTATGAAAAATCTGCTTTATTTACAAAATGTCGCTTTCTAAGCGATCTTCTATTTTTACAAAAATATATAAAATATTATCTTTTAAATATCTTCAAAAATATCTTCATAAATCCACACGCATTCATGCCCTCATGATTCTTCACCTGCAAAATCAAAACATAATCACATTAAAAACATCAAGACATTAAAATCCATTTAACATTCCATTATTCCATAAAGTATAACATGCCTCCCAGTCGACAAGAAACTAACCTCCATTGATAAGAATAAAATAGACATGGATGGCAAGTCACATGTCCCATCACTTAACAATCATAAGCATATTCCATGTAAAAAAACACAAGCATGGAAATGGAAAATTGAAAGTTAATGTGACTGTGATTGATATGTAAAAATCAAGTGGCATGTGGATTTAATGATGTCTTATGAATCCACTGAGATTCTTCAAGTAAGTGATTTTTATATTTAACTAAATATCTATGATATTTCTTACTAGTGCATGTAGTAGTAACATCATAATGGAGTATTTTTTATGGAACTAAAATTTCAACATCCTCTCAAGTAAAAGCGGATCATCTAAAATAGGTGTGAGTGGTAGAGTTCCTTTACAGGATTTCAATAAACTAATATGAAAAGAATTATGTATATTCCAATGAGAAGGTATGCCTTATTTAAAAGTATTCTCATTTATTTTTTGAATAATATGGAAAAGTCCATAATAACATGGTGCAAGTTTAACCTTAGGATGTTGTGAAATGTTTTTCAAACATCTTTTAATTATTCGTAACCATACCAAGTCATTTTCATTAAATTGTTTAGCTACTCATTTCTTATTAACATTACATGCGTAACAATCTTGACTCTTCTTAATGTGCTCATGAAACTCATGAAGTGTAGAACTATGATCTTGTGCAAAAGAATTAGCGATAGAGATATCAGTTTGAGTGATAGTCATGGGAGTGGGAAGCTTTTTACAATAAACAATTTCATATGGTACACGTCGAGTAGTAGTATGTGTTGTGTTATTATATGCAAATTGTACTAAAGGAATTTTCTCATCCCAATTACTTGGATTATCCAACAGATAACAATGTAATAAATCTAAAATAGTACTATTTATAGCTTCACTTTGCCCATTATTTTCATGATGAAATGCAAAACTAGAGTCTATTTTGGAACCTAAATTTTGAAATAATGCAACCCAAAAGTGATTACAAAAACGAACATCTGGATCCGATAGAATAACTTTTGGAAAACCATGATGCAAAAAAATACATTTAATAAATAACTTAGCATTTTTACCTGCAGATAAAGTCTTTTTAAAAGGAATTAAATACGCTTGTTTACTAAATCTATCAACAATTCTCCAAATCACAACATTATGAGATGAAGTTGTAGGTAGACCAGTGATAGAATCCATAAATTTGTTCCCATGGCCCTTTAGATATGGGAAATGGAATTAATAATCCAAATGCTTTACCATGATGTCCTTTCACATGTTGACACACAATGCAATGGGAAACATACTACGCAATATGCTTTTCCATATTTGGTCAAAAGAAGAACTCTTTACACATAAAAATAGTACTTTGTATGCCGCTATGGCCCATATACAGTGGTTCATGCATCTCTTTCATAACAAATTCTTTAGAAACTTATGTGATGCATAACTCGTGTTGGAAATACAAGAATCCATTACGAAAAATGTAGTGATCCTCACTACATGGTGTAGAATTATTGAAAGTAGTACATGTTTGTGAAAAATACAAATGAGATGTATAAGTAGGAATCATGTCATGAAATGAACGAATATGAATAGCAAAATATTATTGATTGAAACAATATTTGTTTGTGGGGATGGGAAGCGACTAAGGGCATCGGCTACAACATTAGCTTTGCTAGGTTGATATTGAATTATAGACCAAAAATTTTGTATGAATGAAGCCCATTCAATATGTCTTTCGAAAATCAATGGTTGATTTAATAAATGTTTAATAGCATGTTGGTCTGTTTTTATTAGAACTTCAAAACCCATAAAGTAATGTTTCCAAATTTTTAAAGCATGCACAATAGCTAAGAGTTCCTTAGCATATGTACTATAATTCTTTTTAGAAGGTTAAAGTTTCCTACGTTCAAAAGCAATGGGATGATCATTTTGGAGTAATACAACACCTATACCTAAAGCACTAGCATCTATAACTCGATGGAAAGGTTGTGCAAAAATTTGGTAATTGCAAAACAGGTGCATGAGAAAGTGCATGTTTGATTTTTTCAAAATATTGTTGTTGTGCTAATCCCCATGCAAAATTTAACTTTTTCTTCACTAATAATGTGAGTGGAAGTGCTACATAAGAAAAAACTTTTACAAACTTTCTATAAAAACTAGCTAACCATAGAAAAGAACATACATCATTCACATATTGAGGTCTAGGGCATTCTTCAATTAATTTAACTTTCTTTGGATCTACATGAATGCCTTGAGTAGAAACAATATGTCCTAAATACTCTAATTCTTTTTGAAAAAGGAACTCTTTTTAGGATTGGCATTGTTGGAGTTAGATGTCTGCGGAAGCACGTAAACAACACAAGAAAGAAGAAGAAGATTTGAGCACAACACACAATACTGTATGTATTACTAGAGAATGTACAAAGATAAGTAGCCCACTAGGGAAATAGGCATATATACAAGCCGGGGGAAAAAACCTCCTAAAGAGGAAAAAAAGTGCCCCAGTGGTCCTAGAGTGTTCACACACATCACTATCTAAATATATCAACAAATCCTCCCTAGGAGTGATGCGGTGAACAAGTAGCTGGCACTCATGTATAAGGAAGTGCCAAGCTATGTGGAAATCACTCCACATAAGGAAGTAAGCCCAAAGCTTTATGAAAAGCTTCAACCTTCTCCCTAGGTAGAGCCTTCGTGAAAAGGTCTGTAATGTCCTCCTGCATGGGAACATATGCCAAGCTGATCTCCCCAGCAGAGGATCTCTCCCTGACATAATGATAATGCACCTCAATGTGGTTAGTGCGAGCATGGAACATAGGGTTCCTCGCAACTGCCAATGCACTCTGACTGTCAGTGAACATAGTGGTGGCAGAAGACTGACCAACACCCAAATCAGCCATAAGGCGTCTGAGCCACACACACTCAATAGTCATTGTGAAAGCTACCCTATACTCAGCCTCACAACTGGAGGTGGCCATAGTAGGTTGCTTCTTGCTCAACCAAGATATACATGAGCTAGTAAGCATGAAGCAAAAGCCACTAGTGGAGACACGAGTATCATAGCAACTAGCCCAGTCTGAGTCAGAAAAAGCATGCAAATCTGGCGGTAGTGATCCTCCCTTGGGATAAAACAACCCAAGTAGCCGAGTGCCACTCAAGTAGCAAAAAATGTGCTTAACCGCCTGCCAATGCTTGACACCTCAGCAATGCATAAACCTGCTCATCTGTGAGACAGGAAACTAAATGTCTGGCGGAGTAATGCATAAGTAAATAAAGCATCCAACAACCTGCTAATAGAGGACAACATTGATTGCATCTCCAGCATCATGAAGACTCAATCGTAAACCTATCTCCATAGGAGTGGCAATAGGCTTACAGTCTTCAAGGCCAAAACACTGCAATAATGTGTCAATATATTTCCTTTGACACAAAGCCATCCCACCATCAACTTGAATAAACTGAATGCCCAAATAGTGATGCAAATGCCCCAAATCCGACATCTCAAATGAGGCATGGAAATCAGCCTTAAAATCAGCAATATGCTTCTCAATAGGACCAGTGAGTAGCATGTCATCAACATAGACAACAATGATCAGAAGCATATCATTAGCACACTTAACATATAAGGTGCTTTCAATTGGACTGTTCTAAAAACCATGTGCAATCAAATAGGCATGTATCTTCTCATACCAAGCATGTGGTGCTTGCATTTAACCATATAATGCCTTCTTTAACCTTCAAACCTGGTTTTCATGCCCTTTCTGCACAAAGCCGCAGGGCTGAAAAACATACACTTCTTCATTCAATTCACCGTTCAAAAAATGCAGTTTTAATGTCCAACTGATGTACATTCCAACCATGATGGGCTGCAAGTGCACAGATGCTCCGCACAGTAATCATATGGCATGTAGGTGCAAAGGTCTCATCAAAATCAATGCCTCTTTCCTATGCATAACCCTTTGCAACAAGCCTAGCCTTATACCTATCAATTGTTCCATCAGGCTTACGCTTCAGCTTGTAAACCCACTTAGCGCCAATGGCCTTCTTTCCAGGAGCCAAGTCACATAAAGACCAAGTACCCTTCTTCATTATAACATCATATTCAGGTTGCATAGCAGCCATCCAATTTTTTGAATTTTGTGCTTCATCAAATGAAACAGGCTCATTCTCATCACAGAGACTAGATGCAGCCATAGCATAACAATCTAATGCAAAAGAGGCACTATGAGAGCCTGATCGAGTACCACATGACAGAGGTGTGCCTAATTTGTTGTCACGCTAAGTCTGCACTAGCCATTTTGGCATAGTTTTTGCCTCCTCAATGTCAGCTCTTTCATCAACAAGTGCATCATGTAAATCTGCATCAGAAATGGGATGATCTGCATAATCACATGAAACCTGTAAAGGCTGAGAAGTTGCCTAATTAGGACCAGCACTAGACTGTCCACCTGTAAAAAGAGGCAGCAAAGTATCATACATGTCTTTGGAGCTAACAGATGTCTCCTTAGTACATGAAAGCAATGGTTGAATAACATCTTCCACAAAAACAACATCACGGCTAACCAGAATGTGTTTGGTCTATGGATGATACAGACGACAGCCTTTACTTTCAGAACTGTACCCAACAAAAATACATTTTACTGCTTTATCATCCAATTTTCTGCGATGTTGTTCAGACACTAATGCATATGCCAAATAACCAAAAACACGTAGATGAGCAACACATGGCTTGCGATCATGCCAAGCCTCATATGGAGTGATAAACTGGAGTGCTTTAGTGGGACACCTGTTAAGTACATATGCTACACACATGATAGCGTCAAGCCAAAACTATGTGGTAAAGCCTGACTCTTGACCATACACCTTGCCATCTCCATGAGTGACTTGTTCTTTCGTTCAACAACTCCATTCTGTTGAGGTGTATACATCACTATACACTGGTGTTTTATCCCACGTTTAGCAAAAAATGCATTAAAATCAGAAGACATATATTCCCCCCCTCGATCAGAACAAAGGGTGCCCATTTTACATGCTAATAGATTTTCAGCCAAAACCAAAAACTGTTTGAAGCACATGAACACTTCAGACTTTTCCTTCAATGGATATATCCATGCATGCCTGGAAAAATCATTGATGAAAGTCACAAAGTAAAGATAATTTCGAGAAGAAGGTGTTAATCATAGGACCATAGACATCACTATGTACAAGCTGCAATTTCTGAGTAGCCGGAACTGAACCATCTTTTGGAAAGGAGGAACACTGCATTTTGCCCAAAATACAGCCTTCAGAAACATGTTTTTTGGGTGCCTCAAGTTTGGGCAAAGAGGACACTATTTCATATTTCTGTAGGCATAGAAAACTAGCGAAATTCAGATGACCAAAGCATGCATGTCAAAGTTTTGCATCTGACATAGCCTGAGAATCATGTACTGCACATGCCAAATCATTTATAGATCTTGCATGCCTGCAAAAATCATCAATGAAAGTCACGAAGTAAAGATAATTTCCAAAAGAGGGTCTCTGCATAGGACCATAGACATCGCTATGAACAAGCTGCAATTTTTGAGTAGCCCAAACTGAACCATCTTTTGGAAATGAGGAACGCTACATTTTGCCCAAAATACAGCCTTCACATACATGTTTATCAGGTGCCTCAAGTTTGGGCAAAGAGGACACCGTTTTAGATTTTTGCAGGCATAGCAAACTAGGAAAGTTCAGATGACCAAAGCGTGCATGCCAAAGCTTTGCATTTGACATAACCTGAGAATCATGTACTGCACATGCCAAATCATTTACCAATTTTTCATAGTCTATGATCTTATACAGCCCATGACATAAAATGCCAGAAGCAATAATAACATGGCCATTTGACGGATCATTAACTATACATCTGTCATCAACAAATTTCACAACCAAACCAATCCTGGCTAATGCAAAAACTGATAACAAATTCTTCTTGATCTCTGGCACAAGTAAAGCATATAACAAAGTGAAAGAGCTACCATCAATAGTAGTCAAAATGATCTCACCAACTCCCATGACAGGATAAGAGGACTTGTTGGTGCATGTGAGAGTATTCCTTGTCGAGGCAAGCTCAAGTGAAGAGAAGAAACTACGTTGCGAGGTAATATGTTTGGTCACCCCACTGTCAAAGTACCAAACATCTGAGTCTATTGCAGACATGCACTGCTCATTAGATGGGTCAAAACTGCAAACAGTAGTAAATGCCCATTCTTCATCCTACACAAGGTTAGCAGAATTTGTTTTTGGAGTTGTGAGCCGTCGGAAAGGAACTCATAATTTCTGTAATATAACCCTGAAAAGTCACACGCATACTGAAAAGGCGTAGCACAAAAGTTGTAACTCTTTACGAATTAATGAAAGAAGAGTCACGTGAGGCAGAAGGCAGTGTATCGTCAGACTGTTTGTCTGGGCGAGAGCCTACAGTGGAGCGCAATTTGCCGAAATTATGTGCAATATGAGTATTTCGTCAATTCTGTTGATTAAGCTCAATAATTAATTAAGTCTTAATGAAGTATTAAAGATTGACGGATTAATGAGATAAGTGAAGAAGTACATAGTTAATTATGCGGTAGTAGAAAATACAAACAAGGCCTCTGTTTACAGACCCCTAACCATCCCAAGAACCCAGAATTGAATTAACTTTAAACAGTTAAGGTTTAACACTGGCGCCGTCTGTGGGAAATGGAGTAGCTAGTTGAAGAAGAAGGTTAAGATTCAAAGATGAATCCTTTGATATATGCCGGTAACACGATCCAGTGAATCGTATCCCAAATATCGAAGTGACCCACATCCCTGGGCAGTTCGAAATCTATTAGGGTCACCCTCTGGTGGTAGAAGTAAAGAACAATTAAGTTTAGTTGTAGAAGGTTCAAATCAACAAGCAAGTGGCAATTGTGGTGGCAGCTCGGTGCTGTGTAGAAGAAGTTTGCCAGAGTGCGGCGATAATCCAGTGTGTTATGATGACAGTCCGATACATTCTGAAGATAGTACGTTGGTTCCTGGTGGTATCCAGGTGCTATCTGGTGATAACTCAATATTGTCTGGAGACAATTCGGTGATTTTTTGTGACAATTCGGTATTGTCTAGGGACAATTCGGTGCTCTCCGGTGATAATACGATGATTTTTGGTGGTAGTGCGCTATTGTTTGGCAAGAATTTATTGCATTCACCATTTTTAGGAACAACTTTAGCCAATTTCGACACTAAAGCCGAGAAGGGGCTGTTCAATTTTGAGTTAAGCAATCGATTCAGAGACATTTTTTGATCGGAAGGTTGGCAAAGTGACCATACGGTCCAAGCACAACGAGAAAGCCGCTCCCAAAGTCCAGGAAACATGAGCCGTTCACATCAACAACAACAACAACAACAACAACAACAAACAACAACAGCAACAACAACAACAACAACAACGACAACAGCAACATCACCAACAACAATAGTAGCAACAGATTATTCCACCGCGCCCGGTACCGGCCAGAGTTACGTACAAAAAATTTGGAGGTTTTCTGGGAGATGATCCTCACATGCATGTGCGGACATTTTAAATTAATTATGCAGTTTTGAATTACCCAATAGACCCTGCTTATAAAGCCATTGTGTTCCAGTCAACTTTGATTAATGAAGCTGCTCGCTGGTTAATGGAATACGATTTGAACCATTTCGAACAGTACAATGATGTGAAAGATGCATTTCTGCAACGATTTTGGTTAAAGGAAAAACCAGCATAAATTTTTTATTATCTCCAGAATAATAGGCAGAAGCCACACCAAAATGTACAGGATTATGCCATGCTATTTCGGACTCATTTATGGCAGTTACCACTAGCGCATGCCAATTTACCAGACGACGTTATCACTCAGTGGTTTATCAATGGATTAAAGCCCCAATTAAAGCAAATCATGATCATACGGAGTGTGGGTGGAATGACTTTGGATGCCGTAATTGTTATGGCGTTACACTTAGAAAATAAGGTGGGTGGATGCACTGAAGATCTAGAGTGGCTAAAGGCATCCAAGCAATCCAACGAGGATCCTCTAAAACAAATTTACTGTACTAAATGCAAAAATCCAGGGCACAATAGCTCCACATGCGCTCTGAATCAAATATATTGCACCATTTTTCATACAACCGACCACACTACGGAGACTTGTTCGTATAATGCAAAGGTACAGAGTAGAGCCGCTATTAATGCCATCATTCAGGAACAAGGGCAATCGGCCAGTCATTATGTACCACCACAGATTAGGAGTACCCTATACCAGGGATACAAGAATTATCGAGGAGGATGGTCAAATAGTTTTGGACAAGCTCAGTGGAATGCAGGTCCATCAGGAGAAGGTGCATCTCCGCTACCTCCTAAATGTCATTTTTGTGGTGAAATCGGGCATATGCGAAGGTTCTCTAAAGATGCAGCTGAGTATGAAAAACAGAAAAAGGAACGACAACACCCGATGGCAAATATGGTGTACATATCAGCAGTGGACACTCAAACAATAACAATGCAAACACATTCAGGAAAGCAACTACAACTAGCTGCGGAGATTTTTGAACCTGGAATTCGTGAACAACAAAAGGTGTTTACTAAAGCAAGTAAGTGGGCAACTCAGGAACAAGCTATGTTCCCTGATCCAGTTCCGGTGATGCAGCGAAGTATACCGCATACAGTACTAGAAGGCAAAAACTTGAATCAAAGCGTACTGGAGTCCCCACCAGATACCGCACCGAAAACAGCAAAATTTGATCCAGTTTGGGATGTTTTATCCAAGGCATCTATTACACTACCTCTGGGACAATTATTGGCTTTGGTCCTTGGTGTGCGTCAACAATTCCAGCAACAGGTCAGTCCAGGACCCTCAAGTGCTCCCTCGACATCCACAATCCAACCTGAACTGGACCCAATGGTGGACCATACAGTACCCGTGATTACGGTATGGTACAGAAATCATAAGATCACACAAGTCTTAATTGATGGTGGATCTGGTGTAAATATCGCAACAGCAGCACTTTGCAAACGGATGGGGTGGATGCAAATTGATCCTGTTCAATTCTTTGTACGCATGGCTAATCAATCTCGAGTTCATCCGATGGGCTTGGTGCGAGACATTCCAATTACTCTACAAGGAGTTGTCTTCAAAATGACCTTCGTTATGCTAGACTTACCAGAATCTAGCCTTGACTATAACCTGCTCTTTGGACGCCCATGGCTAAAGCAAGCGAAGGTAGTTTAGGATTGGTCAGCGCATGAATTAGTTTTTAAAAATAACCACCAGAAATATGTTGTTCCACTGGACGATATGAAACCTTGTGACTTACATGCACGACCATATGTACCCGAACCTGTACACATGCTGAATGGTCTTTCAGATGATGAAGAGGAAGCTTTTCTTAAAGCCAACAAGGATCTGATGGCACTTGGCACTGTGGATTTACAAACGGTGGCTGATAACTAGAGTCCGACAGCCTGTACGGTGGTACCAGTGACCGGTGAACACGATTCAAGTACAACATAGACCTTGGATGATATGATGCTCCAACAATTACTTTTGTCAGGTGACGAGTTGGATATACCCCGACAGTTCTATGTATCGGAAGATCAGTTGGTTACCTGCCACTTTGGTGATGAAACCAACCCACGACCAGTAAAAATTAAGGTGGGACTATTTGAGACCTTCCAGGAGAACTTGTTGCAGTTACTACATGAATTCTCTGATGTATTCGCATGGGATTACCGGGATATGAAGGGGTTGAATCCGTGGATTTATCAACACAGGTTGGTACTGAAACCAGATGCCCGACCTATTAAACAACCAAGCTATAGGATGAATCCTAACTATGCGGCCCAGGTTAAAGCAGAACCTTGTCTTTTTGCTTCTTGGACACTTGCCTACAACCTTGTCGTGTTGGGAACCTTGGTGTCTTGAGAAATTTTTCACAACCTCAATATCTTGAGCTTGATTCTCACTAATGCTTGGTATATTCGACCCTTAGTCTAGTGCCTTTATTGGAAGTTTTATTGTGAGAGCTTTCCAATGGTACCTTATACATCTAAAACTGACTTACATATGGGGAGATATATTGTAATCTTTATTGGGCTTATTTTTTAAAGTGTTGTGCATGCCTTCCATCCACCTTGCCCAAGCCTACTTTCTAAGCTCTCACAATAGTTGTAATAATTGAACTCATGAACTTCTTGCTAGGACTATGACAGGCTAACCACCTGTAGCCAAATTTAAATTATACCCATAATCCATTGCAACTTAGTTCGAGCTTTTGTCATCCATAGCAATTAAACCTTCATCTTTCTTGGCATTTTCAAGTCTAGTCCTCCAAGTCATAGTCCATTATGTGACATGTGACATGATTGATGAATGTGTGGAATAAAGTTGATCCAAGGGTGGAGCAAGAGAGAAAGGGCACTTAGGCTATTATGGCTACACTTAGGCTCAAGTGGAAGCTCTTAGGAACACTTGGAAATGATAGGATGAAAGCCACACATACCAAGGAAATGAGAGAAGAAGGGTTTTTTTCTAGGACCAAACGTAGGTAGTTTTTGTTTCCAACCAAGCACCTAACTAGTAGGTGCACACTCGACACACCTAAGAAACCTTAACTAGCATGTGTGAACCAAAATTGCTATGGGTCAAACATGAGATAAGTTTATGATTGTTCAAGTCATCTTTAGGTCCTATCCTATGCACAAGTTTTATGACCCCATTGTTGATTTCAATAGGAATTGTACATTATCTAGTAGCCTCTTCCTAAATCAAGAGATTGTATGGGGTCAGAAAGTCTTCAAGTTCCAAGAAGAATTCATTAGGAGTTGCAGTAAAACCAAGAGATATGAAAGAGTTCGTTCTACTAATGGTTTCTTTAACCTCACCAGTAGTAAGGGGTAGGTCCAAGATGGAAGCCAAGCTAACAAGAATCAATTTCTTCCTTTTAAGAACAATGGAAGCTCTAGCCCTCTAGATAACTTTATTTATCTAGAGGACTAAAGAAAACATTAGTGAAGAAGCTAACAACCTCTTGCAAAATTCTTCTTAGTGTTGAGATTAGTCCCACCATCCTTCTTTCTCAACATAGGTATGAATTCCTTAATTTTCTTCTTTTTCATTAAAGAGAACATACTTTTGGAGTTTTGAGAAAACATTAGTGAAGAAGCTAACAACCTCTTGCAAAATTCTTCTCCCCCCACTGGGGAGTCTAGAGAAAACATTAGTGAACAAGCTTACAACCTTTTGCAAAATTCTTCTTAGTGTTGATAGTAGTCCCACCATCCTTCTTTCTCAACGTAGGTATGAATTCCTTGATTTTCTTCTTTTTCATTAAAAAGAACATATTTTTTTTAGGTCTATCAATCCTTCCTACCCAAATTTCTCTTGAAGAAGCAAGAACCCCACTAGTCTCAATATACTCTTCATATCTAAGTCTCTCTTGAAGTTCCAAAACCTTTTGTCTATGTCTAGAACCAAGACCCTAAGAGCCTCCAACGTTTTCAAATCTCTTTCTCAATTTGTCTTCTTCTTTGGGCTCTTATCTCTTTGGTAGTTAGCTTGAAATGAGTAAAAAGCTTCTAAATGTCTTTAATCAACCTAGTCTAAGCTACATAATGGAGACACCTCTAGAGAAGTGGTAGGAGATAATCTTCTTGGTATTAAAGATTGTTGGAATTAGACGTCTACGGAAGCACACGAACAACACAAGGAAGAAGAAGAAGCTTGGAGCACAACACACAAAGATAAGTAGGCCATTAGTGCATTAGGCGTATATACAAGCTATGGGAAAAAAACCTCCTAAGGAGGGAAAAATGTGTCCCAGCGTTCCTAGAGTGTTCACACACATCAACTACCTAAATATATCAGCAAATCCCCCCTGGGAGTGATGCGGTGAACAAGGCGCTAACACTCATGTATAAGGAAGTGCCAAGCTATGTGGAATCAATCCACAAAAGGAAGTAAGCCCAAAGCTTTGTGGAAAGCTTCAAACTTCTCCCTACACAGAGCCTTCGTAAAAAGGTCTGCAATGTGGAACGCAGGGTTCCTCACAACTGCCAATGAACTCTAACTGTCAGTGAAGATGGTGGTGGCAGAAGATTGACCAACACCCAAATCAGCCATAAGGCATCTGAGCCACACACACTCAACAATCGTTATGAAAGTTGCCCTATACTCAGCCTCACAACTGGAAGTGGCCACAGTAGGCTACTTCTTGCTCAACCAAGATATACATGAGCTACCAAGAATGAAGCAAAATCCACTAGTGGACACACGAGTGTCATAGCAATCAGCCCAATCACTATCAGAAAAAACATGCAAATCTGGCAGTAGTGATTCCCCCTTGGGATAAAACAATCCAAGTAGTTGGGGACCACTCAAGTAGCGAAAGATGTGCTTAACCGCTTGCCACTACTTGACACGTGGGCAATGCATAAACTTGCTCATCTATGAGACATCAAACTGAATATCTTGTCGAGTAATGCATAAGTAAATCAAGCATCAAACAACCTACTGATAGAGAACAACATCAAATGCATCTCCAGGATCATGAAGAATCAATCATAAACCTGTCTCCATAGGAGTGGCAGTAGGCTTACAGTATTCAAGGCCAAAATGCTGCAATAATGTGTCAATATATTTCATTTGACACAAAGCCATTCCACCATCAACTTGCATAAATTGAATGCCCAAATAGTGATGCAAATGCCCCAAAGCAGACATCTCAAATGAGGCATGCAAATCAGCCTTAAAATCAGCAATATGTGTGTCGCGAGGACCCGTGAGCAGCATGTCATCAACATATAACACAATGATCAGAAGCGCATCATTATCATGCTTAACATATAAGGTGCTTTCAGTTAGACTGTTCTCAAAACCATGTTCAATCAGATAGGCATGTGTTGTTGTAGTATGCCCTTGGGAAGCGTAAACCCTCACCACCTTGCATGGAAGCAAGAAGGAAGGCTCAAGAATGACTCTCCTTTCATCCACCCGAACCTCCAACATGTTCAAGCCATTGGCCATTAGCCCGCAGCTATGCCACATGCTTGAAAACATGGAGAGAAGGAAGTCAAGGATCCTAATCACATATGTAAAATACAAGAAAGTTGCAACATTCTACACACATAGGAAACACAACCATGCACACACACCTCACTCTCTCACACTCTAAGACTAAATACATATATGCACAAAGCCTCAAGAGAAAAGAGAGTTCTTCCATTCAAAAGATATATACATGAGAGCACTCGAACCAAAAGCTCTCTCCTTTACAAAAATGAGCCTCTATATATAGGCTAAGCACAATTCCCCATGTGTTCCTTTTGAAAAGTAAAAAAGGGAACATGTGCTCATATCTTTCTAAATCTTTGCAAATATTCCTTCTAACAACCCACTCCAAGGAAATAAAGGTGTGGGGAATTCTTCTATGTGGGATTTTATATATGTGTGCAAAAAGGTCTTTTATTTGAGGAGGCTTCAATACCATAGCCTAAGGGAATATATCAAAAAGGGATAAGGAGAGTGTTCATATGGACACAACTCCTAAATACAAGAAAAGGGTATTTTTATGAGTACTAAAGGGTGCCATTACATAAGAGAAATTGTGAGCAACCCTCATAAACCAACACTCTCCTGACCCTAGACTTTGTCATCCTTGACAAAGCTAAGATATGAGAAGCATACATTGCGGAACTGGTTCCAACTTGAGTCTTCAATTCTTCAAATCTGCAGCTTCTTCAAGTTTCAAATTTGCAAATCTGCAAGTCTTTAGTCTTCAGGTTTTCAATGCTGAGCGACACAATCCCCTTGGGGGGCAGTCAACCCAGCCTCCATCCCAATGTGCAACACTTTGTAAGGCCGTAAATGCCTTCTCAAGAAGCTCCAAAATCTGAAAGTTAAAACATACACACCAAGTAAACTGAATCTGAAAAGAGTCTTTTATTCCAAATTTAGTTTCCACTTCAGGGAACATCAAGTTCTACAATATGGTCTCTTCTAGCAAAAAGTCCTCATGAAGATTTATCTTGTTCCTACAGTCCAAAAGTAGCTCAAAAGACATAGAGCCCTATAACATTTCATATTGCTCATAGGCTAACCATAATCACCTAGTCCACCACAAGTGCATGTGTGACTCATTGGAGAGTAAAACATAATTGTGATATGGTTCCTTTTTTGTGCATTTATGCAAATAGAAACATGTTTGCATCATTCTTCATTGTGTGTATGTTATGTGTTTCCTTTTCAACAAAAGTGTGTAGAGAACAATCAATCAGAGTGATGCATCATGAAATGAAAGCACACAATTATTCCTCAAGCAACCAAGGATCAAAATAGCTACCTTTCAATGTGTAGTTGGAGTTTTAGACTCTCCCCTCATGCAAACTCAACCAATAGCAGTGCATCAATGCTTCCAACATGTCAAGGAGTGCATCCCCTGCAATTCCAAAGTTCATAAGACATGTTCAATGTATTCCTTAGGGTCAGTCATGCAACAAGAGTCATCATCATGGACATTTCCTAATACATGTGTTGTATAACTATGGGTCAAAGTGGCCAAAGACATGGGTTTTGAGGGTCCAAAACCACTTGGAGAACCCTTGGATTCTATTGGGAAACCCTTGGGAAAGTGTCTCCAAGAGTGTGGTTTGAACCCTTGAGTTATTTGGATTTATTTGCTCCCAATTGAAGGGTTTTGACCCTTAGGATCGATATTTCCTAAGAGTATGATATTTGACTCTTAGGGAGGCCTCTCAAGCCTTGAGACTTGTACGTACAAGCTTGGGAGAAGTCCTTTTAGAATCCATGTGAGAGCCATGTGATTCCATGTGATTTCCAAGGTTAGAAGGCCTTGGATTAGCATCCATGTGGAAAGGACACTTGGCAAGCTCTCCTCACATTTCCCCCTTGGCCTTGAGGTATATATATGGGTGGAGTTGGTTGGGTGGACACTGGCATCTCTCACCCCTTGTGGGTTTAGTCTTGTTAGAATAACCCTTGGCCTTGCTAGGCTTGCTTAGATAGTTACTTTACAACATTGGTACTCAGAGCTAGGGAGCTAAGATGCTACAACCTCTCTCAGGAGTTCGCCGTGGATATCTTAAGCCAAGCCTTCATGTTTGGGTGTGAGAAACCATTGGCTACGTGGGCTACGTGATGGTCTCATTAATCTCTCTTTACGAAAAAGAAAGGCTACTCCTCCGGGCTTCGATCTTGCATGCGAACGTGCGCACATTTAATGGTACGTACAGATTCATGGGCGAGCAGCCAGGCAGTCAACCAGACCACCTACACACTATGCTATATGTCAATGGCATGGAGGAGTCCGCTCTCGAGGAGCTCTCTCTCCTTGTTATTGGAGAAGAGTAGAACCTCACATGCAATTTATAGACCGTTTGTCTGAGTTTGAGCTTCTATATGGGATATCTGCCTTCTCATCCACGCACGCATGCGTTTAGCTCTTATCACGATGCTAAGCCTCCATCTGCATGACATAGCAGAGTTCTTTTACCCACATTTATGATATGGTTGGCATTGCTTTAATATTTGCACTAGCAGTTGGTCACATTGCTGAATAAAGCATATAGACAAGCTATGACCTGTGAAGATCGTAAGAGAGGCATTTTTGTTAACTTGTTGTGAAGTTTTATTCCAATTCCGGGTGCTTTTCTCTCCAACTTTTGCATTTTTATGAGGTCACGAGTTTTCATTTGTGCATAAATGAGTTTGAGAATTTTTTGAAGCTTTCAATTCTTCTTTTAAATAGTTCAAATACTTTGGTTCTCCACTTATGCAAAGGATTCGAACTCGCATCATGTTTATGTATGATGAAAGTTTGCATTTATCACAATGTATATTCGCATACAATTGCAAGCCTTCAAGTATCCTCTGAGCATTTCGAGACATGGATGAAGTTGAAGAAGGGTTACTTGGAGTAGCAACTAAAAAAAAAGTGGAGGACGGCTCTTCTCGAACATCAAAGGAAGGACGAAGCTTGACATTGATCTAAGTATTTTGGAATTTATGTTTGGATTTCATATTGATTTGACATATCTTTTGTATTGGGAGGTAATTGAAGCCTATGACAAGTCTTCAATTCACATCCACAGTTAGTCAAAGTTAAGAATAGGTAAACATATAGG
This sequence comes from Ceratopteris richardii, assembly GCA_020310875.1. NCBI lineage: Eukaryota > Viridiplantae > Streptophyta > Polypodiopsida > Polypodiales > Pteridaceae > Ceratopteris > Ceratopteris richardii. The sequence continues at coordinate 164,213,126 of CM035410.1, forward strand.
CATGGAAAAGGAAATCAAGCACCTTGAGTAGTTACATGCATCTATGCATTGAAAAGAATGGATGTATGTGCATTTTTATTTTTCTTTGAGCAAAAAGTTATCTCGAATGCACAAATTCATCTCCAAATGTTTCTTTTAATAAGAAACATATTTAGATGCAAAAGAACATGTGCATTGGCATGTGGATGCATGGAAGAGAGACACATTTCTGTGCGCAAAAAGGAAGACAAAAGCAAAGTATGCCTCAATGATAAGTGTGCTTAAAATTTATTACGAGAATTTGTACTACATGCATATAAGCACATGTACTTCAGTAAATGGAATTCACTCTTTTATTTTTCAATGATATGAACTAGGTAAGTAATCATAGTCAAGGCAAGGCAATTGGAAAGGAATGAAGCTAAAGTACTTGCAAAATCATGATTAGATTTTGCAATATAAGTACTTAGCAATGGATTTCTATATCACCCTGAGACACACTCAACAAAATCATGATTATATTTTGCAATATAAGTACTTAGCAATGGATTTCTATATCACCCTGAGACACACTCAACCCAATAAATGGAGAGACATGCTATTTTCTTTGTACTCAGCAGAGAGGGTTCAAATGGTTCTCTATTTGAATTAAGGTGTAATACGATGTATTGGCCTCCCTAGCTTTGATTCTAGTGGCATCTTTCCTTTTGTTGTGCATTCCTTCTATTAATTAAGCTTTCTTTCTCGTTGTCTCAAAAAAAAAAGAAAGCTTGAAGCTCACTCCTCCAAAGACTATGCCCTTATTTCTATAAACAATCCAATCCATGTTCATCTAGAAGTAGAGAATTGAAAATATTTGTTTTTCTTATGTGATATCCTCATATCATTGCCATGCGTTTTATGTGATATCCTCATACATTTCTTTTCCTTGAATTGTTTGCCTTTGTGTTACCTAATGAGTGGATTTATTATTTCATTGTTTTGTATTAGGATTGCACTTGTGAAGCATGTGTGTATGTATGCTAATGTTAATGCGTGTATGTGTGCATGTGATGTTATACTTGTTTGTGGTTAGTTTGAGAGAGTGAAATTGAGGATTGCCAGATGTGGTAGGTATTAATGTATTCTCAATCGTGTTGTTATTTTCCATGTGTATGAAGTCTTTTGCATTTTTGATAGCTTAATGGAATTGAATATACCATGGACAAATACAAATGCATGGTGAAAGACCCTTATATTTAATTTTCTTTAAATCTTTTCATCTCCAATCCAAACCCTCTAGTTGGAGAGAGAAACTCTTCTCTATATATATTCTTAGAAGAGGTTGATTACGTTTCAAACCATTGAACAATTGTAATCTTTTAGTCATAAACTTCCATCATCTTCCGAGCACAGTTTGTATCTTCTTGCTTTGTTAATCAGTTTTTTTTTAGAGTACAATGAATTGGAAACACACACACCCGATCTCGTAAGGTAGAGTCACCCATCCTTGAAGCATTCAAGATATGTCTAGTCAAGACTTTTTCCAAGAGACTCAAGACATGAAACCACTAGGCTAAGCGGATTTGGACAAATTAATCAGTTTTTTCTTGTTCAAGGAAAAAACGTTTTGAATCTTCAATATTAATAGTAATAGAAAGGTAAAAAAATATTGAATCTTCAAAGAAGATGTTAAAATTTTGGTTACCAATACAAATTAAAAACGAAAAATAGGTTTGGCACTTGAAGGCCAACCGCCCTCTACGTGAAAATGAAGGCGCAAACCATTCACCTAGATTTTGAGCCTTGCGCAATGTGCGCTATGGAGATAATCTGGGAGCCTTGCGCAATGCGCGCTATGGAGATAATCTGGGTTCGTGGGCTATGACAATGCTTTCTGTGCACCGGGATGTAATAACGTAGAGGGATAGGAACAAGCCTGATGTGTAACAAGGAGTGTGATGAGCGAGAGGAACCACTCCTCACATGGCATTTACTGCTCGTTATGAACCCGACCAACCCTAAATGGTTGGCGTCATCTGGACAAGGTCAAGCTGACAGAGTTGTATGCTTCATTTTTATGTATGCTTCGTTCCCCAGAGTACATGTGCGCTACAGGGAGGTGCTTTAAAGAGGCAGGTTTCATATCACCATCTCGACTGGGTAGAGCTTACACTCAGTAGGACGGAAGCTTTCGAGCAGCTGCGTGTGGACGAGAGTGATGGGTGCCGAAGCTCCTCTTCCCACAGAGTTCAATGTCAAGCTCCAAGAACCGGAGGTTGTGACCCCGGAGGTGGCCATAGAAAGTCAGTCCTACTTCCTCACCAACCTTGACCAGAACATCGCCAGCATTGTGCAGACAGTGTACCTCTTTGACGCGAAGTCTGAGAAAGCAGGCGAGGATCCGGCACAAACGATAAAGGAGGCGCTGCGCAAGGCGTTGGTGCACTATTATCCATTAGCGGGGAGGCTGGCCATCAGCCCCGAGGGCAAGCTTCATGTTGACTACAGCGGCCAGGGTGTCATCTTCGTCGCCGCTGAATCAGATGCCGCCCTTTCGGCGGTGGGCGACGTATCTAAAGAGGATAGTGGGAGATTGGGCAAGCTCGTTTACCAAGTTCCCGGCGCTAGGCACCTGCTTGAGATGCCTCTAGTTACAGCTCAGGTGCAGATCTATATCTCTGCGAGTGCTTTCTGTTGAGGGAGCACAGACATCACTCTCCATAGGGGCAACTGTGCGCCATATCCTTTTCTTGTCTCTGTATGACGGTCTGAACTCGGGACCTCGCCTGTAAACGCATATTAGGGTTGGAATGTGGGGCGCACGCGTCCCACCACGTTTTTTCTGTTGTTTGAATGAAATGTATGAGTATGGTAGGTAGATGCACTAGCTCCATGCGCGATCGCATGGTACTGGTGGAGTATAATGTATAGTTAGGTAACCGCTGTAGTGCATGAGCTGTACTGCTGAAAGGAGGTATGTGGAGCTTGAGAATTTGGTCCTGTGCTTCTTTGTCTGCGGAACCCAATTGCACAATGAGCTGAGATGCACCATCGTCGCTGTATTGTTTGTAGTTGGTTTCTACTTGTTGAAGAAGACATGGTGAGCTTGAAGAGTCCACACGACAGCTTTTATCATCTGTTTTATGCCTAATTATGCGTGAATTTCAACCGCATTGTGAACTCCATGAATCATTGTGGCTGGGGTTTTCTATTGTGAATTATACTTTTTGGGCGCAGATGTCGCGCGTCTGAATATCCCATTGCAGCTTGCAACTTCAGTTTTTTGTTATACCTTGATTGTCTGAGAACTGATCAGCATTCTTTTTGAAAGTGTACGTAGAACATCTCCTTGGAAATAGATAATGCACTGATCTTTTATCTTAACTGTAGGTGACGAAGTTTGCATGCGGAGGTTTCGTGCTAGGGTTGGCCATGAATCACTGCTTGTTCGATGGGATCGGAGCTATGGAGTTTGTGAACTCGTGGGGAGAAATAGCGAGGGGATTGCCTCTCTCGACGCCTCCTGTAATCGACCGCTCCTTTTTGAAGGCCAGAAATCCTCCAAAGATTGAATGCGCTCACAACGAATTTGTGCAGATCGACGATGACACCGAGGATCAGACATCTCCCGAGGGAATAGGTGCTGTGGGTAAGGACATAATCTTTAAGACCTACCCTTTTTCATCGGACGCGCTTGAGAAGCTCAAGAAGCTTGCCATGGAAGGCGGAGAATTGCAGCGTTGCAGTAGCTTCCAGGCATTGGTAGCGTACGTGTGGAGAGCGAGGTGCCAGGCACTCATGGCCTCGCCCGAGCAGAAGTTCAAGCTTCTCTTTGCCGTCGACATTCGCTCACGGGTCGAACCACCCCTTCCCAAGGGATACATGGGCAATGCGATGGTGTTCGCGCATTTACTGGAGACGGCGGAGGAGCTGAAGAAACTGTCTTTCCCAGCTCTCGTGAAGAAGGTGCAAGACGCCATTGCGGACGTGACAGATAAGTTCGTGAAGTCTGTGATCGACTACATCGAGGCGACGCGGGCACGCCCAACATTAGCAGGAACCCTCCTCGTGTCGAGCTGGTCGAGGCTGGCCTTCTACGTAACAGACTTCGGCTGGGGGGAGCCGACACAGTCCGGCTCTGTGACCTTGCCCGAGAAGGAGGTGGCCTTCTTCCGATCTCAGGGTAAGGACCAGAAGAGCATCGACGTCGTGCTGGGTCTTCCAGCCCGCGCCATGGAGATCTTCGACCAGCTCGTACAGCCCGTCCTATAAGAGCATCAGTCCATCACTACAATCTGTGCTGGGTCTTCCAGTCGGGGCTCCATGGAAATCTTCGAGCTCTTCATGCAAGTTGCCCCACATGAGTGGCTCTCTAGTACTACAACCTGACAGTCATTTGCGCATTTGTTTGTTTTTATGTTTTTTCTGTAGTACCGTTGTGTCCTCTGTAACGCTAGCTGTTGCCGTATGCTAATAAGCAGTCTAATGTGATTTTATAGTTTCTGAATCATTTCGGATTCGAGTTTCTGTGAAATTGATTTGATTTGGACGACACAACAAGAATCTTGAGCTTGGTTTGGATTGTTCAAGGTTGGATTACTCCTCTTGCTCTATTGTCTTGTTTCCGGCTTTGTTGCCATGGTGCTGTCTGAAGAAAACATAATCACCATATCTTTGCATTTCTTGGGCAAAAGAGTGGTGTTATCATATCAGAGTTGGTTTGCTTTTCATAATTCTAGGCCTCTTTGTCAACTCAAATCATTGGAGGCAATTCAAGTTTCCGGCTCCTATTCGAGGTCTACAGTATCAACCAGTTATGTAATCCACCATATTAGTAAGTCTATGGATGTAGTCATGTAAATCAAACATGAATGCAATTTCAGTAATCGTAGTGGGTTATTCAAGTTGTGTATTGTGCATCAGGAAGAGTTGAGATTATTAGGGTTTTGGGTGTGGGGCAAAGTGCTAGGCAGATCTACACTTATGAATACATCGGTATACTAGTGATACCGGTGGACACAACTTATGCACATATGCTCTAATGACAGTATGCGTACACAAGTGCCTTGCAAGAGTGCATATGTAAATTGTACATCAGGAAGATTTGAGATTGAGGAGGTTTTTGGTGTGGGAGATAGTTCTAGGCAGATCTACACTTGAAATACATAATTTCCCAGCCATACTGATGGACACCACTTCTGCCTGTGATGTCCACGTCCCTTTGTTATAATGGTTGTGTCTTTGGTCTCTTGAAGTGGAGGTCCAGAGTCCAATCTCCAGGCTGGACATGTAATGGCCTTGGTCAGTCTAAATCAGTTGTAATCTTGTCTAACCTTTGTTTTGTGGGATACAGGGCTCTTGTAGGGATTATGTCAATTCACTTGTACACTTGTTCTTTCATAGTTAAAGCTTGAGCTCGAGGAAGTAGATGCTTGTTGAACCTTCATTAAAAAAAAAAACTTCTCATGACACTAATGAGTGCACAAGAAATGTGTTGCAAGCTCAAGGGCACATTTATGACTTCACATATGAAGTGTATTCCAATCATATTGATGTATATCATTCTAGCGCATATATGAAGTGTATTCTCAATCATATTGATGTATATCACTCTAGCACTGAGATGCCCTTTTGTAGTTGTGAGATATTTTAACCGCCTTCCCATATCTGTGCACTCTTTCAAGAAGAATGAAAGTGATAGCTCAATGATCCACCTCATGGAGGTTTCTTTCAGGTCTTTTCAGAGCTCTAATTTCGCTAATTGGTGATAATCATTCGATTATTGAATCCACAGTTGTCCATCTCTAATAACATCTATTGTGATGTAAGAACTCTATCATATTTCTCTTGTACCCGTGGGCAAAGCAAATACCACAGTTCTCTATCTCATAATATCAATTATCCACCATCTCACATACCTACATGACAAAGCCAGCTTGATGTCACTAATCCAAACTGCCCTTATCAAGAACTTCAAAGGGCCCTTTGCTTAAAATTGAGGAGCATATGCCTTTTGAGTTCAAATTGTTTATGGCTGAAGTTGGGATGAAGCACTGATGTAATCTCTCAAAGAAATGAAATGGTATATGGTCAAAAGTTAAGATTTACCTCAGTAACTCTTTAGATGTTCTACGAAAGCATTATAATCTATTATTCCTTGTGAAGCTTGGCATGATCATGTCACCAATCATGTGTTGCTTGTAGATTTGTGTTCGGTTGTTTAACATCCATTAATGCTTGAGCAACAATGTAGGAAATTGGATTATAGGTGTGAAATGTAAAAAGAACTTTAGTTGATAATTCAATTATCCATCATCTCACATACCTGCATGACAAAGCCAGCTTGATGCCACTAATCCACACTGCCCTTATCAAAAACTTCAAAGGGCCCTTTGGTTTAATTGAGGAGAATATGCCTTTTGAATTCAAATTGTTTATGGCTGAAGTTGGGATGAAGCACTAGTGTAATCTCTCAAAGAAACGAAATGGTATACGGTCAAAAGTTAAGATTTACCTCAGTTACTTTTTAGATGTCCTACGAAAGCATTATAATCTATTATTCTTTACGAAGCTTGGCATGATCATATCACCAATCATGTGTTGCTTGTAGATGTGTGTTTGGTTGTTTAACATCCATTAATGCTTAAAAAACAATGAAGGAAATTAGATAATAGGTGTGAAATGTATTTTTGTTGGGTATAGTTTTGAGAGCAATAGTTATTGCTTATATAATCCATAAATTAAATGCATTTTGGTTAGTCTTGTGGGACATAAATGAGTGCAAAGAATGTGTATGCAGCATTATTGCCTATTTTCACTAGAAGACGGTCATATGTACTTATGGCATATGCAGATTTTGAATGAGAAAACAAAGCGTTTCATTTTTATGCATATATTTTCGTGGACTTATTGGTATGAAAGTAAATATTGACGAGGAATGATTTATGCCAAATTGGTTGGTACAATCTTCGAGAGATATTGAGTTTGGTGGACCTTTGCCTTATCTTACTTGGTCAAGCTTTAATGATGCTTTTGCATTTGATCATCATGCAATGGGATTTATGATGAGAATGAGTTAGTTTCCATTGATGAAGCACGAAGTTCAAAAAATTGAATGGTCGGGACTTGTTTATTGTGACTTGCCTCATTGTAAGAAGACAATTTGCCCTAAATAAGTCTTTTTTTTTTAAAAGAGGGACTTTAGTTGAGGTTTAATATGACATGCTTGAATTGATTGAAAGCACAATTGCACAAATGAATGGACATAATACCCATGGGATCCCCCATGTTCCACAAAGGAGGGTCAAGACTCAAGACCATTGGAACACAACACAATGATGATGACTTGAAGGTGATAGGGGACTTGGGTTTGGAGATCAGTGTTGGTGCAGAGCAATCAACAATTGAAGTTTTGGAAGTCAAAGAATGAAGACAAGATCAAGTTTTGAAGCATAGAAGAAGTTTACATTCAGGAGTTGAAAGAAATGTACACATATGTACATTAGTTCAGATATAGGTCACTTATACTTTTGATTAGTCATAAGTTTGTAAATATTTGCCTATAAATACTATGGAAAATGTCGGGACAAGTATGAGAGAGCATGAGAATAGAGTAATCAGAATTTGTATGAGTTTTTTAGCCATCCTAGAAGTGAGTTAAGTCTCTCTCATCACTAGATGTGAAATTCTCAGAAATGAAGGAAATGTTGCGCCCGATGTTTCAGAGTTTTTTCCTTCTGTGTTAGATCTTTTGCGAAATGCTTTTGTACAAGTCTAATTCTATAGGTGATTGACCTCTGTACAAATTTTTAGCTTCCAATTGTGATCAGGCTGAGAGAATTATGTGTAGGAACATTTGTATGTGAAGAAGTGTTTACTGGTTCCTGAAACAGGCGCAACATTTGAAGTCAATGTTTTGATCAGTTCTCCTTCCACAGTTTAAAGTTTTGAGCAAGTAAGCACTTAATCTTTAAGTTGGAAGGTAAGCTACTTGTGGCTAAAAGCATTTGCTTAAACGGTTTCTATTCTTGGAGAACCATGTCTTAGAAGTTATAGGTGTCTAAATCGACTTCTCAGAAGTACAGTTTTAGACATAGGTGACTTGTCAAGTTGATTTCTCAAAATCTACTGAATCTTTTGGAGTGATTCGACTTGGAGGAGGTGCGCAATCTTTAGGCGACACTTTGTGCAAAGTTTCATAAAAAACTTTACACATTTGATAAGTCAATGAGAAAGATATGTGTAGCAGACTTTCTGTAGAATCATCCTTTTCACAGATTTTCCAGAATCCTTATAATTGAATGTTGATCCTCCAAATTGGTAAAGGTTTTGACTTACTTTTGATATAGAGGTGCTCTAATTTCAAGAGTAGGTTGTTCTTTTGGAGATTAACACTCTCCATCAGTGGTATCAGAGAAGGAAGCATCAAAATTGAAGGAAGGAGGATCCCGACTGCTGCAGGTGCAAAGAATTCAACATCTGAAGGTTCAAAAGGTGAAAGCTTTAGAGCAAAGCTTGAGAAGGAGATCATACAACATCAAGGAAGTCAAAAGGAGTATTATTCGAAGTAAAGGTACATTTGTTACTCACAAAGTTTGAAGAATTCAATACACAAGACAAGAAAGGATGTGAGATTCTCTTCAGATAGAGAAATTGGATAGAGAGAACTATCCAGCATGGCCAATGAGGATGGAAGCTCATCTAATGAGCAAAGATTTGATAGGATATATTACAGGTGAAGAAGAAAAGCCTCAATTCAGAGATCCTAGTGTTCCAACTAGGGAGGAATTGTCAGATTTGAAGAATTGGATGAAGAGAGATGCTCAAGCTAAGAGCATTATCTATATGGCAGTCAATGACTACCTGCTACCTCACATTAGAGGTCTTGAAATGCAAGTGATATATGGAATGCTTTGGAGGAGCATTTTCAAAACACCACAAAGTCAAGGAAGGCATCCTTGTGGGCAGAATTTACCACATTCAAGAAAAAGGCCTCTCAATCCATCTCAGATTATGTAACCAGAATGAAGGACATTGCAGATGCATTAGGAGCTGTTGATGAACACATTGAAGAGGATAAATTGGTAAGGAAAATCCTTACAGGTTTGAGAGGTGATGACAAATGGAAGCCATTCATTTTGTCTATTGAATTATCACTTGATCATTTTACTCCTGACTTAAATCAATTGCTAGGACATATGTTAACCTTTGAGCAGGATGTCAAAGGTGAAGGTGACAAGAGTACAGGTCATGCAATGTACTCAAAGGATAAGAAGAAAATTAGCAAAGGAAAGCAACAAGCAAATGAAGATGAAGGCACAACTAGTCAAGCCAACTTCCTAAGAGGAAGAGGAGGTGGCAAAGGTAGAGGAAGAGGCAGGAATAACAAAGATGGAGTCAAAGCTTGCTGGATTTGTGGTAAGACAAATCACTTAGCTAATGATTGTTGGCATAATACTCAGAGTAATGGTGGATATAATCAGAACTTTAATTCAAGAGGAAGAGATGGCAGAAATCAAAGAGGTAACTTCAGAGGTAGAGGTAGTAGGGGTTACTTTGGAAGAAATGCAGGTAGAGGATTCCAAAGTCAACAATACAATAATACCTACTACAATTATGCTTCAGATCAGAAGGAGGATTCAACATTGATAATGAATGCAACTTGTGAAAGACAAAGTGAAGACCAAAGAGTCTTCTACATTGACTTAGGGTGTAGAAATCACCTGAGTGGTAACATAGCATTGATGACTGATTTGGAAAATAAGGTATCTAATCATGTTGTTTAAACAGGTGACAATACAAAGCATAATGTGAAGTCAATTGGATCAGTGAAGGCTAAGGATGGTAGCACCCTCTTGAGTAAGGTGCAAGAGAACGAAGGTTACGACCACCACATGCTAGAGAGATGACTCTGTACTCACAAGCAAGGAACGCTCACGTAGCCACATCGCCCACGAGCGTTCCTTGCTTGTGAGTACAGAGTCATCTCTCTAGCATGTGGTGGTCGTAACCTTCGTTCTCTTGCATAAGGTCTTGTATGTTCCTACAATTCCTAAGAATCTGATAAGTGTAGGACAAATTGTTGAAAAAGGTTATGAAGTGAGATTCACTAATGAAGGAGTATTTGTGGAAGACCCTAGCAATGGGTATAAACAAATTGTTTCAGGGAAGAAAGAAAGAAGATTGTTCACATTGAAGATTCAAGGTAATGTTGGTCATGCCTTGTTCACTTATGGAGGACATAAGATCTCTGAGTTAGATCTTTGGCACAAGAGGCTTGGACACTTCAATGAAAGAGGTATCAAAGATATGATTAACAGTGGTTCAGTGCTTGGATTGCCTAATGTTACAGGTCAACATATGACATAAAGATGTGAGGCATGTCAATTAGGTAAGGCTCATAAGCAATCTTACTCCAAGCATGGTTTTATGTATTCAGAGAAGCTTGAGTTGGTACACACAGATGTGTGGGGACCATCAAAGGATTTCAGTATCAATGGTTCAAGGTACTATGTGATTTATGTTGATGATGCTACCAGATGGATTACTATCTATGTGATCAAAGATAAGTCAGAAGTATTTAGTACATTCAAACATTATCATGTGTATGCAGAGAGAATTACAGGTCATAAGTTGAAGAGATTAAGGTCAGATGGAGGGGGAGAGTATTTCTCTAATGAGTTCAGTGATTACTTGTGGAATGTAGGTATAAAAAGGGAAATCACTTGCAGGTACTCCCCTCAACAAAATGGTGTAGCAGAGAGGAGGAATAGAACTCTTGTTGAGTTTGCAAGATCCATGATGAAGGAGAAAAATTGCCCAAATTATTTGTGGGCTGAGGCTGTAATTACAGCTACTTATTTGGTCAATAGGTTGCCATGTAAAGCCTTGCAGGGTATGACACCATATGAGGCATGGTGGGGTAAGAGACCTACATTAGACCATTGCAAAGTATTTGGATGTTTGGCATATGCATATGTGCCATCATAATTAAGACACAAATTAGAACCTAAAGCTGAAAAGTATGTATTCATTGGTTATGATGACAAGCAAATGGTTTATAGATTGTGGAGTCCATCCACAAAGCAATTTATTGTGTCTAAGGATGTTACATTTGATGAGCAAGGTACTTGGTATGCAGGTACTATCAATATTAATACAGATGATGAAGAAATTGTGAGTCAAAAGAAAGGTAAATCAAAGGTTCAGATATTTGATGAACAAGAGAATAATGAAGTGCAGGTTGAAGTTGAAGAAATGCCAAGATTTGATCCTGAGTGTGAAGAACCAGAAACCTCAAGGAGTGGAGAACTCAGAAGGTCATCAAGACACAAGTGGCAACCTACAAGGTATAGCTATGACACTTCTTTTTTGGCTACAAAAGATTATGCTTATATGATTAAAGCAGATGAAGACCCTTCTACATATGAAGAGGCAAAAGGTAAGGAAAATTGGGAGAAAGCTATGCAGGAAGAATATGATGCATTATTGGAGAATCAGACATGGATTTGGTTCCTAAACCAAATAGCCAGAAGATAATTGGATGCAAGTGGGTTTACAAAACAAAGAGATATGCAGATGGAAGTGTGTCTAGGTATAAAGCTAGACTTGTTGTGAAAGGGTTTGCTCAAACATATGGTATTGATTATGATGAGACCTATAGTCCTGTGGCAAAGATGAAAACCATCAGGACACTCATAGCCATTGCTGCATGTAAAGGTTGGAAATTATGTCAATTAGATGTGAAAAATGCTTTTTTAAATGGTTATATTTCAGATGATGTTTTCATGGAGCAACCTCAAGGATTCAGAGATGGGAGGTATCCAGATCATGTGTGTAAGCTCAAGAGAGCTTTGTATGGGTTGAAGCAAGCCCCAAGGGCATGGAATTATAAACTTGTGAAGTTCTTGAAAGAACTTGGATTTCAAGTATCTAAGGCAGATAGTAGTTTGCTTGTGAAAGCAAGTGATGATGAGTTCATTTACATGTGCATATATGTTGATGATATAATTCTTACAAGTACAGATGAGAAAGGGATTCAAAGCCTAAAGAAGCAAATGGAGAAAGAATTCAAAATCAGTGATTTGGGAGATTTGTCATATTTCTTGGGCATGGAGATTTCATATACTCAACATGGAGTGTATGTGACTCAAGAAAGGTATTTGAAGAACTTGTTAATCGAGTTTAAAATGGATGATTGCAGGGTAGCACCTACTCCAATGGAGGTGAATTACAAATTGAGAAGATATGGTGGAGAAGAATTCAAGGATATGAAGTTATATTAGAGTTTGGTTGGTAGTCTTATCTATGCTACATTAACTAGGCCTGATTTATCATATGCAGTTGGGGTTTTGTCTCAATTCATGCATTGTCCTAGAAAAGAGCATTGGATTGCAGGTCAAAGAGTGTTGAGGTACATTAAGGGTACACTCAAAGAGGGTTTGTATTATGGTTTTACATCAGATACAAATATCAAAATATATAGTGATGCAGATTGGGCAAGTAATCCTGATGATAGAAGGTCAACCTATGGATACATGTGTTATGTGGGAGATAAGTTAATCTCTTGGTGTTCAAAGAAGCAACACACAGTTGCTTTATCATCTACAAAAGCTGAGTACAAAGGCATGGTTGAAGCTGCAAAGGAAGTGATATGACTTAAGACTCTGATGAAGAGTTTTGATATCATTCAAAGTACTCCTACTATTCATGGAGATAACATGAGTTCATTGTATCTAGCTGCTAACCTTGTTTTTCATGCCACGACCAAACACATTGAGATTCAGTATCACTTTCTAAGAGAGAAGGTGATGGACAAAGAGATTGAAGTCATACATACTTGAACTAAAGATCAGATAGCTGATATGCTTACCAAAAGCTTGGATGGACCAAAGCTACAGAGATTCAAAGACATGGCAGGCATAAAGAAAATAGAGAAAACCTCAATTGATGATTGAGGGGGAGTTGTTGGTGTAGAGCAATCAACAATTGAAGTTTTGGAAGTCAAAGAATGAAGACAAGAACAAGTTTTGAAGCATAGAAGAAGCTTACATTCAGGAGTTGAAAGAAATGTACACATATGTACATTAGTTCAGATATAGGTCACTTATACTTTTGATTAGTCATAAGTTTGTAAATATTTGCCTATAAATACTATGGAAAATGTCGGGACAAGTATGAGAGAGAAGGAGAATAGAGTAATCAGAAGTTGTATGAGTTTTTTAGCCATCCTAGAAGTGAGTTAAGTCTCTCTCATCACTAGATGTAAAATTCTCAGAAATGAAGAAAATGTTGCGCTCGATGTTTTTGAGTTTTTTCCTTCTGTGTTAGATCCTTTGTGAAATGCTTTTGTACAAGTCTAAGTCTATAGATGATTGACCTCTGTACAAATTTTTAGCTTCCAATTGTGATCAGGCTGAGAGAATTATGTGTAGGAACATTTGTATGTGAAGAAGTGTTTACTGGTTCCTGAAACAGGCGCAAAATTCGAAGTCAATGTTTTGATCTGTTCTCCTTTCACAGTTTAAAGTTTTGAGCAAGTAAGCACTTAATCTTTAAGTTGGAAGGTAAGCTACTTGTGGGTAAAAGCATTTGCTTAAACGGGTTCTATTCTTGGAGAACCATGTCTTAGAAGTTATAGGTGTCTAAATCGACTTCTCAGAAGTATAGTTTTAGACATAGGTGACTTGTCAAGTTGATTTCTCAAAATCTACTGAATCTTTTGGAGTGATTCGACTTGGAGGAGGTGCGCAATCTTTAGGCAACACCTTGTGCAAAGTTTATAAAAATCTTTACACATTTGATAAGTCAATGAGAAAGATATGTGCAGCAGACTTTCTGTAGAATCATCCTTTTCACAGATTTTCCAGAATCCTTATAATTGAATGTTGATCCTCCAAATTGGTAAAGGTTTTGACTTACTTTTGATATAGAGGCGCTCTAATTTCAAGAGTAGGTTGTTCTTTTGGAGATTAACACTCTCCATCAATCAGCCTAAGGTCCAATACACCTCAATCACATCTAGCAAGGGTTGAACCCTAGCTTTGGCCTCAAGAGGCAAAGGCTCAAGTGAGAGATGATATGCTCTAACTAGTATGAAGTTAGGCTTAAAGCTAAATGTTATGCTCCTAAAAGGGATTGGCTTTGATGAGACATTTGCACTTACATGTCATATGATAGCAGTTCATAACATTTGCACACTTGCAATTCACAATAGTTATAATTAGCTGGATATCAAAGTTGCATTCTTGAATAGGGATCTTTGCAAGGAAGTTTATGTTTTTTAGCCCCACGGTTGTGAAAAAAGGATATGATAGCAAAGTTTGTAGGTTACGGAAGACATTATATGGATTAAAGTAAGCATTATGTGCTTGATATGAGAAGATACATGCCTTCTTATTAGCACATATACCTTGTTTGTGAAGCATATAGGTGATGTTTTTTTTTTGTGATTATTGTTTATGTAGATGTCATGCAATACCTTGTATTTGAAGCATATAGATGATGTTCTTTTTGTGATTATTGTTTATGTAGATGTCATGCTACACATTGGTCTCAATGAGATGCGTATTATTAAATTTTAGGTTTGACATGCCTATTTTGAAATGTGAGGTTTGGGGTATCTTCATTATTATTTGGGCATATAATTTATGCAAGTTGATGGATATATTGCTTCTCAAGAGGAATGAGATAAAAAAGAGAACTCTTCATACTCTCACACATAAGAAGAGAACAAGTCACAAATTGAGGCAAGGAAGACTAATCTTGATCTATTTTTTCTATTACATAAAAAGAATATACAAGAATGACCTAATACATCAATACAACAAGAACAATATATAGAGAGCAATACATAATAAAACCCCTAATATCTACGAATGAGTGGGTTGGCAAGAGACAAACGTGTTGGTGGGCTAATTCAGTGAAGCTCAATGGAATTATCCTTGACATATATCACGATAGCCACTTTACATGGGAGAGAGAACAAAAGTGATACATGTTATCCTTGATCATCACATGTTGAGCTTGATATGTCAATACTCAAGATCAATGTCATATCTTGTAATCCTAGAATCTTTCAGAACTTCTATAGCTTCACAACTCCAAGTGCTTTAGTGAAAACTTAGCAAATTGTTGATCTTTTCTCACATGGATAAGATTAATATCAGCTATCAATATCTTATCCTTGATGGAGTGACAATGTATTTCCATGTGCTTTGTTTAAACATAAAAAATACGATTAATTTACTAATTGTATGTTACTAAGATTATCACAATAAATGTTGATAGGCTTTTGCACTTTTACACCTAAGTAGCATTTCCAACCATGATGTCTAACATGCTTCCAGTACAATACTTCTATACTTAACTTTTATACTTGAAAAAGCAATAATATGTTGTTTCTTCCTAGTCCATGTAAGGGTAACACTCCCAAGAAAAAATAGAAAATCATTAGTACATTTTCTATTTGAAATGATATCAACCCAATCTACATTAGTTTATCCACGAACTTAGAGTTCTACACCAACTTCATAAAAAAATGCTTAATCCAAAGTAACAGTCATATGACATAGAGTGCATATCATAACATCTAAATTTGGTTTCATGGGAACTTGCATAAATTGACTATAAGTTCCATAATGTAGCCTATATTAAGACTTGTAGTTATGAGATGGATTAAACTTCCCACAATCATTTTGTACATAGAGATTCTCCAATGATTTTCTTGAGATAGCATAGCTTTAAATTTTGATCCCATGGCATAGAGATTGGCTTACAATCAAACATGCCATATTTTTGCAACATACTCAAGGCATCTTGCCTTTGGGACAACCATATACTTGTTTTTGTATTTATACTTCAATGGCCAAAAAGTTGCATGACACAATGAGATCTTTCATGTCGAATTCTTTTTAAAGGTAGTTTGATAATTGAGATCTACTCTTTTGGTTAAGCTTGGAAAAATTGAAAGTACAATGAGCAACTGCATAGCACCCATGCGATCTTCCATATTCCACAAAGCAGAGGTTAGATGTCTAGCAACCAATAGAATATAGAGCCCAAAGGCCCTTTAAGGTAGAGATTGATGAAGGGGTGTTCCTAAAGCCATATGAGGCAACTAGCTTGTATTAGAACTCTCTAAAATCTCTCTCAAGATTTGGAATCTACGTCTCATGAAATGATGTGTGTGCCACTCTTCCGTCCATTCAAAATAGCTTGTGTCCACCATGCAACACTCATCCCCATTACCATTGAAAACCTTAAGATATCTTTTGAGCTAAGGACCTTGGCTATGACTAGTCCTTGCCCTAGAAATCTCTAGAATCTCTCTCAAGGCTTGGAATGTGTGTGCCACTCTCCTCCCATCCATTATATCCCACTATTCAAAATAGCAATGCTTTGGAATGATTTAGTGTCGACTTCTGGCCACCATGCAACACTCATACTCATTACCATTGAATACCTTAGGATATCCCTTGAGCTAGGAACCTTAGCTATGACTAGCCCTTGTACCACACACACATGGAATGGTCTCTATAGATCAATGTCTAACACTCTCCCCCTTCTAAAGATCATTGTCCTCAATGATCAATGAGGGAAGTACTTGCGAACTAGAGCTTTTGATTCCCAAGTAGAATCTGTAAGGAGTAGTCCTCTCTAGACTACTAGATACTCCTTGATGACACGGTTTCTCAATTGTTTCTGTCCCCAATCTAGTATCTTATCTTGAGAAAGAGTTGTGCTATCACTTTGTTGCAAAGAAAAAATACCCTCTATTAGATTATCCTCCCTGGAAATATACTCTCTAAATTTACTAACATGAAACACTTGATGGAATCTACAATTTGGAGGAAGCTGTAATTGGTAAGCTACATCACTAAGCATTTTAACTATCTTCCAAGGTCCACAAAATCGTGGTTGAAATCTTAGTACACTTCCCTATGGATAGAAAAATAGATCTAGCTGGCACTTAAAGAAAAACTCTATCTCCTTGCTCAAAGACTCCAAGAGATCTCTTCATGTTAACATATTCTTTTTCCCTATTAGTTGCTTGTTGCATCTTGGATTGAGCTATTTCTAATTTTTCTTGGAGATTTTCTAGGACCTTTGAAGCACTAGGACATTTCTTTTGCATTCCCATGGTATTGGGAGTAGTGGGATTCATGCCATAATTCATCTCAAAAGGAGACATTCCAGTCACTTTATGAGGTCTATTATTATAAGCAAACTCTACGAAAGGCAAGTAACTATCCTAACCTATCTGCGTCTCAGACACATGCTCTTAACATGTCCTCTAGAATATGATTGGCCCTCTCATTCTCAACATTTGTCTATGGAAGGTCACCACTAATTTTTAATGACACTTTCAATTTGTCAAATAAAAACTTCCAAAAGTGTCATGTGAATCTAACATCCCTATTTGGAACTATGAATGCTGATAACCCATGCAATCCAAAGACGTGTTGGATAAATAGATCCACTACCTGTGGAGCTTCTATCATCTTTTGCATGGGCATAAAGTGAGCCATCTTGCTCAATCTATCTACCACTACTAGGATAATATCGCACTTCCTCTAGGTTCACAGTAATCCCACTATGAAGTCCATGGATACACTATCTCCATTGTGCTCTTTTGGATCTGTAAAGGATGTAAAAGATTTTTTGTCTTAAGCATTTTTGTCTTGTTGAACTGACACATAAAGCATTGTTGATAATATGTATGGACATCTCTGGCTAATCCAAACCACCAAAATGTTATTCTAACAAGCTAAATGGTCTCGTCAAGACCAAGATGCCCTCCACAAGGAACATCATGGTTATCCTACATGAAGTTTCTACTCAAATCCCACAAATCTAGTATGCAAACCTTTCCTTTCCATTTAACTATTCCATTCTCCATTGAGCAATTGGAATATGGACTTGACTTCTTTGATTTACAAAGAGAAGAAACAACTAGAATTGCCTCATCGCCTATAATAGATTAATCACTAATGGCTCTTATGATCTGTAATGTGTGGATCTTCCACATGTGTTTCCTTTATATCTTGAAGCAATGAGCTTTCTAAAATTGAAAAGCTCATTTGATACACTATCATGTTGGAGTTTGATGTCTATGGAAGCATGTGAACACAAGGAAGAAGAAGAAGAAGCTTGGAGCACAACAAACAATATTGAATGTATTAAGAAGAGAATATACAAAGATAAGTGACTCATTAGGGTTATAGGCATATATACAAGATGAGGGGAAAAAAACCTCCTAAAGAGGGAAAAGAGTGCCCCGATAGTCTTTGTGTGTTCACATACATCACTACCAAAATATATCAACAAATGCCTCCTGGGAGTGATGCGATGAACAAGGAGCTTACACCCATGCATAAGGAAGTCCCAAGCTATGTGGAATTAATCCACAAAAGGAAGAAAGCCCAAAGCTTTGTGGAAAGCTTCAAACTGTGAAAAGGTATGCAATGTTCTCTTGTGTGGGCACATATGCCAAACTAATCTCTCTAGTAGAGAACTTCTCATTGACATAATGATAGTGTACCTCAGTGTGCTTAATGGGAGCATGGATTATAGGGTTCCTCATAACTGCCAATGCACTCTAGCTGTTAGTGACGATGGTGGTGGTAGAAAACTAACCAACACCCAAATTAGCCAAAAGGCATCTGAGCCACACACACTCAACAATCATTGTGAAAGCTTCCCTATGCACAACTTCACAACTAGAGGTGGCCACAATAGGATGCTTCTTGCTCAACCAAGATATGCATGAGCTACCAAGCATGCAGCAAAAACCATTAATGGACACACAATTGTCATAGAAACTAGCCCAATCAAAGTCAAAAAAGCATGTTACATGGCGGTAGTGATCCCCTCTTGGGATAAAACAATCCAAGTAGTCGGGTCCCACTCAAGTAGCGAAAGATGCACTTAACTTCCTGCCAATGCTTGACACCTAGGCAATGCATAAACCTACTTATCTATGAGACAACAAAGTGAATATGAGGCTGAGTTATGCATAACTAAATCAAGCATCCAACAACCTGTTGATAGAGAACAACATCAAATGCATCTCCAACATCATGAAGAGTCAATTGTAAACCTATCTCCATAGGAGTGGCAATAGGTTTGCAGTCTTCAAGGCCAAAAGGTTGCAATAATGTGTCAATGTATTTTTTTTGACATGGAGCTATTCCTCCATCAACTTGCAAAATTTGAATGCCTTAAAATGTGCAATATGCTTCTATTGGCAGTAGCCAGAGGCATAGAAGACGCAGAAGGATGTAAAGACAGAGCACGCAGTTAGTCGAATCAATTTTTCAAAGACTTATGCTTTATAAATACTTTTAAAAACCTCCAACAGTGATTTTTATCACTTTTGTACCATATGTAACATAGAGAAACCCTTTTTGTAATTTCTAACTCCATTTTGTGCAAGCCAAGGAGTCCTTGAGCTTGAGGAGCTTAGGTAGAAGGAGCGTACCAATTTTGGTTATTTTTGGATACCGTTTACCCTTTCAAATAGCACCTAGAACCTATTTTTTAACTATGCCGGACACTAGATGTGAAACCAGTCAAAACTAGTCTAGAATCTATAAAAGGAGCTAGAGAGCTCATTTTTGAGGTTAGCTTGTTTGAGTAGAGAAGAGCTTAGAGCTATTTTGAGCTTGTAAGAGTGTTCTTGAGGAATAGAGTTGATTTCCTACCTTCCATTGAGTCTTGCTTCTCTCTTCGTAGTGTGTGTGTATGTGTGTGTGCATCTCTATGCTTCTCACCTTCACTCTCACTTCATCTCACATTCACGATCTTCATATCACTCCTATCTCTTCCGCGGATTGACATTAAGGAGGTGGAGCTTCTTAACGTGGTCCTCACCATTGTGCTAGAGCAACACCAAATTTGGCGCCGTTGCCGGGGATCGAGTCTAGGACAAATGTGTGATGGTAAGAGTATAGCAAGAAGTGGTGTTTTCAGTTTTTGTTATTGTTTTTAGTTAGTTTTTAGTGTTTTTCATCTCCCCCACACTCCATCTTCATTACCGCATCATCATATTCCTCTCCAAAAAAAATCAGAAAATTCACCATATCCACCCATTCTCCTCATTTCCCCTCATTTGTGCATGTGTGAGAGAGAGAGAGAGCTTTTGTGCTTGCATGTGCTACTGTGTTTTTGAGTTTTCTTGCAGGTACAGTGCTCCAGAGCATCAGGAAAGCTGTAAAAAGGTAAGAAAATCACTTTCTGTCAGAAAATGCCGACTGAGTCAGACCATCACGATGGTCTGCCAAGTTCAGAATTTGAGGTAAGCAAGTTCACCACCGTATAGGCAACCCTTGCGCATATAGGAATCCATACTTGCATTTGAAAAATTTGCATTTTGGTGGACCATCGCGATTGGCTCACGCCATCGCGATGGCTCGGTCGGACCATCGCGACGGTCTCATGCCATCGCGACGATTCACAAGAACCATCACGACAGTCCCTGACCATCACAACGATCCCGTCGACCCCACGCCATCGCGATTGGCTCATGCCATCACGCCGATGCTTCCACGTGGCAAGCTAGACCATCGCGACACCTCAAAAATTGAACCATCGCGATTGGCTCACACCATTGTGCCTCGTGACCATCGCGATGGGCTCACGCCATCGCGATTGTCCCGTTGACTGTTGACCCACGCCATCGTCATTGCTCGCTGATTGGACCATCATGATGGTTCATTCACGCCGTCGTGATTACTCAAATTTACGCCATCGCGACAGTTCGCTCCATCGGACCATCGCGATTGTGCCACGCCATCGTGACTGTTCACTTGGACCATCGTGACGGTCCCAGACCATCGTGACGGTCCCAGACCATCGTGATTATCTCAGACCATTGCGATTGCTCACCCCAAACGCAAATTTTAGGGTTTGATTTTTTGGCCAATTTTGGGGCTATTTTTGGCAAATTTTTGGGTGATTAGACTCATAGGAGACCCATTAACTCATATTTGGAGAAAAACCTGTGTGTCAGTTTTTACCCTCGAGGGCCTGAACGGTCATATCTTTTTCATCCGAAGTCCGTTTTTTGAGCTTTATAGCTCATTAGAAATCTCTTGATGAGTACTAGAAAGCTAATTTGAGGTTGACATAGTTGGGAGTAGAAAGCCAGGGGGCATTGAAATTTTGGGCAAAAGGGAAAGGACCTTTAAGGGTGTATATACTCAAGTGCTTGATCATCCATTTGTGAAATTGGTCTAATATTGGATTTTTCCAGGTCTAGCAAGGACAATCAAGGGCAATCAAGGCAAGGCAGTAAAGAACGTAGGGCTTGGGAAGTGCGGCTTCTTGGGCATCAAGGCAACCAACAAAGCTGACTCGAGGTTGGAAGATTACTCAACCCCCTCAATCAATTCTTAGCTTAGGCTAAACAGTAGCATTGTGGATTAATGACGATAGGAACGCCTCAAGTTCAAGATATTTAACATTTTCAAGTCCAAGACTAAAGTAAACGTGTGTGATACGAAAACCTAAAGGAAAGAACCCAAGTATGATGGAACACGAACTCAAAAGTACCACAGAAAGTTGACTCGTGACACATACAGTTGGACAAGAACTTCAAGGAATTTAAAAAGAATCAAGAAAGTAAGAAAAGAGAATCATTGACGATCAGAGAAGTGCCGCGAAGTAAATTCATGAACCTTAGATCGGCAAACATATAGGTAAGTCAGACCGAAGAAGCCTTAAATCATCAGAAGCAAGTGTAGGAACTACTGCACGTTCATGGGCACAACAGTTGAATAATAGTTACCCCTATGAGTTAAGCTCAGACACGAGTGAATCGAAAATGGAATTTAGCACAGAAAGACCAGAAGGAGGGTCAATCGTAGCATACTTGGAAAAACTAGAAGGACCCTATAGGACTCAATTAGAATTTCTCCGAACCAACTGATTAGGTGCTCGCATCTATGAGGATGGTTTGCAAAGAAAAGTGGTGTAAATGCACAACCCCGATCAACCCATTGGATTGGAACGTCCAGTGGTAAAATTTGAGAGAGACGCGTACATAGACAAGGAAGGAACAATGTATATCTTAAGTACTCAGCCAAATAGTACCAATGAGTTTGGCGTAATTCTGTTAGAGACGGAAGCGAGAGCCCAAGGAAAAGAACCATTAGAAGAACCTAGGACACCTAGAGGGAAATCTGTACTGACACGAGTACTAATCCCAGAATGGATCCCTCAGGACAACAGAAGCATAGAGTTGTTTGTAAATAAAGAAACTGATGAAACATTTTGGAGATACAGAATGGAACAACCTAGTGAGGTAGGCTCCATCATGGTTTATGAATTCAAGGACCCGGATACACCTGGAAAGGTTGTATACCTAGATGAAACTTTAGAAAGAGTATTCGCGGTACTAGACCATGCGAGAAATACCTACACATGGAGAGGTGAGCTAGTATTCCCTCCATCACCAACAAACGTAAACGCGAGCCATCAAGGGGCACGAACATCCTCAGCCCATGGCACTCAAAGAGAGAAAAACAAAGAGAGACTGGAAGTAAGTTTCAATCATCCCATAGGGAGAGATAGAACCACCATAAACACGGACATAGTAGATAGACAAGGAGAACCTAGAATACCAGGTGGTAGAGATGATTTTGCTCTATCTAGACCACGTGAACACGCACGAATATTAAGACCCACTCAACTAGTAAAATCCATGAAAAATTATTTTGATGGGATAGGAGATCCCTACTACCATGTTGCGGAATTTAAGCAAGTGCTAAGGGAAGAGCAAGTTGAAGACATGTTCAGGCAATATAACGCATTTGGACTAACGTTAAAGAACACAACTTTAACTTGGTTCCAACCATTGCAACAAAGGCAATTTAGAGATATCCATCACTTTCTAGAGTCATTCATCACTGAATTCTCTAAAACTGGGATCAGGCATGATACGTCTTCGTTGATTCATAGCTTCAAAGAGACCCCTCAAGAACAGTTAGACTGGCAGGACGTAGGTTTAGACAATATGTTGAAAGATGTCCGATGCAAGAGCTACCCTCACAGGCCAAGCAAGTGTCATTGTTTTTAGATGGTCTGTTGAGCTCTAAACTACGCTCCTATGTATATTTAAAAGAACCAAGAACGCTAGAGCAGTGTGTAAGAATTTGTATAAACATTGAAGATAACTTAGGAGACGAGTTGGAACTCTCAAAGGTCTATAAGGATTCATATTGTTCCTCTCTAGCATCCACAAAATTGTCCAGCTCGATAGAAGACCTAGCCGAGAAAGTGGCCCAGAAACTAGGAGTTTGTAGCAAACAAATGCCTAGGTTAACAACAAACAAGTGTTGTTACACCTGTGGTGGTGATCATATGGCAAATGTGTGTCCCAATGCAACACAACCGCAAGCCAACCCTAGTGGCCAGTACTGTACAATTGAGAGAAGGTACACAAATCACACGGCTCAGGACTGCCCATACATCAAACAAGCAGTGAGACAAAACTACCCGCAAGCCTATTGTTTGTTGTTAACCTTTGGAGTTGTCCTCTTCAATCATTTAGCATGAAGAATCAACAATACATCTTATATTTGTCAATCCTGGAAGTATACAAGAGACCATAGCCCCTTCTAGATGATAGAATCCAAGAAATAAGAGGAAACTGGTTGGATTTCTGAGAAATAATGAAGATGAAGAGGAATTTCTAGGGTTTTGATTATCTTGAGCAATACTACACCATTTCCAATGATCTTGGTGTCTAAAGTGTGTTATTTTCTTAGCAGAACACAATCATGAAGTC
Source organism: Ceratopteris richardii (assembly GCA_020310875.1). Lineage (NCBI taxonomy): Eukaryota > Viridiplantae > Streptophyta > Polypodiopsida > Polypodiales > Pteridaceae > Ceratopteris > Ceratopteris richardii. Next base: position 164,236,875 of record CM035410.1, read on the forward strand.
AAATCTCAAAAATGATACCTGTAACCTTCAGATGAGACAATCTCGATTCTGTGAAATTTGATGATTTCCATCTCCAGCATCATTCTTCAACAATTTCTCACTCAACACATCATGAATCAACTCTCTTCATACACATTCATAAGAAATACACAATAGAAGCTTGCAAATTCCATGGATACACATAGAATAGACTCAAGAAATCAAAGAAATTCACACGAAAGGAAGAATCACGATTTTCTGCAGGAAACTCTCTCTCTTTGCTTGGATAGCATCAAATACAAATAACCAACCCTCTCAAAATAGAGGAAATTGTCTTTTATACATTTTCAAGTGTCCCTTTTCACACTTGAATTTTGGTTCTTTTCTCTTCTAATCTAAAAATATGCTATCTAGGAGTTTCCAAAAATTCTAGAAAAAATACATATGATTCTAATCTACATGAGGAAGACTCTTCCTCATTTTTACATAATTTGCATAAATATTTTTAGAATTTTTTGGCATTTCACAATTATCTTTCCATAAAAAATACTACTTCTAACATTCTTCCCCTCCTAAACCTTTTGGCTCCTGACAAAAGACATTCTTGCTTATATTCCATGAATGCTTCCTTCACTTCTTTTTTCTTTGATATACTTGTGACAGTAGGTCATGGATTTTCCTTTCAGTAATGTTCAAGTTTTTTACCATCTCAAATAATGCTTTTCTCCATTGCACAACAGCCTCTGGTTTATCTATTACATCTTTCTTCAGGTATTCTGTGTATGCAGCTTCATAAGCAGTGAGTCGAGACTTTGTTCCTACCGACAAGTTTCCAAATATTTCTGATTCCCTTTCAAAAAACCCATAATCAAACGCATCCTCAAAAATCTGAAGATAATGGCTTCCCAAAAATATTATTCTGCTATAATAAGCCATCAAACATATCCTGTCTGGAGTTTCACTGAGATCAAATAATAAAGCATCGGTTGGTGAATTAAACCCAATGTAATTGAGAATTCTGACATCTATATCCGTAAAGGTCTCTATGCATGCCAATATGAGTCTCATTACTCTGATTAATAAAATACATGCTGGATCATTGACATCTTTAAATGTGGATATGACAGACTCTGCTTTGTCAACCATATACTTCTTTGTTGGCCATGTTCCTGCCTTTGGGCCTGCTATCTTTGGAAAATTCAACCATTTTGATGGAATTTGTCCCTCCTTCCTTCTTTTCCAAAAGACTGTCCAATCCCTTCTCCTTGCTACTGGACAATATGTTGGATTGATTTTTAACTGTATTGATGCTTCTTTCCATATTTTTCTACATCCTTTATTAGCATCCAACCACTTATTTCTCCATTGAGGATTAGCTTTTTCAAATAACTCCTTTGTCACATTGATGTCTTCTTCATATTCTAAATACTTATTTGGAGGTAATCCCACCCTTGCCAACTGATAGTTTTTAATGCTTTCCATAATCATGCAAAAGGGTATACCTAAGCCATCTGCAGCCCAATGGTGTTGATCCGGATTTATTCCTTTATTCAGAGCAAAATTAACAATTTGTTCCTCATATTCATTATGCATCTTTTTAATAAATTCAAGGCTGGATTCTCTGTCTGTCAGAAGTTTCTGGACAAACTCTTCTGAGTACTCTTTAACTGGTGATTTGTTTTCTTGTTCACCACCATGTTGGGTTCTATCATCATCTCCTACTTCATATTCTTCTACTTGTGTAGTCTCTACCTGCTCTTCCACATGGGTTTGTGGTTTTTCCAATTTTTCCTGTAGCTCTTCTATTGTCAACATTAAACTTCTATTTTGGGAGGTCCATAACTCTCTTTCTGATTTCCACTCATTTCTTTCCTTTTCCATACTCAACTGCCAATCACTTCTCTCTTTTTCTATATCCATATGTAACTTATTATATCCCCTCATAGAAGTAGCAGCATGTATACTGACTTGTTTTTCCAACTCCTTGGCTTCTTTCAACTCTATTTGTAATCTCATAATTTCTTTGTTCAAATCTTCCTTCTCATCCTGTGTCACCTGTACAGTCTTGCTGTCCTCCTTCAATTGACGTTCTTCCATTAATAACTTGTTTATTTCCTCATTGTCTTTGACCATAATTTGATATAAACTCTACAGGGTTCTGTATCTCCCTTCAATTTTCTTCAACTCCATCTCCATTTTATTGCTATGCTTTGTCTGTTTTGCACATTTCTCTTCAAGAAATTGAATTTTGTTATGTTGTTGAACTTCCAATTCTTCCAAGGAAATCACTCTGTTGGTCAAATCCTCATTCCTTTCTTGAATAATCTTTAACTGTTCTACTAACTGCTCCTTTTCTTTACTGTGCTCATTAATGATTCTGCTGCCTCTTACAAACTCAGATTCAGCCACCATTCCTGATATGATCATGTTTCTACTTGATGGTCTGAATTGTTCTATATTGCTCATAATGATCTTGCAAGCAGATCTTATATTTTTAGGTATTCTTTCCAACCCAGCTTCTAATTCCATTTGTTTTAATTCTATCTGCTTTTCTTTCTTGCAGTCATTCTCTCCTTCATCTTCTTCCTCATTCTCTATGACCTGGTGCTTTTGTTCTTCATAACCCTTATCTGCTTTCATTTCTTCTTTGTCTGCAACATTTTCCTCATGTTCCAATATCTGCTCCTCCTTCTTCTCATACCTTGATGTGTCTTTAATTGTCTCCATTTCTCCTGCCTTCTGTTTCTCCAATCCTTGTTGTTCTTCTTCCAGAAGATGTCCTTCCTTTTCCTGATTTAGAGTCGAATCAGTCTCCACAGAGAGCTTTGTTTGATCATCAATTCTCTGCTCCTTTTGTCCTTCCTCTTGCTCATCTATATCCATGAGATCCAGCTCTTCCTCTTGTCCTAGATTTTCTGTAGTTGTGAACTCTTCATTGTGATTCAAATCATATAGTATGTCTTCTATGCTTTGGTTGATCTCTTTTTCTGTAATTCCTTCTTCTACTTCTTGAGCATTCTTCTTTTCCCCTACTTCTTCTGTTTCCTTGATTTGATCTGTATCTTTTTGTTTATGTGCTGAACTGCATAACTGAACGTCTTTAATCCTGATTCCACTAATCCACAGCTGAATCCCTTCCTTATTTCACTCTCTTCTTCCATCATCACTGCTTTGCCTTTCAATATCCTTCTCTCTTCTTCAGGACTGACCTGCTTTGCTGCTTCTTCTTGGACTTGCTTTCCTTGTAACTTCTCACTCAAGTCTTCTGGTGTTTTATTTTTTTCAGAGGCTTGTGTTATCACATTTGGTGTACTAGGCACTGATAAGTTCAAACTTTTTAACAAAAAGTTTTCAATATCGCTTTCAGAGTCTGAAGAAAATTGTGAAGAGCCTGCTACTCCTGATTTGTCCATTCTTGATTCTTTCACAGCCATAGATTCCTCCTGCTTATATTCTTCTACTATTACTTCCTCTGTCTCCATCCTTGGTACATGTTATGCTACTAATTTTCCTTTACTTTTCTTGGTTAACTTCCTCTTTTGTACAGGTTTCTTCTGAACCTTCTTCTTTACTACAACTGTAGTTCTAGTTTTAGGAGGTCCTTGTAGCTCTTTGAAATATGCTAACAGTTCCACTTCTTTTTTGACAAAAATTTCCTCTCTCTCTGCTGCCATCATCTGATCATGCAGCTCTTCATAGTGTTCTACTTCCTCTTGAATCCAATCAGTTGCTTTGCAAGAGTAGTCCTCCAACATCTTTTGATATTGAGCTTCATATACTGCCCTTTTATTATTTCCTTGAGTCAAATAGGTATACAACTGTTCTTTGATGGCAGCAGAGACAGAGGAAATTTTTTTCAAAAAAGAAGTGGAACTGTTAGCATATTTCAAAGAGCTACAAGGACCTCCTGAAACTAGAACTACAATTGTAGTAAAGAAGAAGGTTCAGAAGAAACCTATACAAAAGAGGAAGTTAACCAAGAAAAGTAAAGGAAAATCAGTAGCAGAACCTGTACCAAGGATGGAGACAGAGGAAGTAATAGTAGAAGAAGATAAGCAGGAGGAATCTATGGCTGTGAAAGAATCAAGAATGGACAAATCAGGAGTAGCAGGCTCTTCACAATTTTCTTCAGACTCTGAAAGCGATATTGAAAACTTTTTGTTAAAAATTTTGAACTTATCAGTGCCTAGTACACCAAATGTGATAACAAAAGCCTCTGAAAAAAATAAAACACCAGAAGACTTGAGTGAGAAGTTACAAGGAAAGCAAGTCCAAGAAGAAGCAGCAAAGCAGGTTTGTCGTGAAGAAGAGAGAAGGATATTGAAAGGCAAAGCAGTGATGATGGAAGAAGAGAGTGAAGTAAGGAAGGAATTCAACAATGGATTAGTGGATTCAGGATTAAAGACAATATGGACAAAACCTTTACATCAAACCTATTTCAAATTGGATGAAGGGGAAGTAGAAGCAGAAAAAGAAGTTCAGTTATGCATAAAGAATCATTTAGCATAAAGAATCAACAATACATCTTATATTTGTCAATCCTGGAAGTATACAAGAGACCACAACCCCTTCTAGATGATAGAATCCAAGAAATAAGAGGAAACTGGCTGGATTTCTGAGAAATAATGAAGAGGAAGAGGAATTTCTAGGGTTTTGATTATCTTGAGCAATACTACACCATTTCCAATGATCTTGGTGTCTAAAGTGTGTTATTTTCTCAGCAGAACACAATCATGAAGTCAAATCTCAAAAATGATACCTGTAACCTTCAGACGAGACAATCGTGATTCTGTGAAATTTGATGATTTCCATCTCCAGTATCATTCTTCAGCAATTTCTCACTCAACACATCATGAATCAACTCTCTTCATACACATTCATCAGAAATACACAATAGAAGCTTGCAAATTCCATGGATACACATAGAATAGACTCAACAAATCAAAGAAATTCACACGAAAGGAAGAATCACGATTTTCTGCAAGAAACTCTCTCTCTTTGCTTGGATAGCATCAAATACAAATAACCAACCCTCTCAAAATAGAGGAAATTGTCTTTTATTCATTTTCAAGTGTCCCTTTTCACACTTGAATTTTGGTCCTTTTCTCTTCTAATCTAAAAATATGCTATCTAAGAGTTTCCAAAAATTCTAGAAAAAATACATATGATTCTAATCTACATGAGGAAGACTCTTCCTCATTTTTACATCATTTGCATAAATATTTTTACAATTTTTTGGCATTTTACAATTATCTTTCCATAAAAAATACTACTTCTAACACCTATGCACAGCCAGGTAGGTATCAAGGCCAATACAATGCTCAACCTCATTACTATAGGCCTCCTCAAAACTATCCTTATCAGGCTCAACAGAGACCTCAACCTGTTTTAGCTCAGCAGCCACCCCCACCAGCGAATGTCATCTTAGTCAAATATGCTACTGCAGAAGAGAACCTCAGTAGGGCTTTAGTTCCCTCTTCACCCTTAATTACTGAAAGTGACCCAAACTCAAACAGTTTTGACTCTACACATGTAGATAGTGCACCCGCGTATTACACGGAGTCACCAGAACACGTGGAAACATATCATTACGATAGTCCACCATTGGAACCTAGTTGGGAGCCCGATTACGCTAATGTGATGTATACGAACCCTAATCCACGGCCCCAATTGAGACAGCAAAGACCACAGGGCCCTAGAGGACCATGCTTTAGGTGCCAAGGAGATCATTTCATAAAAGATTGTCCACATCCTCCAATAGCAGGACAGTCACAATACTATAACATACAAGGCTTTTGTGCCGACTGTGGCAAAGAGCATGTCATATAAGATTGTCCTGAGAACCCCGCGAATGCTTCAAACATGATACCCATCAACATGATAGGTATTGTAAACAACACAGATGGATCCAACCCTACATACGTGCCTATCCAAGCTATAATCAGAGCCCAGGTGCTCCTACAGAACCAACAACTTAATCAGAAGAAAGTAGTCGAAACTAGTGAAGTTGGAGAATCTAGCAGTAAAAAGATGAAATCTTGGAAAGATTCCAGAGAAAGGATTAAGAGAAAGTGGAGTAAGAGGATAACATAATTGGAAGGAAGTCTCAAGGAATCTAGAGCCAACATCCTAGAATTGACTTCACAAGAATTGAATAAGGAGAACCTAGCTCAAAAGTCAGGATCAGTTTTAGCTGAACCCCTACCAGAAAACCTAGACATGATGTTTCGTGCGTATCAATCTAGAATAAAAGAAGGACCTCAAATAGCGGAGTTGAGTAAGAACTACCCTCGAGCAGACTTAGAAATCGAGAGAACTAAGCTTTGCATGAAGATGGTAGAATTAGCACAGGCTATGTTTGAAGCCTCTAGATATCTAAATTGGAATAACCTGGCAAAACCTGAACTACACTTTCAAGGACTGATGGAGAGGCTAGAATACTTGATTGATAGCAAAGAGAAGAAGGGAGCAAAGTCTGTTAGTATGAGAGCACCCACGATAATAGTGAGGAATGAAGAATCATTGATCCCTAGAAACACGGAAGTGATCAAGAACACTAAAGTACAATGTAATCTCACTCTAGAGGAGTTGTTGAAAATTAAACTAGAACTGTGGAAACATGTAGAAAATCAATTCCCTGAGCTTGCTACTACTCCCTCAGAAATAGGATCACATAAGAAGGTACCAGAGATACCCATAGAAAAGATCGGAGATGTAAGCGAAGGAGAGGAAGGTAACACTTATCTTCCAATAACCCATCAGGGATACACCACGAAAGCCATCTTAGATTCAGAAGCCGGAGTAGCCATAGCTACCACCGCTTTATGGAAACGTTGGGGTAAGCCAGCATTGAGACCCACCAGGATGAAGCTACAAATGGCTGACGGACATATAGAAAAACCATTAGGCTTAGTAGAAGGCATATCTCTCACCACTTGTGGTGTAGAATTTGAGCATACTTTCACCATTTGTGATTTTGCGAAAAATCATGCATACAAGATGATTTTAGAACGACCATTCATGCGCCAGTTGCAAATTGTACAAGATTGGGGAACTAATTCTTTATACTTGCAACATTTAGGAGTGACTACTAAAGTCAATCTTAAAGACTATTCACATCGAGATGTACCCCCAATACAATGAAACACCATCCATAAGACACAGGTAGAAACAGAATCGGTGCACTCATTGGAATCAGATCCTTCATGGTTGCATGAGGATACTCATTTATGGATGTGTAAGGTAGCCAAAGAAGAGGAAGAATGGTTAGAAGCCAGAACCTTAGGTGCAGAACAACATCCACGAACCCTTCAAGACCCAGCTTACGCACCTGTAGTATTCCCAGACGAAGAATTTGAGCCTCATGGTTGGGCAGAAATCCTAGCAACCATGGATGTAGCCATCAATGAAGAACAATGGACACCCCACTGTGACGAGGATGGCTATGACATCTCAGTTTTCACAATAGAGCCAATCATGTGTGATTCAATTATAGAAGAATGTGAACCTATCACTGATGCATTTGATGACACAAGTGACTTTGATTTAGAATCAATTATTATGGATTCACCCTTTGCATCAGAGGAACAATATTTCTACGAAGTAGAAACTCACCCGCAGAGACACGAAGAAATAATGAATGTTGTGAGGTTAGCCACACAAGTGACTGACAAAAGTGAAGGTAAGAAAAGAAAGAAGAAGAAAACCATGTCAGAAGAAGAAGAATCTTTGTTTGAGGTTCCTGAGAACTTCAAGAAATATGAAATAGAAGATAGACGAATAATGGTACGAATGCCCAACAAAAAAGCTGATGTTGGAGAAGTATATGATAATCGAGAGAAAACCAAAAAAATCATAGTTGCTATAGAAGGAGAAGAAGAGAAATGTACCTACATAGGGCATGATTTGACAACTGAAGAAGAAGAAGAAGAGTTAGTTACCCTATTGCGTGAATATAGAGACGTTTTTGCATGGATCTACAAAGAATTGAAAGGGGTAGATCCCGACGTATGTTCTCATAGAATCCCTATGACTCCAGATGCAAAACCCACGAAACAGAAACCATACACGTACAATGATAACTACGCTGCGAAGATTAAAGAAGAAATAGATCGTTTGATAGAAGCAGGATTCATTTACGAAATTGAGCATACCAAATGGGTATCCCCCATTGTGGTGGTGCCCAAGAAAAATGGAAAATTGCATGTGTGTATTAACCTCAAAAAAGTTAATGCCGCCACGATTAGAGATAGTTATCCTCTTCCTATCACGGAACACCTATTGGAAAGAGTTGCAGGCAAGGAAGTTTACAACTTTCTTGATGGTTTTTCAGGCTATAATCAAGTAGCCATTGCTCCAGAAGATCAACACAAGACGGATTTTGCCATAGAATGGGGCATATTTGCATTTTTTGTGATGCCGTTTGGCTTAACAAATGCACCCGCCACTTTCCAGCGACTCATGTGTCATGTTTTCAAGGAATTCTTACGAAAGAATTTGGAAGTTTATGTCGATGACTTATGTGCTCATTCGAATATAAGACAGATGCATATCCCAGAGTTAAGACAAGTATTTGACAAATATCAAGAATATCAAGTTTGTTTGAACCTAGAAAAGTGCGTTTTCATGGTCAGACAAGGCAAAATTCTAGGATATATTGTGTCAAAGAATGGAATTTCTAGGGATGAAGAAAAAGTGAAAGTAATTGCAGATCTACCTAGGCCAAATAACGTAAAAGAAGTACAGGCATTTATGGGACATTGCGTTTATTACAGACGATTCATACACATGTATGCAATCATAGCCAAGCCACTGTACTCTCTTTTGACCAAGTTTGAATGGATAGATGAATGAGAGAATTCATTCAATGAACTTAAACGACGTTTGTGCTCAACACCTATATTGACAACCCTAGATTGGAGCAAGCCATTCCATGTACATGTGGATGCATCCAATTATGCCATAGGATGTGTGTTAGCACAACCCACGAATGAAGGTAATATAGATCTCCCCATAGCTTACGCAAGCAGATAGTTGAATGTAGCAGAAAGAAATTACACCACGATGGAACGAGAAGGATTAGGAATGGTTTATGCGGTAAAAAAATTCAGGCATTATTTGTTGGCAAACAAGTTCAAATTCTTTACGGATCATCAAGCATTACTGTATTTAGTCAACAAGCCATGTAACACGGGATGATTGATATGTTGGTTTCTATTACTCATAGAGTACGATTTTGAAGTTGTAGTCAGGAAAGGAAAGACACATCTTAGAGCTGACCACCTCTCAAGACTAACCTCAGGAGAAGCTCCTCAAGGGATAGCGGATGAATTACCCGACGCATACTTGTTTAACCTTGAGATAGCACCAGAATGGGCTAAGTCGATAGTCTCTATTCTCACATATGGACCCAAGAATCCTAGGATAAGGATCAAGGAAGGAGAGATTACCAGGTCTCAAAGATACCAAATCATAGCAGGAAGTATATATAAACAATATAACCAGAAGATTCTTGCTTGTTGTGTAGATGAATCAGAACATGCGAATTGGTTGCAATTAGCACATGTAGGTGCATTAAAGCAACATCATTCGAAACATCGTACATTGTAGACTCTCCATAGACTAGGAGTCTATTGGCCTTCAATGGAAGAAGATGACTACAAGTTGTGTAAAGAATGCCCTGTTTGTTGTGAAAGACCACCAGTAGAACATGCTACATTATATCACGTGTCTCTCACACCAGAATGGAGTGAACCTTTAGTGACATACTTGAGGACGAAAACATTCCCTCAAGGAATGACCTTAGCATGACAACGCAGTCTAGAGCAGGAAGCTCAAGAATATTCACTTATTGGCGACAATCTATACAAAAGAGGACGAGATGGATATTTAAGACAATGTTTTCACGAGAGCGATTATTTGAGCGTACTAGAGACTGCACACCAAGGTGTTGTAGGAGGTCATTTTGGACCCTATAGGATAATCAAAGCCATCCTCTTTGTAGGATTATGGTGGCCTACTCTTCACATGGATGCGCATACCTATGTAAAGAGATGTGATGTGTGCCAAAGAACTCAATTTCCTACCTGCAGAGATGAGATGCCATTTAAACCCATGATGGGAGGACGTGCATTTTCTAAGTGGGGTATAGACTTTGTAGGACCCATTAACCCCCCTGCAAAAGGTACACATTCTGAATACATTATTTTTGCGACAGATTATCTTACCAAATGGGTAGAGGCAAAAGCCATGAAAAAGAATGATGCACACACGACTGCAAAATTCTTATTTGAAAATGTCTTTACAAGATATGGATTGCCTATAGAGTTAGTGAGCGATCAAGGAACTCACTTTCTAAACCAAGTCATTGAATATTTGTTACAGGATTTTATGGTGATTCACAAGAAATCCGCACCATATCATCCTCAGGCCAATGGTCAAGCTGAAAGCACTAACAAGATCCGTTGTAACGTACTGACGAAACTCGTGAACAATAAACGCTGAGATTGGGACAAACAGTTACACCACACTGTTTGGGCATATCGAGTGGCCTACAAGATCGTACTCAATGCAACTCCCTTTCAGATGGTGTTTGGTCAAAATTTTGTGCTTCCTTTGGACTTCTTGATACCGATCCTTAAGGTTGCACAAGAACATCAGTGGACCGGCCATGAATTATCAGCAAGAATAATGGACTTGGAACGATTAGGAGAAACCAGGCTGAGAGCGGCAGTAGGTATATATGCAAGAAAGAAACGACAGAAAGCATATTTTGATGCACATGTGAAAGATAAAGGCTTAAAAGAAGGAGATTTAGTCCTAGTATATACGTTGAAACAACATGCATAGAAGTTAGAAAAGCGAGGTTATGGACCTATGATCATTTACAGACTCTCGACAAGTGGAGCAGTACAATTAGCCACCTTAGAAGGAGACATAATGCCTAATTACATTAGTGGCTGTAGAGTCAAGTTAGATCAAGAACCTCTTACTGAGGATATGCTTAGACGACTCACATTGGCAAAGAAGCGTAAGGAGGAAGAAAATAGAATACGAGCTGAAGCTCAGGCAGAAGCTATAGAACGCATTAAGCGCATGAAGCTAAGAAGACAAGGACTAGGGAGAGAACATTATAACCATCTGGAAACAACACCCAGATACCCATGGCCATGTGTCAAGAAAAGTCAAGTACTCATCCTAGCATAGTGGATCGGAGACCATTCATTACAGTCAGGCTAGAGCACGGCAATCCTTGCCAAGAGCTCAGGGCTTTAATTGACTCAGGTGCTGCGACTAGTGCGATTAGATGGTTCCACTATAAGGACTCAGGAATAGAAATGCGGCCAATTGAGGCATACCTCATAGGGCTAGGAGGCATGGAAACCCCTTGCATGGGTGAGGTGGACCTTCCTATCCTCATACACGATGTGACCATGACAACGAAGCTACTAGTATGCCATGATGAGGACTTGATAGAACCCCTAATCCTTGGCCAAGATTGGCTATACGATCACTCAGTGGACCTAAATCTTAGACAAGGCTCCTTGCAGATTGGAACCTTAGATCAGAAGCGAGTGATACCGCTTGACTTCCCTAATGGCAATCCGCTTGAAGTATGCAACCCTAGATCCGATGAACTGCATGCGACGGAAGACCGGAAGATCTTTGTTCAGATAAGTCATGTTAAGTTCACACCAACCCACGCGGGCTTGGCGATGGACAATTATCAATCAAAAGGACATCAGGAGATTTTCCCTTGGGCTTCCTGCAAATTAGAAGGGGCAACCACCCAACTGCTTGGTCAAATGGACACTATCAGCGGTCAAATGGGGACAATTGCAGGTCAGGTGGACTGCATCAGTAGACACATGGGCAAAATACCATGCACTGCCTATCCTTCCACACTTAGTGCGGACTGGCCTAGATCTGTGGTACAAAATGCCTCACCTCCTAATGGGCAAGTTTCGCAAGTGTTGGACCTCCCTTCTTTTCCAAAGCAGAGTGTCCATCAGACCTCTCAACCTCACCCACTAAGGAGTCAACCATGACGAAGGAACCCAGACCGACGACAATATCAGACAACCCAAAGAAAGCTGTAGTATCAGCACCACAGAACAAGTGGCACGAGACAAATATGGGTGCCAAAAGGACAAAAATCACCGACAGATTTCAACAATATAGACAACGATAAGAAGAAGTCAAGGCAGAAGCAGAGTCAGTATCCAACATCTCCTCGACCTTCATCTACAAGTTTGAACATTCGACAGATTTGGATCGCCAAGAAGTACCTTGTGAATTGACCCACACCCACGCAGATTTGGGTACCCAAATAGTGTATTATAGCTCAATTCTTAAGCCATGTAATATATACCCCTCAAAAATCTCTTCAACCCGCAATACCACCAAATCCGATATCATCTTTTGTCCCTCAGCAGAAACCTATCACCCGCTCACAAACTCTTAGGAAATGGATACCGAAACGTATCCAGACGCCCTCTATGACCCCCTTATCTAACATAACTCCCACCCCGACTAATCTACAACCTTGTAATAACTCATTCACGATTGAACCTTGTACAAACCCACACACTATAACCCAACATCACTTGTAATAACACCCATCAAGAAATGTATGCATCAGCTGAAGCATGTAGGTGTCTAGAGACCTGCATTAGTTTTGCAACAATCATTCCATAAACCACATCACAACACTCGGCTACATGGGTTACACATCGGTTATGGAAAGGGATTGCGGTCTCACTTTAATAAGATCTTGATTAATTTCCATACTAATGTGTTAATCTTTTAGCAGATCTTCTACGCATTCGCATCGTTTCATCATGCAGGCAGAAGGACCACCTGAAGCTGGCCCGAGTGTACCCATGGCAAATATTGGCGAATTACTAGCTGAACCACATCCTACGGCTCAACCACCAGAATTTCAAGGATTTCTAGGACCCATGCCAATTGACGATCCTCCTAGGGGATACACTGAGAAGATTCATCGCAACTCTCATTGGTTCCAAGGATTAGCAGGCCCATTGGCGGATGCAGATTTCATTTTTGAGGCCAATTTGGCATTTGATCACCGTACGTGGGGAAAGTACCAGTTTTTCTCAAGAGGGTTCAAAGGATTACAGAACACAGAAGACTTAATGCATGTTTGGGCGAGAGCAGGCTTCACAGAGTATTTAGTGATCCTTTGCCTAAACCAGATTTCTACAGATGTCATTACTTGGTAACAAATTTTAACAGCTTCGGAAAACAAGGACCTACCAGGCACATTCATTTTGCCGTCCTTGGTAAATGACCCACCCTTTAAGAAGTTTTATCTTTCCAAAGATTTGATTAGAGCGGCAATCAAGATACATGGAACCCACACTCCAACAGAGCGAGAAAGGCTGATTCCAGAGCCTATGAAACGTGGGGATGTTACTAAGTGGGAAGATATTTCAACAATCACACCTGAGCTCTCTAAACCATTGAGGATATGCATGCAACCTTTTGCATTTCCCGCTTAGGACCGATTCACCATGCCCCACAAACGCATCTGGTTTGGTTTATATTTAGCATGTACTGGACCTCAAACAATTGATCTGGCTACCTGGATAATTGATCAGTTGTACTTAGCACAACACCGATGGGAAAGAAAGAAGGTAATCAATGGATGTTGCACTCTCACGCGCATTGTATATATGTGTTTGGCATACGATTTACCTATCGAGTGTGCAATGACAAGAGAGGACCTGAAAGCATTCAAAGGGACAGCAAAAAAAGCTAGGAAGGCTAGCAAAGGGCGAGCAAGAAAGCGTATGAGAGGAACCATTCCATGCCTACAGGTCCCAGAATCACCGTCACCGCAACCCTCTCCAGAACAGTCTCCTACTGAAGCCCCTGTACAACCTATTCGCATACGATTATCATGACCTTTCATTACAGAAGGCACTTCTAGTGCGATTACCTCACATGCAACATCAGTTCAGGAACCTACCACCACTGCAGCAGAAGTTCCCACCACTATTGGTGCGGAAGCTTTTTCCTTTCCGATACCGAACATGGAAGCAGAACCACTAGATACAACATTCGATTTTGAAATGCCAAATGCTTTCTCCAATGAATTTCAGTTGTTTGAAGGCCATATTTTATCCCAGGAATACGAACAACCAAGCTACCCGACCACTCCCCCGGACCAACCACAAGGACAAGTAGTATCTAGTTCCGAGGAAGAAAGAACAGAGACAGATGAAGACGATGGAGACGATGAAGCCAACCAGGGCACTCATGAATCACAAGAGCATGTACAAACAGATGAACAAGGACAACAAACCGACACCCAAGGTGATACCAATATGCATGAAGATGAGACCTTTGAAGCAGCAGCTTATACACTAGCCATCAAAAAGTTGTACCGTACTATGGAAAAAGTTTGGGCACGTAAGAAGTTAACTGAGGAAGAGAGCCAAGCATTCATAGAGCAAGAACTTGTCTCAAGTGGTTTCGAAGAAGTATACATCAAAGGCTTCAGGGAACTTTTCAAATCAATGGGATCTAACGAAGCATTAAGATATTTGCAAAGAAAACCGTTACCGCAGTATGACCCTCGCAGAGTTCGTTTACTAACTAAACCAGGTGAATACATTCGTGTACCGACAGGTGCTCAGTCATCCGAACAGGCACGAGAAGCGCGTCTCCTCCCCGAAGGCTCATTGGCAGAAGACACCATTGTCATCAACTCCCCACCCCACACTACTATTGTACATACCACCACTGTGACCGAAGTACCCACCACCCCAACCGCTCCTCCTTCACCTCCCATCCTTCCCCACACCTCCAAGACACCCTTTTCCATTCCCACATCCATTAACCTTCTCCCCAGTCTCACCTCCTCGACACACCGTAATTCCTCTTTCCCCTTTCCACCAAGGCCTACAAGAGACCCCCACTGTAAATTACCCTTCAACCTTTGTAAACTCTGTATTTACACCCACACAAGCACCCACGATCACTCCACTATTCACAGTCACCGCACTTGACACCACGTCCAATGACATGGATATCTCACCACGCACCGCACCACCACTCACTTCATTCATGGCACAACCATATTTAGGCACTTCACTTTTTTCCACAATAACCATGGCATCCACTTTCCCACCCCCATTACCCATTCCCTTTGCATCTACACCCACTACATCTTCACTTAGCACATCGTTAATATTATCACCCACTATAGATACTGCATTCCGACAGATGCTCACCTGCATGAATCAAGTAAGAGATGAGTTTGCATCTCTTGGAACTAATTATTAGACGCTGTAGAAGACAACCAATGATCTACAGTCGCAGCTCAATTCACTGACCATCGAAAATGCCTCACTAAATACCCGCTACCAAGAACTCCGAGAGGCTTATCACAAATTGGAACTAGAAAGTGAAGAAAAGACAAAAGAGGCCATCACTGACATAGACAACTTGTTGAGGGTTCAGACGATTCGCAATGCAACGCTCACAAGGAACATGGGCTTACTCAGACAACACTTGGCAGCAGCGAAAGAAGGGAACCAACGTTTACAAGAATAGAACAGAGAAAATTTAGAAGCTGCTCTAGATCAGCTAGACCAACCATTGAGCCCCAGTCGTTTCAAGGCCGTGCCCTCAGAATCTATGAAAATGTTGCTAGAGGATCATGTCAGATTGTTAGATGAGTACGGCAGCATGAATGAGGAATATCAGAAGCTGAAAGAAGATCATAAGCTACTCCAGCTAAAAGCACCAGTACAACAAGGACTACCAGCTCCTGCGGACCCTTCTCCTGAGATCTTAGAGGAACTCCCCAGGTATCTACTCTTCAATCACGTATAGAAGTATATGAAGCACCACCTAGACCAGACTCCCCACGAGAACTCCCAGCAGAGGAAGAAACAGTAACCATTCCGGTGGAAGAAACCTTTGAAGAAGCATATGAACCCCAACCCATCCCAGGAGGATGAGTCACGGCTGAAGGCCAGACGACTTTTGAACTTCCAACTCCCGCATGGATGAAGACAATTGAAGAACTCGGAACAACCCACTCAGCAAGGGTAGAGGCGCAGTTACACGCCATGGCAATGATTGAAGAAAGAATTTTACAGTCCCCATACTCTACTCATTTGGCCCCTCGCAGATACATATCTGGGCATGAGCTACAGTACAAGCCTTACTTTATGTTAATGGCCACATATCAGTTAGCAATAGAAAAAGAAACAGGCAAAAAACCCTCTCACGTGACACAGTTCGAGCCAGAAGATTTGCCAATAGATGCGCAACGCGGAGAAATCTATCAACCAGATTGGCGCAAGGATCTCTTACAGAATTATCCAGAGATTATGAGTACTTGGGTAAAGGCACCTCTACACTTAAAATACAACCCATGTTGGGGACCAGTGCCACATCACCGCTCCTGGAACGCCTTTTCCATTAAAGTACAAAATAACAAGCAATGCCAGGATTGGCTAAATTACCATATTTCAGGCCACCCATAGAACTACCAACAGTTGGATACATGATGGCCATGATTCGCCACTAGCTCCCTCGCTTAAAACATATGGATGATATAGCAGCACACATGGCTGTCAAAATATTTGACATGATGCAGATGGTTTTCAAAGTCTTCCGTCACGTCAAGGCACCCCATGTAAACACCCTGGGTTTTGAGCATGGCAATCTCGACTTAGCTTATGACATGAGTACAACACCATCGCTCTGGGTGTGTTATGCCTGACATTGCAGAATTAAATACTTACCGGCGTGCTATAAGCAGACCTTCGAAGAGATGTTCACAACCGGTTTCTAGGAATATCATTCAGAAGTGTTCATCAACAGGCCTACACACCTCTTGCAATTATTTGCTTGTGAACAGATGGTATATTCCACGCACTATGGACTCCCACCATTCGATGAACCGCAACCCATTGATTGGGAGAAACTCGAGGCAGATCTGGCCCTAGGAATTTGCATATCAGAACACACCCTCGCTCAGGAACTACTCCAGAACAAGGTTCTGTCGCGGACGACAGAAGCGAGAGGGAGGGGGGTGTTGGTAGTAGCCAGAGGAAAAGAAGACGCGGAAGCATGTAAAGACAGAGCAGTGAGTCAGTCGAATCAATTTTTCAAAGACTTATGTTTTATAAATACTTTTCAAAACCTCCAATAGTGATTTTTATCACTTTTGTACCATATGTAAAATAGAAAAACCCTTTTTGTAATTTATAGCTTCATTTTGTGCAAGCCTAGGAGTCCTCGAGCTTGAGGAGCTTAGGTAGAATGAGCGTACCAATTTTGGTTATTTTTAGATACCGTTTACCCTTTCAAATAGCACCTAGAACCTATTTTTTAACTATGCCAGACACTAGATGTGAAACCGGTCAAAACTAGTCTAGAATCTATAAAAAGAGCTAGAGAGCTCATTTTAGAGGTTAGCTTGTTTGAGTAGAGAAGAGCTTAGAGCTATTTTGAGCTTGTAAGAGTGTTCTTGAGGAATAGAGTTGATTTCCTATCTTCCATTGTGTCTTGCTTGTCTCTTCGTAGTGTGTGTGTATGTGTGTGTGCATCTCTATGCTTCTCACCTTCACTCTCACTTCATCTCACATTCACGATCTTCATATCACTCCTATCTCTTTCGCAGATTGAAATTAAGGAGGTGGAGCTTCTTAACGTGGTCCTCACCATTGTGCTAGAGCAACAGCTTCACATTAGGACCAATGAGCATCATGTCATAAACATACACAACAATGATCAGAAGTACATCAGTAACATGCTTAACATATAAGGTACTCTCAATTGGACTATTCTCAAAACCATATACAATCAAGTAGGCATGTATCGTTTTATACCAAGCATGTGGTGCCTGCTTCAAACCATATAATGCCTTTTTCAACTTGCAAACTTTATTTTCATACCTTTTCTACACAAAACCATGGGGTTGACACACATACACTTCTTCATGTAAGTCATCATTCACAAATGCTATGATGATGAGCTGGAAGTGCACACATGCTATGAGTAATAATCATTCGACATGTGGGAGCAAAGGTCTTTATTATACTTTATGGAATAATGGAATGTTAAGTGGATCTAAATGTCTTGAGGTTTTTAATGTGATTTGTGTTTTGGTTTAGCAGGTGAAGGCTCATGAGGGTGTGAGTGCACGTGGACTTATTTAGATATTTTTGAAGATAGTTAAAAGATAGTACTTTATATATTTTATTGTAAAAATAATAGATTGCTTTAGAAAGCGATGTCTTTGTAAAAGTAGTAGATCGCTTAGAAAGTGACGATTTTCTAAATAAAGCAGATTTTCATAAACGCACGCTTTTTGAAGCACCACCCTCATGTATCTTCTATTCAAGACATAACGAAAAATACCTATAAATACACATGCTCTAATAGACTCATCCATCAAGTATGTGGGGGGAGATTGTACCCAATCTGGTGTGAAGTCTCTTATCTCTTTCTATTATATTTATGCTTTTGTGAGATCTCTTTCTATACTATCCTCTGCATATGTGCGTCTATAAGATTCGATCAACAGTGGTATCAGAGCCAAGGCACGTCTGTGGAGGTGTACAAATTGGCATCACGTCTGCAAGATCCAGTCAACATTGGTCTTAGAGCCAAGACACGTCTATGTAGGTGTACATATTGGTGTCCGGCCATGATCTGCAACATCCATTCATGATTTGGCATCCATCTTAATAATTTGATCTAGGTATTCGTTTATGAAGTTCGTTTGTTTTTGGTTTGTTGGTTGTGTTTTTTTAATTTTTTTTTGAATTTGTTATTGTGCACTGTGCTCCTCTCACACTATGCACTGTGCTCACTATGACACTGTACTCACTGTGCTCATTGTGACACTGTACTCATTGTACTCACTATGCTCATGATGCTCATTGTACTCACTATGCTCACTATGCTCACTGTACTCCCTGTCAACTAAGGCATAGAACTATGGCATAACTTTGGCATCTTTGGCTTCTTTGGCTTCTTTGGCACTCATGGCTCTCTTGATTCACTTTGGTTCCCTTTCGTTCCATTGGAAGCTATTGGCTACATGTGAACCAATTCTAAATTATGAGTGGCAATAAGAGCTTCCTTATTTTCTTAGTTAGCCACTAGTGCAAGTTCTTCAATTACATCCACTTCCTTCTATGTATAAAGTTAAGGCTCCATTTCAAGGAAATAGATATAATGTTACAAGTGAAGTGCATAACGTTCAGATTTTTATAGGTTCATACGTAGATGAACACACATTCTTAATTGCTCCTTTGCAGTCCTATAATGTTATATTTGGTATGCCTTTTCATCATCATTATAATCCATGCATTGATTAACATACACACACACAATTAGTTTTAAGTTTCATAATCAAGATATTTCTTTGTCTGCAATGCATGACTTCCAAACATTTCCATTAATTAGTCATACTCAAGTAAAATGTGCAAATAGGAAAGGCTACAATTCATGTATTGTTTTTGTCAATAACATAGATGATTATATACATACACTTCCTAATGCATAGAAATCATTTATGGATTCCTATCAGGATTGTTTTATGGATTTTCCTTCTAAACTACCACCTTCTAGAGTATTTCTTGACCATTGTATAGACTTAATCTGTGGTAGTTCTCCTCCTCATAAAGCACCTTATAGCCATGGACCTTTACATAAAAAAGAAATAGCTAAGAGTTAAGGATCTACTCCAAAAAGAACTTATAAGACCTAGTTTTTCTCCCTTTGGAGCACCTGTTCTTTTAGTAGAGAAGAAGAACAAGACTTATAGGATGTGCATTGACTATAAAGCACTCAATAAGATCACAATTGAAAATAGATATCCTATTCCTAGGATAGATGATTTGCTAGATAAACTTCGTGGAGCATGTGGCTTTAACAAAATTGATCTTAAATCAAGTTATCATAAGATACGAGTGACACAAAATAACATTTATAAGACTGCCTTTAGAACTCAAACTGTTCACTTTGAAATTCATGGTAATGACTTTTGGAATCACCAATGCACCTGCTACATTTGCACGTATGATGAATAACATTTTTCTTGATTAGCAATCTTTTGTTCTTATTTTCTTTGATGATATACTTGTCTATAGTGAGAATAAAAATGACCATCAAAATCATCTAGCAACTATCTTTAATTTGTTATGTGAAAATAAACTTTATGCCAATCGCAAAAAGAGTTATTTCTTCTAAAAGGACCTAGAGTATTTAGGAAAATTTTTTTCTAGTCAAGGCATTCATGTAATTAAAGTAATAGAAGAATGAAATGTACCTCATATTGTGAATGATGCATGCTCTTTTCTAGGGTTAGCTAGTTTTTATAGAAATTATGTAAAAGGTTTTTCTTATTTAGCACTTCCACTCACATTATTATTGAAGAAATAGTTAAAATTTGCATGCGGATTTGCACAACAACAATCTATTGAAAAAATAAAACATGCACGTTCTCATGCACCTGTTTTGCAATTATGAGATCTTGCGCAAGCTTTCCATGTAGTTATAGGTGCTAGCAGTTTAGCCTTACAAGTGATATATTAATGCAAAATGATCATCCCATTGCAATTGAAAGTAGGAAACTTAAACCTTTCGAAAAGAATTATAGCACCTATGATAAGGAACTTTTGGCTATTGTGCATGCTTTAAAAATTTGGAAACATTACCTTATGGGTTCTCAAGTCTTGATCAACATGGACCAACAAGCTATTAATCATTTATTAAATCAACTATTGATTTTTGTCAAACACATTAAACGAGCTTCATTCATACAAAATTTTCAACCTATGATTCAATATCAACTAGGCAAAGCTAATGTTGAAGCTGATGCCCTTAGTCATTTCCCATTCCCATAAACAAATATTGTTTCAATCAATTATATTTCTACTGTTCATATTCATTCATTTCATTACATGATTCCTAATATCACTACACTTTTCATAATGGATTCTTGTATTTCCAACACAAGTTTTGCATCACACAAGATTTCAAAGAATTTATTATGAAAGAGATGCATAAACCACCATATATGGGTCAGGCATACAAAGTACTATTTCTACATGTAAAGAATTTTTCTTTTGGGAAAATATGGAAAATGATATTGCACAACTTGTTTCCCATTGCATCGTGTGTCAACATGTGAAAAGACATCATGGTAAACCATTTGGATTATTAATGCCACTTCCCATACCTAATGGACAATGGGAACAAACTTCTATGTATTTTATTACTTGTCTTCCTACAACTTCAGCTCATAATGATATGATTTGAACAATTGTTGATAGGTTTACTAAACAAGCATATTTCATTCCTTGTAAAAAGACTCTTTCTGCACCTCAAGTTGCTAAGTTATTTATTAAATGTATTCTTTGGCATCATGGTTTTCCAAAAGTTATTCCTTTCGTTCGAGGTGTTCATTTTTGTAATCACTTTTGGATTGCATTATTTCAAAATTTAGGTTCTAAAATAGAATTTAGCTGTGCATTTCATCCTAAAAGTAATCGTCAAGGTGAAGCTATGAATAGTACTATTTTAGATTTATTCTTTAGATAATCCAAGTAATTGGGACGAGAAACTTCCTTTACTACAATTTGCATATAATAACACAACACATACCACTACTAGACGTGCACCGTATGAAATTTTTTATGGTAAAAAGCTTCCCACTCCCATGACTCTTACTCAAACTGATATACCTATGGCTAATTCTTTTGCACAAGGTCACATTTCTACACTTCATGAGGTTCAGGAGCACATTAAGAAGATTCAAAACATTATATGCATAATATTAATAAGAAATGAGTAGCTAAACAATTTAATGAAAATGACTTGGTATGGTTACAAATAACTAAAAGACATTTGAAAAATATTTTACAACATTCTAAGATTAAACTTGCACCATGCTATTATGGAACTTTCCGTATTATTCAAAAAACTAATGAGAATGCTTTTAGATTAGACATACCTTCTCATTGGAATATACATAATTCTGTTCATATCAGTTTATTGAAATCTTCTAAAGCAACATTACCACTCACTCCTATTTTAGATGATCCTTCATTACTTGAAGAGGATGCTCAAATTTTAGTTCTAGAGAAAATACTTGATTATGATGTTACTACTACATGCACAGGTAATCAATATCATAGATACTTAGTTAAGTATAAAAATCACTCACTTGGAGAATCTCAATGGATTCATAAGACATCAATAATTCCACATTATGATCACTTGACTTCTGCATATAATTCACAGTCACATTAAATTCCAGTTTCCCATTTCCATGCATGTGTTTTTACATGGAAAATGCTTATGATTGTTCACTGATGGGACATGTGACTGGCCATCCATGTCTATTTTATTATTATCAATTGAGGTCATTTGCTTACCAACTAGGAGGCATGTTATACTTTATGGAATAATGGAATGTTATATGGATTTTAATGTCTTGTGGTTTTTAATGTGATTTGTGTTTTGATTTAGCAAGTTAAGAATCATTAGGGTGTGAATGTGCCTGGAAGTATTCAGATATTTTTGAAGATAGCTAAAGGATAGTATTTTAGATATTTTTTATAAAAATAATAGATCGCTTTAGAAAATGATATATTTGTAAAAATAGTAGATCTATTAGACACTGAGGATTTTGTAAATAAATCAATTTTTTGTAAATGAACGCTTTTTGAAGCATTGCCCTCATGTATCTTCTATTCAGGCGTAATGAGAAATACCTATAAATACACATACTCTGATAGACTGTCCATTAGAGTATGTGGTGGGAGATTGTACCCAATCTGGTGTCAAGTCTCTTGTCTCTTTCCATTCTATATATGCTTTAGTGAGATCTATACTATCCTCTGCATACGTGTGTTTGCAAGTTATGGTGAATAGTCTCATCAAAATCAATGCCTCCTTCTTGAGCATAACCTTTTGCAAGAAGCCTAGCCTTATACCCATCAATTGTTATATCACACTTATACTTTAGCTTGTATACCCACTTAGTGCCAATCTCCTTTTTGCCTGGAGGCAAATCACATAAAGACCAAGTATCATTCTTCATAATAGAATCGTATTTTGATTGCATAAAAACCATCCAATTTTCTGAATTTTGTGCTTCATCAAAAGAAACATGCTCATTTTCATCACAAAGACTAGAGGCAACCATAGCATAGCAATCTGATGCAAAACAAGCACTATGAGAGCCTGAACAAATGTGATATGACAAGTGCATCTAATTTTCTATCTCGCAAAGTCTGCACCAGCCATTTAGGCATAATTTCTGCTTCCTCTATCTAAAAGCCTCTCATTAACAAGAACATAATGTAAATCTACCTAAAAAATGGAATGATGTGCATCATCATGTGGAACCTGTATGGGTTGAGAAATTGCCTCATTTAGACTAGCACTAGACTGTCTACCTATAAAACGAGGTAGCAAAGAGTCATGGATATCTTTGGAGCTAATTGATGTCTCCTTAGTACATAAAAGTAATGACTGAATTGCATCTTCCACAAAAACAACATCATGGCTAACCAAAATGCATTTAGTTTGTGGATGATACAGACGATAGCCTTTGCTTTAAAAAATGTACCCAACAAAAATACATTTCACTGCTTTATCATCCAATTCCTTGCCTTGTTCTTTAGGCACTAATGCATATGCGACACAATCAAAGACATGCAGATGCGCAATAGATGGCTTGCAACCATGCCAAGCCTCATATGGAGTGATAGAATGCAATGCCTTAGTGGGAAACATGTTAAGTACATATGTTGCACACATAACAACCTCAAGCCAGAAACTATGTGGTAAAGCCTAACTCTTGACCATACACCTCCACATCTCCATGAGTGACCTTTTCTTCCTTTCAACAACTCCATTTTTTTGAGGTGTACACGACACTCTATACTAATGTTTTATCCCATGTTCAACCAAAAATGCATTAAAATCAAAAGACATATATTCTTCCCCTCGATCAGAATGGAGGATGCCCATTTTAAATATTGACAAAATTTCAACCAAAACCAGAAACTTTTTGAAGCACATAAACACTTCTCACTTTGATTCAATGGATATACCCATGCATGCCTTAGAAAATCATCAATGAAAGTGATGAAGTAAAGGTAGTTCCCAAAAGAAGGTGTCTGCATAGGACCACAAGCTGCAATATTTAAATAGCTCCTACTAAACCATCTGTTGGGAAGGAGGAATTCTGCATTTTGCCCAAAATACATCCTTCACAAACATGTTTACTAGGTGACTCAAGTTTGGGCAAAGACGACACTATTTTAGTTTCTGCAAGTGCAGCAAGCTATCCAAATTCAAATGAACAAAGTGTGCATGCCACAACTTTGCATTTGAGATAGCTTGAGAATCTTGGACTTCACATGCTAAATCATTCATATATTTTTCATAATCTATGAGCTTATATAGCCCATGAAATAAAATGCCAGGAGCAATAATGATGTTGCCATTTGATAGATCTTGAATTGTACATTTGTCAGCTACAAATTTCACAACCAAGCCGATCTTGGCTAATGCTGAAACTGATAACAGATTTTTCTTGATCCCTAGCATAAATAAAGCATTTGACAATGTAAAATAACTACCATGAAAAATAGTCAAAATGATCTTACCAAACCCCATGACAGGATAAGAGGAGTTACTAGCACATGTGATAGCATTCCCTAAGGGGAAGACTAAAGTGAAGTGAAGAAACTATGCTACAAGCTAATATGTTTGGTTGTCTTCTATAGACATACACTATTCATGAGAAGATGGGTCATAATTGAAAACAATAGTAAAGGCCCATTTATCATTTTGCACAAAGTTAACAGAATCTGTAATGGGTGTAGAGGCCTTTGCAACAACCATTCCAACCTTTTCCTTCTTTTCCTCTTTTGTAGCTAGTTTTGGATAGCTCTTTGTGACATGATCATTTCCTTTACAATATTTGCAAAACAAGTTGTGCTTTGTTGTTTTCATCTCCTATTTAACATCCTTCTTTGATTGTGTAGAAATAGCTAATTTCTACTTGATGGAGAGTGTTAATCTCCAAAAGAACAAGCCACTCTTGAAATTAGAGCACCTCTATATTAAGAGTAACTCAAAACCTTCACCAATTTGGAGGATTAATGATCAATTATAAAGATTTTGGATAAACTGTGAAGAAGATGATTCTACAGAAAGTTTACTGCACATATCTCTCTCATTGACTTATCAAATGTGTAAAGTTTTTTATAAAACTTTGCACAAGGTGTTGCCTATAGTTTCCACACCTCCTCAAAGTTAAATCATTCCAAAAGACTCAGAAGATCTTGAGAAATGATCTTAACAAGTCACCTATGTCTAAAACTATTCTTCTGAGAAGTCGATTTAGACACCTGTAACTTCTAACACTTGGTTCTCTTAATCTAGAAACCGTTTATGAAAATTCTTTTAGCCATAGATAGCTTACCTTCCAACTTAAAGAATGAGTGCTTGCTTGCTCAAAAGTTTACACCGTGGAAGGAGAACTGACCAAAACATTAGCATCAAATTTTGCACCTTCTGTAACTTCTCTTCTTTCCATTTACACATGTAAATGTTCCTACACTCAATTCTCTCAGCTTGATCACAATTAGAAGCTGAAAATTTGTACAGAGGTCAGTCAACTATAGACTTAGACTTGTACAAAAGCATTTCACAAAAGATTCAACACAGAGGGAGAATACTTAGAAAGATCGGGCGCAACATTTCTTCATTTCTGGAAAATTTTTACATCTGAGTGATGAGAGATCCTACTCACTTCTAAAGTGTCTAATGACATCTAATTCTCTCCAAAACTTGTTCTTACACAATATCTCATATTTTTCCCGACATTTTTCCTTGTATATATAGGCAAATATTTACAATCTCATGACTATACAAAAGTATAAGTGAACTATCTCTGAATTAATGTACATATGTGTACACATCTTCATCTTCTGGATATGCACTTCCTTCATGCTTCATAACTTGACCTTTTCTTCAGTCCTTGACTTCAATTCTTCATCAAAATATCAATTGTTGATTGCCCTGCACCAACAGCTCCCCCTCAATCATCAATTGAGGTTTTCTCTATCTTCTTTATACCTGCCATGTCTTTGAATCTCTGTAGCTTTGGTCCATCCAAGCTTTTAGTTAGCATATCAGCTATCTGATCTTTTGTTGAACTATGTATTACTTCAATCTCTTTATCCATCACCTTCTCTCTTAGAAAATGATACTGAATCTCAATGTGTTTAGACCTGGCATGAAAAACAGGGTTAGCAGCTAAATATAATGAACTCATGTTATCTCCATGAATAGTGGGTGTACTCTGAATGATGTCAAAAATCTTCATCAGAGTCAAGCCATATGACTTCCTTTGCAGCTTCCACCATACCTTTGTACTCAGCCTCTGTGGATGATAAAGCAACTGTGTGTTGCTTCTTTGAACACCAAGAGATTAACTTCTCTCCCACATGACACAAGTATCCATATGTTGATCTCCTATCATGAGGATTACCTGCCCAATTTGTATCACTATATATCTTGATGTTTGTATCTGATGTAAAACCATAATAAAAACCTTCTTTGAGTGTACCCTTACTGTACCTCAACACTCTTTGTCCTTCAACCCAATGTTCTTTCCTAGGACAATGCATGAATTGAGACAATACTCCAACTGCATATGATAAGTCAGGCCTAGTTAATGTAGCATAGATCAGATACCAACCAAACTTTGATATAGCTTCATGTCCTTGAACTCTTCTCCTTCATATCTGCTCAATTTGTGATTCACCTCCATTGGAGTAGGTGCTACCCTACAATCATTCATCTTAAACTTGATCAACAAGTTTCTTAAATACCTTTCTTGAGTTACATACACTCCATGTTGAGTGTATGAGATCTCCATGCCCAAGAAATATGAAAAATCTCCCAAGTCACTAATCTTGAACTCTTTCTCCATTTGACTCTTTAGGCTTTGAATGCCTTTCTCATCTGTACCTGTAAGAATTATATCATCAACATTTATGCACATATAAATGAACCCACTATCACTTGCTTTGACAAGCAAGCTACTATCTGCTTTAGATACTTGAAAACCAAGTTCTTTCAAGAACTTCACAAGTCTATAATTCCATGCACTTGGGGCCTGCTTCAAGCCATATAAAGCTCTCTTGAGCTTGCACACATGATCTGGATACCTTCCATCTATGAATCCTTGTGGTTGCTCCATGAAAACATCATCTGAAATATAACCATTTAGAAAAGCATTCTTCACATCTAGTTGAGAGAACTTTCAACCTTTCCATGCAGCAATAGCTATGAGTGTCCTGATCGTTGTCATCTTTGCCACAGGACTATAGGTCTCATCATAATCTATACCATATGTCTGAGCAAAACCCTTCACAACAAGTCTAGCTTTATACCTAGACACACTTCCATCTGCAAACCTCTTTGTCTTGTAGACCCATTTGCATCCAATGATCTTCTGACTATTTGGTTTAGGAACCAAATCCATGTCTGATTCTCCATCAATGCATCATACTCTTCGTGCATAGCTTTCTCCCAATTTTCCTTACCTTTTGCCTCTTCATATGTAGAAGGGTCTTCATCTGTCTTTATCATATAAGCATAATCTTTGGTAGCCAAAAAAGAAGTGTCATAACTATACCTTGTAGGTTGCCATTTGTGTCTTGATGACCTTCTGAGTTCTCCATTCCTTGAGGTTTCTGGTTCATCACACTCTGGATCAAACCTTGGCACTGTTGGAGTTAGACGTCTGCGGAAGCACGCGAACAGCACAAGGAAGAAGAAGAAGCTTGGAGCACAACACACAAGACTGAATGTATTACTTGAGAATGTACAAAGATAAGTAGCCCATTAGGGCAATCGGCGTATATACAAGCCGGGGGAAAAAAACCTCCTAAAGAGGGAAAAAAGTGCCCCGGCAGTCCTAGAGTGTTCACACACATCACTACCTAAATATATCAACAAATCCCCCCTGGGAGTGATGTGGTGAACAAGGAGCTGGCACTCATGTATAAGGAAGTGCCAACCTATGTGGAAATCACTCCACAAAAGGAAGTAAGCCCAAAGCTTTGCGGAAAGCTTCAAACTTCTCCCTAGGCAGAGCCTTCGTGAAAAGGTCTGCAATGTTCTCCTGCGTGGGCACATATGCCAAGCTGATCTCCCCAGCAGAGAACCTCTCCCTGACATAGTGATAATGCACCTCAATGTGCTTAGTGCGAGCATGGAACACAGGGTTCCTCGCAACTGCCAATGCGCTCTGACTGTTAGTGAAGATGGTGGTGGCAGAAGACTGGCCAACACCCAAATCAGCCATAAGGCGTCTGAGCCACACACACTCAACAGTCGCTGTGAAAGCTGCCCTATACTGAGCCTCACAACTGGAAGTGGCCACAGTAGGCTGCTTCTTGCTCAACCAAGATATACATGAGCTACCAAGCATGAAGCAAAAACCACTGGTGGACACATGAGTGTCATAGCAACCAGCCCAATCTGAGTCAGAAAAAGCATGCAAATCTGGCGGTAGTGATCCCCCCTTGGGATAAAACAACCCAAGTAGCCGAGTACCACTCAAGTAGCAAAAGATGCGCTTAACCGCTTTCCAATGCGTGACTCCTGGGCAATGCATAAACCTGCTCATCTGTGAGACAGCAAACTGAATATCTGGCCGAGTAATGCATAAGTAAATCAAGCATCCAACAGCCTGCTGATAGAGAACAGCATCAAATGCATCTCCAGCATCATGAAGACTCAATCGTAAACCTGTCTCCATAGGAGTGGCAATAGGCTTACAGTCTTCAAGGCCAAAACACTGCAATAATGTGTCAATATATTTCGTTTGACACAAAGCCATTCCACCATCAACGTGCATAAACTGAATGCCCAAATAGTGATGCAAATGCCCCAAATCAGACATCTCAAATGAGGCATGCAAATCAGCCTTAAAATCAGCAATATGTGTCTCAATAGGACCAGTGAGCAGCATGTCATCAACATAGACAACAATGATCAGAAGCACATCATTAGCACGTTTAACATATAAGGTGCTTTCAGTTGGATTGTTCTCAAAACCATGTGCAATCAGATAGGCGTGTATCTTCTCATACCAAGCACGTGGTGCTTGCTTTAAACCATATAACGCCTTCTTTAACCTGCACACCTGGTTTTCATGCCCTTTCTGCACAAAGCCACGGGGCTGAAAAACATACACTTCTTCATGCAAGTCACCATTCAGAAATGCTGTTTTAATGTCCAACTGATGTACATTCCAACCATGATGGGCTGCAAGTGCACAAATGCTCCGAACAGTAGTCATACGACATGTAGGTGCAAAGGTCTCATCAAAATCAATGCCTCTTTCCTATGCATAACCCTTTGCAACAAGCCTAGCCTTATACCTGTCAACTGTACCATCAGGTTTACGCTTCAGCTTGTATACCCACTTAGTGCCAATGGCCTTCTTGCCAGGAGGCAAGTCACATAAAGACCATGTACCATTCTTCATTATAGCATCATATTCAGATTGCATAGCAGCCATCCAATTGTCTGAATTTTGTGCTTCATCAAAAGAAACAGGCTCATTCTCATCACAGAGACTAGATGCAGCCATAGCATAGCAATCTGATGCAAAGGAGGCACTATGAGAGCCTGAACGAGTACGATATGACAAAGGAGCATCTAATTTGCTGTCACGCAAAGTCTGCACCAGCCATTTTGGCATAGTTTTTGCCTGCTCAATATCAGCTCTCTCATCAACAAGTGCATCATGTAAATCTGCATCAGAAATGGAATGATCTGCATCATCATATGAAACCTGCAAAGGCTGAGAAGTTGCCTCATTAGGACCAGCACTAGCCTGTCCACCTGTAAAAAGAGGCATCAAAGTATCATACATGTCTTTGGAGCTAACAGATGTCTCCTTAGTACATGAAAGCAATGGCTGAATAGCATCTTCCACAAAGACAACATCACGGCTAACCAGAATGCGTTTAGTCTGTGGATGATACAGACGATAGCCTTTACTTTCAGAACTGTACCCAACAAAAATACATTTTACTGCCTTATCATCCAATTTTCTACGATGTTGTTCAGGCACTAATGCATATGCCAAACAACCAAAAACACGCAGATGAGCAACAGATGGCTTGCGGTCATGCCAAGCCTCATATGGAGTGATAGACTGCAACGCTTTAGTGGGATACCTGTTCAGTACATATGCTGCACACATGACAGCCTCAAGCCAGAAACTATGTGGTAAAGCCTGACTTTTGACCATGCACCTCGCCATCTCCATGAGTGACCTGTTCTTTCGTTCAGCAACTCCATTCTGTTGAGGTGTATACGGCACTGTACACTGGTGTTTTATCCCACGTTCAGCCAGAAATGCATTAAAATCTGAAGACATATAATCCCCCCCTCGATCAGAACGGAGGGTGCCCATTTTACATGCTGACAGATTTTCAGCCAAAACCAAAAACTGTTTGAAGCACATGAACACTTCGGACTTTGCTTTGAGTGGATATACCCATGCATGCCTGGAAAAATCATCAATGAAAGTCACGAAGTAAAGGTAATTTCCAAAAGAGGGTGTCTGCATAGGACCACAGACATCACTATGTACAAGCTGCAATTTCTGCGTAGCCCGAACTGAACCATCTTTTGGAAAGGAAGAACGCTGCATTTTGCCCAAAATACAGCCTTCACAAACATGTTTTCCAGGTGCCTCAAGGTTGGGCAAAGAGGACACCATTTCAGATTTCTGCAGGCGTAACAAACTAGCAAAATTCAGATGACCAAAGCGTGCATGCCAAAGCTTTGCATCTGACATAGCCTGAGAATCATGAACTGCACATGCCGAATCATTCACAGATCTTTCATAGTCTATGAGCTTATACAGCCCACGACATAAAATGCCAGAAGCAATAATCACATCGCCATTTGAGAGATCATGGACTGTACACCTGTCATCAACAAATTTCACAACCAAGCCAATCTTGGCTAATGCAGAAACTGATAACAGATTCTTTTTGATCCCTGGCACAAATAAAGCATCTGACAAAGTGAAAGAACTACCATCAGCAGTAGTCAGAATGATCTTACCAACTCCCATAACAGGATAAGAGAAGTTATTGGCGCATGTGACAGTATTCCCTGTAGGGGAAGGCTCGAGTGAAGAGAAGAAACTGCGCTGCGAGGTAATATGTTTGGTCGCCCCACTGTCAAAATACCAAACATCTGAGTCTACTACAGACATGCACTGATCATGAGAAGATGGGTCAAAACTGCAGACAGTGGTAAACGCCCATTCTTCTTCCTGCACAAGATTTGCAGACTCTGTTTTTAGTGTAGAGGCCTCTGCAACAACCATTCCAGCCTCTTTCTTCTTTGCCTCTTTAGCAGCCAGTTTTGGACAGTTCTTTATAATATGATCATTTCCTTTACAGTACTTGCAGAACAATTTCTGCTTTTCTGATTTCTTTTCATCTTTATCCTGGTTCTTCGATTGTGCAGCATTTGCAGATTTCTGCTTACTAGTAGAAGAGCTCCATTTTCCTTTGCCCTTCTGACTAGCCAGGAAAGCTTGATCTGCAACACGCATAATGGACCTGTTCTGCCTGGACTGATCTTCCTGCAACAGAACAGAGACTAATTCCTCAAATGACAAGGCATTCGGATTGCCTTTCATCATCAACCGAAGAGTAGAGGCAAAACTCTGATATGAATCAGGAAGACCATTCAGAACGGTCTGCACAAGTGAGCTATCTGGTATAACCTCATCAACAGAAATCAATTGTTCCTTCAGGTCTTTGATCTTTGTAAGAAAACTGTCCATAGAATCACCTTCATTCATG
Organism: Ceratopteris richardii; assembly: GCA_020310875.1. Taxonomy (NCBI): domain Eukaryota; kingdom Viridiplantae; phylum Streptophyta; class Polypodiopsida; order Polypodiales; family Pteridaceae; genus Ceratopteris; species Ceratopteris richardii. The sequence goes on from CM035410.1 coordinate 164,268,779, forward strand.
TGCTCACTCTCCAACTGTTTTCGGAGGTAAGCAACACGAGCCTCATTCCTAGCCTGGTACAAAGTGGTAAGTGTATCCCAAGCATCCTTTGCTGTTCTGCAAGAGCGAATGTGAGGAATAATGGCACGTTTGACAGACAAAGCTATCAATGCATGTGCCTGGGCATCTCTGCCATCCCAACGAATCTGCTCTGCAGTAGGTGCAACTGAAACAGCAGCACGAACAGGAATCTGCGGAATATCATCTTCGACACCATCTTCATCAGCTCCAACACCTGTATTTGCAGTACCTGTCGTTACAGGTGTAACAGGACGTCTTTCAACACCCTGCACAATGTTCCACAGTCCTTTTGCAACCAGTACATGTCGCATCATATAAGCCCATAATGGGTAGTTGGTACCATCCAACTTATCCTCAACAGCCAACATACGGAATACATCACTGCTTTCAGCCATGGCCGGTGACTAAAATACCTTGATGCAGAAAATTGACTGTATCTCAAAAAGTTGAACAGAACTGCCCAGACGAGTTCTGCTAGACCTGTAGCAGACTTCGAGACGCTTAAACTGGCGAATAGAAACTGGTATATACCTTTGGCACAAAAGGACGAAATAGCCTGCACAAGCACTGCGATAGTGCGTTCGGAGGCCGAAACGAGCTCAGATCGCGATTTCGGCACCACATAGCGAAGCGGTTTTGATCTCGGAAACACCCTGAGTATGCTCACCAAATTTTGTGCGAATCTGAGACTGCAAACGGAGGAGTGTCGACGGCGCCCTAGAAGAAGCGACGACCTGCTCTGATACCAATTGTTGGAGTTAGACGTCTGCGGAAGCACGCGAACAACACAAGGAAGAAGAAGAAGCTTGGAGCACAACACACAAGACTGAATGTATTACTTGAGAATGTACAAAGATAAGTAGCCCATTAGGGCAATCGGCGTATATACAAGCCGGGGGAAAAAAACCTCCTAAAGAGGGAAAAAAGTGCCCCGGCAGTCCTAGAGTGTTCACACACATCACTACCTAAATATATCAACAGGCACTTCTTCAACTTCAACTTGCACTTCATTGTTCTCCTCTTCATCAAATATCTGAACCTTTGATTTACCTTTCTTTTGATTCACAACATCTTCATCACCTGCATAAATATTGATTGTACCTGCATACCAAGTACCTTGTTCATCAAATGTAACAACCTTTGACAGTAGGAATTGTTTTGTGGATGGAATCCACAACTTATATCCCATCTGCTTATCATCATATCCAATGAACACATATTTTTCAGCTTTAGGTTCCAATTTATGCCTCAATTGTGATGGCACATATGCATATGCCAAACAACCAAATACTTTGCAATGGTCTAGGGTAGGTCTCTTACCCCACCATGCCTCATATGGTGTCATACCCTGCAAAGCTTTACATGGTAATCTATTGACCAAATAAGTAGCCGTGTTTACAGCCTCAGCCCACAAGTAATTTGGGCAATTTTTCTCCTTCATCATGGATCTTGCAAACTCAACAAGAGTTCTATTTCTTCTTTTTGCTACACCATTTTGTTGAGGAGAGTACCTGCAAGTAATTTCCCTTTTTATACCTGCATTCCACAAGTAATCACTAAACTCATTACAGAAATACTCTCCCCCTCCATCTGACCTTAGTCTCTTCAACTTATGACCTGTAATTCTCTCTGCATACACATGATAATGTTTGAATGTATTGAATACCTCTGACTTATCTTTGATCACATAGATAGTGATCCATCTGGTAGCATCATCAACATAAATCACATAATACCTTGAACCATTGATACTGAAATCTTTTGATGGTCCCCACACATCTGTGTGTACCAACTCAAGCTTCTCTGAATACATAAAACCATGCTTGGAATAAGATTGCTTATGAGCGTTACCTAATTGACATGCCTCACATCTGTTTGTCATATGTTGACTTGCAACATTAGGCAATCCAAGCACTGAACCATTGTAAATCATATCTTTGATACCTCTTTCATTGAAATGTCCAAGCCTTTTGTGCCAAAGATCTAACTTAGAGATCTTATGTCCACCATAAGTAAACAAGGCATGACCAACATTACCTTGAATCTTCAATGTGAACAATCTTCCTTCTTTCTTCCCTGAAACAATTTGTTTATACCCATTGCTAGGGTCTTCCAAAAACACTCCTTCATTAGTGAACCTAACTTCATAACCTTTTTCAACAATTTGTCCTACACTTATCAAATTCTTTGGAATTGTAGGAACATACAAAACCTTACTCAAGCGAGTACTACCATCCTTGGCCTTCACTCATCCAATTGACTTCACATTGTGCTTTGTATTGTCTCCTGTTTGAACTACATGATTATTTACCTTATTCTCCAAATCAGTCATCAAAGCTATGTTACCACTCAGGTGATTGCTACACCCTGAGTCAATGTAGAAGACTCTTTGGTCTTCATTTTGCCTTTCACAAGTTGCATTGATTATCAATGTTGAATCCTCCTTCTGATCTGAAGCATAATTGTAGTAGGTATTGTTGTATTGTTGACTTTGGAATCCTCTACTTGCATTTCTTCCAAAGTAACCTCTACTACCTCTACCTCTGAAATTACCTCTTTGATTTCTGCCACCTCTTCCTCTTGAATTAAAATTCTGATTATATCCACCATTACTCTGATATTATGCCAACATTCATAAGCTAAATGATTTGTCTTACCACAAATCCAGCAAGCCTTGACTTCATCTTCATTACTCCTGCCTCTTCCTCTACCTTTGCCACCTCCTCTTCCTCTTAGGAAGTTAGCTTGGCTAGTTGTACCTTCATCTTCATTTTCTTGTTGCTTCCCTTTGATATTCTTCTTCTTATCCTTTAAATACATTGCTTGACCTGCACTTTTATCACTTTCACCTTTGACATCCTGCTCAAAGGTTAACATGTGTCCTAGCAACTGATTTAAGTCAGGAGTAAAATGATCAAGTGATAATTCAGTAGATAAAATGAATGGCTTCCATTTGTCAGCACCTCTTAAACCTGTGAGGATTTGCCTTACCAACTTATCCTCCTCAATGTCTTCATCAACTGCTCCTAATGCATCTGCAATGTCCTTCATTCTTGTTACATAATCTGAAATGGATTGAGAGGCCTTCTTCTTGAATGTGGTAAACTCTGCCCACAAGGATGCCTTCCTTGACTTTGTGGTGTTTTGGAAATGCTCTTCCAAAGCATTCCATATATCACTTGCACTTTCAAGACCTCTAATGTGAGGTAGCAAGTAGCCATTAACTGCCATGTAGATAATGCTCCTAGCTTGAGCATCTTTCTTCATCCAAGTCTTCAAATCTGATAATTGCTCCCTAGGTGGAACACTAGGATCTCTGAACTGAGGCTTTTCTTCTTCACCTGTAATATAACCTAGCAAATCTTTGCTCATAAGATGAGCTTTCATCCTCATTGACAATGCTGGATAGTTCTCTCTATCCAATTTCTCTATATGAAGAGAATCTCCCATCCTTTCTTCACCTCTGTATTGAATTCTTCAAGCTTTATGAGTAATAGATGTACCTTTACTTCGAATGATACTCCTTTTGTCTTCCTTGATGTCGTATGGCCTCCTTCTCAAGCTTTGCTCTTAAGCTGTCACCTTTTGAACCTTCAAGTATTGACTTCTTTACAGCTGCAATAGTCGGGGTCCTCCTTTCTTCAATTTTGATACTTCCTGCTTTGATACCACTGATGGGGAGTGTTAATCTCCAAAAGAACAAGCTACTCTTGAAATTAGGGCACCTCTATATCAAGATTAACTCAAAACCTTCACCAATTTGGAGGAAAAATGATCAATTATAAAGATTTTGGATAAAGTGTGAAGAAGATGATTCTACAGAAAGTCTGCTGCACATATCTCTCTCATTGACTTATCAAATGTGTAAAGTTTTTTATAAAACTTTGCACAAGGTGTTGCCTATAGTTTGCACACCTCCTCAAAGTTAAATCATTCCAAAAGACTCAGTAGATCTTGAGAAATGATCTTAACAAGTCACCTATGTCTAAAACTGTTCTTCTGAGAAGTCGATTTAGACACCTGTAACTTCTAACACTTGGTTCTCTTAATCTAGAACCCTTTTATGAAAATGCTTTTAGCAACAGGTAGCTTACCTTCCAACTTAAAGAATGAGTGCTTGCTTGCTCAAAAAATTACACTGTGGAAGGAGAACTGACCAAAACATTAGCTTCAAATTTTGCACCTTCTGTAACTTCTCTTCTTTCCATTTACACATGTAAATGTTCCTACACTCAATTCTCTCAGCCTGATCACAATCAGAAGATGAAAATTTGTACAAATTTCAATCAACTATAGACTTAGACTTGTACAAAAGAATTTCACAAAAGATTCAACACAGAGGGAGAATACTCAGAAAGATCGGGCACAACATTTCTTCATTTCTGGAAAATTTTTACATCTGAGTGACGAGAGATCCTACTCACTTCTAAAGTGTCTAATGACATCTAATTCTCCTCAAAACTTGCTCTTACACAATCTCTCATATTTGCCCCGATATTGTTCCTTGTATATATAGGCAAATATTTACAAGCTCATGACTATACAAAAGTATAAGTGACCTATCTCTGAATTAATGTACATATGTGTACACATCTTCATCTTCTGGATATGCACTTCCTTCATGCTTTTAACTTGACCTTTTCTTCAGTCCTTGACTTCAGTTCTTCATCAAAACATCAATTGTTGATTGCCCTGCACCAACACTACTTACTAGTAGATGAGCTCCATTTACCTTTTTCCTTTTGACGAGCGAGGAAACCTTGATCTACAAACACACATAATGGACCTGTTTTGCCTAGACTGATCTTCCTTCAACACAAAAGAAACTAACTCCTCAAATTTTAAGGCATTTGGATTGCCTTTCATCATCAACCAAAGAGTAGAAGCAAAACTTTGATATGAATCTAGAAGACCATCCAGAATACTTTGCACACGTGAATTGTCTGGCAAGACTTCATCAATAGAAATCAACTACTCCTTCAAATCGTTGATCTTTGTCAAAAAAGTATCCATGGAATCTCCTTCATTCATGTGCTCACTCTCCAACGATTTTCAAAGGTAAGCAAAATGGGCCTCATTCCTTGCCTAGTATAAAGTGGTAAGTGTATCCCAAGCATCCTTTGCTGTTTTGTAGAACAAAGTTTCTCTACAATAGGTGAAGCAAGAACCACAACAGAAAGAGGAAGCTGAAGATCGCCATCTTCAATGCCATCCGCATCACCTTTAGTAGCTGTATTTGTAGTTGTACTAGGATGTTTTTCAACACCTTTCACAGTATTCCACAATCCTTTTGTGACCAATACATGACACATCATATATGCGCATAGTGGGTGATTGGTACCATCCAACTTATCCTCAACATCCAACATACAAAAGACATCACTTTTTTCAGCCATGGCTAGTGACTAAAATACCCTAATGCAAAACGAATGACTGCACCTCAAAAAGTTGAACATAACTACCTTGTCAAGTTCTGCTAAACCTGCAATAGACTTTGATATGCTTGTATTGGCAAAACGAAACTTGTATATATGTTTGACACAAAAAGATAAAATTGCTTGCACAAGCATTGCAATAGTGCATTCAAAGGCCGAAACGAGCTCAGGTCATGATTTCCATACCACAAAGCCAAGATGGTTTGAACTCCTAATCACCCTGAGTATGCTCATCAATTTTGGTGTGATTCTAAGACTATGACCGGAGGGGTGTTGATGACACCCTAGATGAAGCTGTGATCTTCTATGATAGCAATTGTTGGAGTTTGATGTCTACGGAAGCATGCAAACATCACAAGGAAGAAGAATAATCTTGGAGCACAACATGCAATATTGAATGTATTATGAAGAGAATATACAAAGATAAGTGACCGAGAAAAAAAAGCCTCCTAAAGAGGGAAAAAAGTTCCCCAATGGTCCTAGTGTATGCACACACATCACTATCAAAATATATCAATATATCCGTGAAATGCATCAACTAAAACATTCTCTTTGCCTCTTTTGTAATGTGAAACTCTTGCATGAGCCTAGTCCAATGAGATTCTTTGTGTCAAAGCTCTCGTTGAATACAAAAGTACTTGAGTATATGGTGATCTGTGTACCTTAAAGCTTGCACCATAAAGATAGTGTCTTCAAACTTTAAGAGCATGGACCATTGCATACAACTCTTGTTCATGCACTAGACATTTTTGCTATGAATTACTCAACTTTTTGCTTTCAAAAGCTATTGGCCTTCCATCTTGGCTCAAGACTGCCCCTAAGGCTATGCCACTAGCATCTGTCTCCAAGTCGAATGGTTTCTATGGATCTGCAACTTTGAGTATCAGAGCCTCTAAAATGGCTTGCTTCAGAGTACCAAAACTTTCTTGTTGCTCTTGCTTCCATGCAAATGGTACTTTTCCTTGAAGCAAATTTCTCATAGGCATTGCTATTGATGAGTAAGATGAAATGAATTTTCAATAGAAATTAGAAATTCCTAGAAAGGACCGTAACTTCCCCTCTTCTTGAGGAGTAGGCAAAGCTAGAATAACTGAGACCTTCTTGGGATCCATCTGAACCCCATCCGCTAATACCACATGCCCTAGATAATCTATCTTTGGAAGAAATAACTGACTTTTATGTGTTTTTACAAACATTCTATTTTCTTTTAACTTATTTAACACTAATCTTAAATGACTTTCATGCTCATGTCTAAACCTACTATACACCAACAATTCATTAACAAAAAAAAAAAAAATCCGATGAACAGGTGTAAAATATCATTCATTAACATCATGAAAGTAGCAAGGAAATTATTCAAACCAAATGGCATAACTAAATACTTATAATGCTCAAAATGGGTCCATGTCTTAGTACCCTTCCCATCGACTAACTCCACTATGTAGGCATACTTTGACTACACGATGCCTAAGTGTAACCATCTAACAAGTGAGAAACTAATGACCTTATTTGTAGACCCAGTGTGAAAGAGGACCTTGACAAGCTATCCTGCCACCACTCCTCTCATAGCAATGGGTTTTGTATCAGGGAACAAGTATGCTTTCTATGAAACTCACGAAAGGACAATGTTTATCATAGAAGGAACCTTCTTCATCACAATCATGGCCACTATAGGGGATGATATTTGAGATGGGGAATCATCGAAATTCTCATCTATATCACTCCTTGCTTGTGTGGGATTTATAACTATGGTCATTGATATGTTTTTCTTCTTAGGATAGTCTTTAAAACAATTCTATCCTAAGCATCCATAGCATAATCCTTCTTTCATTGCCTTGTCTTTTTGCTAAGGGATAATGATGGACTTGTTATCCTATACTTATGCATATAGTCCTAAACTATTTGGTTTTTTTGACTAATTAAAAACCAAGTGTCTAGTGCTCTAGGCCTCTCATCAGGTGGTACAAAGTTGTTGTAAAATAGGACTTTGAAATAGTGGGTTCTTTCTTGTTGTGTTTGATCTTATGCCACCACCTATGGACAATGTCCATGAGGTTATATGTAGCCTATTGAATCTTATGCCTATCATCCACAATATGGCATAATCAAAATCACTACTCCCACTTGTTGAGCCATTGCTCAACAACATCAGTACTTCATGCACTAGTAAAGCCATGGTATCTTGGTGGCTTAAGGTCCTTAAGTTGCCATTCAGCTTCTCTTACTAGGGCACTCTCAGTAGGAACTTCTAGAGTTTGATGCTTAACTAGAACATCTAACTCCATTCCTAGAAGGTCACTTTCTGGTACTGCTTCTTCTTTCTTAGAACTACGTATGTGCTCCAAGATGTCATGAAGCGTACTCTCTAACTCTGAGATTCTAGCACTCATGGTCTCTATGGAATCTGAAGGGTGATCAACCATGTACATGTCATCCCTAAGTGGTGAAGATGGTCTTGAATCCATAACTAGGAAAGAGTAAAATTCTTTTATTTTTTTGATTGTTTTTAAGTTTTTTTTTATTTTTTATAGTTTATGTGTTTATGTACACCTAAAGTAAAGAGTGGTAGTGGAAATTAACTAGTCACAAGCCTTTTTATAAAAAATAACCAAAAAAAAAACAATTTAAGTATGCTTCTCTACTTTTATGCTTACGTATGTGAAGTTTTGAAAATTTCTACATCATTTTGGCAAGAAAATGAAAATAAAAAAAAATTTGATTAAGTTCTCTACATGCACTTTCAAGCAAATGTGCCAGTGGGCACACAATATACACCAATATGAACAAAGGGCACTACATGCCCTTGTATAAAAACCCCTCATGCTTGGGGCACGAATACAAATGATAAGAATGATGAATGTTATTACTTCTTCCTTGTGGTACTTGCAAAAGAACATTCTACCATCCTACTTGCATACATACATAACACATGGACAAACATATATGCATATGTAATGTGCTATGCTTGTCCTAGATGCAAAACAATGCATAAAGAGAGTAGAGATGCATGAAAAATCACGAGGAAACTTATCTTACGTTTTGAAATTTCCACATGCAGGTATGTACAGGTGTTGGAAAGGGTTGCTATATAGTCCTCTTGCATCTCCAAGTTGATCTCAATCATCCTCGCATTGAAAAAGTGTTTCTATGGAACTAATTGGTAGTAGATATTGAACTTCAAAGCTTTGCACATGTGTGGATGAAACCAAATAGTGCCTTCTAGCTAATGAAAAGATAGCTCTCCAAGCGAGGATTCCATAAGAAGTGAAATCACTCAATTTGGTTGAGTAATGAGAGAGCTATGACAATTTTGGTGGAAGTAGGTAATCCAATTGTGCTTTTCTAGGGAGGGTCTAGAGATGACAATGAAAAAGAACTTTGATGTTCCCTTTTTTTGTGGGTCTTCCTTCAATAGAGCACGTGTAAGCTAGGCTATATATCCCATATGCAAAGCAAAAACTGAGAGTGGTGCCTATATAATGAACTTATGGCTCATACCTTTTCCAACATAAGAGAGAAAGAGAGTGAGCTCCCTTCAACTCTCCCTACTCTGACATGCTTCATATTTTGTGCACATGCCTACATAGGTGTGATCCTTTGTATCTGCCTCCTTCACCATGTGCGTGCAAGGTTTCATTGGGGGGGGGGGGTTCCATTGGGCTTCTTTGAGAGACCTTTGAAGCTCTAATATTGTGTCTTGCTAATGCTCCTCAACAGTGATGTGCAAAGTTCACGAGAAGATGATGATGAGTCACATCTCTAGAAATTTGAACCCGACAAAAAGAACAATGAAGACAAAAAGATTCACGAAAAATATTCCCAAAAAAGATCTATTGCTCTGATTACCAATTGTTAGAAATCTCTAAAATCTCTCTCAAGACTTGGACTCTAAGAATCATGAAATGATGTGTGTGCCATTATCCTCCCATCCATTATATCCCCTTGTATTCAAAATAGCAATGCTCCGAAATGATCTAGTGCCAACATGTGGCCACCATGCAACAATGATCCCCATTATCATTGAATAGCTTAGGATATCCCCCAAGCTAGGGACCTTGGCTACGACTAGCCCATGTCCCACACATACATGGAATGGTCTCTAAAGATGAATGTCTAAGAGTTTGAATTACCCAACACAATAAGATTTCATGTTGAATTTTTGCGTAAGGAGTTTCTTTACCTCTTTAATGATTTTTTTATTATCATCAATTACAATCATGTCATCAATATAAATGGCCATAACTATGATGCCATCACCAAACTTCATTGAATATAATGAGTGATCTACATCACACATTAAAATCCAATTGAAGTTAGATATTTAGTAATCAATGCAATATTAATCATTGCACTATTTTTTGCATCTTTCTAGATCTTCTTGATCCTATATCATTCTTCTCGTTGTATCATCTACATGTGCCTTTCTTACCCTTGGACTCTTCATAGAGGTCAACCCAAGTTCCTTATCCAGTATCTTTTTTTGAACTGCTTGATTCTTCATCAATATCTTCAAATCTTGTAGATGTTTATTACCAATAATTTTTTTTCTTCAACTTTCTTGGATGTAGTTAATGAATTTGTCAGATTAAAATTTTCATGAAATCTTCCACTCCATGTGTTTGAGTCGATGCATAATCCAAAGTAGCACCAACATAACGTGGAGTGCATCTCAACACATCCAAATGTGGTTCCATGGGAACCTACATAAAATGACTTTAAAGTCCTACAGTGTAGTTTAGATTAGGCATTGTAATTGTGAGATATATCAAACTTCCCATAATTTTCCTATAAATAGTAGCATTTTCAATGCTTCATCTGATGTACTATCCAACTTCAAAGTCTGATCTAATGACATAGAAATTGACTTACAATTATACCATACTTTTGAAGCATACTCAAGGCATATTGCATTTAGGACATCCATATACCCCTTTTTGTATGTATAAATTCTACCCAAAAAATAACACAGAACACCAAGATGTTTTATGTCAAATTCTTGCATAAGAAGTTGCTTTACCTCTATAATGCTTTCTTTATTATCGTCACTTATAATCAAATAATCAACATAAATAGCCACAATTGTGATTCCATCATCACCCTTCCTTGTGTATAACGAGTGATCTGCAATGACACATAAAAAATCCAATGGAGGTTAAATATTATGCAATCCTTGCGTGCCAAGCACGAGGAGCTTGTTTAAGCCCATACAAAGCCTTTTTTGACTTGCAAATATATTATGGATGCTTTGAATCCTCATATCCTTGTGGTTGCTCCATGTATACTTCTTCCTATAACTCACCATGTAAGAAGGCATTCTTCACATCCATCTTATGCAAAATCCATGCTTTTACTATAGCAAATGCAAGAAGTGCTCTAGCAGTAGACATTTTATCTATAGGGCTGAAAGTTTCCTCATAATCAATGCCATATGTTTGTGCATATCCTTTTGCTACCAATCGTGCTTTATTCCTGCTTATGCTACCTTTAGCATTATGCTTTACCTTCGAAACCCACTTATAGCCTATGTGTTTCTTTCTTTGTGGCAATGGAACCAACTTCCATGTTTCATTTCCATTAAGTGAAGCCATCTCCTCATCCATAGCTTTCTCCCAATCTGCATTTCCAGTTGCATCTTCAAACAGGAAGGTTCATCATCTTGTATTACCTTGGTAATGTAGGCACAATGACAAGTTGTGTAACTATCATACATTAGTTGTTGTGTTTAATTTTGCATCCTCCCTGATCTTCTCTGGATCTCTTCTTCTTGTTTTATCATCTTCATATGCCTTTCTTACTCTTGGAGTCTTCACAGAGGGCAATCCAAGTTCCTCATCAAGGATCTTTTCTGAACTTCTTGATCCTCCATGAATGTCTTCAAAAGCTATAGATATTTTATTACCAATAGAAACCTTTTCTTTACCTATCTTAGATGGAGTCAATGAATTTGCTAAACTCAAATTTTCACACAATCCTCCACTCCAAGGGTTTGAGTTGGAAGTACTGCTTGGTGACATATCACATCCACTTAGAATTGAGATTCTACACTTGAGTTGTCAACATTTCCGTTTTCATTTGAGTCAAGATTAGTTCCATTTGCATCTGCATAGAATTGTGATATTTCAAGAAACACCACATCTCTGCTTACCTTCACTTGTTTGAGTGGGTACTGACATTTATATTCATTTTGCTCAAGGGAGTACCCAATGAAGATACATTTTTCTACTTTTGGATCAAGTTTCATCCTCAAATTATCTAGAACATGTGCATATTAAATATAGCAAAATATTTTCATATGTGATAAGTTTGGTTTTTTACCTGTAAACTTCTCTTCAGGTGTAACTTGATGTACAAGAGTAGTTAGAATTCTATTCATGATGTATACAACAATGTGCACAACTTCTTCCTAATAAAAATGAGGGATTTTTTTCTTAGCCATCAAGGCTCTTGCTATTTCTATAATATATCTATTTTTTTGCATTCAACAATGCCATTGAGTTGTGATGTGTACTTGTATCAAAATTGCCTTCGAATTCCATGAATTTCAAAAAATTGTTAAATTCATTTGACATGTATTCACCTCCTCCATCAGTTCTTAATGTCTAAATATAATTCCTAGTATACTTTTCCATCATAGCCTTGAAATTCTAAAAGTGAGTAAACATCTCACTCTTCTCCTTCATGAAGTATACCCTTAATTTTTGTGTACAATCATCAATGAAAGTGGCATTAAACATGCAGCCTCCCATAGTTGTGGTCTTTGTAGGACCTTAAACATTTGTATGTACTACTTCTAGCACATTCTCACTTACATGCTTGCCTACTCAATTATAGAGATCAAACCTTATCTGAGTTAGAAATATGACACAAAAGGCTAGGACACATAGGAGAAAGTACTCTGAAGCAAATATCCGGGGATCAAAGTGTGCTTGGCATTCCCAATGTGACTAAGCAACATATGATATAAAAATGTGGAGCATGCCAATTTGGAAAGATCACAGGCAACCATTCAACAATAAGGGATACATTCATGAAGACTATTTGGAACTTGTACACACTGATGTGTGGGGTCCTAGCAAAGATCCATCAATCTCAGGATCAAGGTACTATGTTTCATTTATTGATGATAATAGTAGATGGACAATCCTTTATTTCATGAAGCATAAGGATGAGGTATTTACATGTTTCAAAAAGTACTTGGCACTAGTTGAAAACCAAACAGGAAGGAGCTTGAAGAGGGTAAGATTTGATGGAGGTGGTGAGTACTTTTCACATGAATTTGATTCATTTCTAGAGGACAGAGGCATAAAGAGGGAAGTAACAACAAGATATACTCTTGAATTGAATGGGGTGGCAGAGAGAAGGAACATGTTAGTTTTTGAAGCTGCTAGGTCTATGTTGAATGAAAAGAAGCTACCTAATTACCTATGGGTAGAGATTGTTTCCACAACCACCTACTTGGTCAATAGGCTCCCATCCAAATCTTTGGATGGTATGACACCCTATGAAGCATGGAATGGCATGAGACCCTCATTGGACCATTGCAAAATATTTGGGTGCACTGCTTTTGCACACATCCCCTCACAAATCCGAGAAAAGCTTGAACCTAAAGCTAAGAAATGTATATTCATTGGGTATGGTCAGAACCAAAAGGGCTATAGGCTATACAATCCCACTAACAAAGCATTTATAGTTAGTAGGGATGTAGTGTTTGATGAAAATAATTCATGTCTGAAGATGATTGTAGGAAAGTCAAGTTACCATATGATTTTGGAAAATGATTTTCCAATGCTTACTCAAGAAGGCCAACAATTAGCAGAAGATATCAACTCAGAGGATGAAGATCAGATTGACATCAAGGCTTGGAATTCAAGAGGCAAGATCAAACTCAAGCAATTAGAAGACATACCAGAGTCTTCAAATCAAGCACTCTGGAGATCACAAAGAGAAAGGTATGGCTATGATGCATCATTAGTCACCAAGCATTTTGTGTATATCACTAAAGAATCGATGACAAAAGAGCCTTCTTCATTTGAAGAGGCTAGGAAGAAGAAAGAATGGAGAGAAGCCATGAAGGAAGAAGTAGAAGCACTCCAGGAAAATCATACTTGGGATCTAGTTCCCAAGAAGCCAAGCATGAAGGTAATTGGATCTAGGTGGATATACAAAATAAAAAAGAACTTATATGGCTCTATAAACAGGTACAAGGCAAGGCTAGTGGCAAAGGGATTTGCCCAAACTCATGAAGTGGACTATGAGGAAACCTTTTCACCTGTGGCAAAGATGCCAACAATTAGGGTTTCGATAAGTGTTGTTGCTTCTAAAAATTGGAATTCATATCAGTCAGATGTCAAGAATGCATTCTTAAATGGATGGATATCAGAAGAAGTGTGTATGGCACAACTACTAGGTTTTGAAGATGAAGATAAAACAGGTTATGTATGCAAGCTAAGGAAGGCACTCTATGGTCTCAAGTAAGCTCCTAGAGCTTGGAACCATAGGCTTGTTACTTATTTACAGGACCAAGGCTTTGTGGCTAGAAAGGCACATTCTTCTTTATTTGTCAAGAAGAACAAATCCGAAGTTATCTACTTATGTGTCTATGTAGATGACATCATCATTATAGGGAATGATGCTAATGACATCAAACAAGTTAAGGCTCAACTAATAGAAGAATTCAAAATCAATGATCTTGGTTTATTAACCTACTTTCTTGGCTTAGAGCTTGTGTACACAGATTCTGGTATATTTATCACACAAAGGAAGTACATACATGATATGTTGGTAAAGTTCAAGATGGAGAATACTAAAATTGCAGTTAGTCTTATGGAACTCAACCATAAGCTGAGTTCTCATGAAGGAGAACTACTTGATGATGTTACATGTTATCAACAACTTGTGGGAAGCCTCATTTATGCTACTCTAACAAGAGTAGACATTGCCTATGGAGTAAGTACGTTGAGTCAGTTTATGCATGCACCAAGGAAGCCTCATATGGAAGTTGCAAAAAGGGTGCTTAAGCATCTAAAGGGTACAATGAATGAAGGGTTGTTTGATATTTTCACTTATGACATAGATAAAAAGATGTATTCTGATGTAGATTGGGTTGGCTCCAAGGATGATAGGAGGAGCACTTTAGGGTACCTATCTTTTGTAGGTTCAAAGCTCATATCATGGTCATCTAAGAAGCAACCAACTATGCCCTTATCTTCCATAGAAGCAGAATATAGAGGTTTGGCAAATGCAACTCAAGAAGCTATGTGGCTTAAGCAACTATATGCAGATTTGGAGATACACTCTTTGTGAAGAGATGGATAGGTATGTGCTTGAAGATGAAGAGGTGTTGCAAAATCCTTGATCTACACCAGCCAAATGAACTCTAGGAGTATATGGTGGGCCCTTTTAGCTTGCCAATGGATGTATTAGACACCCTATGTACCTTGGAAGATCACTCTAAAAAATATAGATAAAAAATAATGAACCACACACTGAGAATGAGTTTTAACAAGTGATGACATCATCCCGATTTTCACGGGCTGCTACAGAAATAGACGAGTGAGCAGAAAAATCAACATAACTCAGAATGTAGAAATCCAATGATTATACCAATTTGTATGGTTATACTACACAGTAAGCTGAATCCAACAAGCTTTAAATCACTGAATTTGGATAAGTAACCACTGCGAAATGGCTCTGACAAGATGAGTGAAAAAGTCGGGTACCTGACAGAGAAGTGAAGATGAACAGACCCTGTTGACTTCAAATGAACATAACTGAAGATTGCAACCTTTAAATGACATGAAAATTTATGAGCATATAGTAGACTTATAGAGCTAACTTTACCAAGTTAAATCACTGAAAATGATGCACCAAGCTCAGAGAAAACATCTCTGCAAGCTGACTGAGAAAACTGAGAGTAATGGCAGTGAGTAGTACACTTCACAAGAACATGGAAAGATGAACTCAAATAATCATGAAAATGAAAGTATATTGCTTGTACAATACAATGACTTACTGATACATATGTGTGCCTTGTAATCACACCTTGATATGGCATAAAGCTCAACTCTTGGAGGTCTTCACATAGGTCTCTCTAACCACGACTAAAACTGCCATCTATTTATAGTTGAGTTTGGGAGGCTAACTTCCCTCAATCACTCTCCAATCAATCAATGATTGATTTGATTCTCTACCTACCACAAATCACGAATTCGTGGCTCCTCTTTCCATTCTTGATCAAGTGGACTCAACCACTTAAGATTCTCTTACTTTTACATTAAACTCTTCAAAAGTTACAAGAGGTAGTTCACAAGTGAACTTTACATAGTCGTTTTTTTTAAAGCTTCTTCTAAGACTTTGTGAGACTCAAGCCAATACTTAGGCTTGTCATAGACTTGCTCCAACAGCTCCCCCTCAAGCCAAGTATGCTTGAGGTCTTCAATCTTCCAAGATTACCTGCAAACCAATCATAGCCTTGAATTTGCAAAGCTTTGTACCATCCAATGCTTTGGTTAGAATATTTGCACATTGTTGATGAGTGGACACATATGATATTTGAATCTCTTTGCTTAGAACCTTCTCTCGTACATAGTGATAATGAACTTCAATATGTTTAGTCCTTGCATGAAAAATAGGACTAGCAGCCAAATGAATAGAACTCATATTGTCACCAAAAATAGTTGGAGTTCCAAACTCCAATCCAAGTTCTTTGAATAATGTCTTCATCCACATAGCTTCTTGTGTAGCTATGGCAAGACCTCTATATTCAGCTTCAGTAGAAGAGAGAGCAACTGTGGGTTGCTTCTTGGATGACCATGAAATAAGCTTTGAACCTGCAAAGGTAAGATAACCTGAAGTGCTCCTTCTATCTTCCTTGGAGCCAGCCCAATCTGCATCAGAAAATAGCTTCAAACCTAAATCAGATACATAAGGATAATAAAGTCCTTCATCTATGGTTCCTTTGAGATACTTGAGAATCCTTTTGGCAGCATCCATATGTGGTTTCCTTGGTGTGTGCATAAATTGGCTTAGCACACTCACACTGTAACATATATCTACTCTTGTCAATGTGGCATAATTGAGACTACCCACTAGAATTTGATATGATGTGATGTCCTCTATGAGTTCACCTTCATGTGAGCTCAATTTGTGATTGACCTCCATTGGAGTATCTGCAATCTTACAATCTTGCATCTTGAATTTTGCCAACATGTCCTTAATGTACTTCCTTTGAGTGAGAAACAAACCATGATCTTTGTAGACAACTTCCAAACCTAGGAAGTAGGTAAGTGAACCCAAATCACTTATCTTGAACTCTTCTCTCATCTGATCTTTGATCTTCTTCATACCATCTGCATCATTTCCTATCAATATAATATCATCTACATATACACATAGGTAGATGACCTCGGAATTACTCTTTTTAATAAAGAGTGAAGGATCTGCCTTGCTTGGTTGAAAGCCTTTGTCCTGCAAGAATGAAACAAGCCTGAAATTCCAAGCCCTTGGAGCTTGCTTGAGACCATACAATGCTTTGTTAAGTTTACACACATAATCAGGATAAACTTGATTCCCAAAACCAGGTGGTTGTGCCATATATACCTCTTCTGTTATCCAACCATTCAAGAATGCATTCTTTACATCTAGTTGAAGTATCTTCCAATTCTTGGAAGAGGCAATACTAAGCAAAACCCTAATAGTAGGCATCTTTGCCACAGGAGAGAAGGTCTCCTCATAATCAATTCCCTGAGTTTGTGCAAAGCCTTTTGCTACAAGCCTTGCCTTATACATGTTAATGGAACCATCAGAATCCTTCTTGAGTTTATAGACCCATCTTGAGCCTATTACCTTCATGGATGAAGTCTTGGGCACCAAATCCCAAGTGTTGTTTTCCTCAAGTGCTTCAATCTCTTCCTTCATTGCATGCTTCCATTCTGTTTTTGCTTTGGCCTCTTCAAATGATGATGGCTCCTCTTGGTTTATGTCCTGTGCTATGTAGATAGAATGTTTAGTTACTAATGAGGTGTCAAACCCATACCTTTCTGGTTTTTTCTTTTCCCTCATAGATCTTCTTAGGCCATGATGTGATGATTCTGCCTCATGTCCAAGTTCCTGCAATTTTGCTTTACCTTTAGACTTCCATGCTTTGATCTTTTCCATGTGAGATTCTTCATCATCCTCTGAGGTGTCTTGTTCTTCAATCTTTGATTGTTCTCTACCAAGCTTTGGAAAATCTTCTTCAAGATCATATGGTAAATTGACCTTCCTGCATGAATCTTCATACCATGAATTGTTCTCATCAAAAACTACATCTCTGCTTACCAAGAATCCTTTGTTGGTAGGGTTGTATAACCTGTAGCCCTTTTGATTGTTGTCATATCCAATAAATACACACCTTTCTGCCTTTGGATCCATCTTGCCTCTACCCTGTGAAGGAACATGAGCAAAAGCAATACATCCAAAAATTTTACAATGATCTAAGCTTGATCTTCTTCCATTCCAAGCCTCATATGGAGTCATCCCATCAAGGGATTTTGAAGGCAACCTGTTAATCAAGTAAGTGGCTGTAGATACAGCCTCAGCCCATAAGTAATTAGGTAAATGCTTTTCATTTAACATAGACCTTGCAGCTTCAACAATTGTCCTATTCCTCCTTTCTGCCACTCCATTTTGCTCAGGAGTATACCTTGTAGTTACCTCTCTTTTGATTCCTCTTTCTTGAAGAAAAGAATCAAACTCATGGGAGAAGTATTCTCCCCCTCCATTTGACCTTAGCCTTTTTAGTGATTTACCTGTTTGATTCTCCACAAGAGCCAAATATCTTTTGAAACATGAAAAAACTTCATCTTTGTGTTTCATAAAGAATAGGATAGTCCATCTGCTGCAATCATCAATAAAGGAAACATAATACCTTGATCCGGATATTGAAGCTTCCTTGCTAGGTCCCCATACATCTGTATGAACCAACTCCAAGAGATCTCCATGCATATAACCTTTCTTCATGAATGGTAACCTGTGAGACTTTCCAAATTGACATGCACTACACTTATAAATCATATGTTGTTTTGACAAATTAGGAAGTCCAAGTACACTTTGGTCCCTGCAGATTTGCTTTAATGACCTTTCACCAATATGTGCTAACCTTTTGTGCCATACTTCCAATTCTGTGAGTGTCTGACTACCATAATTAAAGAGAGCAATGTTTCTAGTGTCCTGTAATTCAAATGTGAACAATCTACCTGTCTTTTCACCTTTTGCAATTCTTCTGAATCCTTGACTTGGATCTTCAACAAATGCTCCTGCTTTTGTGAACCTGACTTGCAACCCTTTCTCTACTATCTGCCCAACACTTATCAAATTCTTTGTAATGGTAGGGACATAGAGTACCTTCTTGAGTAGGTTGATGTTTCCATCAGGTGCTTTGACATTGCCTATTTTCTCCACAAGATGTTTTGTATCATCTCCTGTTTGTACCTCATGCTTATTCCTTGGATCTTCTAAATCTGATAGGAGTGCCACATTTCCTGCCACATGATTTGAACAACCTGAATCTATGTAGAAAACATGCTCATCAGATTTACCTTGTGGCATAGCCATGTTCATGATCGATAATGAATCCTCTTTGTTTGAGTCTTCTGTGTAGTTATTGTAGTCTCTCCTTCCTTTGTAGTCTCCTTGATAGTTTGAATGATTGTAGTTGTTGTAGTTGCCATGGTAGTTGTTGAACCTTCCTCTTGAGTATCCATAACTTCCTCTATTGTATCCTCTACCTCTTTGATTCCTGGAATTCCTAAAGCAATTTTCAGTTGTATGATTAGTTAGTCCACAAATAGAACATGAGTTGGAGTCTTGGGATCTCCCCCTGCCTTGTCTACCTCCTCTTCCTCTACCTCTGCCATATCTTCCTCTACCTGCATAGTTAGCTTGATATGTACCTACTTCATCATCCACTTTCTTTGCCTTCCTTTGTTATCTTTAGACTTGCTTTTATCCGTGTATAAAGCTGAAGATTGATTACCTTTAGAGCTTTCTCCATTTTTGATAAGCTTTGCCTCTTGAGTAAGTAGTTGTCCAATGAGTGTGTTGAAATCAGGTACATGCATGTCCATGTACAAATCCATAGCTGTGGTGAATGCTTCCCATTTGTCATCTGCCTTCAAGCCATTGATGACCTGCCTTACATTTTGCTCTTCATCTATTACCTCTCCAATGCTTCCCAATTGATCTGCTATGTCCTTGAGCTTTGTGACAAAATCAGTCACATTTTGTTTGGGAGCCTTTTTGAGAGTTGTGAAATCCAGCCATAGTTGATGCTTCCTAGCTTTGGTACTTGAAGAAAAGAAAGCTTCAAGTGCATCCCACACTTCCTGAGATGTCTTACAACTTCTAATGTGAGGCAACAAAAAATCTGAGATAGAGTTGAGGAGATAAGACCTTGCAAGTGCATCCTTGGAGCACCATGTGCTCAATCTTTCTTGCTCTTCTTGTGTTGGTTGACTTTTGTTCCTGAAACTTGGCATAACTTCATCTCCAGCCACATAACCATATAAACTTCTACCTTGGAGATAAGCTTCCATCCTTAATGACCAAGCTGAGTAATTACCTCTATCCAATTTGTCAATTGATGAAGGAAATCCATCTCCCATGTTGTCCAACCTTGCTCTGATACCACTGTGAAGAGATGGATAGGTATGTGCTTGAAGATGAAGAGGTGTTGCAAAATCCTTGATCTACACCAGCCAAATGAACTCCAGGAGTATATGGTGGGCCCTTTTAGCTTGCCAATGGATGTATTAGACACCCTATGTACCTTGGAAGATCACTCTCAAAAATATAGATAAAAAATAATGAACCACACACTGAGAATGAGTTTTAACAAGTGATGACATCATCCCGATTTTCACGGGCTGCTACAGAAATAGACCAGTGAGCAGAAAAATCAACATAACTCAAAATGTAGAAATCCAATGATTATGAAAATTTGTATGGTTATACTAGACAGTAAGCTGAATCCAACAAGCTTTAAATCACTGAATTTAAATAAGTAACCACTGCGAAATGGCTCTGACAAGAGGAGTAAAAAAGTCGGGTACCTGACAGAGAAGTGAAGATGAATAGACCCTGTTGACTTCAAATGAACATAACTGACGATTGCAACCTCTAAATGACATGAACATTTATGAGCATATAGTAGACGTATAGAGCTAACTTTACCAAGTTAAATCACTGAAAATGATGCACCAAGCTCAGAGAAAACATCTCTGCAAGCTGACTGAGAAAACTGAGAGTAATGGCAGTGAGTAGTACACTTCACAAGAACATGGAAAGATGAACTCAAATAATCATGAAAATGAAAGTATATTGCTTGTACAATACAATGACTTACTGATACATATGTGTGCCTTGTAATCACACCTTGATATGGCATAAAGCTCAGCTCTTAGAGGTCTTCACATAGGTCTCTCTAACCACGACTAAAACTGCCATCTATTTATAGTTGAGTTTGGGAGGCTAACTTCCCTCAATCACTCTCCAATCAATCAATGATTGATTTGATTCTCTACCTACCACAAATCACGAATTCGTGGCTCCTCTTTCCATTCTTGATCAAGTGGACTCAACCACTTAAGATTATCTTACTTTTACATTAAGTAAACTCTTCAACAGTTACAAGAGGTAGTTCACAAGTGAACTTTACATAGTCCTTTTTTTTAAAGCTTCTTCTAAGACTTTGTGAGACTCAAGCCAATACTTAGGCTTGTCATAGACTTGCTCCAACACTCTTTCACTCCAATATCTTAGGAGACAACACTAGCTCACTTTATTTGGCTACTAATCCTATATATCATGCAAGGAATAAGAACATTGAAGTGCACTATCATTATGTAAGGGAGAAATTTCTTAGCAAGGATATTCAACTATCCTATGTATCAACTCATTTATAATGTGCAAATATACTCACAAAGTCATTGGATGGAACAAATTTGAACAAATTCAAATTGATGATTGGTTTGTAGGAAATCAAAGAGGAATGAAGACGAAGCATTTTAGGCTAGAGGGGGAGCTATTGGTGTAAACCAAGCCCGCATACTTGGTTAATTAGCTCATACATGATCTATTATGCAAAGCTTCATATGATCAACTTCTTGTAAAAAAGCTCTTCACATTTACCTTTGTAAAAGTGGTACACATCCATGTGGAGTTAGGAAGCTCAAAATCACAAATCATTTGGTTGTTCACCGATGAGGGAATCTATCCCATACTTTAGGATTCACCTTTTAGGTAGATGTTTGAATTTGAATTCAAACTTTGGCTCCAAGTACAACTATAAGAAGAGGATCGAAAAGGCCCACGTGTATCTCGAGCCCGTGAGATCATTTTGAGGGATATTCATTGTGAAGTGAGATCTTATCTCATAGCTCGTTCACCTCTTACACATTGAGCAATGTATGATTGCCAATGACATTGTATTTGTATATGATTTAATACATATATGATCATTATATTCTCATTTCACTTCTCTGTTATAACTCCATCAGAATAGTGATCTTCTTAGAGCTTGTTCTCAGTGCGTAGTTGATCATTTGTCATGATTTAAAGCATGGTAGATTCAGCATATTGTCTAGTACATGCCTTCAAAATTTCATTTGCATTGCTTCTAGAGATCGTGAGATATTAATACATATTTGCTCACTGATCTATTGATTGTTGCACCTCATAAATGTCAAGATGGTGCTGTGATTTGCTAAACATCTTTCTCTATGTGTAGACCATCATTTTTTATGAAAACACTCATGATTGATAGCTTAATAAGTTAGTTAGAGTTCCCCAAAATGAATTAAGCTAATTGCGGTTGTACTTAGAGAAATTTTCAAAAAACTGAAGAAGTGTAAGAACAAAAATAGCAATTTTTTTGTTCTTGGATCAACTCCTACCTATCTGTTTTGATCCATTGATTAGTGGATCATGTTCCAGGCAACATATATGATTATTTGTGATCCTTATCTAGCTAAAGAGGCCCACTACACTCTCCAACAATCATTGTTAGCAGGTGTGAAGTAGGATCTAGCAACACCACTTCATCTCTTGTGACTATCCACCATCTCCTCGAACAGGTCATGCCATTTGAAGCACCAAAATCAACATACCAGACATCACAATTTGATTTTGAATCATCAATAGACATTGTATTCATCATGTGATGTTGGACCATGAACAATGTTTTTGAATCATTTGCACTTGTGGGCTTGTTGCCTTTTGCTATTTTGATTGTTCAACCTACAATCACATTCAAAGTGACTAATTTTACCACAATTCCAACATCCCTTACTGTCATTACTTGAATCATATGTTTGGAGATTTTTGCCTCTTTGGCTTCCCTTGCCTTGAAACTGTCCTCTACCTATTGCATTATTCTATTGTTGACTTTTGTCCTGATTACAATTACCTCTTCCATTTTCGAAGCCTCTACCTCCAGCTTTTTCTCTACCATATTAGAATACCTACTCGAAACTAGCTTTTCCTAGGAATTTTGAGTCTTCACTAAGATTCTTTTCTTCAATATCACCATGGACACAACATCAATAAAATTTGAAATATTCTCCCTAGTCCAAATAGAAGTTCTGAACTACTTGTATGTAGCTCCTAAACCACGAAGGCACACTTCAATCTTATCATCATCATCTACATTGATGCCAAGCATATGATTGTTACTTTTAGGGTGTAGTCACTTATGGACATGCTCTTTGTCTAGTGAATGTAGTTCATTATTGAGTTTTGATTTCCATGCCTTTGTGTTGGTCTCTTACAATGTGACCAAACTGTCCTAAACCTCTCTTGGAGTTTTGGCATCCTCTATATGCCCAATCATGCTATCTTGTATGATAATAAATAGATAATACATTACCTTCCATGCTCCTTGATTCCACTCTTCATATACTCTTAATTGCTCTAGAGGTCTATTCCTCTTTGGAAATTGCACAAGATTTTCATTGTCTCCTTTGATGTTCTTCTAGTAGCCTTTTCCCATCATGAAATTTGTCATTCTGAATTTCCAAGCATGAAATTTATTCTTATCCAACTTATCGCTCATACGTTGACTCTTTCCATTAGCATTTTCCATTTCTGCAGCAACTCATACTACTGGTAAAACACTAGGAGTATTATCTCTCCTTAAACAATGTCACACTATGACTTGACAATTAGATATTAGGAAAACATAATTCTCGTGTATCAATAGTGCACAAAACGACTTGAAATTTTTGATCTAGGATATTTGAGAGATGCCAAACACAACACAAGTTCAATTTTTCAAACTGATTTATTTTTCGCATGGGCCCACCTTTTGAGCTTCAAACAAAGGTCGAGAGGGCTCCAAAAGTGAAACATGAGCAAAAATAGTGATCCAAAATGGATAATTTTTGAAAATACTTTGATGCTTTCAATCTTCACACCAAATTTAATAGAAATTTGAGATCATTTGTGAAGCATGTGTTCTCCATGCCTTCTCACAAACTCTTCATTATCGGCCTTCTCCACGAGCTCTCTATAGCTACACTCGCTCTTATACCATGTCAAGAGAAATGAGATAAGGAAGAGACCTCTCACACACTCTCACATATAAATAGAGCACACAAAGATTGAGGCAAGGAAGAATGATCTTCATCTTCTTCTTTTATTACATAAAGAGAATATACAATAATGACCTAATGTAACAATACAACTACTAAAATACATAAAGAATGATACACAAAGAAAACCCTAATGTCCGTAATGAGTGAGTTGGCAAGGAAACATATTTTCCATCATTCTTGATAGATAAATTTGGTACATCTCATTAAAAGTGTCCTTGACATATATCGATGTAACCTACATGTTAGAGAGATGAAAAGTGGTGCATGGCATCCTTGATCATCACATGTTGAGCCTGATATCTCAACAATCTTCACTTGATATGTGATTGTGTTATAGAATTTATATAGCCAAATAACTCCACCTTAGTGGAATGGCTTAAGCATAAAGTCCCTCTTATGGAATATTAAATTCCATGGCATGCCTGATCAGTAAGTCCGAGACTTAAAGTAATAGGTCAATTTTCTCCTCCTAAACCACAATCCAATGTTGGTAACTTAGAGTGACTAATACCAAACTCTATAGAATATGAAATAGGAAATAAACGAAAGGGTAGTATGTTTGAAGAATAAACACCATGTGAATAACCATATATTATTCTCTTATATTCTTTCAAGCAATGGAGGAAGGGATGATAAAGATATCATCTTTTTGTAGTATCAATTTTTCCCTTCAAGGAAGTTTTTTAATTGTGAGAACTAAGATATATTTGGAGATTTACACAACTCTTCCAAGCAAATGAAAGGTCTTAAGAGAATCTAAAACTCATGGGTTGTATGAGACCATAAATATCATTTAATTATGTTCTAGACGTAAATGACTATTTTAATGGTAAGAGGTGTTACCATCTTCTTCAGATTAACAACGATTGACAAATCAAATATTCTTCAGCAATTGGGAAACCTAATTACATTCAAAGATCCTTTTTGAGGCAAAGAACTAGCTCTCTTGTCATATGAAATAAAAATACTTTTTCAAGGTACATCTTGATGGAATTTAATCCCTCAGATTTGCACACTAGAAGTGAAATGAACCCAATACCTAGGTCCCTTCATACACCGTTTCTACTACCCTACAACAGAACTTTGCTTCAACTACCTTTCACTAATCCAAATCACCTAAGCTTTTAACGACACTTAGTACGTTGCATAAGATTTTCGATAATCTTTAGAACACCTCAAATCGATCTATTTAGGTCAGTCAAAAACTTTATACAAGACAGACTATGTAGAGATGTAATATATGTAGAAATTAGGGCTATAGAGCTACACCAATTTCTTTGAACATAAAGCTAATTTCAAGCAGCCCTCTTAGGGAAAGTAAAAAAAATATATAAACTATAGAATTCACCTTAGATCTCTTGAATTGTATATGTACACAAAGAGCTACAATTGTTATAAACAGACTATGTCTATACCTACAAGAGACTACAGAGGGTGTGGGCTTGATAGCTCGTCCTTGCTCCTCCTCTGTGCATATAATGCCCTCCTCTATATTTTTCCTAGCTTGGACTACTGCATTTCAGATCTTTGAGCCTTGGATGACTCTCTCCTTGAGTCTCCTTGAGTATATGCCTCTTAGTCTTCAATGACCTATAAGATGTCCATACATTTGGTGTCTCTTCACCTCCTTTTATAGCTTTTGGTTGGGACTTGTAATAAAGTGATAGGAAGGAGATGATTGAAAAACACCCTTGATAGATAGGAGATGGTTGAACTACACCCTAAGAGAGAGGATTAGGAAGTAATCCTCAACCATGGCTTTTGGGGCAAGTGGTTAGCCCATCACATTCCTAACCAAGAGGTTGTGAGTTCAATTCCTTAGATTGGTATCAGAGCCTAGGAAGTAGGCTTGGGTAAGGTGGATTGACCTAATGGCCTCTAAAAAAGGCACTTGGGCATCCTCTATATGAAAGGGTACAAAGTGGCACACGTCACCTATTGGAAACAATGTCCATTGGTCACTCAGAAATCACAGGACGTGTAGCATCTTTTACTATTCCTTTGCACAACAACAACGCGTGGGCACGGTTGTTAAGACGTCGTCCTTTCAAACCAGCAGCGAAAGATCGATCCCTGCATGGTGCAACAACGTGAAAAAACGTATTTTAAGCTTTGTACTTTTCATAAATCAACGAACGTGCAATATGATGTTTTTCTGAGTGACGATCGCGATGGATATTGGAGAAAGCAATTAACGATTACTTGCTTTATTAGAACAATCGCTATGTAATGCTTTTGGGAGTGCTTTATTGGGATCAAGAACATGCTATATAAACACAAGCTTGGGCTCACTTGTAATTATCCTTCACCTAACTTTCAACACAAGCCTTGAGCTTGGACCTCAATAGAGGTGGTGTTTCTTCTAGCACATGGGGCAGCCATGGTGCTAACTTGAAGCATGTTGAGGAGCAGCTATGGAGTTCTTCTTGGAGATTCTTCTTGGAGAAGATGAAGGGTGTGCTCACACTCTAGCTCATGGAGAGGAGGTTATCTCTTGTTCATGGAAAGAAGACTTGGTCATTAGCAGCTTGATGGTGAGGATCGGCCATCTACATGGTGTATTTGAAGATTGTCTTCTACATGAAGATTTTGGGCTACTTCAAAGACATTGGATGGTGTTTAACATAAGATTTACATCTTATGTTAAGTATTCAGGTACATATTATCTTTATGCACACAAGTACTACTTGAAGTTTATGGAGGCAGTAACATCCATATTAGGAGGAGTCCTATTCGGCATAGGTACAAGAGAATCGGTATGTATATGCTTTATGCATATTTGGATGAGGTGTTTGAGAAGGTGTGTTCACATGAGTTTGAGGATTTCCAGAAACAAACTTGTTAGCATTCATTGCTACTTTTTAAGTATGTGATCTTTTCACATACATATCTAAATTAGGGTCTTCCAAAGCCTAAGGTTAGATGAGGGTTTGTTGATTATCAGTTTCACACTAATCCTTCCTCTTTCAGTCACTCATATTCGCTCTTCTATAACCTATTAGGTCACACATCTCATGTATATTCAAATTTCTACCCATACATCTGAATATGTTTGTTACATTTGTACATTCACTCTTCCATCTATTTCTCATCACATAGAGTGGTTGAGAGTTTTGCTCCCACATTGTACATTGAACATTGGTATATATGATACTATGAGTAAGCGATGGCTTACGTAACACCTTGAACATGTAGTCTATTCTTTCTCTATCTTTATCTCATCATTTGTATGATTAAGTGTGGTATGTTCATGTTTTGTCAATATTGAAGATTGCTAGAATCTGTGTTGTATATGCTGGACCTATGGAACCATGGACCTGTGATATGAGCTATGAGCCTACCTCATTTCCAACATTTGGTATCAGAGCTTTAAGGTTTTGGTTTCAAAGCTTTAGGACTTGGGCATCAATGCATTCAGGCTCATTCATATTCTCAAGTTTCTAGAATTCCAGGTTTACAACATATGATTTAAGGGCATCTTCCAACATTTGACATTTGTCATACACACTTAATCCAGATGATTAGAGATTTGAGAAATAGACAATTCAGTCACATGTGTATTCATCAATGTGGAGTATGAAGTTGATGATCTGTTAGCAGCCGAATATTTTTGGAAGAGTATGCAAATACTTTACAAAAGTATTGTTTGAAGACCAAGACTTGATGAAGAGAAGGCTACTTCAAATTCAAGGAAGAACAATGGTTTAGAGAAGATGAAGGAACGAGATTAACATCAAATCATAGGTATCAGTTTCTACTATCAGATTATCATTTGTAGGTCACGTCTTAGAACAGCAGTTATGAAGAGATTTGAAGGTTTCATGGAGTGCTTTTATACACTTTCATCATTTGAAAGTTAAAGGCTACATCAAAATAGGTATCTAGAGGTTTTTCTAGAGAGTTTTGAAAGATCTCTTTCATGGCAAGAAAACTCATCTAAGAAGACAAATTTGGAGATGGGATGAGTTTTTCAGCCAATTTTCTATTGTAAATTGGTTGGATATCCAGGTACAAAATGTAGTCTAGGTATCTAGAGAGGTAACTCTAGAAGGGTAATTCATCATTCAGACAAAAGATTGGTGAATTTAGTCATTTCAGACATTTAAAGCAGAATTCTGATTCAGAGATATGAGGAGATGATAAAACATGATTCTATATTCGCTTCCATTTGTATACCATGTTTGTTTTGTCTCTTACTCTAAGCACTAGAGGAAGAGAAAAGTTCATTTGAAGAGGTCAAGAGTGTTTGCTACTTCAAGATGAAGAGAACAAAAGGTATGGAAGAGAAGTTTGAAGATGTTGACATCATCAGGTGGAAGAAAGATGCAAAAGAAGAAAGTCCATCATTTCCAAAAGAAAAGTAAGGCTTCCTTTTCTCATATATTTTCCATATACTTTTCCTATTTTATCCACTACATCCAAAGACAAGTCTACGAGAACATCTTGTGTTAAAGAAGAAGCAGTTTCTTGTTTTGCATTACACTTGGTCATGATTTAGTAGATTGACAAAGAATTGCATTGAGAGAAAGAAAAAGCAACAGATATATGGTGGGACTCATATGTGTATGAGTTATGTTTTAGTTGAAGCTTTTGAGCAAGCAGCTTATATGATCCCTCAAAGAATTCTTGGAGTGTCAATACAGAGATACTTGGTATATGACAAGTTGCAGAGAAGTATATTTCTTCTTTATCTAACTCTTAAGGTAAAAGAGTTTTTGTAGTAGATGTTGAAGACTTAGGTTGAGGTTTTATGTTTGGAAAAGGTTACCTCATATTCAGTATTTTCAGAAACTTCAGAAAATTTAGTCTTGTTGATGTACCAGTTAGTTGAAGAATCTACTTTTTATGATTGTCTTGATTTTTGGATACATGCTTGTATTCAAAAAGGTGTTCCATCAGATCCTATCACTTGATTGAGAAGTGGAGTTAGCGAAAAGAAAATCAAGCAGGTACTATCACATTTCACCCAGGTAGAATATGAAAAGATGAAGTATCAACTTGCAGCTTTTGGAGTTCTCAAGGTGAGAAGTTTGTCCACTTATATTTCAAGTAGGAGTTGCAAATTCTTGAGAAGGATTTGTTTGAAGAAAAGTTTTACAACTTTATGTGAAGCATGGACACTTGGAGACATTCAGGTAAATAAATCAAACATACAGTCATGAAGGTTTGATGAGAGCAGATTCTACACAGGAGAGATAATTGATCTTGGATAGATCTTGTATGATCTTAAGTATTTATGAGTCAATTTTCTATCCTTTTGTTTGTAAGATTCTTAACATTGGAAGAAGTAAGTCAAAGATTCAAGTTCTATCAGATTTATGTTGTAGAGAGATAGGTGAAGATACTTGTTATGTTACAAAAGGTTATGAATCCTAAGCAAGGTTTTTTTATGTTAGGACCAGCTAACCTTATTCTACAATATGGAAAGCTGAGGAAGTAACAGTGGAAGCTATTGGCAACTGCGTAGTGCTAATAAAAAGGGTTCAGGGATTTTGTTTCAGATACAGGTATTGATCACTGAAGATCAGATTTATTGAAAGAAGGAAGACGTTCCATATTTCATAAAATCTGATATACTTTGAAGAATTTTGGATACTAGTGTTAAATCATCCAGGGGGTCATGAAACATGAAGACTTATTTTTAGCCACATGTGAAAGAATACAGAGTCATAACTAAAGGTATTCCTATTTCAGGTATTCCTATTTTTCCTTTGTCAGGTTCTCTTTATGTTCCAACTTTGAAAGAAGAAGGAAGAAGGAGAATGTATGGAGAAAGTTCCTGTTAGGTGTTCCTGTTCAGGAGAAGCTTCCAAAGTTCTATTGATATTTCAGAAAGGTATGTTTTGAGAAGTGCGCACATATATGTTTATACTAGGTTCTGAAGGAAAGAGGTATGAAGGATTTAAAGGATGACGACATGATGACATCATAGATATTTTGATGAGACTCATATTTCAGTTGATTTCAATTGAGTTGAGTTGACTTGACTTGAGTACAGTCAGAGATGAACCAGCAGTGTTCATAATACACTAAGTTGTGAGTTTTCAGTCATAGGTTCCAGGACTCAGTTCTTGATTTTGGTTAGTGTATTTACATGACATAGTAGAAGTACATTGAGAAATCTTTTTGGAAGGTAAATGCAAATATGTGGATCCTAGTGTTTGTTTTCAGGTTTATGAAAACAGGAGATAGCAGGTTCAAAGACAGTTCATGCTATATTTGTTGTCAAGCAGTGATTGCTTAATGTGTACACTATTGGATATCTAGTTTGCAGATTTTCTCAAGTATTATGGTTCATATTCAGCAAGTTCAACTTTTTTAAAGAAAAGTCAAATTGAATTTTAAAGAAGACTTTTGAAGAAAAGAATTGAGGATCAGTTTGGGAATACAAGGTTGAAGCTTGTGATAGTTTGTAGTTTTGACAGTTTGCAGATCTAGTTCAGATTGTACCAATATGACATTGCAGGGGGTATTGTTGGAAACAATGTCCATTGGTCACTCACAAATCACAAGATGTGTAGCATATTTTATTATTCCTTTGTACAACAACACATGGGAACATTGGTTAAGATGTCGTCCTTTCAAACCAGCAACGAAGGTTTGATCCTTGCATGGTGCACCAGCGCGAAAAAACCTATTTTAAGCTTTGTACTTTTCATAAATCAACGAACGTGAAATAGGATGTTTTTCTGAGTGACGATCGCGATGGATATTGGAAAAAGCAATTAACGATTACTTGCTTTATTAGAACAATCGCTATGTAATGCTTTTGGGAGTGCTTTATTGGGATCAAGAACATGCTATATAAACACAAGCTTGGGCTCACTTGTAATTATCCTTCACCTAACTTTCAACACAAGCCTTGAGCTTGGACCTCAATAGAGGTGGTGTTTCTTCTAGCACATGGGGCAGCCATGGTGCTAACTTGAAGCATGTTGAGGAGCAGCTATGGAGTTCTTCTTGGAGATTCTTCTTGGAGAAGATGAAGGGTGTGCTCACACTCTAGCTCATGGAGAGGAGGTTATCTCTTGTTCATGGAAAGAAGACTTGGTCATTAGCAGCTTGATGGTGAGGATTGGCCATCTACATGGTGTATTTGAAAATTGTATTCTACATGAAGATTTCAGGCTACTTCAAAGACATTGGATGGTGTTTAACATAAGATTTACATCTTATGTTAAGTATTCAGGTACATATTCTCTTTATGCACACACGTACTACTTGAAGTTTATGGAGGCAGTAACATCCATATCAAGAGGAGTCCTATTCGACATAGGTACAAGAGAATCAGTATTTATATGCTTTATGCATATTTGGATGAGGTGTTTGAGAAGGTGTGTTCACATGAGTTTGAGGATTCCTGGCAACAAACTTGTTAGCATTCATTGCTACTTTTAAGTATGTGATCTTTTCACATACATATCTAACTTAGGGTCTTCCAAAGCCTAAGGTTGGATGAGGGTTTGTTGATTATCAGTTTCACACTGATCCTTCCTCTTTCAGTCACTCATATTCACTCTTCTATAACCTATTAGGTCACACATCTCATGTATATTCAGATTTCTGCCCATACATCTGAATATGTTTGTTACATTTGTACGTTCACTCTTCCAGCTATTTCTCATCACATAGAGTGGTTGAGAGTTTTGCTCCCACACTGTACATTGAACATTGGTATATATGATACTATGAGTAAGCGATGGCTTACGTAACACCTTACACATGTCATCTATTCTTTCTCTATCTTTATCTCATCATTTGTATGATTAAGTGTGGTATGTTCATGTTTTGTCAATATTGAAGATTGCTAGAATCTGTGTTGTATATGCTAGACCTATGGAACCATGGACCTGTGATATGAGCTATGGGCCTACCTCATTTCCAACATTGCCTTCACAAGTTAGCCTAACAAAGATTGAGGTGTATCTCTCAATCCGTAGGTCAGATTGAGGCATGTAATATACCATTGGAAAGCTCTCGCAAGGAGCTTTCCAAATCTAATGAGCTAGCTAGGAAATGTGAAGCCCTTGGGAAACCATGGGTGGAACTTGATTGAGGGTTCAAGATACCAAACATGGGTGAGAACAAGGTTCAAGACTAAGGTTGAGAACAAGCCCAAGACACCAAGGTTGCAAACAAGAAGATTCAAGACACCAAGGTTGAGGGCAAAGGTTCAAGAGACCAAGGTCGCGAACAAGGCTCAAGAAACTGTGCGAGGTTGAGAACATCAATTCAAGGGCACCTAGGGAGTTCAAGGGGCTGATCACCGAGGCTAGAGGGATACAAGAGCATATCATTGAGGACAATGATTGACCAAGGGGGGAAGAATGTAATAAAGTGATAGGAATAGATGATTGAACAACACCCTTGATAGATAGGAGATGGTTGGACTACACCATAAGAGAGAGGATTAGGAAGTAATCCTCAACCATGGCTTTTGGGGCAAGTGGTTAGCCCATCACATTCCTAACCAAGAGGTTGTGATTTCAATTCCTTACAAGACTCCCGACTTTTCCACTACTTTAGGATTGCCTTGCCTAACCTTGCATGACCTTAAGGCAACCTTGAGTGATTTGAGTCATGAATTTTGTGCACATTAAGGTCTTTTGACCCTTTTATCCTCCTAAAGCTTGCATAGTTCACATTTTCAACACTCCCCCTCAATTTTAAGGTGGTAGTGTCTACATTAAGCAATCTCATAGCCTTTGAAAACTTTGTTAACTTGGTCACATCCAAGATTTTGGTGAAGATATCTTCAATTTGGTCCTTTGTACCTACAAAATGAACATTAATGTCCCCACTTGCAAAGTTTTCCCTTACATAATGGTAATGCACATCAATGTGCTTGCTCCTTGCATGACACATGGGATTGTTAGCAAGATGTAGGCTTGACATGTTATCTCCATAAATTGGAATTGGTCCAAGTTGTATACTAAGATCTTTGAAGAGCTTCTTAAGCCACATTGCTTCACATGTAGTGAGGGCTAAAGCTCTATATTCAGCCTCTATTGAACTAAAATGCAATTGTGGGCTGTTTTTTGCTCATCCATGAAATTGCTTTTGTACCTATCATGAAAATATAGTAAGAATTCGACCTTCTATCATCAACACTCCCTGCCCAATCTACATCACTCTATGCTCTTACTTGAAGTTCTTCATCATACCTATATAACAACCCATGATTAACTGTACTCTTCACATAGCTCAACACTTTTTTTGCATGATTGAGATGTGTATCTGTGGTTGCATGCATGAACTGAGATAGAATTCCAACTATGTAGCACAAGTCAGACCTTGTGAGTGTAGCATACATCAATGATCCCACAATGCTCTTGTATAGTGTAAGGTTTTCTAGATTCTTATCATCATGCTTGCTTAACTTGAAATTTGAATCCAAAGGTTGAGCTATTGGTTTGCAATCTTTCATGCCAAACCTAAACAACACATCTAGAAGATACTTATTTTGAGAGAGATAGATACCTTCTTTTCCATAGATCAGCTCAATACCAAGAAAGTACTTGAGCACACCTAAATATGAGATTTTGAATTCTCTTCCAAGCTTCTCTTTGATGTTCCTTATCCCTGCATCATCAGATTCACCTATCACGAGGAGATCATCTACATATATGCATATCAAACATATCTTGTCATTTTTTTTCTTCATATACAAGGATGGATCTGCATCACTTGGAGAGAAACCACATCTCTTCAAGAAGTCCACTAGCCTATGATTCCAAGCCCTTGGGGCCTCCTTTAGGCCATACAAGGCCTTCTTCAACCTGCAAACATAGGTAGGATGCTGTGGATCTACATAGCCTTGAGGTTGTTCCATGAACACCTCTTATTGTAACTCAACATTCAAGAAATCATTTCTTTATGTCCATATGGTAGATAGGTCACCTCCCTGCTGCCCTATGAGAGTTCTAATGGTAGCCTTGTTTTCCACAGGTCTAAAAGTCTCCTCATAGTCCACACCTTGTGTCTATGTAAAGCCTTTGGCTACTAATCTAGCCTTGTATCTTTCCAAGCTGCCATCTGCATTCCTTTTAGCCTTGTACACCCACCTATTTTGGACTATCTTCATGCCTTCCTTCTTGGGTACTAGCTCCCAAGTTTTGTTCTCCTTAAGAGATTTAGACTCTTCATACATAACCTTCCTCCACTCTCGTTTGGTCTTTGCCTCCTCATAAGAATCTCACTCTTGTTCTGCAATGACATTCATCATGTATGCATAATGATTTGCCATGAAAGAACCATATGTATCCCTTTGTGGGGGTGCCTTCTTCCTTGTAGACCTCCTCTCTTGACCTTTGGGATATTGCTTCTTGATTCTATTGAGCTTTAAATTAGGAGTAATGAACTCCTCAAGATCTTCCTCTTATGACTCTTCTTGAGCTTTCCTAGAGTCGTAGTTTGTCTCTTGCAACCTTCTATACTTTGAAGTAGGGGATGATCTTTCATAATCCTAAGGGTGATCATATGAGTGTACCTTAGATGAAGAAGCCTATGGTCCATTGATTGTGATTGACTCTTGAGGTTGAATGTGCACATCAAAGTCTACATACTGCTCTTGATCCTCTTCATTTAACTTTGCCTTGCCCTTGTCTCCATACCATGACCTTAACTCATCAAACACAACATATCTTGACACATATAGCTTCTTTGAGAGAGGGTTTTAGCACCTATGTCCTTTTTGCTCATTTGAGAAGCCTATGAATACACATTTCTCACTCATGGGCTCTAATTTTGTTCTCACTTCACTAGGAACATGAACAAAGCATAGACATCCAAATACCTTGAGGTGCTCCATTGTTGGTTTCTTGCCATAATAGAATTTTCGTGGAGTCAAGTTGTGCACACCACTTGTTGGAACCCTATTTATAAAGTAACAAGTTGTATTCAAACCCTCATCCCAATAAGAGAATGGTAACATACCTTCCTTTATGAGACATCTAGCTATCTCAACAAAATGCCTATTCTTCCACTCTATAGCACCATTTTTTTGAGGGGTGTACCTACATGCAAAGTGCCTCTTTATGCCATTTCTGTGAAAGTACTTTGTGACTTCCTTGGACAAATACTCTCCCCCTCCATTTGACCTCAGTATCTTGATGTGTGCATCACATACTTTCTCAACAAGGGAACTAAACTTTTGAAAGCATGAAAACACATCTGGTTTTTCCTTGATAACATATAGCCATACCTTGCTTGAGTGGTCATCAATGAAAGTGACAAGTACCTAGCTCCTCCCAATGAAGCCTCTTTGCTAGGGCCCAATACATCTGAGTGTATAAGCTCCAAGAGCTTAGAGGATCTGTATCACTCTTTGGAAATGGCTTCCTTGCTTGCTTACCTAGTTGACAAGCATCACAAAACTCATGTGGGCCTTGGCCTTCAAGATTTGGTAGTCCTTGCACTAAAACTTCTTTGCACATGCTTTTGAACTTAAGAATATTGATATGTCCTATCCTCGTGCCAAAGATCAATCTTTTCAATCCTTTTGTTACCAATCATCACATAACATACCTTGTTGTGTGTAGGAGCAACATTTAGTGTGAACAACCTACCTTCTTTCCTTCCCTTGGAAATGACATTGCCTCTTTGCTTAACCATGCACCCTTTTGCATCAAATATAACCTGCGTACCTATTTGTACAATTTGTCCTAGAGAGATAGGGTTCTTGGAAATAATTGGAACATGGAGCACATCTTTAAGAGTCTTGACAGATTTATCTTCACCTAGCTTCACATCTCCTACATGTGTAATGGGATGCTCAGTGTTATCTCCTATCTCCACACAACCTTTTGAGCTTGGGACCTGCATATGAACAAAAGATTCCTCCATACATGCCATGTGATTAGAGCATCCAGGGTCTTTGTACTACTTTGTATCCTTGGGATCATTAGTGTAGCCATGTCTCATGGCTAGGAGGGTCTCCTTCTCATCATCCTTCTCGGAGTTGTTAGCATAGTTCCCTTGCTCCTTCTTCTTCTTGCCTTTGTCATCCTTCAACTAGAAATTTTAAGAAATATGATTTCGCTTACCACATATAAAACAAATTTTACCTTGATGAGGGTGGATTTTCTTCCCTTTTCCACTCTCGCCTTTCCTTGAAGATGATGCCTTGCAACCTCCTTCTAAATCTGAATCTTCTTCCTTGGACTGCTTCCACTTGCTTTTTCTTCCTTTCCCCTTCTTGCCACTCTTGCCTTTGCCTTTTCTAGCATATAGGACCTATGAATGACCATCATTCTTGGACATGTATCCTATGACACTCTCTTCTACTACTAGGTGTGGGATAAATTCCTCAACAGTTGGTAGAGGATCTCTATATCTCTATACAAAGTGGTATTAATAAAGGGTTTCCACTTGTTTTCCCCTTTCAGCCCATTCAGAGTAATCTACAAAAGGTTCTCCTCATCTACTTTGCAGCCAATGGATGCCAATTGATCCCTCAACTCCTTCACCCTCAAGGTGTAGTCAACAATAGATTGACCACTACCCTTCTTCAAGAAATGGAGTTCATTCTTAAGCTGCATCTTTTTGCTTCTTGTGGAAGTGGAATATATCTTCTCTAAGGCCTCCCAAACATCTCTAGCATGATCAAACTCTAATATATGAACAATCATAATGTTAGAGATTACTTGTGATATGTAGAAGATAGCTCTCCTATTCCTTTCCTCCCAATCCTTCAACATCTTCAATTCTTGATTGGTGATCTTTGGATCTTGGAGATCCACATTGGGCTTATCTTCATCTCCACACACAATAGGCCATAAACCTTTGCTCATGAGGTAGTTCATGGCTTTGAACGTCCATGGCGGGTAATTGTCTTTGTCTAGCAACTCCACTTTTTGACCTAGATCTGCCATAATGAATGGGAAATTAGGGTTATATTGTAACATACCTCTTAGCCTTGATGTCCAAGATTTTGTGTCCTTCTCCTAGAGTTTTCAAAGGATGTTCCCTGCTCTCATACCAACTGATGGAATTTAATCCCTCAGATTTTCACACTAGAAGTGAAATGAACCCAATACCTATGTCCTTGTATATGCCTTTTCTACTTTAGTGTAGAAAAACTCTGATTCACCTACCTTACACTGATCCAAATCACCTAAGATTTTATTTGTACTTAGTGTGGATCATACAATTTCCAACAAGCTTAAGAAAACCTTAAATGGATTTGCTTAGGTTAGTCAAGAACTTTCTACAAAATAGACCATGGAGAGATGTAGGATATGTAGAAATCAGGGTTATAGAGATACACCAATTTCAATGCACATACAACTGATTGCAAGAAACCCTCTCACAAAAGTAAGATACGTATATAAGCTATATAATGCACTTTAAATCTCTTGAATCGGATATGTATACAAAGAGTTACAACTGTTATAAGCAAACTATGTCTATACCTACAAGAGACTAGAGGGGGTGTGGGCTTGATAGCTCCTCCTTGCTCCACCTCTATGCATATAATTCCCTCCTCTACATTTTCCCTAGCTTGTGCTATTGTGTTTCAGCTCCGTGAGCCTTGGATGACTCTTTCCTTGATCCTTCTTGAGTTTATGTCTCTTAATCTTCAATGACCTACAAGACTTCCATACATTTGGTGTCTCCTCACCTCCTTTTATAGCTTTTGGATGCCTCTCTCGACTTTTCCACAGCCTTAGGACTACCTTGCCTAACCTTGAGACCGGATTGAGTGATTTGAGCCATGCCTTTTGTCCACAATAAGGTCTTTTGACCCCTTATCCTCCGAAAGCTTGCATAGTTCACATTTTCACACATCTGAACAAAAGAATCATTGAACAACCCATCTTCCAGCCTAAGTCTTTTCAAGCATTAAGTGTGATTAAGATCTAACAAGTTAGAATTTCATTTTGATATGAGCACTAGAGACTATTCTTCAATGGAATAAAGAATTTAAAAGTCAAAGGAACAATAGCTCCCACTTCATCAGACTAAGAAGAAGTATTGATCCCAAGCTTAAAGCTAAAGTTATCTACATTAAAGTGAAAGTGTAATTTGGATGGTATGAGACATCTATGCTATGATGGTCCTAAGTATGTGTCCACACACATCACTACCAAAATATATCAACAAATCCCCCTGGGAGTGATGCACTGAACAAGAAGTTGGCACTCGTGTATAAGCAAGTGCCAAGCTATGAGGAATCAATCCACAAAAGGAAGTAAGCCCAAAGATTTGCCAAAAGCTTGAAACTTCTTCCTAAGGAGAGCCTTTGTGAAAAGGTCTTCAATGTTCTCCTATGTGGGTACATATACCAAATTGATCTCTCCTTTGCTTTACTTCAACTCCAATGCTTTGCATCTTCAAGATCCAATGCTCTATTATTGAGCTCTGATACCAACTGTTGGAGAATTCCTCTCCTATGCATAGTGGAAAGTGTAGAAGACCTTCTAAGGATCAAGACCTTGTCCTATAGTTGAACCTTAAAATGAAAACTGGTATTGATTGAAAAAAAAAAATGAACTTGAGACTTTGATCACTCAAACTAGACACTGATAACTTTCAAATGAGCTATCAAACACTAAGTTTGGAATATTTTTGGTTTGGTGACTCGTTTCCTCAAAATAGTTTTGGTTCTGCCTCAAAATAGGTTGCCTATCCACTCAATTAGGTTGAAAATTGTACTTGAATAAAAATTGAATAACTCAAAGAGCAAGGTGAATCTTACAAAACTATTTTAAGTAGAGAAAGTACAAAAGATAAGATTTGCAATGAATATTTAAACTCAAAATTGATACATACATTGAGAGATATGACTCTTGCAATCAAGCTACCTAGAAATGGTATGCGGTTGTGCATAGTCTATGAGATTGAATAAAATGAAATGGCTGACACCAAATGATTTAGCTACAAGGGGACATTAGTGCCTTCTTCCTCTATTCTTGAGTGTCATCTCTTGCCTCGTTTATAGCCAGATGACCACAAACTCTCATTATGAGTTTGAGAGCTCTTCTCCATAACTCCTCCACTACTTAGGTTAGCCACTCTTCTCTTTCAGTTCAGTTTTTGGATTTGATTCTCTTTTGGCCTCCACTACTTATGGAAGTAAATGCTTCCATTTTTCATTTTTGTATTTTCCTTCTATTTGAAGAAAATGCTTTTTGCAAAATATATACGACCTTGCTTCTTTATTTTTTATCACTCCCCCTCAAGCTCACATGTGACTTGCACGTTCAACCATATCCAACAAATTGATTTCATCCTTGAACTTCTTTAGTTTAGAAGCATCTAAGGAATTTGTAAAAATATCTGCAACCTGGTCATTAGTTCTAATGAACTTTATATCCACATCCTTGCTCAAAACTTTTTCTCGAACATAATGATAATGCACTTCTATGTGCTTACTTGGTGCATGAAACATTGGATTGTTTGTGAAGTGTGCTTGACATGTTGTCACCATAAATTGGAATGGTCTCTACCTGCATATCAAGATCAACCAAGAGGTTCTTAATCCACATAGCTTCAAAAGTTGCAAAGGCTAATCCTCCATATTCATCTTCTATAGATGATAGTGCAATAGTAGGTTGCTTCTTCGAGCTCCAGGTGATAGGTTTGCTGCTTATCATGAATACATAACATGAAGTGGATCTTGTGTCTTCCTTCAAACTAGCCTAATCAACATCACTAAAGCCCTTCACCTGCAATTCTTCATCATATCTATAAAACAAGGCATGATTGACTGTGTGCTTCACATATCTTAGCACTCGTTTGGCTGAATTTAAATATTCACTTGTTGGAGTTTGCATAAATTGAGAAAGAACTCCAACGATATAACACAAATCTAGTTTGCATTCACTCATTCCAAATATGAAAAGAACATCCAACAGGTACTTTCTTTGCATCAAGTAGATGCCATCTTTCCCATAGACTACCTCAATGCCTAAAAAATATTTTATCTCACCAAGATTTGAAACTTTAAACTCCTTAGGGAGTTTTCTTTTTATCTCTTGTATTCCTACAACATTACTTCCTGTTATGATGAGATCATCAACATATATCCGTATGTATACCCTCTTGCCTTCTTCTTTCTTCATTTAAAGAGAAGGATCAACACTACTTGGACTATACCCACACCTTCTGAGGTACTCAACCAACCTTTGGCTCCAAGCACGTGGTGCTTGCTTCAACCCATACAAAGCTTTCTTCAATCTGCAAACAAAATCTGGATGCTTTTTGTCTTCAAATCCAATCAGTTGGCTTATGTATACCTCTTCTTGAAGTTCACCATTGAGAAAAGCATTTTTTGTGTCAAGTTGGTACAGTGGCCATCTCCTTATTGCACTCACTGCGATCAAGTTTCTAATTGTTCCCATCTTTGCAACTGGGCTGAAAGTCTCTTCATAGTCCATGCCGTGAGTCTGCTTGAATCCTTTTGCTACTAGTCTAACTTTATGCCTAGCTAGAGAACCATCAGCATTTCTCTTTATTTTAAACACCCATTTATTTGGAACAATCTTCATACCTTTAGTCTTTGGAACAAGCTCCCATGTGTGATTGTCCTTGAGAGCTTTTAACTCTTCTTGCATAGCTTTTTGCCATTGTGTTTTTGTACATGCTTCTACATATGCATCCAGTTCTTTGTCTTTGACCACGTATGTCATATATGCAAAATGCTTTGCAATAAAACTATCATAGCTCAACCTTTGAATTGGATACCTTGCTCTTGAAGACCTCCTTACATTTCCTTTTGAACATTGCTTCTTCAACCGGGTCAACTTTACCTTTGGTGTAGTCACCTCTTCATACTCTTCTTCACTTGCATTTGAATCAACATTTTGCGCAGCACTTTCAGCTTCAATTCTTTCATAACCTGATGTTGGTGATGAGGAATGACTCCTTAATCTTCCCTTCCATGTTGAGCTTTCTCCATGTGATGTAGAAGCTTCTAGACCTGACATTTGAGTGCTTGTTTGCTGAAATTCTTCTTGGACAACACCTCCATTATCTTCATAATCTTCTTCAAGAATCTTCTCTTTCCCATTGTCTCCAAACCATGTTGTTAGCTCATCAAATACCACATCTAGTGAGACACATAGCTCCTTTGTCACGGGATGTAGCACCTATATCCTTTTTGCTCCAATGAGTATCCAATGAAAGTACATTTTTCTGACTTTGGCTCCATCTTTGTCCTTAGTTCTTGAGGAATGTGAACATAAAACACACATCCAAAAACTTTGAGATGTGTAAGGTCAGGTTTTTTACCGGAAGAAACCTCCTCGAGAACTAAATTATGCACTCCAGTTGTTGTGCACTTGTTCATCAAATAAACAACCATACTAGCTGCTTCAAACCAATAGTTTAGTGGAACCTTCATCTCATTGAGCATGCATCTTGCAACTTTTGTGATATGTCTATTTTTCCTTTCAGCAATTCCATTTTGCTGAGGCATGTACCTACATGTAAATTGTGGTTTGATGCCATTTTCATAAAGAAAATCAAAAAATTCTTTAGAGAAATATTCTGCCCCTCCATCAGACCTCAAGGTCTTTATGTACCATCTTGTTTCCTTTTCTATGTGTGCTTTAAATCTCTTGAACATAGAGAACACATCTGATTTTTGTTTTATGCAGAACATCCATACTTTTCTTGAATGATCATCAATAAAAGTGACAAAATATCTATTACCAACCATCGATGGTTGTTATGATGGTCCCCATACATCCGTGTGTATCAAGTCGAGGACATTCCTTGCCATAAAGTTGCTCTTCTTTAATGGTTGTCGAGTTTGCTTTCTCTATTTGGCATGCTTCCCAAAACTCATGTAGTCCAGCATCATTGAACCTTGGAAGACCTCTTACCACTTCATGGTTTCTCATGTTA
Source organism: Ceratopteris richardii (assembly GCA_020310875.1). NCBI lineage: Eukaryota > Viridiplantae > Streptophyta > Polypodiopsida > Polypodiales > Pteridaceae > Ceratopteris > Ceratopteris richardii. The sequence continues at coordinate 164,310,753 of CM035410.1, forward strand.
TTGAGCTTGGGAATGTTGATATGTCCAAACCTTTTGTGCCACAAATCAGTTTCAGCAATCTTTTTGTTTCCAAACTGAATATACATCACCTTTCCATGTGGTTGTTGAATGTCCAAAGTGAACACCCTACCTTCTTTCCTTCCTTGAGCAACAACCTTGAATCCTTCTTTTGGATTCTTTATAAAGCAACCTTTTTCATTGAAGATAAAATGATATCCTTTCTCTACCATTTGTATTGTTGAAATAAAATTCTTTGCAATAGTAGGAACATGAAGAACATCAATCAATACCTTCTTGTCTCCAAGCTTGATTTCTCCAACATGCTCAATTGTGTGTTGAGTTTCATCACCAGACTCCACACATCCTTTTCCACTTGGAGATTATAGATTTGTGAATAAGTCTCCTTGACATGTCATATGGTTGCTGCAATCTGAATCTATAAAACATTTTTGATCATCACTTCTTGGGCTGTTGTACTCATCCTTCATGGCAAGCATGGTTTGCTTGTCTCCTTCACTTGATGTAGTTGCATAGTTATTTTGGCTCCTTTGGTTGCAACAACCATTCGCATAATGTCCTACTTTACCACAATAACATGTTATACTTTTATGAGGATTGTATGAACCTCGACCTCTTCCTCTATTCCTTCCTCGACCTCTTCCATATGTGTTGTCAATTGAGTTGTCCTTGTTGTCCTCCGAGTTGTGTTGGCTGAAATTTGTGTTGTTGTAGCTTCTTCCTCTTCCTCTTGAGCTTCCTCTTGAGTTCCTTCCTCTACCTTCACCTGCATGTAACATTTGGATATGGCTGTCCTTACCTTTGTTGCCTTCTCCTTGTTGAGCAAGATCTTAAGCCACAAGATTTTGTATAATGTCATTTGGTAGAGGGTCTCTATAAAGAATGTTTGTGATGAAGGACTTCCACTTCTCTTCACTTCTCAAGCCATTGAGGGTTGTTTGGAAAATGTCTTCCTCTTCTATCTTGCATCCAACTGATGCTAGCTGATCTCGAAGCTCCTTGATCTTCAATGTATACTCACTAATGCTTTGGTTTGAGCTCTTCTTCATGTTATTGAGCTTGTTCTTGAATTTCTTCTTTCGAGACCTTGTTGAGGTAGCAAACACCTTCTCCAATGCTTCCCAAACTTCCTTGGTTGTCTCTAGGCTTTGCACATGACCAATCATAGTGTTAGAAATAACTTGTGAAATGAGGAACATCACCCTTGGATTCCTCTCTTCCCAATCACCAAATTATTTCCTTTGTGCTGGAGTGATATTAGGATCTTGAAGGTCCACTAGTTGTGGATCATCTCCAGTAACTAAACTCCATAAAACTTTTCCTTTAAGGTAATTTGTCATTCTATACCTCCAAGACTGAAAATTATCTTTATCTAACTTCTCAACTTGCTGTCCTAAATCAGCCATTGAAGACTTCCAAGTTTGAAGTTTACCTCAGTATGTTGTGGTGCTCTGTCTTGACTTTACGAAGCTCCCCCTTGATTTGTATTTTCTCCTTTGCTTTCCTTAAGCTCCAGTGCTTTGCCTCTTCAAGCTCCAATGCTCTATTATTGAGCTTTGATACCAACTGTTGGAGAATTCCTCTCCTATGCCTAGTGGAAAGTGTAGAAGTCCTTCTCAGGATCAAGACCTTGTCCTACAACTGAAACTTAAAATGAAAACTGGTATTGATTGAAACAACAATGAGCTTGAGACTTTGACCAATCAAAACTAGAAACTAATAGCTTTCAAATGAGCTATCAAACACTCAATTTGGAGTATTTTTGGTTTGGCAACTCTTTGCCTCAAAACAGGCTGCCAATCCACTCAATTAGGCTTAAACCCATACTTCACTAAAAACTAGATAACTCATAGAGCATGGCGGATCTCACAAAACTGTTTTAGATAGAGAAATAACACAAGCTAAGCTTTCCAAAAAATATTTAAACTATAAAAATGGATACATATATTTAAACTCTAAATGCAATCAGGCTACACAAAAAATGGTATGCAGCTGGACATAGTCTATGAGACTGAAGAAAACAAAATGAATGAAACCAAATGAACTACCTACAAGGGGACATCAGTGCCTTCTTCCTCTGTTCTTGAGTGCCCTCCCTTGCCTCTTTTATAGCCAAATGACCATGAGCTCTCATGATGAATTTGAGAGCTCTTCTCCATAACTCCTCCACTACTTTGAACAGCCACTCTTCTCTTTTTGTTCAGTTTTTGGATGTGATTCCCTCTTTTTTTATTCTCTTTTGGCCTCCACTACTTGCCGAAGTAAATGCTTCCATTTTTAATTTTTGCATTTTCCTTCTATTTGAAGAAACTCCTTTTTGCAAAATATATATGACTTTGCTTCTTTATTTTTTAACAGGTGGAAGCACTCATGCATGGAAACTAGGTCCAAGAGAGTCAAAAGGGTCCACAAGTGAGTATTGAGGGCAATGCTCAGTCTAAGAGGAAAGGAATGTCACATAGTCCTAGTAGGAGATGGTTGGAACATGCCTTAAGAGAGAGGATTAGAAAGTAATCCTCAATCATGGCTTTTGGGGCAAGTGGTTAGCCCATCTGACTTCTAACCAGGAGGTTGTGAGTTCAATTCCCAACACTGTGAAAGGTTTCCTTACTTAGCCTCACAATTAGAAGTGACCACAATAGGCTTCTTCTTGCTCAACCAAAATATGCATGAGCTACCAAGCATGAAGCGAAAACCATTGGTGGACACATGAGTGTCATAGCAAGTTGCAACCAGCCTAGTCAGAGTAAAAAAAATCACGTAAATCTGGCTGTAGTGATCCCCCCTTAGGATAGAACAATCCAACTTTAGCCAAGTACCACAAAAGTAGCAAAAGATGCACCTGACCACCTACCAAGTCTTGACACCTAGGCAATGCATAAACCTACTCATATGAAAGACAACAAACTAAATATCAGGTTGAGTAATGCACAAGTAAATCATGCATCCAACAACTTGCTGATAGAGAAAAAACAACAAGTGCATCTCCAACACCATGAAGACTCAACCACAAACTGGTTTCCATAGGAATGGCAATAGGTTTGTAGTCTTCAAGGCCAAAACACTGCAATAATGTGTCAATATATTTTTTTTGACACAAAATTAATCTGCCATATCTTGTATAATACAATGCCCAAATAATGATGCAAATGCCCCAAATATGACATGTCAAAAGAGGCATACAAATGAGCCTTAAAATCAGCAATAAGCCACTCATTAGGACCAATGAGCAACATGTCATCATCATAGACAACAATGATAAGAAGCACATCATTTTCACGCTTAACATATAAGGTGTTCTCAGTTGGAATGTTCTCAAAACCATGTCCAATCAAGTAGGCATGTATCTTTTCATAGCAAGCATGTGGTGCTTGCCTCAAACCATATAATGCCTTTTCCAATCTCTACACTTTGTTTTGATGCCCTTTTTGCACAAAACCACATGACTAAAATACATACACTTCTTCATGTAAATCATCATTTAGAAATGCAGCTTTAATGTCCAATTGATGTACATTCCGACCATGATGAGCTATAAATGCAAAATGCTATAAGTAATACTCATTTGGCATGCTAGTGCAAATATCATATCAAAATCAATGCCTCTTTCCTAAGCATAACATTTTGCAATAAGACTAGACTTATAACTATCAACTGTTCCATGAGGCTTACATTTTAGCTTGTATACCCATTTAGTGCCAATGGTTTTTTTTCCTTGAGGAAAATCACATAAAGATGAGGTACTATTCTTCAATAACATCATATTTTGATTGCATGATAGCCATCCAATTTTTTGAATTTTGTGTTCCATCAAAAGAAATAGGCTCATTCTCATCACAAATGCTAGAGGCAGTCATAGAATAGCAATTTGATGCAAAAGAAGCACTATGAGAGCATGAACGAGTACGATATGATAGAGATGCATCTAATTTGCTATCTTGCAAAGTTTGCACTAGCCATTTAGGCATGGTTTTTGCATCCTCTATATTAACCCTCTCATCAACAAGTGCATCATGTAAATCCGCATTAGTAATGGAATGATCTACATTATCATGTGGAACCTATAAAGGCTGAGAAATTGCCTCATTTGGACCAACACTTGACTCTCCACCTGTACAAAGAGGTAGCGAAGTGTCATACACATCTTTGGAGTTAACTAATGTCTCCTTTGTATATGAAACTAATGTCTAAGCATCTTCCACAAAAAGAATATCACAACTAACCAAAATGCATTTAGTCTCTCGATGATACATACCATAGCCTTTGCTTTTAGAGCTTTACCCTACAAAAATACATTTCACTACTTTATCATCCAATTTTCTTCATTGTTGTTCATGCACTAATGCATATGCCAAACAACCAAAGACACGTAGATGAGCAATAGATGGATTTTGACCATGCCAAACCTCATATGGACTGATAGATTACAATGATTTGGTAGGACACATGTAAGTACATGTGTTGCACACATAACAGCCTCAAGCCAAAAGCATATGGGATGATAAATTCTTGCCTTGTCATTCTTTCCACATTTTGCACTTGATTCAGTTTTTCATGTGAAAAACCAAAAGAGGTTTTCAATGATTCACGGAGGGATCATACCACACATGGATTCCCCTCTTTTGAGATTAAGTCATGATAGGATTCCCTTTTCAATAAAGAGGCAAAGTATGGCGATGAAATAAGAGATCAAAAGTAGAAAAAGAGGAAGGGAGGAGAGTGGAGTTGAGAAGAGAAAGGAAGGTGTGAGCGTAAGAGGAAGAAGAGGGGAAGATGAAAAAGAGTTGGTGGTAAAGAAGAGAAAAAGAGAGTGGAAGATGAAGAGCTTACGCTAATTTGAGTAGAGTAGAAAAATGACAACAAGAGGAAGAAGAAGAGAGGTGAAAAAAGAATGTAGAGAAGAAGTGAAGAGTGGGGCTAAAGTGAGGAGAAAAGGGAAGAGAAGAGTAAGAATAAAGAGAGGAAGAGAAGAAGAGTGTTGAAGTTTGAGAGGAGAGTGAGGAGGAGAAGAGCGAAGAGAAGAGTAGGAAGGAGTGGAAGAGAGGAATAGAGAAAGAGTGCTGAAGTTTGAGAGGAGAGTAAAAAGGAGAAGAGCCAAAGGCGAGTGAAGGAAGAAGGAGAGGAAGAAGAAAACGGAGAGGAAGAGAGAAAGGTGTTATGGAAGATTGATTAGCACAACTCATTTTCACTTGGAAAGACTTCTACATCCTTTTCAGTTTTCGCTTGAAAGACTTCTAGATCCTTTTCAGTTTCAATGTCAATTCCAGAGCTTTGCAGTGAAGAATGCAATGCTGATGAGATTTTTCGCGACATTGGTTTGCACATGGGACACCAGGAAAGAGCCTGAGATTTCGATCATTGCTCTGTTGGAAAAGAAAGAAGAAGAAGAAGATGTCATCGTCACTGTCGCTAGGACCGTAGGACGTATCGCCAAGCATCAATGGAAAACTTCGCTGCAATTCAAGATGAGCAGAAAAGTTCTTGCACGGATTTGATATAAATTCTGTACCCAGGAATGCTTGCCACAGCGTTTTCAAGCAGAGTCGCTTCTCGAGATGGAGCTGAGACATCTGTTTTCGCCTAATGACACATGCGTTTACCCCCTTCGTCCGATCTCTCTTGCTCTCCTTCCCTTGCTCCTGCTTTGCGCTCTTCTTCCTATCTTCTTCTTACGCAGATCCCGCCTCCGTCTGCCTCCCAGTCCGCCGGGACTTCCTATCATTGGACATCTGCATCTTCTCGGTACGAAACCCCATCGCTCTCTCTGGGAGCTGAGCAAGAGATATGGCCCCCTCATGTCCCTGCGATTCGGTTCCGTGCCTGTCATCATCGCCTCCTCTCCAGCTACGGCGCGTTTAATATTACAGAAATATGACCATATATTCGCTGGGAGAACTCGTCCAGCTGTTGCTGTGCAAATTCATGAATGCAAAAGCATTGTTTTCTCGCAGCCCGGCCCGTATCTCAAACTCGTGCGTCAGCTTTGTTTCTCAGAGCTATTCATAAACAAGCGGCTGGAATTTTCCCGTTCCTTCATCTTCAACGAAGTCCGTCACCTACTTCGCGAGGTTGCGGGCTCGTCAGATAGGGTGTTCGTGCGCGAAAAGCTCTATGAGATTACCGTCTCCATCATTTCAAGGATGACCATAGGCAAAAATGCGAAAGACGTAGTCTCCAAGGTTTCCATTGGAGCTTCAAACAGCTTGCTTGCTGCCCTTCTAGAGTTGATCCACCTTGTAGGGGTCTTCAATGTCGGGGACTACATCCCCCTGCTAGGATGGATGGATTTCCAGGGAATGTCACGGAGAAGCAAGACGGTGTCGCAGAAGCTCAGGACTATATTTGGAGAGGTCATTGATGAACGCAGGAATGAGAGGCAGAAAAGGGATGGTGAAACCGCAGACGCAGACTTCCTTGATGTGCTGTTAACGACATCTTCACGTCAGACAGAAGTTCCGATCACGGATTTGCACATTACGGCGGTAATGGCGGTAAGCAGACTATTTTCTTTCTTTTTTCTGTTTTCCTTCTCCTCCAATATAATGCATAGAAAGCATGATGCGAGTGAGGGGAACAAGAAGGCGAAAATGTAATGGTCAAATGTCTTTATTGCACAATTTGCATCTCAGTAACGTAAAAATCTGAATGGAAGCTTTTGCTGTCGAACTTCGTTAGACAAGGTGGCATTGAAAAAAAATCAGCTAAGAGTCTTGCGACAGAGATCTCCATCGTATATTTTAGGCTTCGTCACGCGTAAAAATTATTGAGGGAGAGAAGGAGGGCACATGGATGATCGACTTGGGGTTGTTGATTTGTAGGTTAAAAAAGGGGTGATCCAAATGGACTATCACTCCTCTGTTTTTTTGATAGGGGTAGCACATGGATATGTTTTAGGGTGGCTGGTGATAGGGGTAGCACATGGATATGTTTTGGGGTGGCTGGAGATCACTTTTTGGGTAATCCAAAAAGTGTTCCAGGAGCACAGATGTCCGGTGGTCGGATTTCAGGTGGTCGTTGATGAACTTCGGATCACTGAACTTAGGTGCACATGCAGGTCTGGTGGTCGAATTTAAGGTGGCCAAAGAAACAGACATTCGATCATTAAAAAAACATATTATGGTATTTTCATACATATTTCCTAAAAGAATTTCCAATTGTTTTAAGTTGGTGATCATAATGTTTTAGCCTCAATTGAATAAAAAGTAATAAAAGTGTAATAAAAAAGTATGATCTATCTCTGCACAATTCGTGATCCATAATATTTTAGCTTCAATTGAATAAGAAGTAATAAAAAAGTCAAAACTTTGTTTGCGAAGCCTCTTTCTCTAAAAGCATAATAAAATTAATAAAATAATGTGGTTGGACTTCAGGTCACCCGAACGGATTGGTGCTAACGGGCACCAGTCCATTGAGCTTAGAGGATTTGAGTGACCCAAAAAGTGGAAATATCATCGGACTTACGGCGAAACTCCTCCATGTGCGAGGGGTATGAGTTCGGTCATCCAATGACTAAAAATAGAATAGAATTGATCATTATTCTATAAAAAGTATGAGAGAAAAGTTTGACGTGGCATGTGCCCCTAAATTAGATCATTGGAGCGTGCACCATACCATCATGCATGTGCCCTCAAATCTCTATTCGATCACTCGAAAAGTGTAATCGGGTGAACGGATGAAAGATCCATGGAGCCCCAGAGAGAGAGAGAGCTATGCTTCTATGCTTCAAGTGCAGGATTTGTTTGGTGCTGGTATAGATACATCAACGGCCACGATAGAGTGGGCACTTGCAGAGCTACTTGGACACCCACACATTTTGAAGAAACTGCAAGACGAACTAAGCTCGGTAGTCGGATCCACACGGTTGGTTCAAGAGTCAGATGTTGAAAATCTGCCATATCTAAGAGCTGTTGTGAAAGAAACGATGAGATTGCATCCTGCCGTGCCGCTGCTACTGCCCCACGCTGCGAGACAACAATGCCAGGTAAACGAATATGATATACCGTCTGGAACTCCAGTTTATGTGAATGTATGGGCGATTGGTAGGGACCCAAATGCTTGGGAAAACCCTCTGAAGTTCCATCCTGAAAGGTTCCTAGACTCGAAGATGGATGTGCGTGGGCATCATTTTGAGCTCCTTCCTTTTGGATCTGGTCGCCGAGGTTGCCCTGGACTTGCCTTGGGCATCAGCAATGTGCATTTGATGTTGGCGAATCTCGTTCATGTCTTTGAATGGGCGACGCTCACAGAACTTGACATGACAGAGAAGTTCGGTGTTGTCTACGCGCTTGCCAATCCTTTGGTGGCGAAAGCGGAGCTGAAGGTACCCAAGCAAGTCATTGAAACAGAGATTTGAGTAAAGGCTTTCAACTGTGATATCCATTCATAGTTTGTGATATCCATTCATAGTTCCTGCATACTTAGATACCTCATACGGGATTGTGTTTTAATGATTCCGTGAATAAGATGAGTCAATTTAAAGTGAAGACAAGGCTTGAATAAGATGTGCTCATTTATTGTATCAAATTAAGTGTGGTAACAAATGAAGCTATGCGCATGGTTCTCTCATTCACGCAGAGTTTTTGAACTCAAGTTACGGTGTAATTATCAGTATCAAATAAAGTAAATTGAGGTTATCTTGTGTAGAATGAGATGTTTTTCAAAGTAATAAATCATTGAGAGACTTTAAATTGTCACACAATGGGGTGATAAAATGTGTCCAAGTCCACATAACCAAGTGGTTTGACGCCTTGAATTTTAAGGAGGAAGTTCCGAATTTTAGTCTTGACTAGACATGTATCTATGAGTTCCTCACAGATGGTGCCTCTACCTTACGAGATTGGGTGTGTGAATGTGTTTTCAATTCATTGTACTTTCAAAAAAAAAAGCATAGTGCTATCAGAAGAGAGCACTATACAAGATTTAGACGTTTTCAAAGGATAGTTGTATAATCAACTTTGAGGAAGATTTGGAAGGATAGGTTTATAATCAACTTTATTCTCCTGTTTATGCAATGATGATCTTTCTAATCCAAGGAGATAAGATTGAAAAAAAAAAATCGATACAGATAAACTTGATTCATATCTTCTACTAATATTTTGGTTTGTTTTTTTTTTCTAATTAAATATGAGTTTTTTTTTTTTGGAAAGCAAAAGGATGCAGACGCTATCAACAGGTATACCCAATCTCTTTTTTTTTTAGAGTACAATGAATTAGAAATACACACTCACACATCCAACCTCATAAGATAGAGGCAATCATCATGAGAGATTCATGGACATGTCCAGCCAAGACTTGAACTCAAGACTTCCTCCCACAGTTTCAAAGCATCAACCACTAGGCTACGCAGGATCAGACATACACAATCCTTTTTTTGTTACCATCATGAATAAAATAAAAATACTATGAATATGCAAGCACATAAAACAAGAAACTCAAAACACCAACGGCATGAGTATGTACCAACAACATGTATACTGATGGTACACAGTTTCGAGAGTGGGTTGGAACTTGTATTGCAAGGACATTTTCGCTATCCAGCAATTATATGGAGACCTCTACAAAATCTCTGATTTATATGAACATATCATTGTTTATACTCACGACCTGTGTGAAGCGTACCCCCAAGCATAGTGGTGCATAATTTGAGGTCCATATTGAAGTTTTTCGGTGGAGAAAAAGATGAAGATTGAATTTTATTTTACTTATTCTGTCTCTCTCTCTCTCTCTCTCTCTCTCTCTCTCTCTATATATATATATATATATATATATATATATATATATATATATATATATATATACCATTTCATGTATATCTTTACGGATATGCATATTTATGCATGTAAGTATACATGCATACACGCATGTATGTATGTGGTCATTCATGAATCCAAGCATATATGTACGCATACAAATATATATGTACATGTGTATGTATTTATGCATATATACATGTACAACTACATATATGTATGCAGGTATGCATATGCAGAAAGGACGAATTGTTGGCCATGTGTCTATTGAATATTTATGAAGAACCATGATAATAAAGTAAGAGATTGCCTCATGCAACAAACTATTCCAATAATAAGGAAAAAGTATAGAAAAAACAAATTATGGTAGCTTAACTAAGTACAATATGTACTAAGATGATCACATGAAGAAGAGAAAAATGGGACTACAAGAGTAGAAGTTCAACGGAAAGTTTTAAAAGAGAGTAATCTTTTCTTTTCTAATTTAAGTTGAACAAGTAAATAATAAATAATGAGACTTGAGGTGGAAAACATATGCACACTCATTGTGGTTCAATGGCCACAAGCTAGTTTTCTGGACCGATCAAAGTGGTAGTTTTATTATTAGACACCAGAAATTTCCAACAGTTGTACAATCAATTATGTACTCATGGTAAAAATGCAATATACCTGCGATGATATATATATATATATATATATATATATATATATATATATATATATATATATATATATATATATATATATGGTGATAGAAGTGAAGCTGCCTAGGCGATATGCTCATTTGTGATAGTATTTAAAACATTCCAAAGTATTTGAAAAAGCCAAAATTTTTATTCAATCCCAAAATCTATAAAGCTTCCTAGAGAGAGCATTGGTAATCTTATATGTAGTTTGAAGCATAGTAATCAGCCTCCAATTTTCCATTTTGTTCCTATTGTCTTTCTTGTAGATCAATTGTAGATCAATCTGATGATACCTTCATTCAAACACATTGGGATGGCTCCAAATCTAAATGCTTCTTTCCACTCAAGGAAGTCTTTAAAGGCATTGACGAAATCATTAATGAAAGCATTGAGACTAGGGCTCTTACTTGAGGGGAGGGCATCAATCACATCCTTGATTTCACCAATGGAAAGAGGTTTGTCTTGGAAATAGGCCACAACATGTAGGAACTTCTTTGATCCAATGCTCAAAATTTTGGCCATACATTCCTTTCTCCATTCTAAAAGAGGACACACAATTGCGAGTGGTTCCATAAAGTGTTGCACTATGTGATTCTAGTTTTCCTACATTCTACCCTTCTTGTTGGTATTTGAGGTCTACAAAAGCATGTGAACAACACAAGGAACAAGAAGAAGTTGGAGCACAATACAACAATGAATGAATTACCAAATGAATGTACAAAAATAAGTAACCCATTAAGGTTATATGCATATATACAAGCCGGGGGGAAAAGCTCCTAAAGAGGGAAAAAAGTGCATCGGTAGTCCTAAGTGTGCTCACACATATCACTATTGAAATATATCAACAAATCCCCCTTACGAGTGATGCAGTGAACATGAGGAGCTAGCACTCATGTATAAGGAAGTTCCAAGCTATGTTGAAAAAGATCTCTTATGAATTATGGAATGTGTTGAACAAGGAATTGTTCGAGTGTTAATTTATTAATGTATTAATATGTTTTGGTGTTTTTGATGTAGCAGCTGAAGGTTCATGAGGGCATAAAAGGGCGGACATCAATAATCCGATTTATAATTTATATAGTCTGTGAATAAATCCACATAGAAGGTTCTATTGTTAGAAATAGTTAGAAAATTAGTGGTTAGAATAAGGTTCATTGTAGACCATGATTTCTGATATTGAAAGCAAAGGCTTTCTACAAAAGCTACCAACTTTTAAAGCTACCAACTTTTAGTTTCATGCATGCTTTTCGAAGCTGCTCTCATGTAAGCACTATTTTCGATATAATAAAAAATTCCTATAAATACATGCACTCTGTGGATTGTCCAAACAGAGTGCATGGGGGAGATTGCACCCAATATTGCGTTTTGTCTCATCTCCTTGCATGTCTATTTTTTGCATATGTAACCTTTGTGTGCGCATGAGATAAGATCCTAATAACAGTGGTATTAGAGCTAAAATCTATTTTAGAACCAAAATATTGAAATAAGGCAACCCAAAAATGATTACAAAATCTAACATCACGAACAAATAACATTACTCTAGGAAATCCATGATACGGGAAAATGCATTGAATGAATAATTTTGCAGCCTAAGGTGCAGACAAAGTTTTTCTACACGGAATGAAATATGCATATTTACTAAACCTATGAACTATTGTCCAAATCATATCATTATGTGATGAAGCGATGGGAAGACCTATAATAAAATCCATAGAAATTTGTTCCCATGGTTTGTTCAGAATGGGAAGTGGCATTAATAATCCAAATGGTTTATCATGATGATGTTTTACATGCTGACATACAATGCATTGAGAAACATAATGTGCAATATCTTTTTCCATGTGTGGCCAAAAGAAGAAATCTTTGCAGGTAGAAATGGTGCTTTTTATGCATCTATGACCCATGTAAGATAGTTCATGCATTTCTTTGATGAAAAAATCTTTTAAAGCTTGGATGATGCATAATCTATGTTGAAAATAAAGAAAAACATTATGAAATGTATAATGTTCATCGAATAAAGATGCACCATTGTTGAATTCATGCCATGCATGTGAGAAATACAAATCAGATGCATAAGTGGAAATCATTTCTTGAAAAGAATGAATTTGGATGGCAGAAATATTATGCAAAATAGAAGAATGTGAAGGAAAACGGATAAGAGCATCAACTACAACATTAGCTTTACCAGGTTGATATTGGATAATGGGTTGGAAATTTTGAATGAACGATGCCCATTTAAGATGCCGATCAGAGATTAAGTGCTGATTTAATAAATGGTTAATAGCTTGTTGATCCGTTTTGATTAATCCCTCAGAAAACAATTATCGTACATATGATAAATAATTGTTAGCAGTTGTGTATGCTTTTTGAATTCGGAAACACTATCTTATGGGTTATGAATTATGGAATGTGTTGAACAAGGAATTGTTGGAGTATTAATTTATTAATGTGTTTTGGTGTTTTTGATATAGCAGCTGAAGGCTCGTGAGGGCGTGAAAGAGCGGACATCAATAATCGAATTTATAATTTATATAGTTTGTAAATAAATATGCATAGAAGGTTCTATTGTTAAAAACAGTTAGAAAAGTAGTGGTTAGAATAAGGGTCATTGTAGACCGTGATTTCTGATATTGAAAGAAAACGCTTTCTACAAAAGTTACCAACTCTTAATTTCATGCATGCTTTTCAAAGTTACTCTCATGTAACCACTATTTTTGACATAATAAAAAATTCCTATAAATACATGCACTCTGTGGACTATCGAAACAAAGTGCATGGGGGGAGATTGCACCCAATACTGTGTTTTCTCTCATCTCTTGGCGTGTCTATTTTTATGCGTGTTTTTTGCATCCGTAACCTCTGTGTGCATGTGAGATAAGATCCTAATAAGAAGATCAATCCTTAAAAGGAAGTAAGCCCTTCTCCCTAGGCAAAGCCTTTGTGAAAAAGTTATATGCAACATTATCTTCTGTGGGCACATATGAAAAAATAATCTCTCCAACAGACAAACTCTCCTTGACATAATGATAGTGCACCACAATGTGCTTAGTGCAAGCATGGAACATAGGGTTCCTCGCAACTAACAATGTGCTCTAATTGTTAGTGAGGATGGTGGTGGCAAAATACTGACCAACACCCAAATCCACCAAAAGGTGTCTTACCCACACACGCTCAACAATTTCTCTAAAGGTTGCCATATGCTCAGCAAAACGATTCTATTAGTGTTTTATGTAGATGATTTGATCATTACTAGAAATGATGAAAAGAGGATTGCGGATTTGAAAAAGCAACTAAAATCTAAATTTTTTATGTCCGATTCGAGAGAGCTAAAATAAGGGAATTAAAGTACTTTAAATGCAAGAGGGAATTTGGATGATACAATGTAACTATATGTTAGAAATTCTTGAGAGATTTGGTATGAGTGCTTGCAAAACTATTGCTAAACTACTTGATGCTAATGCTAAGCTTATGGATAATGGAAAATACTTGCATGATGCAATTGTGTACAGAAAGATGGTTCGAAATTTTATTTATCTAACAAAGACGAGACCAAATTTGAGTTTCACAGTTGGATTGGTGAGTTAGTTTATGCATCAACCATGTAAAATGCATTTGGACGCAGTGAGGCGTATATTGAGATATGTGAAAGGAACATGCAACCAAGTTGGTTTGTTTTATGAGAGAAAAGTTCAGTCATGTATATATGCATACACGTATGCAGATTGGGTAAGAAATGTCATGGATCGAAGGTGAACTAGTGGATTTTCATGCTCACCAATTGTCACTTTGTCAAGTATCGAAGTTGAATATAGAGGCATTAATCAAGCCATTTGTGAAGCAACATGGATTAAATACCTACTTGAAGACATGGGAGTCTACATTGCTGGAAAGATGATCCTCTATTGTGACAATGTGAGTAGCATTATAATATCAAAGAATCCAGTTGATCATGTGAGATCAAAGCACATCGAAGTTCAATATCACTTTGTTTTTGAGAAGGTTATTGAAGGAGAAGTGGAGTTTATTCACATCAAAACTGGAGAACAAGTGGCAGATATCTTTATCAAAGCTCTTCCTAAAGAGAAGTTAATCTACTTTAGAGAAGCTTTAGGAATGAGAAGGCTTTAGTTTGTATCTATTTAGATTTCATTTCATGTTGCTTTCATCTTGTATGGACACATGTATTTATTTTAGTAATCAAGGTTATTATGAGCTTGAGGGGCAGATTTGATGGTGGCACTTTTTTTATCATGTAACTTCAAGTAAATAGAATCGATAGTGAACATCAACGTGACACATGTGGCATTATCGGAAATGGACTCCATCTCTACTTTTGAGTCATTGTCTCCATCTGTAGTGCCATAGTTGCACTTATGCTGTGAACTCACATAGTACAAGTGTATAATCAACTTTGAAAGTTCTCTTAATGGCTTTTCCATTTAGAGATTCCTACCGTATGAGAGAAAAGAATCAAGAGCGGTAAGATTCTTTCCCTGTTTATGCATTGATGATCGTTCTAATCCAAGGAGATAAGATTGAAGAAAAAAACGACAAGGATAAGCTTGTTTCGTATCTCCTACTAATATTTTGGTTCTGTTTTTTTTTCTAATTAAATATGAGCCCTTTTTTTTTGGGTAAGCAAAAGGATGCACATTGCTATCAACAGGTATATACAATCCTTTTCTTGTTACCATCATGAATACAATAAAAATACTACGAATATGCAAGCACATAAAGCAGGGAACTCAAAACACCATACGTATTCCAGTGTGGTCTAGGCCATCTTGCATCAGATAACGTTTGTAATAGTAAAAATCTTTAAATGGCATGGATTCATTTTAAATAGCATGAATTGAAATTTTCGTTTTCGCATGAACCAACTGATATAATATAGATCACATACAAAATGATATGAAAAAAACAATGTATTCTTCCTACGTACAGAACTGGCACGATATGTAGACTACACTTTTATAGAGCCACACTAGAAAAATAATTGAAGATGATCGAATAAAATAATAGTTACGTTCACAAACAAGTTTGCCAATACCTTGGGTGTGCACTTGAATGCAAAGAAAACACATTCAAGTCAAAAGTGAGCGAATTTGTTCAAGGCTGCGTAGCCAAGTGGTTTGAGGCATTGAGTCTCTAGGAGGAAGTCTTGAGTTCACGTCTTGGCTGAACATGTATCTATGAGTTCCTCGCAAATGAGCGTCTCTACCTTACGAGGTCGGGTGTGTGAGTGTGTTTCCAATTCATTGTACTCTTAAAAAAAAAAGTGAGCGAATTTGGGTTGTTCACGTCGAACATGTATGTACCAACGACATGTGTATTGATGACGAATACCAATGGTACACAATTTCGGCATTCGGTTGGAATTTGTATTGCAATCACATTTTCGCTATCCAACAATTATATGGATACCTCTACCAAATCTCTGATTTATATTAACATATCATTGTTTATACTGATGGCCAACTAGGTGAAGCGTACCCTCAAGTATAGTGGTGCATAATTTGAGGTCTATATTGAAGTTTTTCGGTGGAGAAAGAGATGAAGATTGAATTTTATTTTACTTATTGTCTCTCCTGTTTGGACTTCTTTGCTTCATTAGTCCTACCATGTTTCAACGGTTCTTTAAACCTGCACATATATTTATGATCTCTCTCTCTCTCATTGATTCTATCTTTATCTCTAGCTCTATCCCTCTAAATTATCATGCTTTTTTCTTTTTCATGTGTTCTTAGTTTTTATTAGAAAGAATGTATATAAATCATGAAGAATTGTCAGCTGACCTTGGAGAATCCATTCGTGTAATGTCTAATCCTAAACAATTGAAGCACACAATTAAACACCTTGGAAAGAGATGTTTTATTTAACTTCTTTCTCACTCTATTTATATCTCCATATATAGATTGATTTCGTTCTTTCGAACACATGAAATCGATCTATATATGACAGATTGATTTCATGTATATCTTTAACGATATATATATATATATATATATATATATATATATATATATATATATATATATATATATATATATATATATATATATATATATACTTTCATGTGTATCTTTACGGATATGCATATGTATGCATGCATACATGCATGCATGTATGTGGTCATTCACTCTATATATGAGAGATTGATTTCATGTATATCTTTACACACACACACACACACACACACACACACATATATATATATATATATATATATATATATATATATATATATATATATATCATTTCATGTATATCTTTAGCGATATGCATATGTATGCATGCATACATGCATGTATGTATGTGGTCATTCATGACACACATATGCATCTTTAGGGATATGCATATGTATGCATGCATACACTGTTATATCTAGAGATGTACATAGGTGGAGGAACGAGAAGTTCCTTGCTCGGGGGATAGCCAAGGCCAAAAACCAGAGAGTTCATAGAAGGTACCTAATGATGGCCAGATGAGTAGAGGGACCTTATAGAGAACTCTAGATGGTGACTATGCAAGGGCTATAAATAGGCTGAGAGGTGAGCCCCATGCATGTCATTCTGCACTTCTCACATTTGGTATCAGAGCCTGAGGGAGAGAGAGACTTTGGGGAGAGCTTGATGGAGATGGAAGAATGATCTTCCTATGGTGACTTATGGAAACGCTCCTTGCTAATTGTGGGATCATCATCTTCGTGGGAAGAAAAGGAAAGAAACCATGGCGAGCTCGCGAGACGCGGATGATTGAATCAAGCGGGCACGTCTTCCAAGGCTCGTGCTGTCTTTATAACAACAAAAGAAGTTCTCATATTGGAAATTCACACCAAGTTCAACATACAACTGAGCCACCTCTCCCGGGTTTTGAACTCGTGACCTCTGATGCAAAAGCTAAGTACTTGAACCATTAGGCTAGACCAACTCATTGAATAAAGTTTGACGCTTTTACTTCTAAATCTATCCTCTTTGCTACACAGGGTGAAGAAATAGAGAAAGCAAAAGAGATAAATAGAAAGAAAGAAAGAGAGAAAGAGATAGAGAGAGAAGAATAGAATGAAGAGAGAGAGAAAGAGAAAGGTCAAGAGAAAGAAGGAGAGAGAAAGAAAGAGAGAGAAAGAAAGAAAGAGAAGAGAAGAAGTATAGATAGAAAGAAAGAGAAAGAAAGAGAAAGGGAAAGAAAGAGAACGAAAAGAAGGAGAAGGAGAAAAGAGAGAGATAGAAAGAGAGAAGCCAAGAGAGAGAAAAAAAAGAAATAAATGGAGAGAGAGAAAGAGAAAGAGATGAGAAAAAAAGAGAGGGATAGAGAAAAAGAGATAGAAAAAGAGAGGTAGAGAGAAAGAGATAAAAAAATATGAAGTAGCAAGAAATGGATGAACAAAGAGGAAGAGAGAAGATGCAAGTGAACATTAGAGAGAGAAGGAAAAGATTAGAAAGAGAGGGAAGAGTAAAGAAAGAGCACGGTTAGCATACCTACCTTTACTAACTTGACCATAACTCTTTCATATGATGCCCAAATTGGATAATTCCACTTGGTATAGAAATTAGATTCCAAGAGCTTTCTAATGAGTACTTGGAAGATACCATTAGATATTTAAAAACCACCCGCAGAGAGTATTTAATTCTATGCAAGCTTCTTCAAAGAAGTATACTGCCCACTCACCTAGCTCCATTATTTTGGCCATTACTTCCTCATAGAATACCCAAATCAAGAAATTCATTCTTCACTTCATGGCCTTTCTTTTAACTAGTCTTATTCCATATTTTGACCATTACAATCCATCTCTTCACAAGCTTTTTGATGGCTCTTGACTGGCAAGAAACTCTTTTTGAGTGACTTGAGTGTCCAATTATCATAATTAGGAGTTCCTAATCATATTTTGAACCATTTTTGATAGGAATGAATTGTTTTTCATACATTTGCATCATAATTTTTCTCTCCAATAAATTCATTTGAATAATTCTCGCATCAAAGTTTATAATTGTGCATTCTATTTTTTTCTGATGTTATGAAACTAACATGGGAATGTGCATGAAAGTTAGTTTTGATATGAATTCATCTATGCACATGAAGCTACACTAAGGTATGTTGATTCATAAAAGCATGCACAGGCATTTGTTGTGCGTCTCAAGATCTTTGCAAAGATATTGGAGCAAGAAAAGATCTGGTTATGAGGGCATGTAGTGCCCAACAAAACATTGTGGAAAAGTTTCTTATTGCAGGTTTTTGGAGTAAAGAAAGTGGTTTTCCAACCACAAGGCTAATGCCTATCATTGTAATAGTTAGTACTATTTTTTTTCAAGCTTCATTTCCCTAGGGAAGTGTTGCCAAAGATTTTGTAGCCACATGGTGTTATATACCATGTGAGAACTAGAGTGATGTTGTGTCATGAGAGAGAGGAAGTCTGATGTGTGCATAACTAAAAGCTTATAAATTGATTGAAGTAGAGAAGAAGATGCATGAAAGGATGCATGCATACATAGACAATATGATTTCTAGAAAGTTGAAGTGCATGATGCATTCTAAGATGTGTTCTTGTCTAGTAACTCATGAGCACATGAATTCTTTTTCATGCCAGTCTATGTACTTGGTATGGAATTTTATATGGATACTAAGTAGAGAGTTGATTTTTCTACGAGACAATTCGGATGGTTAATTAATTTGCATTGATCTAGACGATCATTATATGCATGCATATATCTCCATGTCAAAATGCATCCAAGAGAATGAATGAGGATATTTAATCATAATGATTAACATGTCTCGTCATTTTTTGATTTAAAAAAAAATGATTGAGTAAATAGTTAGTGAGGTAGCAACCTCATAGAGATTTGGATGCTACTCTTTGAGAGAATGCCCAAATTTATTGAAATTTGGAGGGAAAATAGCTCCTAGGCTTATCTTTAAGCTGATCAATTTGCAAGTAATTTGGAGACTTTTAAATAGGTAAAATTGTTGGAGTTAGATATCTGCGAAAGCACATGAACAACACAAGGAAGAAGAAGAAGCTTGGAGAACAAGACACAATACTGAATGTATTACTAGAGAATGTTCAAAGATTAGTAGCCTATTATGGCAATAGGCATATATACAAGCCAGGGGAAAAAACCTCCTAAAGAGGGAAAAAAGTCCCCGACAGTCCTAGAGTGTTCACACACATCACTACCTAAATATATCAACGAATCCCCCGTGGGAGTGATGCTGTGAACAAGGAGCTGGCAGTCATGTATAAGGAAGTGCCAAGCTATGTGGAAATCACTCCACAAAAGGAAGTAAGCCCAAAGCTTTGCTGAAAGCTTCAAACTTCTCCCTAGGCAGAGTCTTCGTGAAAAGGTCTACAATGTTCTCCTGGGTGGGCACATATGCAAAGTTGATCCCCCCAGTAGAGAAACTCTCGCTGACATAATGATAATGCACCTCAATGTGCTTAGTGCGAGCATGTAACACAGGGTTCCTTACAACTGCCAATGCGCTCTGACTATCAGTGGAGATGGTGGTGGCAGAAGATTGACCAAGACCAAATTAGCCATAAGGCATCTAAGCCACACAGACTCAACAGTCACTATGAAAGCTGCCCTATACTTAGCCTCACAACTGGAAGTGGCCATAGTAGGCAGCTTCTTGCTCAACCAAGGTATACATGAGCTACCAAGCATGAAGCAAAAGCCACTAGTGGACACACGAGTGTCATAGCAACCACTCTCCTTGAGATAAAACAACCCAAGTAGCCGAGTACCATCAAGTAGCCAAAGATGCGCTTAACCGCTTGGCAATGCTTGACTCTCGGGCAATGCATAAACCTGCTCATCTGTGAGATAGCAAATTGAATATCTGTCCGCGTAATGCATAAGTAAATCAGGCACCCAATAGTGTGCTGATAGAGAACAACATCAAATGTCAGCATCATGAAGACTCGATCGTAGACCTGTCTCCATAGGAGTTGCAATAGGTTTACAGTCTTCAAGGCCAAAAAACTGCAATAATGTTTCAATATATTTTGTTTGGCACAAAGCCATTCCACCATCAACATGCATAAACTGAATGCCCAGATAATGATGCAAACACCCCAAATGAGACATCTCAAATGAGGCATGCAAATCAGCCTTAAAATTAGAAATATGCCTCTCATGAGGACCAGTGAGTAGCATATCATCAACATAAACCACAATGATCAGAAGTACATCATTAACACACTTAACATATAAGGTGCTTTCAGTTGGACTATTTTCAAAACCATGTGCAATCAGATAGCCATGTATCTTTCCATACAAAGCATGTGGTGCTTGCTTTAAACCATATAATGCCTTCTATAACATGTACACCTAGTTTTCATGCTTCTTCTGCACAAAGCCACCTGGCTCAAAAACATACACTTCTTCATGCAAGTCACCATTCAAAAATGCAGTTTTAATGTCCAACTAATGTACATTCCAACCATGATGAGTTGCAAGTGCACAGATGCTCTGAACAATAGTCATACGACATGTAGGTGCAAAGGTCTCATCAAAATCAATGCCTCTTTCCTGTGCAAAACCCTTTGCAACAAGCCTAGCCTTATACCTGTCAACTTTTCGATCAAGATTACGCTTCAGCTTGTAAACCCACTTAGTGCCAATGGCCTTCTTGCTAGGAGGCAAGTCTCATAAAGACCAAGTACCATTCTTCATTATAGCATCATATTCAGATTGCATAGTAGCCATCCAATTTTTTGAATTTTGTGCTTCCTCAAATGAAACAGGCTCATTCTCATCACAGAGACTAGATACAGCCATAGCATAGCAATCTGATGCAAAAGAGGCACTATGAGAGCCTGATCAAGTACGATATGATAGAGATGCATCTAATTTGCTATCACGCAAAGTTTGCACCAGCCATTTTGGCATAGTTTTTGCCTTCTCAATGTGAGCTCTCTCATCAACAAGTGCATCATGTAAATCTGCATAAAAAATGGATGATCTGCATCATCACATGAAACCTACAAAGGCTGAGAAGTTGCCTCATCAGGACCAACACTAGACTATCCACCTATATAAAGAGGTAGCAAAGTATCATACATGTCTTTGGAACTAACAGATGTCTCCGTAGTACATGAAAGCAATGGCTGAATAACATCTTCCACAAAAACAACATCACGACTAACCAAAATGCATTTAGTCTGTGGATGATATAGACGATAGCCTTTACTTTTAGAACTCTACCCAAAAAAAATACATTTTAGTGCTTTATCATCCAATTTTATGCAATGTTATTTAGGCATTAATGCATATGGCAAACAACCAAAAACACGGAGATGTACAATAGATGGCTTGTGATCATGCCAAGCCTCATATGGAGTGATATATTGCAGCGCTTTAGTGGGACACTTGTGAAGTACATATGTTGCACACATGACAGCCTCAAGCCAAAAGCTATGTGGTAAAGCCTCACTCTTGACCATACACCTCGCCATCTTCATGAGTGATCTGTTCTTTCGTTCAACAACTCCATTCTGTTGAGGTGTATACGGCACTGTACACTGGTATTTTATCCCATGTTCATCCAAAAATGCATTAAAATGAGAAGACATATATTCCCCCCCTCAATCAGAACGGAGGGTGCCCATTTTACATGTTGACAGATTTTCAGCCAAAACCAAAAACTGTTTGAAGCACATGAATACTTTGGACTTTGTCTTCAATGGATATACCCATGCATGCCTGGAGAAATCATCGATGAAAGTCACGAAGTAAAGATAATTTCCAAAAGAAGATGTTTGTATAGGACCACATACATCACTATGTACAAGCTGCAATTTCGGAGTAGCCTGAACTGAACCATATTTTGTAAAGGATGAATGCTTCATTTTGCCCAAAATACAGCCTTCACAAACATGTTTTCCAGGTGCCTCAAGTTTGGGCAAAGAGGACACCATTTCAGATTTTTGCAGGCATAGCAAACTAGCAAAATTCAGATGACCAAAGCATGCATGCCAAAGCTTTGCATCTGACATAGCTTGAGAATCATGTAGTGCACATGCCAAATCATTTATAGATCTTTCATAGTCTATGAGCTAATACAACCCACGACATAAAATGCTAAAAGCAATAATCATGTCGCCATTTGATAAATCATGAACTGTACATCTGTCATTAACAAATTTCACAACCAAGCCAATCTTGGCTAATGTAGAGACTGATAATAGATTTTTCTTGATCCTTGGCATAAACAAAGCATCTAAAAAAGTGAAAGAACTACCATCAGTAGTAGTCAAAATGATCTTATCAACTCCCATAACATGATAAGAGGAGTTATTGGTGCATGTAACAATATTCCCTAGGCTCGAGTGAAGAGAAGAAACTACGCTGCGAGGCAATATGTTTGGTCACCCCACTGTCAAAGTACTCGCAAACATCTAAGCCTACTGCAGACATGCACTGCTCATGAGAAGATGGGTCAAAACTGCAAATAGTAGTAAACACCCATTCTTCTTCCTGCACAAGATTAGCGGACTCTGTTTTTGGTGTAGAGGCTTCTGCAACAACCATTCCAGCCTCTTTCTTATTTGCCTCTTTAGCAACTAGTTTTGGACAGTTCTTTATGTTATGATCATTCGCTTTACAGTACTTGCAAAATAATTTCTGCTTTTCTTATTTTTTTTTTATCTTTATCTTGGTTCTTCAAATGTGCAGCATTTGAAGATTTCTGCTTACTAGTAGAAGAGCTCCATTTTCCTTTGCCCTTCTGACTAGCCAAGAAAGCTTGATCTGCAACATGCATAATGGACCTGTTGTGCCTGGACTGATCTTCTTGCAACAGAACAGAGACTAACTCCTCAAATGACAAGGCATTTGGATTGCCTTTCATCATCAACCGAAGTGTAGAAACAAAACTATGATATAAATTAGGAAGACCATTCAAAACGGTCTGCACAAGTGAGCTATCTAGTATAACCTCATCAGCAGAAATCGAATGTTCGTTCAAGTCTTTGATCTTTGTTAGAAAACTGTCCATAGAATCACCTTCATTCATGTGCTCACTCTCCAACTATTTTCGGAGGTAAGCAACATGAGCCTCATTCCTAGCTTGGTACAATGTGGTAAGTGTATCCGGAGCATCCTTAGCTATTCTGCAAGAGCGAATGTGAGGAATAATGGCACATTTGACAGACAAAGCTATCAATGCATGTGCTTGAGCATCTTTGCCATCCCAACAAATTTGGTCTATTGTAGGTGCAGCAGGAATCGTAGCACGAACAAGAATATGCAGAATATCGTCATCTTTGACACCTTCCGCATCTGCTTCAGTACCTGGAGTTGTAACAGTTGCATATGTGATAGGACACTTTTCAACACCCTACACAATGTTCCACAATCCTTTTGCAACCAATACATGTCACATCATAAAAGCCCACAACGGGTAGTTGGTACCATCCAACTTATCCTCAACAACCAACATACGAAATATATCATTTCTTTCAGCCCTGGCTAGTGACTAAAATACCTTGATGCAGAAAATTGACTGTATCTCAAAAAGTTGAATGAAACTGCCCAGACAAGTTCTGCTAAACCTGTAGCAGACTTTGAGAGGCTTATTCTGGCAAACTGAAATAGGTATATAACTTTGGCACAGAAAGACGACATAGCCTACACAAGCACTATGATAGTGCATTCGGAGGTTGAAACACCCTGAGTATGCTCACCAAATTTCGTGCGAATCTGAGACTGCAACAGGAGTAGACAACCCCCTAGATGAAGCGGTGACCTGCTCTGATACCAATTGTTGGAATTAGACATCTACGGAAGCACGTGAACAACACAAGGAAGAAGAAGAAGCTTGGAGCACAACATACAATACTAAATGTATTACTAGAGAATGTACAAAGACTAGTAGCCTGTTAGGGCAATAGGCGTATATACAAGCTGAGGGAAAAAAGCCTCCTAAAGAGGGAAAAAAGTGCCCCGACAATCCTAGAGTGTTCACACACATCACTACCTAAATATATCAACACAAATCACCTCTGCACTAAAAGTGCTACTAGTAGAGGTAGAGGCCTGAAACAAGTGACATAGACCTGTTACAAAAGGCATTTCTCTTCATTGGTAGATCCAAATTGGATTATTTTTGTTGGAAATAAAAGTTTGATAAATACACTGTGGATATTAATGTTCATTATTTTTAAAGATCATTTGATAGGTCAAATAATCTCTATACATCAAAGTGCAGCCTCTGGAATTTATGAAAGGACCAAAAACATGTCATCTAGAGGTGATTGGTTCTCTTAGCTCATTTAGTGAAATTGAATGATTTTTGTTTCTAACATTAGCTAAACTATAGGATTTTTGACTACTCGTTTTTTTCAATTTCAACATTTGCCACTGGGAAATTTATATGAATCACTGATGTTTCACCTCTAGATGGTGTCTACAAAATTTCAAGATGAAATATTTCTCCATTTAGGAGATATAAAGAAAACAGTAAAAGTTAGCCTTTGCAATTTTTTAAAATATTACAGGTATAGAGGCCTAGTATTTTATCATTGTGAAAGATCCAAATGTCCAAATAGTATGAAACGTATATCAATATAAGTAGGTAGTAGTAGCTATATGCTATTAAAATTTGGAAGAAATTCAATATCAAGTGCTAGGTCAAATGACCTATTCTTCTCAGACCAATCTCTAGCGAGGATTTTCCAAAGAGTGGTACATGTGTCTGATGAGCACATGATATTTTCATATTGGAAACTCCAATTTAAAATTTTTTTTTTGGAGAAGCTACTACAATTTAGGTCCTATGATAAACCCAAATATCAATGATTTTGGAATTTATCTTCATAGTTAGAAGATATTATATAAGTGTAGCAACATTGTTTCTAGGCTCACCTAAGGACAGGTGTAGCAGAGATAGAATTATACTTTTGGATGAGTTTCTTATTGCATTTTGAATTGAAATTTTGCGCGACCAAACTAGATACATTGATCTAGATTTAGGCATAAAGAAAAGGAAATTTGGAGTTTGTTTGATTAGCCTAAGGGCTTTAAGAAGATGACCCTATAGATTTTCAGAGTTGGTTATTAAGTGTTCAACCTTTTTAGTAAAATGGTTATAAAACTCTAAGAAAATATCCAAATCAAATGCTTTTTGTGCCTAATGAAAGCGTGAGAAAAGATACAAAACCTTGGAAAATTTCATAGATTTTGGATGAGAAAAAACGTGTGAAAAGTAAGCTTTAATCTACTCCTGTTGGAAATTGTTTATGCAGGAGATGTTGTTGAAAGGAAAAGATTTTCCACAGGTTTTTATCATACTTTTTTGAGATGGTGTGATCACCATGGGATAGGCATGCCCTAGATACTTGTTTATTGATCATTGGTTTTTGGTGACCATTCTTAGTAGGATAGAGGAGACTTTGTCGAAATTTTCAAGAATATATATACTGCCATGAGAGCATGGAACATGAGAACTTTGCTAGTTGTTCTCATTTCATATAATTGGATTCATACAAGTTGTATAAATTCCAATTTATTGTGATTAAATATTTGATTTAAATCGCATGAGTTGATATTTGATGCAAGCCGCATCCTTCACAACTCTAATTGAGTTGATTGATTAAATACTTTGGTAGTTCTCAACTCAAGATGAGTTGATGTTGCATATAGTTATGAGTGATAGAGTCATAGGAATGACTCTGTTCTTTCCATCGAGGGAAGGAAACACTTCAGGAACACTTCATGATTTCATTATTATTATTTATAGTTGTGAGTACTCACTGATTTATTCTTGTATTTTTGAGAGAAGTGTTCAACTTTAATCTCATATATGCATCTATGTGGGGTATAAAGTTTGGTGGTATGGGACATCAAACTTTGTATTCTACTTAGGTGTAGGACAGATGGTATGGGAGAGAAGTCTCTGAGATTATATTTTTGATATGATTTGGAGTTCATTCATATGATCTTCTTATTTTTAGATAGTAGAGGGGCAATTGAGACAGTCACTCTGTATGTGATCGCACACAAGGCAAGTCCGTAGGCAAGTAGCCTAGAAGCAGAAAGGCAAGGTTTGCACATAAGAATTATGAATAGGCAATTGCATTAAGAACAAATTCAAAGAGTACGCACTACTTTATTTGATATGCCTAAGGTTAGGACATAGTTCATACATAGTGTGTATGAGGTGAGCTAGATGCTTAGCCTAGTGGGCTATGAGTGTGCACACATCTACTTACCATTTTTTTCAGCAGATTTAGTGGACTTATATTATGGTCCTCATTATATCTCGCAGTGCCAGATTATTACAGTAGTTTACTAGATACATCTCATTCCTAGTTGGGAATGATTTGATCATAGTAACGATCAGATGGTCGTCAAAGATAAAGCAAGTTTCATCCACTTGGAACATCTTGCATGTTATTATTGAGAAGGTAGTGGTAGTTCCACTAGTTGCTAAACTTTCTTAGCACGCCTTCTTCACTTGGCATGATGGATTTAGTTCCACATAATGGATTGGGATTTACTTTATATGAGAGATATTTTGATCCCTAGTTTGGACTAT
Source organism: Ceratopteris richardii (assembly GCA_020310875.1). NCBI lineage: Eukaryota > Viridiplantae > Streptophyta > Polypodiopsida > Polypodiales > Pteridaceae > Ceratopteris > Ceratopteris richardii. The sequence continues at coordinate 164,337,742 of CM035410.1, forward strand.
TATATATGATAGATCAAGATTTTTATCCATACTTTGCATGTGTCAGATTGAGATTTTGTTCCATAGTCTAGATCATTGATAGATTACCATTTTTAATTTACAGTTTGGATCATGATGAGACTTTCTTGAGATTCATTTCATTACAGTGAGTAAATCAAGCAGATTTACTTGAGCTTAGAGGTTAAGCACTAAACATTTCCATTTATTTTTAGTATTTTTCCATAGGGATTGGAGCATTGTTAGATTGTTTTGGATGAGCCTAGTATTTTTTTTCATTACTCTAGTGGAGTAAGTGATTTTGCATGATTATACCATATGACAAGCTGTTAGTGGGTATTCTAGGTAGACAAAGGCAAGCTGCCAAGGTCTCTACAGGTGAGAAGCTGTCCCAAGTTAGTGGTCAAGGTCTAGGCATAGGGAGTCCGAGGATATTCCGAGTACTTATGCTACACACATATGGACTCATTGGGCCTCAGAGGGATTCCTATAGTATGCACAAGGCAAGGACTACTACTCATTGGTGGAAATGCTAGATAGAAAGCAAAGAGATGAGTTGTTTACTTTTTGATTATCTAGTATTTCAGATATCTACTACACTCTACTCTTCTTATTTGGAATCACAGATTCTGATTCCTAGGTTTATAGCTCCTTCTATATCATTGAGGACAATGATCTTTGGAAGGGGTAGAGAGTGTTATATTCCAGAGATGTACATGCCTGGAGGAACGAGAAGGTCTGTGCTCAGGGGATAGCCAAGGCCAAAAACCAGAGAGTTCATATGAGGTACCTACTCATGATGGCCAGATGAGTAGAGGGACCTTAGAGAGAACTTTAGATGGTGACTAGGCAAGGGCTATAAATAGGTTGTGAGGTGAGTCCTAGGCATGTCATTCTCCACTTCTCACATTTACACGCATGTATGTATGTGGTTATTCATGATGCACATATGCATATATGTATGCATGCAAGTATGTATGTACGTGTGTATGTATTTATGCATATATGCATGCACAACTACATATATGTATGCATATGCTAGAAGAATGAATTGCTGGCTATCTGCCTATTAAATATTTATGAAGAACCATGATAATAAAGTAAGATATTGCCTCATGCAACAAAATATTCCAAAAACAAGGAAAAATTATAGAAAACAAATTATGGTGGCTTAACTAAGTATGATATGTACTAAGATGATTACATGAAAAAGAGAAAAGTGGGACTAAAAGAGTAGAAGTGCAACGGGAAGATTAATTAGAAGAAAGTATAATATTTTCTCTTCTAATTTATGTGGAGCAAGTAGATAATAAATAATGAGACATGAGGTGGAGAAGATATGCACACTCATTGTGGTTCAATGGTCAAAAGCTAGAGTTCTAGACCAATCAAAATGGTAGGTTTATTATTAGACAGCAAAAATTTCCAATAGTTTTACAATCAGTGTAATCATGGTAAAAATGCAATAGAACTGCAGATGCCTAGGCGATAGGCTCATGTGTGAGAGTATTTAAAACATTTCAAAGTATTTTTATTGAAAAAGCCAGACGTTTTATTGATGAAACAATTCCAAGTGATACATGGAACCCTTATCTAACAATATGGCATTATGATTGTCACCATGACTAATAGGTAGTATTCGTTCATTCCAACATCTATAATTAAGCAAGAAACTTCTTTTATGATAAAATTTGTTATGTTACATTATTAAAATTTAAATCTACAAGCAATAATATGATGAATAGATACAATTAACGAGCTTTAACTTGAGTTTATCGGATCCAAAAAACTTAGATAATCTATTCAAGTGAATAGTTGACAATTTCATCTCTTTATTATTGAAAATAAGAAAAAAAATATAATTCCATCTAGAAATATTGAGATATTCTTTTCAAAGCTTAACCACTTCAACAATATCATTTCTTCTTTCCAAGGAACCTTCTATATGTAATGACCATAATTCTAAGACTTGGGGAAACATAAAAGAAAGTTGCAAAACTTTCACAACATACTTATATTGGGATAATTAAATATCTTGTTGAGGTCTATCCTAAGCTATGTTGCATTTTTTTTATCTAACAATAAAAAATACCAAATATAGCTAGTTTATTTGAAAATTTTTGAATAATTTTGAAAAAAATTTGGAGGTTATCTTCTATCAATTGAAAGCCTTTTCGATCAAAGGCGCTTTTGATTGAAATGGTTTCGGTCAAAAGCTTTTTAATCAAAAATCATATTCTAAGCAAAAAGAAAATATTTTCATTCGATCGAAAACCTTAATTTGAGCATGTGTTTCTGAGAAATGTCATAGAGCTATATTGTCCAGCATAGCATTTATGGAGCTACCTTTTTGAGCATAACATTCATGTATTGATTTCTTTTTTTTTTTTTTTTTTATGTTTATTGTGTATCATGCATATGTTATGATTTTCATACATGTCTCGTACATATGTGTGATTTGTATTAATGTGATTGTTATTTATGTTTTTTAATCATCATAAGTATACATGTTCAACTCCAAAAAGCATTTCTTGCTTGTATACTTTGATTAATTAAATCTTAAAACAAACAACTATTATTATTGTCTCACTTGCTTCATTGATTCATAATCTCATAATAGTATTGGACTATGGGCACTAGATCTATTGGGATTGTTTGAATCACCACCCTGATTCCTACTCTTTCAATAGTATATGGAGTCTATATGGACTATTATTGTTGGAGTTTGAGGCCTACGAAAGCAGGCAAACAACATGAGGAAGAAGAAGAATCTTGGAGCACAACACACAATATTGAATGTATTACAAAGAGAATATACAAAGATAAGTAACCCATTGGGGTTATAGGCATATATACAAGATGGGGGAAAAAACCTCCTAAAGAGGAAAAAAAGTGCCCTGACAGTCCTCATGTGTTCACACACATCATTGCCAAAATATATCAACAAATCCCCCTAGGAGTGATGCGGTGAACAAGAAGCTCCCACTCATGTATAAGGAAGTTCCAAGTAATGTGGTATCAATCCACAAAAAGAAGTAATCCCAAAGCTTTGTGGAAAGCTTCAAACTTATCCCTAGGCAAAGCAATGCATTGTCAACCCACTTGCACTAGATAGACACCATATTAAAAGTCTATATCTTATTTTCAAACTATGGAATGGTGGTTTGTTTGACATATGGCTTGAGAAAATGAAGAAATTCATTAAACATACCACATTGCAGAAGCATCAAAGACACAAAGGGTGATATATCTTTAGTGAAGCTAAATGTTTGGAGGTTAATAAATAGAGTGTTGCGAATAGTTGCAATTTTTTTGCACATTGGTAATATATTGCATAATGATCTCCATCCAGGCAACATATTATTGCATTTTGAAAAAGATCGTGTTTACATCAGATTATGTGAATTTGAAGAGCAACATGTTTGGCAACAAAAGAAAAAAGCTTTCCAAAGTCACCAGACCTCAAGATACCAACAAGGAATGAGTGGAATCAAAAGTATTGGTGGATTGCACCAGAATGCACATGGACTTGCCATCTGCCATGTGATAAACGTCAAGAGATATATAACCATTGCAATGCTTATTTCGAAACTTTTAAAATATGTAGATTTTGAAAGCTACCCCATTGATAAAAATGGGGTTTATAAATTCAAGTTTGCATTACAATTAACTATCAATAAAGATGTATTGAAAATAGTAGACACACATAAGTTTCTTAGAGTATTTTTGAACCTTGTTTTTAATGATTTGAAGACATCTAATAGTCAAGTTTTAAGAACATATTGAAGTGGAATTTGTCAAGGAAAATATTTATTAATCAAACATCATTTTCTTGTTAGTGTGTCAGATTCAATCATTGTATTGATGTTATAAGCTTTGTACTTTAAGTTGAAATATTTTTATGAAACATGAACTAGTTATGTGGATTTTAATATGAAGTGATTATGACAGATTTCGATATGAAGTGATTATGGTGGATTTTAATATTAAGTGATTATGATGGATGTAAATTAAAATGTTATGATGTGGGTTATGTTCATTATCTATATATTTATCTATGTATCAATCAATCTCTCTCTCTCTCTGTCTATATATATACATATATATATATATATATATATATATATATATATATATATATATATATATATATATATATATATATATATATATATATATTATATTATGTATGTATATAATATTATCCATGAATGATGTGGGTTCAATTGAATTATGTGGATTAAATGATTTCAATGATGTGGAATGAATGTTTTCGATTCAATTGAATAACGTTTAAGATGTTTTTTGATATTATGTGTACATTTTATTGATCCAAACATAGCATATTCATTTCGCACATGGATCCTTTATTATGAACCAATATGGATCACTAGAGATTTTTATTATCCAAGGACTCGAGAAGTCACATTACAAAGTCAAAGGTGTTTACTTTAAAAACACTCCTTATGGGGGTGGCCTACTACAATCATAGTATTTACAAGAAATGTTCAACTAGTTATTTTTGTACGACATTGTCTACAAAATATGCAATGGAACAAGCATATGAGTTGCAAATAGGAAAACTTGCAAGAAAGATACAACATGATATTGCATGTGAGAAGTGGATGTCATCAATAAGACCACGATGTCATGCCTAATGGTGTGCATATAGATTCCATGAGCGATCCACTTGAAAATAGTTTATTGACTCCTTCCATAGATTATTTCATATTGAAACTTGATTTTTAAGGTTTTTTATATTACCATTCTTATCAAACAATTTTCATTTATTTCCATAATATTATGCTTATTTTTTTTATTGTTAGTATTAATGTTTTGAACGTTTTTTTAATGTTTCTACACTAATTTGGTTCGTCTAAATGTCAATAGGACAAAAGTTAAGTGAAAAGTCTTTAAATGAAGAATGCCTCATTCATTTTATCACTTTAGATCGTTAGAGAATGGCGAACGTGAAGCAGACTGCTAGGAAGGATCCCATCATCTATGTTAGCCATGTGCAAGGTACTCAACAATCACCATGGATGACACTCCACAAGAAGCATCCAGCCACAACCCACTCTTCTGCACACCACTCGAGTGAGGACACATTCTGAAAGCTTTTCCTTGTGCAAAAATGATGCATTTTATCATGCAAAAATGAAGCATTTTGAGGATTCCTTGAATGAAGAATGTGTATATGAACCACCGTCAAACAATACTCATATTCCAATGAGCTATCTAGCAACACAAGGAGCCAAGAGACTACCTATAGGATAAGGGAAAAGGCCAATAGATGAAGAAAGAGAGAAATGTCAACATGGAAATAGGTCAGAATATGTAAATGAAGAAGTAGGGCCATCTAAGCATGCTCCAAGAAATTAGAAGAACTATCGGCCAAGTTGTAGATCACAACGACCACAACCCAACATCCCTCCAAATACAAGAGCACCACGAAGACACCAAAAGAAAACAAGAGTCTTAGTGGAGATAAGGTATTATCAAAAGTCTGTGGAGCTTCTAATTCCATGAATGCCATTTGTACGAGTTGTGAAGGAAGAGCTCCAAAGATATTGTGCCGAACTTTGCATTCAAGGGATAGAAATTGAGGCAATCCAAGAGGCTACATTGTCTTATCTAATATAAATGTTGGAAGACTTTAGCTTGTGTGCTATCCATGCAAAGAGAGCACCAATGCAGCCTAAGGATATGCACCTAGCTAGAAGGATTAGAGGGAATAATCCTTAAGACTTCTAAACTCCCTTGATGAAATAATGTTTTCTATTATCCTAAATCATTAATACGATCTTCTTCTTATACATTTGTTCTCTAAAGTGTTTTTATGTTTATTTTTCTCTTTACTTTTTCAAAGTTTCTTTGCACATGAATATCACTTTTGTACACACCTTCTATGAAGTTCATCAGATGTTTATTGTATATGAAGTGTATATTTTGTGCTAAAAATGCTTCCAATGACCTAAAATTACCCAAAAAAAAGGTCTACCATAGAAACATGTAATTAGGCCCAATAAAAGTTTTGCAAGGCTCAATCCCGCATTTCTATGGTAGGCCTTTTTTCCATTATTCTTGGCCATAAAAGCATATATCATGTACACTAGAGCATATGGTATGCCATGTTGAAGGTGAATTTCATGCCAAGCACTTGTTGAAGAGAACAGTGACTTGATAAATGTTTACATGCACTTTTATCTATAGAAATGTACTCTTGGTCATTTAAAAAGGCCTAGGAGATGCAACAAAGCAACCACCATAGAAACAGGGGTATGTGCCAACATCTTTTTTGCCTTTTGTAGGCTTCTAAAACATTCATGCACTAGATACAATTCAAACAAACATTGATTTGACTATCAACACATACAAATCATATGTTGAGAAACAGCAAACACAATTGAATGCACATGGGAATTGGAAAGAAACATCATTTCTTAAATTTTTTTACAATTGATTTTGGCCTTGATCCTCTCCCCTACATTCTTTCTTCTTAGGAAAGATTTGGGCAATTGGTAGGTCAAAATAGAGTGAGATATTACATGAGAGTCTATCAATCCAAGATCGAAAGCAATTCCTGTTTGTCCTTATATTTCCCCTCTAAAGTTAGCTCCTAAGGTAGTAAGGAAAAAGGACTTTCTTACCAAAATTACACAATTAGTCTCTTGCATTATTGTAGATAGGAACAAAAGTTTACTCAATTCCTTCAAGCACCAAATCATCAAGTGTTCTTGAGGGGAATAGTCCTTGTGGACAATCACAAAATCTTCCTTTGGCAATTTTCCAATGTAGTTTCTCAACAATGTGCAATCACCATGGGCAACCCATTCACCAGCACTCCTTGCCACAAGCATGTCAACTTCAATAGCTTCCTACATAGAAATTTATTGACTACAAATATGAAACATAGGCAATCATAAAAGTCAATAGATAATTAGATATGGAAGCCTATCCTCATCCTCTTCTCTTCCTTGTGCATCTAGGGGAATTGACGACTGAGCCATGCAACGTTGTTCCACAAGTGGTGATGGTGCAAGCTTCTTCTCCAAAATTATTTCCCTTGTTGCAACCAAATCCTCTTCAGTGGCATTTTGATTAGCATGACTCAAAATCTCCTTAGGCACCAAGGAGACAATGTCTATGGCTGAATCACCAAATGGAATACTTGATTTTTCAATTAGTTAATAAGAGTTTTGCATGGGAACATCAAATATCAAACAAAAAATGTCAAGGCAACCAAATGCCTTCCCAATATCATGTATGAATAAAAATTTTCTCCATCTACAAGCACAATGGAAAAAATTTCCGTCTCTACCTCTAGTAGAGTGATCTCCAGGGGCTTCAAGTTGGAGGGTTGATGCTCATTTGAAGTATGAACTCCAGTTAATTTGGCCACAGAACCATGTGGAAATTCTCTACCTATTTTATCACTGTCTTCTAATAAGTTGAGAGATTCTGGTTGTGGTTCCTTTATCATATCATCTACAAAACCCCCAATACAAGATGGGGTAGTTCCATGGGTGTACATTCAAAATCCTCAATGATGATAAAGATTTTTGAAGCATTATAAGATATATATTTATTTCCCATCTTTCTATTTTTATTGTAATGTTTGATTATTGGCATTGTGTCATCTAACAAGTGCACTACATCCTCAACAATAGCCATTGAATGCTTGCGAGACTTCGCAAAGGCCTCATCTCCTTTACATGTATAAAAGTAGGTCACACGAGATCCATTTCCCTCATATGGTGGAATATCAATGGAGAATCATAGTATTGAGCACTTTAAAGTTCATGGTTAGAGTCCCTTCAAGATTAAAGACTCTATAGACTAGTTCATACAAATCCATAGGACCTTTGTAGTCTGTTCTATCCAAAATCCATAGACTAGTTCATACAAATCCATAGGACCTTTGTAGTCTGTTCTAGTTCATACAAAGCCATTGCATGTGGGTGTTTTATTCTATATCCTTGAGAGAATATATAGCTCATAGTGAGTGCTATTGTGAGAAATGACAACATCCAACCTATTTTAATAGTGGATTGAAGTTTTTAAAGTGGGCAGGGCCTACTTTTAAAAGTTAAAAATAAAATAGTGAAAGTTAAAAAATGATCACTCGTTGATAAATAAATGAACAAAACACCAAAAAATATCAAGATTTTTTCATTATAGTAAATTTTTAAACATTCATTATAAGAAAGAACATGAACAACCATATTGCCAAGTAGTTACGATAGAGTTTTGACAATCCAAAAGTTCTAAAATTATGATTGCAAATAAAAACGTATATACAATCTCTATCATATATTACTTCTCCTGATTTTTACAAATGCAAAAAACCATTAGGTAGAAGGACTAGGACCAAAAAAGTGGCATTCTACACTACAATCATTAGGTTTCAAAAGATCTACGAAAATGAGAGTTCATTTCCATCTTTACTTCAATCCCCATGGACTTTCATTTTATATTCTAGTCTCCATCAAACTTATAGCCAATTTTAAAAGAAATGAAATTATAGAACAAAAATTCCACCGATTTTACACAGATATATGTCACCTTTTGTAAATCCTTCCATCAAACCTTTTGTCACCGATTTTACACAGATATATGTCACCTTTTGTAAATCCTTCCATCAAACCTCATTTTTCACCTAGAAGTTCTTCCACTTGGCCATATATCTTTACACATTAAATTTTGTTCCTCCAATCTGGTGAAGGAACAAGACAGGTTGACACGTTTCTTGGGGTGGCACAATCTAGTGATAACTAGATCCTTGTGTTTCTCCCAATCTACTTCACTAGAGGAAATTGTTAAATTATCAAACATAGTAACAACCTTCTATGCTAATTCAGTGAATTACAGATCAAACAAACTATCAAAATGCATCAGTTAGAGAGTTACTTAATCACTCATTGTTACTCCCACACAGAAAAATTAACTTACTACACCACACCGAACAAAAAAACTAAGTTGGCACAATAGAATTGATAAAGTGTCCTTCTCTACATAAAAGACCAGACAACCCGACATATCCAGTGCTTGTCTTCTTGACAAATTATCTATGCTCACATATAGAACGTTGTCAAACATTGTTCCCTAGGGAACACTCCATGTGTCTGTGGAACAAGGGCTAGACATAGCCAAGGTCCTAAGCTTAGGGGATAACCTAAGGTATTTGATAGTAATGTGGATGAGTGTTGCATGATGGCCACATGGCTGCACTAGATCATTCCAAATCATTGCTATTTTTAGAATACAAGAGGATATAAAGGATGGGAGGAGAGTTGCACACACATCATTTGCAATTCTTTCTTTGCATTTGCTAGTTCTCACACTTGGTATTAGAGCTAAATTTAGAAGAGTTCTTGGGGATTTTGTTTCACATCAAATATTCTTCTCTTCACTGCCTCGAGAATGGAATCAAGTCTGATCATCATGCTCAGAGAAGAGGCCACCATCGTGTGAGAAGGAGCCATCAGAGTGGAAAGCTCAAAGCAAAAGAAGGGGCTCAAGGTTGTTTGTCAACATGGACTCGACACCCAAGACCATTCGTGATTTGTTGAGAGTAGCACAAACACTACCCCCATGGCTTTTGAGTTGCCTTAGGGAGGATACGTCTTACCTCTCTCTTCCTGTCTTGTGTTGAAGATAAGTAAACTCTAAAGCTCCATATAAAGGGCACTAAACTCCATGTTTCTCTATGTGGGATAAAACAACATGCTCTAGGCTGAAGAGAGACAAATTTCAAGCTGTTTTTGTGAATCCATAGCCTAAGCTTACCTATTTAGCCAATTTAGACACCTACCCTCACTCTTTTGGACATATCTTGGTCAATTGAGATTCAAATTAAAAAATGCTTGTTGGTGTGATTGGTCTCTAAGAGATCTTTCCAAAGAGTGGTCATAAGCCACTTTTTGGATTCAGTTTCAACCTTCCTCAGTGCTTTGATTATGGTTTTTTTCATCAACAATCCCTATTTGAGCACTTCATTGACACAGCTACCATCAGAAGATTCTTGGAAAGGCAAAGGGAAGAAGTGTGGACCATCTTCATCACCAACATCCACCTGCATATCAACGTTTGGACCTTTAGAGGCTTGTGACCTTCGTTGCCACTTATTTATCTTAGGTATATATAGAGCATACAACTTAAAAGAAAAGCATAAAAACAAAAAATAAAAAAGCCATATCCTAGCTTAGAATGAGGACCATCGTCACCTAATAGGACTCATACACTCAAGAAAGAGCACACCATAGATCCCATTCAGACAATGAGTGCTAGGATCGCCCATCTAGAGAGTGCACTTCACGACATCTTGTAACATGGTTCTAAGAAAGAGGAAGTGTTTGTTATTGATCTTTGGAGTTGTCCTCTCCAATCATTTAGCATAAAGAATTAACAAGTCATCTTTATTTTGTCAATCTTGGAAGTATTCAAGAGACCACAACCCCTTCTAGATGATAGAATCCAAGAAATAAGAGAATAATGGCTGGATTTCTGAGAATTGTGAAAATGAAGAGGAATTTCTAGGGTTTGGATTATCTTGAGCAAATCTCCACCATTTTCCACAATCTTGGTGTCTAATACATGCTATTTTCTCAGCAGAACAGAATTATGAAGTCAAAACTCAAAAATATTACCTGTACCATACAGACGAGACAATCGTGATTCTGTGGAAACAGACGATTTTCATCTCCAGCACCTCTCTTCATCAATTTATCACTCAACACATCAATATTCAGCTCTCTTCATACACATTCAATAGAATAACACAATAGAAGCTCACAAATCGCCATGGATACACAAAGAATAGACTCAACAAATCAATGAAACCACACAAAGAGGAGAAAACACGATTTTCAGCAGGAAACTCTCTCTATTCACTTGGATAGCATGTAAACAAATGATCAACCAACCCCCTCATAATAGAGGAAATTGTCTTATATACATTTTCCAGTGTCCCTTTTCACACTTGAATTTTGGTCCTTTCCTCTATTATTCTAAAAATATGCTATCTAGGAGTTTCCAAGAATTCCAGAAAAATTACATAAAATTATATTCTACATAAGGAAGACTCTTCCTTATTTTTACATCAGTTGCATAAATATTTTTACAAGTTTTTGTCATTTTACAATTATTTTTCATCCAAAATGCTTCAAAAAATACATCTTCTAACAGGAAGTGACACCTGAGACCGAGTTTCTAGGGATGCAAGTAGATGCTCCAGGAAAGAGATACCATGGCTCGACTAGTGCTAGGACTGATGATGTTGTTGAGCAGTGGCTTAACAAGTGGGAGAAGTGCTCTCATTTGTGCCATATCATGGACGATAAGCTTAAAATTTAGTAGGTCATGTATAATCTCATGGACATTGCCCATAGGTGGTGGTGCAAGATAGAACAAGAGAAGATAGAGCCCACAACTTGGGATTAGTTCAAGGTCTTAATCTATAAGAAGTTCATACCGCTTGATGAGAGGTCTAGGGCACCAGACACTTGGTTCTTCATGAGTCAAAAGAATCAAAATGTTCAAGAGTACTTGGATAAGTACATAGAGGTACTTCTTAACGTACCAAATACTATCCTTGAGTTTCTTCAAGTCCACAAGTTTGTGTTGGGACTGACAGGAACCATTGGACCTTTGGTGAGGAAAGAGACATGTCAGTCCTCGGCACATGCCATGGAGATGGCTTTAGTATATGAGGATGGCCATAGGGGTAGGATCCCAAGGTCCAATGTCCAAGCTCCTCATGGACTAAGGTAAGGTGACCCTTCCACACATCTACTCCTGGCTTGATTAGTGGAAAACCTTATAGAGAGGCTAAGCAAGTGCATATGATCAGGACAATTTCAAGAGGTAAAAGGAAAGTGTCTGCTTTGGTTGAGAGGGCATAAAACAATTCTATTCTTACCCCTGAGTAGAAAGAGAAGTCAACGAAAGAGGGTTATGCTATGGGTGTCTAGAGCAACACCTTTTCAAGGAGTGTCCTAAGAAAAAGAAAATAGCAGCCATCATAGTTATTAATCCCACTTAGGCAGGTAGTGATGGAGATGAGGACTTTGAAAATTCCCCATCCTAGATATTATCTCCCATAGTGGCAATGATGGTCATGAAGAAGGTCCCTACTGTGGAAAACACTGTGCTTTCCCCAGTGGCACACAAAGGATATCAGTTTCTAGACATAGAACTCATTGTCATGAGGGGATTCGTGGTAGGATAGCCTATCAAGGTACTCTTTGACACTGGGTTGACACATAATGTGATTAGTTCTTGACTAGTCAAAAGGCTACATTTAGAGACTATGCAGGCAGATTATACCTACACAATAGAGTTAGCCAATGGGAAGGAAAGTGAGACATGGGATAGATGAGTTGTTGGTTTCCCCATTCAAATCAAGTCCTATGAGGATAGACTGGATTTTGAGATAGCTAGACTGGCACATTTGGATATATTCCTAAGTAAGAAGTGGAATGCTAGGAAATGACCAATCATTGACTTTGCTTCGCATGTGTGCTAGTTTGAGAATGAGGGGAGATGACTACTGATCTGTGGAGAGCCACATATCCAAAAGACATGATCAATAACTGTTGGAACAAATACATTACAAGCCTAAGTATTGGCTTGAGCTATAGGAAAAGTAATAAGAGAAGACAATGTATGGAAATCTAAGAGTTCACTTGTGAACTCACCCTTGTAATTGTTTGATCATTTACTTGATGTAAAAGTTAAAGGAATCAAAAGTAGTTGAGTCCACTTGATACAAATAGAGAGAGAAGCCACAAATTCTTGATTTGGAGGTTGGAGAATCATTCAATCTCTAAAAGTTAGGAAACTACTTTTAGGTGAGCAAGATTCAAATTCAAATCTTGGCTCCAAAACTCTCTATATATACATGGCACTTTAGTCGCACTTTTAGAGGCATTCATAAGCTAAGCTATATGCTATATCAAGTGTGGATAAAGGCACACACATGTATCTGTAAGTTCATTGTATTCTATAATCAGTATACATTCATATTTATGATCATACAAGTTCATATCTTCATGGTTTTGTGAGTCTACTGTTCACTCTTATGCTTCTCAGATTTTTCAGTCAGATTGTAGAGACAATTGCTCTCAGTATGGTGCATCATTTTCAATGACTTCACTTGTTAAAGTTTTCGTTCAGAGTCTAATATATGCTCACAAAATTGCATTGTTATTGTGGTTCTCAATCTTGAGTTATGCTTAGTTGAAGTTAACCCTGTCTGTTTATATTCACTTCTCTCCAGAATTTTGATTTATTTCAGTCAACTTGTCAGAGCAGGTTCTCTACGTGTACTTCATCAAATTGCATGATTCAAAAATTTCTGGATTGATCATACTGTATAGTATTAACATAAAAACTTTCATAATCATTGAATATTTGAATCTTGAGTTATGATCATTTTTATGCTCACTGGTCTAAGTACTATTGCAGCCCGTGAAAATCGAGATGATGTCATAACTTGGTAAACTTCATTCTCATTGTGTGATTCACTATTTCTGATGAGATTATTGTTGAAAGTTAGCTCTCTAAGTTAATTAGAGTTCCCCAAAAGGAATTAAGCTAATTGCTATTGTGCTCAGAGAATTATTCAAAACATTGGACATGTGTATGAATCAAAATAGCAAGTTTTTCACCTCTGAATTAATTCGAGCTCATCTGTTTTGATCTATCTTTTTGACATTGATCTTCCAAGGTACATAGGTTGTCTAACACATCCATTGGAAATCTAAAAGGGCCCAACACATACTCTTGGAGTTCATTTGGCTAGTGTAGATCAAGGATTTTGTAGCACCACTTCATCTTGAAACACATATCTATCCATCTCTTCACAGTGGTATTAGAGCAAAGAGGGTAGATGGATTTCCTTCATCAATTGAAAAATTGGATAGAGGTAATTACTCAGCTTGGTCATTAAGGATGGAAGATTATCTCCACGGTAGAAGTTTATATGGTTATATGGTTGGAGATGAAGTTATGCCAAGTTTCAGGAACAAAAGTCAACCAACAGAAGAACAACAAGAAAGATTGAGCACATGGTGCTCCAAGGATGCACTTTGCAAGGTCTTACCTCCTTAACTCTATCTCAGATTTTTTGTTGCCTCACAGTAGAAGTTGTAAGACATCACAGGAAGTGTGGGATGCAGTTGAAGCTTTCTTCTCTTCAAGTACCAAAGCTAGGAAGCATCAACTATGGCTGGATTTCACAACCCTCAAGAAGGATCCCAAACAAAATGTGACTGATTTTGTCACAAAGGTCAAGGACATTGCTGATCAATTGGGAAGCATTGGAGAGGTAATAGATGAAGAGCATATTGTAAGGCAAGTCATCAATGGATTGAAAGTAGATGTGTAAGGAATTGAACTCACGACCTCTTGGTTAGGAATGTGATGGGCTAACCACTTGCCCCAAAAGCCATGGTTGAGGATTACTTCCTAATCCTCTCTCTTAGGGTGTAGTTCAACCATCTCCTACCAGGATTATGTTACATTCTTCCCCCCTTGGTCGATCATTGTCCTCAATGATCTACTCTTGTATCTCTCTAGCCTCGGTGATCAGTCCCTTGAACTCCCTAGGTGCCCTTGAATTGATGTCCCTCAACCTCGCACAGTTTCTTGAACCTTGTTCGCAACCTTGGTCTCTTGAACCCTTGCTCTCAACCTTGGTGTCTTGAACCTTCTTGTTCGCAACCTTGGTGTCTCGAGCCCTTGTTCTCAACCTCAGTCTTGAACCTTGTTCTCACCCATGCTTGGTATCTTGAACACTCAATCAAGTGCCACCCAAGGATTTCCAAGGAATTCACACTTCCAAGCTAGCTTATTGGAAAGTCCGTTCCGAGAGCTTTCCAACGGTATATTACACACCTCAATCCGACCTACGGATTGAGAGATACACCCCAATCATTGTAAGGTCCATCCTTGAAACCGACGTGCGCACCTTCCACATTTCCTACCCTTTCACATGGAGGATGCCCAAGCGCCTTTTTTAGAGGCCATTGGGTCATTCCACCTTGCCCAAGCCTACTTCCTAGGCTCTGATACCAATGTAAGGAATTGAACTCACAACCTCTTGGTTAGGAATGTGATGGGCTAACCACTTGCCCCAAAAGCCATGGTTGAGGATTACTTCCTAATCCTCTCTCTTAGGGTGTAGTTCAACCATCTCCTACCAGGATTATGTTACAAGATGACAAGTGGGAAGCATTCACAACAGCTATGGACTTGTACATGGACATGCATGTACCTGATTTCAATACACTCATTGGACAATTACTCACTCAAGAGGCAAAGCTTATAAAAAATGGAGAAAGCTCTAAAGGTAGTCAATCTTCAGCTTTACATAATGATAAAAGCAAGTCCAAAGAAAAGAAAGAAGAGTCAAAGAGAGTGGATGATGAAGCAGGAACATATCTAGCTAACTATGCAGATAGAGGAAGACATAACATAGGTAGAGGAAGAGGAGGTAGACAAGGCAGGGGGAGATACCAAGACTCCAACTCATGTTCTATTTGTGGATTAACTAATCATACAACTGAAAATTACTTTAGTAATTCCAGGAATCAAAGAGGCAAAGGGTACAATAGAGGAAGTTATGGCTACTCAAGAGGAAGGTTCAACAATTATCATGGCATTTACAACAACTATAATCATTCAAACTATCAAGGAGGCTAAAAAGGAAGGAGAGACTTCAATAACTACACAAAAGACTCTAACAAAGAGGATTCATTATTAATCGTGAATATGGCTATGCCATAAGGTAAATTTGATGAGCATGTTTTCTACATAGATTCAAGTTGTTCAAATCATGTGGCAAGAAATGTGGCCCTCCTATTAGATTTAGAAGATCCAAGGAACAAGCATGAGGTACAAATATGAGATGATACAAGACATCTTGTGGAGAAAATAGGAAATGTCAAAGCACCTGATGGAAACATCAACCTACTCAGTAAGGTACTCTATGTCCCTACGATTACAAAGAATTTGATAAGTGTTGGGAAAATAGTAGAAAAAGGATTGCAAGTTAGGTTCACAAGAGGAGGAGCATATGTGGAAGACCCTAGCCAAGGGTTCATAAGAATAGCAAAGGGAGAAAAAACAAGTAGATTATTCACTTTTGAGTTGCAAGACACAAGGAACATAGCTCTCTTCAACTATGGTAATAAAAAACTCATAGAACTAGAGGTATGGCACAAGATATTGGCACATATTGGTGAAAGATCATTAAAGCAAATTTGTAGCGACAAAAGTGTACTTGGACTCCCTAACTTGTCAAAAAAACACATGATTTTTAAGTGCAGTGCATGTCAATTTGGAAAGTCTCACATGTTACCATTCATGAAGAAAGGTTATATGCATGGAGATCTCTTGGAGTTGGTTCATGCATATGTATGGGGACCTAGCAAGGATGCTTCAATATCTGGATCAAGGTATTGTATCTCCTTTATTGATGATTACAGTAGATGGACTATCCTATTCTTTATGAAACACAAAGATGAAGTTTTTTCATGCTTCAAAAGATATTTGGCTCTTGTGGAGAATCAAATAGGTAAATCACTAAAAAGGCTAAGGTCAGATGGAGGGGGAGAATACTTCTCCCATGAATTTGATTCTTTTCTTCAAGAAAGAGGAATCAAAAGAGAGGTAACTACAAGGTATACTCTTGAGCAAAATGGAGTGGCAGAAAGGAGGAATAGGACAATTGTTGAAGTTGCAAGGTCCATGTTAAATGAAAAGCATTTGCCTAATTATCTATGGGTTGCTTGATGGGATGACTCCATATGAGGCTTGGAATGGAAGAAGACCTAGCTTAGATCATTGTAAAATTTTTGGATGTATTGCTTTTGCTCATGTTCCTTCATAGGTAAGAGGCAAGATGGATCCAAAGGTAGAAAGGTGTGTATTTATTGGATATGACAAAAATCAAAAGGGTTACAGGTTATACAACCCTACCAAAAAAGGATTCTTGGTAAGCACAGATATAGTTTTTGATGAGAACAATTCATGGTATGAAGATTCATGCAAGAAGGTCAAATTGCCATATAACCTTGAAGAAGATTTTCCAAAGCTTGGCAGAGAACATCAACCAAAGATTGAAGAACAAAATACTTCAAAAGATGATGAAGAAACTCAGATGGAAAAATTCAAACCATGGAAGTCTAAAGGTAAAGCAAAATTGCAGGAACTAGGAAATGAGGTAGAATCATCACAACATGGCTTAAGAAGATCTATAAGGGAAAGAAGAAAACCAGAAATGTATGAGTTTGACACCTCATTAGTAACTAAACATTCTATTTACATAGCACATGACATAAATGAAGAGGAGCCATCATCCTTTGAAGAGGCCAAAGCAAAATCAGAATGGAAGCATGCAATGAAGGAAGAAATTGAAGCACTTGAGGAAAACAACACTTGGGATTCGGTGCCCAAGATTTCATCTATGAAGGTAATAGGCTCAAGATGGGTCTATAAACACAAGAATAATTTTGATGGTTCCATTAATAGGTATAAGGCAAGGCTTGTATCAAAAGGCTTTGCACAAACTCAATGAATTGATTATGAGGACACCTTCTCTCTTGTGGCAAAGATGCCTACTATTAGGGTTTTTCTTAGTATTGCCTCTTCCAAGAATTGGAAGATACTTAAACTAGATGTAAAGAATGCATTCTTGAATGGTTGGATAACAGAAGAGGTATATATGGCACAACCACCTAGTTTTAAGAATCAAGTTTATCCTCATTATGTGTGTAAATTGTATGGTCTCAAGCAAGCCCCAAGAGCTTGGAATTTCAGACTTGTTTCATTCTTGCAGGAGAAAGGTTTTCAACCAAGCAAGGCAGATCCTTCACTCTTTATTGAAAAGAGTAACTCTAAGGTCATCTACTATGTGTATATGTAGATGATATTATATTGACAGGAAATGATGGAGATGGTATGAAGAAGATCAAAGATCATATAAGAGAAGAATTCAAGATAAGTGATTTAGGATCACTTACCTACTTCCTAGGTTTGGAAGTTGTCTATAAAGATCATGGTTTATTTCTCAATCAAAGGAAATATATCAAGGATATGTTAGCAAAATTCAAGATGGAGGATTGTAAAATTGCAGGTACTCCAATGGAGGTCAACCATAAATTGAGCTCACATGAAGGTGAACTCATAGAGGACATCACATCATCTCAAAGCCTTGTGGGTAATCTCAACTATGCCACATTGACAAGGGTAGATATATGCTATAGTGTGAGTGTGCTAAGTCACTTCATGCACACCAAGGAAACCACACATGGATGCTGCTAAGAGGATACTCAAATATCTCAAAGGAACCATAAATGAAGGACTTTAGTATCCTTATGTATCTGATTTAGGGTTGAAGCTATTTTTTGCTGCAGATTAGGCTGGCTCCAAAGAAGATAGAAGGAGCACTTTAGGTTATCTTACCTTTGTAGGTTCAAAGCTTATTTCATGTTCATCCAAGAAGCAACCCAGAATTGCTCTCTCTTCTACTGAAGCTGATTACAGAGGTCTTGCCATAGCTACACAAGAAGCTATGTGGATGAAGACATTATTCAAGGATCTTGGATTGGAGTTTGGAACTCTAACTATTTTTGGTGACAACATGAGTTCTATTTAGCTGCTAACCCTATTTTTCATTGAAGTTCATTATCACTATGTAAGAGAAAAGGTTATAAGCAAAGAGATTCAGATATCATATGTGTCCACTCATCAACAATGTGCAGATATTTTGACCAAAGCATTGGATGGTACAAAACTTTGCAAATTCAAGGCTATGATTGGATTGCAGGTTATTCTTGAAGATTGAAGACCTCAAGCATACTTGGATTGAGGGGGAACTGTTGGAACAAAGCCATTACAAGCCTAAGTATTGGCTTGAGTTCTAGGAAAATTAGTAAGAGAAGACAATGTATGGAAATCTAAGAGTTCACTTGTGAACTCAGCCTTGTAATTGTTTGATCATTTACTTGATGTAAAAGTTAAAGGAATCAAAAGTGGTTAAGTCCACTTGATACAAATCGAAAGAGAAACCACAAATTCCTGATTTGGAGGTTGGAGAATCAATCAATCTCTAAAAGTTAGGAAACTACTTTTAGGTGAGCAAGATTCAAATTCAAATCTTGGCTCAAAAACTCTCTATATATCCATGGTAGTTTAGTCGCACTTTTAGAGGCATCCATAAGCTGAGCTATATGCTATATCAAGTGTGGATACAAGGCACACACATGTATCTGTAAGTTCATTGTATTCTACAATCAATATACATTCATATTTATGATCATACAAGTTCATATCTTCATGGTTTTGTGAGTCTACTGTTCACTGTTATGCTTCTCAGATTTTTGAGTCAGATTGCAGAGCTAATTTCTTCTAGTATGGTGCATCATTCTGAATGCTTTAACTTTCTAAAGTTATCTTTTAGAGTCTACTATATGCTCACAAAATTGCATTGCTATTGGAGTTCTCAATCTTGAGTTATGTTCAGTTGAAGTTAACCCTATCTGTTTATATTCACTTCTCTGTAGATTTTTTTTTTAATAGTCATCTTGTGAGAGCTGGTTCTCCATGTGTAATTCATCAAATTGCATGATTCAAAGCTTGTTGAATTCATCATACTATTTGGTATCTGAATGAAAAATTTCTGAATCATTGAATATTTGAATTGTGAGTTATGATCATTTTTCTTCTCACTGGTCTAAGTACTATTGCAGCCTGTGAAAATCGAGATGATATCATAACTTGTTATACTTCATTCTCATTGTGTGATTCACTATTTTTTATGAGATTAATCTTGAAAGTTAGCTCTCTAAGCTACTTAGAGTTCCCCAAAAGAAATTAAGCTAATTGCTGCTATGCTCAGAGAATTATTCAAAACCCTAGATAGGTGTATGAATCAAAATAACAAGTTTTTCACCTCTGAATTAATTCGAGCTCATCTGTTTTGGTCTATCCTTTTGAGATTGATCTTCCAAGGTACATAGGGTGTATAACACATCCATTGGCAAGCTAAGAGGTTCCACCACATACTCATGGAGTTCATTTGGCTGGTGTAGATCAAGGATTTTGCAGCACCACTTCATCTTGAAACACATATCTATCCATCTCTTCACAATAACTACTACCAAGTTGCTCATCATTTGTTATGATGGATTCATGCAATCATGGAAACTCTAGTTGGAAGGCTCAATCACTTTTAGAGAAAATAAGAGTAGAATTCCAAGAGTAGAAATTAAGCTAATTGCTGCTGTGCTTAGAGAATTATTCAAAATACTAGACAGGTGTATGAATCAAAATAGCAAGTTTTTCACCTCTGAATTAATTCGAGCTCATCTATTTTGATCTATCCTTTTGAGATTGATCTTCCAAGGTACATATTGTGTATAACGCCTCCATTGGCAAGCTAAGGGGGCCCACCACATACTCATGGAGTTCATTTGGCTGGTGTAGATCAAGGATTTTGCAGCACCACTTCATCTTGAAACACATATCTATCCATCTCTTCACAATAACCACTACCAAGTTGCTCATCATTTGTTATGATGGATTCATGCAGTCATGGAAACTCTAGTTGGAAGGCTCAATCACTTTTAGAGAAAATAAGAGTAGAATTCGAAGAGTTATTCTTGAAATAATTACCTTCAAGTTTGCACCATTGCAAGAACATTGAGCATAGAATCGACTTAGTACCAAGAGCAAGTTTGACAGCTCTGCCACCATTTTGAATGACTTTGCAGGAGGAGAATGAAGTCCTCAAAGTTCTAGATGAGTACCTACAAAAAGGGCTGATTAGACCCAGCTATTCACCCTTTGCTGCACCAACTCTTCTCATGAAGAAGAAAGATGGGTCTTATAGGATGTGCATTGACTATTGAGTACTCAACAAGATTACCATCAAGCACAAAAATCCCATGACTAAGATGTTGAGATATCAAGCTCAATATGTGATGATCCAAGGAGACACGCATCAATTTTTCATTTCTCTGACATGTATAGTGGTCACACCGGTATATGTCAGGGTTACTTCATTGAGCTTTTGTTAGAAGAAGTATTTTTGATGGAAAAATAGTTGTAAAATGCCAAAAAATTGTAAAAATATTTATGCAAATGATGTAAAAATGAGGAAGAGTCTTCCTCATGTAGATTATAATCATATGTATTTTTTCTAGAATTTTTGGAAACTCCTAGATAGCATATTTTTAGATTAGAAGGGAAAAGGACCAAAATTCAAGTGTGAAAAGGGACACTTGAGAATGTATAGAAGACAATTTCCTCTATTTTGAGAGGGTTGGTTATTTGTATTTGATGCTATCCAAGCAAAGAGAAGAGTTTCCTGTAGAAAATCGTGATTCTTCCTTTTGTGTGAATTTCTTTGATTTGTTGAGTCTATTCTATGTGTATCCATGGAATTTGTAAGCTTCTATTGTGCCTTTCTGATGAATGTGTATGAAGAGAGTTGATTCATGATGTGTTGAGTGAGAAATTGCTGAAGAATGATGCTGGAGATGGAAATCGTCAAATTTCACAGAATCGCTATTGTCTCGTCTGAGGATTACATGTATCATTTTTGAGATTTGACTTCATGATTGTGTTCTGCTAAGAAAATAACACACTTTAGACACCAAGATCATTGGAAATGATGTAGTATTGCTCAACATAATCAAAACCCTAGAAATTCCACTTCTCCTTCATTATTTCTCAGAAATCCAGCCAGTTTTCTCTTATTTCTTGGATTCTATCATCTAGAAGGGGTTGTGGTCTCTTGTATACTTCTAGTATTGATAAATATAAGATGTATTGTTGATTATTTATGCGAAAATGATTGGAGAGGACAACTCCAAAGGGTAACAACAAACATTTTTTGGCGTCGTTGCCGGGGAGTATAGCAAAAGCTTCATTGAAGTTGGACCTTGCTGGATCTTCTATTGTTGATGGTATTGAACACATTGAAAAGGTAATAATCTTTAATCAAGAAATGGAAACATGAAAAGGTAGGTTTCTTTGTTTGTCTTTTGGGAAAAGAAAGCAATAGATAGCCTTTTGAGAATAGAAGTGATGAAATTCTTGCAAATTGATAGTTGCTCTTATCATTTTTTATAAGTAAAGTGCAGGTGTGTGAAAAAAAACTAAATCAAGAGAGCTGAAGATAAGGTAAAATGTGTCTATCTTTGCATTTATAGAGTGCTTTTTGACCAAGTACCAAGCAAAATTGTTGATCTTGGGAAGATGACATGATTGCATTGAGGAAAGTCAAGTAAAGTAGCTAGATGCAAGTAGATAAGATCCATTTGTTAATCAAGGCAAAGCAATAATCTTGAGAAAAAGTTTATTTGCATCTTGAAAAGAAAATGTTTGAGTTTATCTTTCCAAAAATTGATATTTGCACTTCTTAGCACAATTTACTTTGGGAAGTTTTGCTCATGAATTGTTTTGATAGCAAAGCATAAAGGAGTATAACCAATCAGGGAACACAAGATCAATAGATCACTAAACAAGAAACCCTAAGTGAAGTGTTTACATTAATTTACGGCAAAATACTAAAAAAATTCATAAAATTCATTAAAACATTCAATTAAAATTATTTTTTCTTAGGAAGATGGACTGAAGGGTTATTGATAAGAGTAAAGGGGAACAAGTGGAAAGAAAATTCCAAAAATGAAAAAAAATTGGAAGTTCAGAAAAACACGATTCTCTTCATAGAATCACTAATTTTTGTTAATGGTGTAAAATTGCAGGTGACAAGTGACTTGGAGTTGGTGAAGAATCTTGAAGAGGATTAAGAGGAAAGAAGACTCAAAATTGCAAAAAACAGGAAGTACAGAAAAAATACAATTCTCTGCACAGGATCGCGATTCTCTGTAAAATGAAAAAATCTAAATTATGGTGCATAATTGGGTTTTGAGGTAGGTAATTGTAAAAGGCTTCACTAAGTTGAGTAAGTGAAGAAAATAAAATAAAATAAAAAAATCAGTGAGGATTGAGCATCAAGTGGGTAAAGTGGAAATCAAGTACAGAATTGCGATTTTCATCAGTAGGATAAAGGGAGAAACTTGTGATGAAAAGTTAGGAATTGGGACTTAACATCATAAAATCATCAAGGATAAAAATTTGAACAAGTGAAAAGTGAAGATTTTGAAAATATTGAACAAAATCGCGATTGTGTGAAATCTATAAAACCTTGGAATCTCAGAAGAAAACTCATTTGAGTGAGGAAGAGAGAGAGTGAGAGTGGACAAAATTGCGACTTTCTGCAAACACGAGCTTTTGGACATTTTCTGATCAAGCAAGCAAGGTAAGGATTTCCTAATAAATTTTTGAATTATCTCAAGTTCTTATGTTATGGTTAGAACACAAAAACTTAAAAATCAGTAAAATCACGGAATCACGACTTTTAGAATTTTGAATTTTACAACGAAAAAATAATAATTTTGTTAAAGCTCTTTTATTGCATGCTAAAATTTTAAATAGGCGAATCTTTTTTGAGAAACAAAAATTCAAAAATAAGCAACCTAAAATTTTCAAAAATCTGCACAGAATCACGATTCTGTAGTCAAACACAAAATCGTGATTCTCTGAAATAAAACACAAAATCGCAATTCCTAGAGCACGATTTTCATAAGAAAATCGTGTTTTCTAACGATTGTGAGCAATCACGATCGCCTGGGAACAGAATCGTGAAAAACACGATTCTCATCACAGAATCGTGAAAAACATGATTCTCTCCACAGAATCGTGGAAAACATGATTCTCATCACAGAATCGTGGAAAACACGATTCTCACCACAGAATCGTGGAAAACACGATTCTCTCCACAGAATCGTGAAAAACACGATTCTCATCATAGAATCGTGAAAAACATGATTCTCACCACAGAATCGTGGAAAACACGATTCTCTCCACAGAATCGTGGAAAACACGATTCTCACCACATAATCGTGGAAAACACGATTCTCACCACAAAATCATGGAAAACACGATTCTCACCACAGAATTGTGAAAAACACGATTCTCATCACAGAATCGTGAAAAACACGATTCTCATCACAAAATCGTGGAAAACACGATTCTCTCCACAGAATCGAGAAACTAATTGAATGATCCTTAGGTCTAGTAATAAATTGTACACACATTCTAAGCAAGAGCTAGGAAAGAAAGAGGTAGAGTCAGTAATAGGAGAATTGCAAGAAAAAGATTTAGGGCAAGAAATTAATATGGAGAATTTAAATGAAACCAATGAATCCTTTGAAGCTGGTGATTATAGAAACATTCTCAAATACATGTATACAAACAGGTTTGGAACCTATGTGTATCAGGGTGGAATGCATAAGTTTCTCATCAGATTGAGAAACTTAGAGGTTCCCCTAGATATAACACCAGTAGCACAATTCAAGGATGGTAGATATGAGGATAGGCAGGGATGTGTATACATCTTCTCACAAGACCCAGAAAATTCTAATGATCTAGGGCAATGTGCAGACAAGAGACCTTGGGAACAGAACCTAGGCCAATCAGACTTGCCAAGACCACATGAAACTCACAATAATAGTGAACAACAACAAGGTAGGAGAACACATACTTCCCCAAATCCTTTTGAAAAAGAAGCAGAAGGAGAAGAATACATCATTGGCAAAATCAGGGTAGAATGCTTAGACCCTATCAAGTAGCCAAATGCATGAAAAATCAAATTGAAGGATATTCTGATCCTCATGCCCATGCTGCAGAATTTAGACAATTAATTAGAGCAGAAGAAGTAGAGGATTACAAAGTCCAGTTTGAGGCATTTGGTCTAACCCTAACAAGACCTGCATTATCCTGGTTCATTCCCTTGAGAAAGGAAATGTACCCAGAGATTGAATCCTTCCTTGAAGCCTTCATAGGGGAGTTCTAAAAAACTGGAATAAAACATAACACAGCTACCTTGATACATAGCTTTAAACAGCAAAAAGATGAAAATGTGAGAGAGGCAGCCAGGAGATTCAAACAATATATTGATAGATGTCCCACAGAGGAGGTACCATCCATGGCAAGACAAGTATCCCTATTCATAGAAGGATTGAGAAGTGCCCAATTGAGAACCTTGGTGTATTATAGAAGGTGTCCAAACCTAGGAGCATGTGTTAAAGAAGCAATAGACTTAGAGGATAACCGGGGACAAGATCTATTAGCATTTGATCAATCAAGAACAAATGAAGATAAAATCCCACCAACAGAAGAATTAGCACAAGCAATTGCCAAAGCTCTAGAAGTTAGCACCAAGACAAATCTGATAAACACCAGGATAACTATAAATAAGAAATTCTATAACTGTGGAGAAAATCATTTGGTACAACAATGTCCCTATCAAAAACCACAACATTTACAAGATAGGAAAACACTCAAATACTGTACACTAGAAAGAAAATGGACAAATCATACCAGAGAAGAATGCTTTTACAATAAACAACCCATTAAGGAGAGAGAATATGCAAACCAAAGAGAATCTGGATTTATTGAGCAACCAAGACCTGTACTTGGGCAACAAGCTCCGTTACCAACAAATGTGGTACCAGTCAAATACACACCAATAGAAGAGGGAAATTCAAGAATAAGATCACCATACAAAGAAGATTATCATTGAAATGAAGGATATCAGGAAGAGTGGGAAGGATATGAGCTGAGAGAACTAGAAGTGCACACACTAGACTTGGGAAATGGGAGAATTGAAATGGATACAGCTACATTCATGTATATAACCAATAATTACATGTCTAATCAGAGACCTCGGTTCAAAGGAAGTCAAAAAATAACTTGTTATAGATATGCAGGGGAACATTTCATTAGAGACTGTCCACAACCGCCCACACTAAGAGTAGAAGGAGCCTATTGCAAGGATTGTGGCAGGGAACATTTAATTAAGGATTGTCCAAGAAATCCTCAAAAACAACAAAAGACATCTAATAACATACCATTAAAAACAGTCAACATCATGGAGCAAGAAGAATTGAGTGACCTTGACCAAGTAAATGTAAATGCTATAACAAGGGCACAAGCTAAACGACAGGAAACAACTAAGGAACAAAATAAGAATTCAATTTCAAAGGAGAAGAAAAACAGACAAAAAGGGAGATGGGAAAGGAAAATGAGAATGGGTAAAAGTCTGGAAGAAGAGAATATGGAACAGTCAAACCATAGTCCACCTCAAAAGACACAAACCCAGCCAGAGATAAGAAATTCACAGAGTCTAGACACCTTGATAAAAGCATACAAGGGGAGACTTCAAAAGGGACCAAATTCTACAGACCAGGTAATGGCTTATCCTATGCCGGATATAGAGCATGAAAGGATGCAAAAATGCAAACAAATCATACAAGAAGCACAACTCAAAATGGGGGAATTAGACAATTCTCAAACAGCAGTTGGGGAAACAAAGGCAACAATTGATCAAGAAGATAACTCACAAATTACATTCCAAGTAAATATAGACAAACAATGTACAATCTTATACCACACTACAATGGAGGAATTGGTAAAACAGAATCCTCACTTACAATACACAATGAAAAAATGGGAAGCAATACCAGAGAATTTTGATCCACAACCACAAGAATTGGAGGAATTGTGGTACATTCCTATTGATAAAATAGGAGGATATTGTGAAGGAGAAGAAGGAAACTCAACCCTGAAAATACAATTTGGTAAAAATCATGCCAAAGCTATATTGGATAGTGGATCAGGTGTGGCCATCATGACTAAACAAACTTGGGAAAGATGGGGAAAAAATAAAGTAATACCCACTAAAATGAGATTGCAACTTGCAGATGGACATATAGAAAAACCCCTAGGAATATGGGAAAAGGTGATTGTGGATATATGTGGAATAGAAATAGAGCATACTTTGGCCATAGTTGAATTTCCACAATCCACTTCATATGAAATTATCCTAGGAAGACCATTTATGAGACAAATGCAAATTGTGCAAGATTGGGGTAATGATTGCCTATACCTTTAGAGCAAAGGAAGGATAACCAGAGTGAATCTAAGAAATGGTCATTATTGTGACATATCCCCTCAAGAATGGTTCAAAATACATCAAAATCAGGACTTGAGTGAAGAATCAGAGTTGGAAGATCAGAATGAAACAGAATCATCAATATGGAAGTGCAATGTGTTAAGAAACCTTACAAATGGAAAAGGAAGATTAAGAAGAGAAGATTGTATAGAAGGGAGAAAATTACAAGATGAGAGCTATATACCACAAAAATTCAAAGATGAAGAATTTGAGCCTTATGGTTGGAACCAGATTTTAGCCACCATGGATCTAGCCAAAGATGAGTATGTGGGAGTGAGATTCCAAAATGAAGAAGGATATGATGTTTTTCACATAGGAATACAAATGATAAAGGTATCAGAAACAAAAGAGGACAAGGAAAAAGAAATGATACTGAAAAATGGAAAAACACAATATTTGGAAGAGGTAAAAGCTGCAGATGCAATAAAAGATAAAATCTCAGGCAAATATAGAAAAAACAAACACAAAGAAATAGAAAAAGATCAAGAGGATGGAAAAACTGAGAAAATGACAAACAAGGATCAACAATTTGATGTACCTGCAAATTTCAAGACTTATGAAGTAGAAGACAAACTACTTTTAAAAATGAAACCAAAGAGGGAAAAGAAAAGAGGAGAGGCATATGACAATGAGGAACAAACTAAAAAGGTAATGATCACCCAGGAAGAAGGGGAAGAAAGAAATATTGTAATAGCTGATGACATGACAAATCAAGAGGAGGAAGCATTAAGAAAACTGGCTAAGAGCTATAGGGATGTGTTTGCGTATAGCTACAAGGATTTAAAAGATATTTATCCTAAAATTTGTGAGCATAAGATTCCTATTACACCTGAGGCAAAGCCTAGCAAACAAAGACATTACACATTCAATGATAAATACTCTGCTAAAATAAAGGAAGAAATTGACAAGCTGCTGGCTGCCAATTTCATCTATGAGATTGAATACACAGAGTGGATATCTCCTATAGTTGTAGTTCCAAAAAAAAAATGGGAAACTTAGGGTATGCATTAACTTGAAAAAAGTGAATGCTGCAACTATAAGGGATAGCTACCCACTGACTATAACAGACCATCTTCTAGAAAGAGTTGTAGGGAAGGAGGTTTATAGTTTTTTAGATGGCTTTTCAGGATACAATCAGGTACCCATAGCTTTGGAAGACCAACATAAAATTGCCTTTTCCACAGAATGGGGAATTTATGCTTTTAGGGTTATGCCCTTTGGGTTAACTAATGCCCCAACAACTTTTCAAGGATTGATGTGTCATATCTTCAAAGAATTCTTGAGGAATGTAATGGAAATTTATGTGGATGATCTGTGTACTTTTTCATTAAAAAGACATGATCATTTGGAAGATTTGGAAAACATATTCAGGAAATGCAGAACATACAGAGTATGTTTAAATCCAGAGAAGTGTGTATTCTTTGTAAGACAAGGGAGAATGTTAGGCCACATAGTTTCCAAAAATGGAATCTCAACTAATGAGAAAAAAATTAAGGCCATAGTAGAACTTCCAAGACCAACAAATGTAAAGGAACTTCAAACTTTCATGGGACATTGCGGGCATTATAGAAAATTTGTACACAAGTTTGCTGATATAGCAAAACCTTTGTATGCTTTGATTACAAAGTTTGAGTGGACTAAAGAGTGTGACCAAGCTTTTGAGACTCTAAAAACTTGTTTGGTAACAGCACCAATTTTGAAAACACCCTAGTGGGATAAAATTTTCCATGTCCATGTGGATGCTTCAAATTATGCTTTGGGATGTGTGTTAGCACAACCAATAGAAGGGAGCAAGTTAGATTTCCCAGTTGCTTATGCTAGTAGGCAACTGAATTCAGTAGAGAAAAATTACACAACCACTGAGAGGGAAGGGTTGGGAATGATATTTGCTGTGAAAAAATATAGACATTACCTTTTGGCCAACAAGTTTAAATTTTTTGTGGATCACCAAGCTTTACTCTACTTAGTAAACAAACCTTGTCACACTGGTAGAATAGTCAGATGGTTTCTTTTATTGATGGAGTTTGAGTTTGAGGTGGTGGTCAGACAAGGAAAAACACATTTGAGAGCAGATCATTTGTCCAGGATCCAGGCTAAAGAACCAAGTTCACCTTTAGATGATGACCTGCCAGACACATATCTGTTCAAAGTAGAAAGTATTCCTGAATGGGCCATGAATTTAGTACCTTTGCTAACCATGGGACCTTGCAGAACATTTGGAAACAACACACATTTAGTATTACAAAGCAGGAATTTTATGCTGCTAGCTAGGCACTTGTATCACCTGAACCATACATGCATATTAGAATATTGTACTCCAAAAGAGGAGCAACAGGAATATCTGAGAAGAGCTCATTGTTGGAACCCTTGTACTCATGCTTCCATAGTAGTCACCCTAAGTAATCTCAATAGGATGGGAGTACATTGGCCTAATAAGATTCAAGATGTAACAAAATATGTTGCTAACTGCTGGGAATGCCAATCCTTGCAAAATTCAGAATTTATAACTCTATATTGGTTTCAGAAAAAGCAGAATGGAGTGAGAACATCATTGAGAAATTGAAAAGAAACAAGAAAGGAAGACAAGAAAGAGGAAGTGCAGACTCAAAGAATCTACAAATGATTTCCGAAGAGTATCAACTAATAGGAGATCAATTGTATAAGAGAGGGATGGATGGATATTTAAGAATTTTTGTTCCTGAAGATAGATATCTGGAAATGTTGGAGATGGCACATTCTGGAGTGGCAGGAGGACATTTCTCAAGTGATAGAACTGCTAAACTTATATTGTATTCTAGCTTTTGGTGGCCAACTCTGTTTCTTGATGCAAGAACATATGTAAAAAGATGTGACATTTATCAGAGGGTGAGTCAACCAAATAAAAGAGACAATATGCCATTAGTTCCATTAATCTCAGCAAGAGCATTTAGTAAATGGGGGTTGGATTTCATTGGACCCATACATCCTCCAACAAGACAATCCCATGTTGAATATATACTAGTAGCCACAGATTACCTGACCAAATGGGCAGAAGCCAAGGCTACAAAAAGAAATGATGCTCAGACTACTGCAAGATTTCTCTATGAATATATCATCACCAGATTCAGACTACCAATTGAATTGGTAAGTGATAGGGGAACTCATTTTTTGAATCAAACCATAGAAAACATAACTGAATATTTCATGATTAGTCATAGAAAGTCAGCCCCATATCACCCAGAAGCCAATGGGTTAGTAGAAAGTACTAATAAAGTACTTTGTACTGTACTGTCAAAATGGTAAGCACAAACAGGAATGATTGGGATTTACAACTTAATCATGTCCTATGGGCCTATAGAGTGGCATACAAAACTGCATTAGGAACCACTCCATTTAATTTGGTATATGGACAAAATGCAGTTCTACCTTTGGAATTCCTCATTCGAACACTAAAGGTGGGAAGTCAATACAAATGAACTGGACATGAATTAGCTGAAAGAGTGGTGGAATTGGAAAAACTGGGAGCTTCTAGACTCCAAGCAATCATGAGCATATATGCAGACAAGAAAAGACAAAAAGCTTATCATGATGTTCATATTAAAGAAAAAGACCTACAAGAAGGAGATTTAGTTTTGGCATACACAGTAAAGGAACATCAAAAGAAATTTCAGAAGAAAGGGCATGGACCATATATTATCAATCAGATCAGTAATAGTGGAGCTATTCAATTAGCTAACATAGATGGAGAAATCATGCCAAATTTCATAAGTGGATGTAGAGTAAAAAGGTATGATCTTCCATTAATTGTTTCTGAATGGAGAAGATTACATCAAGCTCAAAACAGGAAAAAAGAAGAGGAAAACATTAGAAAGTAGGCTCAATAGGAGGCAAAAGAAAGGATAAGAAAAATCAAAAATCTTAGAGAAGTCCTTTTGTGTGAAACACCTATAAAAGAAAGAGAACATTTGCCTATTATAACAATGAATTTTCAGGATGAGAAAATCAAGGTCTTGATAGACTCAGGTGCACAAGTAAACTTGATCAGTTCAACTTTGTTGAAAAAGTTTAACCTAAAAAGGACTTAAAGCAAAACCTCTATCAAAACTTTGGAAGGACAAATCATACAAAGCATGTCTTCACCTTCTATTGAAGTTAAGTTCAATGAAGAATATATGGAAATAGATTGTGAAGAATGGCCAGATCAATTGATGACTGAGAAATTGATTTTGGGACAACCATGGCTAAAGCAAGGTAAAGTAATTTTGGATTTTGTGAAAATGAAGCTTAAGTTGACAATAAATGACAAAAGGTTTTTAATGTTTTTATTGAGTAATGAAGAACAAGAAGATCAACAAGATATCCATGACCTAGACCTGGAAGGATTTACTTTTTCATTAGAAGACACATAGACATTACCAATATAATCACTTTATGATCAAGCTTCATTTAATCAAAACCAGGAAAAAATTGAAGGAGCAAGATTGTGAAGAGACAGAAGCAAGGTGGCAACTATGGCATAGTTAGAAGCATCAAGGCATCAGAACAAGAAGGATGTGGAAACAAAGTATACACAAGTCCTGCTCATCAAAACAAAATTCCAGAAAAAAATGGATATGGAAGCCAAAAAATTCCAAAAACAGCCTATCAGAAGGAGATGGGTTTTTCCCTAGAACAGGGTCAGCAAGGGTTAAATATTATTGGGTAAAAAAATCAGATTTGATTCAATGGAAAAAGACCATGAGTATCTGATATGCATTTAGGATTTTTTATAAGAAAACAGAATGCTACAGAAAAGAAATTATGACATCTTGGAAATTATGACAAATTGTTCTACCTTATCCTTTATTCTAAGAAGAGAAATAGGAGGGGAAGAAAGGAAGTGGAGGAAATTATTATTAAAAAAAATGAGGAAATTATTATTAAAAATAAAAAAAAAGAGAGAAAAGAAGAAAAAAATAAGAAAAAATAAAATATTTAAAAAAAAGAGAGAAAGAAAGAGAGAAAAATTATCCATTTTTCTTTTATAAGTTATACAGCACAAAGCAAGATATAGATAGAAGTGTAGCAGGTTTCTTTTTTTTTTTTTTTTTTTCAATTCCCTTCAACTATTTATAGTTTTCAAATCTTTCCTTTCTTTATAAGAGCTGTCAAAAGAGAAGAGAGCACTAGACATCTTGCTACACATGTAATGATCACTTTAATTGAGTTTTTTGAGGAAGTCAAGATTTAATTGAGATTTTATTTTCATTCTTTTTTCATTTCATCTCAAAACAAATGTCATTTTTTATTTTTTGTGACTCATGTGGGTGGAGTTTTTCTTTTGTGTGATGCTATATTCTCTCCAGAATGGTGAATCCAAAGGAACTACCAATTCATGATTTCAAAGCAGAATCAATCACTCTATCTAGAGGACATTGGTTCTTGGACAGTGAAGCTATAGTAGAGGAGGTGGACCTGGAGTCTGATGAAGAGCAAGAAATTCCAGAAGCAGAGAAGGTAGTTAAGGAGCTCAAGGAAACTCTGGGTATTATTGGCCAACACATATTCACAATAGGAGTGGGAGGTTACAAGTACACTATGCTGTGTCAGGAGTTTTACAAATTCCAAAGAATTGCAGTCAATTACAAAAGATGGAAAGCAGTAGGAATACACAGGTTGTTGGATGAACCCATATTCTTTATACACTTTGAAAGAGTTGCACAAGTGATGAATAGTCTGTTGGAAGTTGGAAGGGGAAATTATGCATATTTTAGGTGTTCAGTCAAGGACAAGGAGAACAAAGAGGTGAACATCACGATAAAAGCAGAGCATATCAGGGAAGATCTTCAGTTTTACCAAATGGGAACTAAGTTGGATAATAGCTTTGTCAAGAAGAATAAAGAAACATATACAGGATATTCTAAGTTTCTTGATTTTAAGGGAAGAGAAAATGAGGAGTATGCCATCAGAATGTTTTTGCAATACTTCTGTTTTCCAAAACTATCTAGATACACCATGCCACACAAACCATTAACATTGATTATGTTCAACAATAAGGATAGAACTAAGCCTTTTGGGGTGATGGATGTAACTCCATATATACATGAGCAATTAAAGGAAGCAGCCAAACATTCGGAGCAAAAGAAGTATATGAATGGAGCCCAATTCTTAACTAGAATTATATATCATGTTCTATGGATGGAGGATCAATTACAACTGGCTCCAGAAGCTCAATACTTCAGAAGTCTGATGATAGGAATCAAAAGTCCTTCCAGGAAGATGGCTGTAAGAGAAGCAGAAGCCCAATCAAGCATGAGGGGAGCAGAAAGGAAAAGAAAAGGAATTTCAGAAAAAGTCATTCCAGTAAAGAAAAGAAGATTGGATCCAAGAAAAGTGGAGTTGGAATAGCTGGAAGCAGCTGAAGCAGGTACAGTCTTCAAATGACCCTCACCCACCTTAGACAAGTAAAGAGCAACTGAAGCTTCTCAGAAGCAGGTACAGTCTTCAAATGACCCTCACCCACCTCAGACAAGTAAAGAGCAGTTATATACCTATTTGACTCAAGGAAATAATAAAAGGGTAGTATATGAAATTTTCTTCAGATTCTGAAAGTGATATTGAAAATTTCTTGTTGAAAAGTTTGAACTTATCAGTGCCGAGTACACCAAATGTGATAACACAAGTCTCTGAAAAAAATAAGACTTGAGTGAGAAGTCACAAGGAAAGCAAGTCCAAGAAGAAGCAGCAAAGCAGGTTAGTCCTGAAGAAGAGAGAAGGATATTGAAAGGTAAAGCAGTGATGATGGAAGAAGAGAGTGAAGTAAGGAAGGCATTCAGCCATGGATTAGTGGATTCAAGATTAAAGACAATATGGACAAAACCTTTACATCAAACCTATTTCAAATTGGATGAAGGGAAAGTAGAAGAAGAAAAAGAAGTTCAATTATGCAGTTCAACACATAAACAAAAAGATATAGATCAAATCAAGGAAATAGAAGAAGTAGGGGAAAAGAAGAATGTTCAAGAAGTAGAAGAAGGAATTACAGAAAAACAGATAAATCAAAGCATAGGAGACATACTATATGATTTGAATCATCATGAAGAGTTCACAACTACACAAAATCAGGAACCAGAGGAAGATTTAGATCTCATGGATATAGATGAGCAAGAGGAAGGACAAAAGAAGAGAATGATTGTAAAGAAGAAAAGCAGATAGAAGTAAAACAAATGGGATTAGAAGCTGGGTTGGAAAGGATACCTAAAAACATAAGATCTGCCTGCAAGGTTATTGTGAGCAATATAGAACAGCTTAGATCATCAAGTAGAAACATGATCATATCAGGCATGGTAGCTGAATCTGAGTTTGTAAAAGGTAGCAGAATCATTAATGAGCAAAAGAAAGAAAAGAAACAGTTAGCAGAACAGTTGAGGATTGTGCAGGAGAAAAATGAGGAATTGACACACAGAATAATTTCCTTGGAAGAATTAGAGGTTGAACAACAAAACAAAATCCAATATCTTGAAGAAAAGTGTGCAAAACAGACAGAGCATAGTAGTAAAATGGAGATGGAGTTGAAGAAAATTGAAGGGAGATACAGAACCTTACAGAGTTCATATCAAATTATGGTCAAAGCAAATGAGGAAATAAACAAGTTATTAATGGAAGAAGGCCAGTTGAAGGAAGAAAGCAAGACTATTCAGGTGACACAGGATGAGAAGGAAGATCTGAACAAGGAAATTATGAGATTGCAAACAGAGTTGAAAGAAGCCAAGGAGTTGGAAAAACAAGCCAGTATACATGCTACTACTTCTATGAGGGGATATAATAAGTTACATATGGATATAGAAAAAGAGAGAAGTGATTGGCAGCTGAGTATGGAAAAGGAAAGAAATGAGTGGAAATCAGAAAGAGAGTTATGGACCTCCCAAAATAGAAGTTTAATGTTGACAATAGAAGAACTACAGAAAAAATTGGAAAAACCACAAACTCAGGTGGAAGATCTGGTAGAGACTACACAAGCAGAAGAATATGAAGTAGGAGATGATGACAAAACCCAACATGGTGGTGAAAAAGACAACAAAGCACCAGTAGAAGAGTATTCAGAAGAGTTTGTTCAGAAACTTCTGACAGACAGAGAATCCAGAATGGAATTTATTAGAAATGATCATGGAAAGCATTAAAAACTATCAGTTGGCAAGGGTGGGATTACCTCCAAACAAGTATTTAGAATATGAAGAAGATATCAATGTGACAAAGGAGTTATTTGAAAAAGCCAATCCCAAATGGAGAAATAGGTGGTTGGATGCTAATAAAGAATGCAGAAAAATATGGAAAGAAGCACCAATACAGTTTAAAATCAATCTAGCATATTGTCCAGTAGCAAGGAGAAGGGATTGGACAGTCTTTTGGGAAAGAAGGAAGGAGGGACAGATGCCATCAAAATGGTTGAATTTTCCAAAGATAGCAGGCCCAAAGGCAGGAACATGGCCAACAAAGAAGTATATGGTTGACTCAGCAGAGTCTGTCATATCTACATACAAAGATGTCAATGATCCAACATGTATTTTACTAAACAGAGTAATGAGACTCATATTAGCATGTATAAAGACTTTTACAGATACAGATGTCAGAATTCTCAATTACATTGGCTTTAATTCACCAACTGATGCTTTATTATTTGATCTCAGTGAAACTCCAGACAGGATATGTTTGATGGCTTATTGTAGCAGAACAATATTTTTGGGTAGCCATTATCTTCAGATTTTTGAGGATGCATTTGATTATGGATTTTTTGAAAGAGAATCAGAGATATTTGGAAACTTGTCAGTAGTAACAAAGTCTCGACTCATTGCTTATGAAGCCGCATACACAGAATATTTGAAGAAAGATGTGATAGATAAACCAGAGGCTGCTGTGCAATGGAGAAAAGCATTATTTGAGATGGTAAACAACTTAAACATTACAGAAAGAAAAAGCCATGACCTATTGTCACAGATATATCAAAGGAAAAAGAAGTGAAGGAAGCATTCATGGTATATCAACAAGAATGTCTTTTGTCAGGAGCCAAAAGGTCTAGGAGGGGAAGAATGTTAGAAGAAGTATTTTTGATGGAAAAATAATTGTGAAGTGCCAAAAAATTGTAAAAATATTTATGCAAATGATGTAAAAATGAGGAAGAGTCTTCCTCATGTAGATTAGAATCATATGTATTTTTTCTAGAATTTTTGGAAACTCCTAGATAGCATACTTTTAGATTAGAATGGAAAAGGACCAAAATTCAAGTGTGAAAAGGGACACTTGAAAATGTATAAAAGACAATTTCCTCTATTTTGAGAGGGTTGGTTATTTGTATTTGATGCTATCCAAGCAAAGAGAGGAGTTTCCTGCAAAAAATCATGATTCTTCCTTTTGTGTGAATTTCTTTGATTTGTTGAGTCTATTCTATGTGTATCCATGGAATTTGTAAGCTTCTATTGTGCATTTCTGATGAATGTGTATGAAGAGAGTTGATTCATGATGTGTTGAGTGAGGTATCATTTTTTAGATTACAGATATCATTTTTTAGATTTGACTTCATGATTGTGTTCTACTGAGAAAATAACACACTTTAGACACCAAGATCATTGGAGATGATGTAGTATTGCTCAAGATAATCAAAACCCTAGAAATTCCTCTTCATCTTCATTATTTCTCACAAATCCAGCCAGTTTTCTCTTATTTCTTGGATTCTATCATCTAGAAGGGGCTGTGGTCTCTTGTATACTTCCAGGATTGACAAATATAAGATGTATTGTTGATTCTTTATGCTAAAATGATTGGAGAGGACAACTCCAAAGGGTAACAACAAACAGCTTTATTAGATTTATCTAGTGAGAGTGATGGCATATTTGTTCCTTGAAAGCTCACTCATTCACGGACATTAGGTTTTCCTTATGTACTGGTCTTTATATATTGCACTTGTTGTATTCTTGTTTTAGGTCATTCTTGTACATTCCTTTTTATGTAATAGAAGAAGGAGAAGAAGATTATTCTTCCTTGCCTCAATCTATGTGTGTGTGCTTCTTCTTGAGAGTGAGAGAGTGTGTAAGACCTCTCTTCCTTATGTCCTTCCTCGTGACATGGTATCAAAGCCAGTGTGGCTCTAGAGAGCTCGTAGAGAAGGCGACGGTGAAGAATATGTGGCAAGGCATGGAGAAAACGTGATTCACAAATGACCTCTGCTTGCTATGAAAATCGATGTGAAGTTTCAGAGCCATCTTGACCTCCATTTCGAGCCTAGAATCTGGGTCCCACATAAAAACTAGGTCAGGTTTAGAAACTATAACTTGTGCTATGTTCGACAACACTCATATATTCCAAATCCAAAATTTCAAGCGCTTCGGTGTACTCTTGATACAAAAAACTGTGTTTTTCTGAGATCAAACTGTCACGTCATAGTGCAACAGTGTTCAAGCAGAAATGCTGCTTGTAGTGTTTTGCAGTGTTGTGAATTGCTGCAGAAATGGCAAATGCAGATGGAATGAGTCAGCTTATGAGCAATAAGCTATACAAGAACAACTTCCATGCTTGGAGATTCAGAATGACAAATTTCCTAATGGGAAAAGGCTACTAGAAGTACATCGAAGGAGAGAACGAAAATGCTCCGTAGTTACCAAAGAGGAATCGAACTGCGAACCAGTTAAGAGCATATGAGAAATGGAATCCAGGATCATGAAAGGTAATGTATTGACTATCTGTTAGCATACAGGATAGCATGATTGGGCACATACAGGATGCCATTACTCCAAAAGAGGCTTGGAACAATTTGGTCACTATGTATGAGACTAATACAAAGGCATGGAAATTGGAACTCAAGAACAAGCTGCATTCATTGGAAAAGAAGAGCATGTCGATAAGTGACTACACTTTGAAAATCAAAAGCATATGTGAGTCACTTGCATCTATTGGCATGAATGTAGATGATGATGATAAGGTGGAAGTGTGCCTTCGTGGTTTAGGAGCTGCATATAAGTAGTTCAAAACATCTATACACACAAAATAAAATATACTGAATTTTGCTGTTTTGATTTCCATGCTGATTATTGAAGAAAAAAATCTTGGTGAGGATTCAAACTCCCAAGGAAAGCCCAATTCTGAACAGGTATTCTACTCTGGCAAAGGAAGAGGCAGAGGTACATGTTTTGAAAGTGGAAGAGGAAATAGTAACCAAGACCAAGGTCAACAACAGAATCATGCAAGAGGAAGAGGACAGATTCGAGGCAGGGGGAGCCAAAGAGGTCGCAAAAATTTCCAAAGAAATGATTTAGGTAATGATAGTAAAGGATGCTGGAATTGTGGTAAACTTAGACACTTTGAACATGCTTGCAGGTTGAAGGATCAAAATAACAGAACACAGCAAAACAACTATGCATCCACAAGTGCAGATGATTCTGAGAAGCTGTTCATGGTTCAACATCACATGATGAATAGGATTTCTACTGGTATTTGAAAATCGAATGATGATGTCTGGTATGTTGATTAAGGTGCTTCAAATCACATGACCAGTCATGCAGAATGGTTTAGTAGTTTGCAGAAGATGCGAGTTCCTGGATATGTTGAAACAGATGATGATACATCGCATCCTATCGAGCATACATGAAACATAACATTGTCTATGGAGGACGGGAAGGTAAAACATCTTGCTAATGTGCTGCATGTTCCAAACATAACAAAGAATCTGGTTTCTGTTGGACAAATGGTTGACTAGGGATTATAACTCAGGTTGAATGCTGATGGGTTATATGTAGAAGAATACAAACATGGTGGACCATTGATCGCTAAAGGAAACAAAGTGGGTAGGATGTTCACGTGAATGTGAAAGTTCTTGAAATCAATGCAGCCATGTTTGCAAAAGGTGCATGAGTTATTGTTGATATAGAGATCTAGCAAAAATGAATTAGACATGCAAATCTGCAAAGGTTGAAACTGATGCAGTCAAAGGAGATCGTTCATGGACTACAAAATTTCAAGGTTTCAGAGATGCAAAAGGTATGTGCAACATGTCAATTTGGTAAACAGTCAAGATCATCATTTCCACATGACAAGAATGTTAGTGAGAATGTGCTAGAAATAGTACATACAGATGTTTGGGGTCTTGCAAAGACCACATCTATGGGCGGTTGTAGGTTTTATGTTACTTTCATTGATGACCATATACGGAAAGTGTGGGTATATTTCATGAAAGAGAAGAGTGAGGTATTCACTCACTTCCAAAATTTTAAATCTATGGTGGAAAAGAAAACAGGGAAGTATAGTCAAACATTAAGATCTGATGGAGGAGGTGAATACATGTCAAATGAGTTCAACAATTTTCTTAAAAGTCATGGAATTCGACGTCAATTGTCATGTAGGTACACACCACAACAGAATGGTGTTGCTAAATGCAAAAATAGACATATTGCAGAAGTAGCAAGAGCCTTGATGGCTAAAAAGAATATGCCTCATTGTTATTGGGCACAAGTTGTGCATACGGCTGTATACATCATGAACAAAAATCCAACTGCTTCTCTACATCAAGTTACACCTAAAGAGAAGTTCACATGTAAAAAGCCAAACTTATCACATATGAAGGTTTTTGGCTGTATTGCATATGTACATGTTCCAGATGAGTTGAGGAAGAAGCTTGATCCAAAAGTAGAAAAATGTGTCCTCATTGGATACTCCCTTGAGCAAAAGAGATATACATGTCACAACCCACTCACGCGACAGGTGAAGGTGAGCAGAGATGTGGTATTTGATGAAATGTCAAGCTTCTATGCAGATGCCAAAGAAGGACTAAGTCTTGAACCAAATGACAAAGAAAATGCTGAAAAATCAAGTGCAGAATCTCAGGTTTTGAGTGGACCGGATGCATCACCAAGCAATAGTTCCAACTCAAATCCATGGAGTGGAAGATTACGTGGAAATTTTAGTCCAGAAAATTCATCAAATACATCGAAGAAAGGTAAAGAAAAGCTTTCTACTGGTCATAAACCATGTGTAGGTTTTGAAGACGTTGGTGGAGATTCAAGCGATTAAGAAAAGAGTCTTGATGAGGAACTTGGATTGCCCTCTGTGAAGACTCCACTAGTAAGAAAGGCATATGCAGATGATACAAGGAGAAGTGACCCACGACCAAGAAGATCTCGGAGGATGCAGAATTTTGTGCAACGATTCACATATGATAGTTACATGGCTCGTCATTGTGCCCACATGAAAAAGGTAATACAAGGTGCTGAACCTTCTTGCTTTGAAGATGCAATTGGAAATGGAGATTGGGAAAAAGCTATGGATGAGGAGAACTTCACTTTATGGGAATGATACATGGAAGCTAGTTCCATTGCCGCAAGGAAAGAAACCCATAGGCTGCGAATGGGTTTACAGGGTAAAGCATAATGCTGATGGTACCATAAGCAGGTATAAAGTACAATTGGTAGCTAAAGGATATGCATAGACATATGGCATTGATTATGAGGAAACATTCAACCCTATAGCTAAAATCTCTACTATCAGAACATTTGTTGCATTAGCTACAACAAAAGGATGGACTTTGCATCAGATGGATGTGAAGAATGCTTTCCTACATGGTGCATTACAAGAAGAAGCATACATGGACCAGCCACAAGGATATGAAGATTCAAAGCATCCATAATATGTTTCGAGGTTGCAAAAGGCTTTGTATGGGCTGAAGCAAGCTCCGCGTGCATGGCATGCAAGGATTGCTAATTACTTAACCAACATTGGGTTTTCTATGTGTGATGCAGATGATTCATTATATGCAAGGAAGGCTGATGATGGCATCATGATTGTGGCTATTTATGTTGATGACTTGATTGTAGGTGGTGATAATGAAGAAAGCATCAAAGAGGTAAAGAAACTTCTTATGCAAGAATTCGACATGAAAGATCTTGGTGTGCTACGCTATTTCTTAGGCATTGAGTTCATTCATATAGAAACATGTAAATGGATGTCACAAAGGCAATATGCCTTGAATATGTTGCAAAAGTATGGTATGGCTGATTCTAAGCCAATATCTATGACATTAGATCTGATTTTGAAGTTAGATACTACGTCAGGTGAACCATTCGAAAATGCTACTATGTATAGGAAAATTGTAGGAAGCTTGATATATCTCACAATTACGAGGCGTGATCTTCGCTACACTGTTGGAATTGAAAGTTTGCTTATGCACGTTCCCAAGAAGCCACATTTGGATGCCTTGAGGTGCACTCTACGTTATGTGAGTGCTCCTTTGGATTATGCCTTGTTTTATGAAGTTGGTGTAGATTTGCACGTTCATGGATACACCGATGCAGATTGGGCTGGTAGTACTCCAGATAGAAGATCTACTATTGGCTTTCTATTCTCACTTGGAGGTGCAGCTATTACGTGGAGAAAAAAGAAGAAACCCACTATTGCTTTGTCAAGTATAGAGACTGAGACATGTCCTAGCACCTTGGAGTTCTTAACAAACCTCCAAGAAAATCTAGAAATAGCTAAAGCCAAGATGCAGCAAGTAGCTGATAGGGAAAAATAGTATGCTGACAGGGAGGGATCTCCTAGATCCTTTGAGGAAGGAGACAAAGTCTTTCTTTAGGTACCAACTAGATCTAGTTTACTATCCACAGGGCAATGCAATAAACTTTCACCAAGGTTTTGTGGACCTTGGAAGATAATAAAGAAGCTAAGTGATGTTGCATACCGATTAGAGCTTTCTCCATATTGTAGAGTCCATCCAGTGTTTCATGTCAGTAAACTTAGAAACTATATTTCCAGGGAGGATAATCTAATAGAGGGTATTTTATCTTTGCAAGAAAGTGATAGCAGAGATCATTCTCTAGACATGATACTAGATCGGAGATAGAAATGATTGAGGAACCATGTCATCTAGGAGTATCTAGTAGCCTTGAAAGGATTACCATTTACTCATTCTACTTGGGAATCAGAAGTTGTGGTTTACAAGTACTTTCCCTCATTGATCATTGAGGAAAATGATGTTTAGAAGGGGGAGAGAGCATTACAAATTAGTCCATAGGGACCACTCCATGTGTGTGGGGGACAAGGGCCAGCCATAGCCAAGGTCCCAAGCTAGGGGGATATCCTAAAGTATTCAGTAGTAATGGGGATGATTGTTGCATGATGGCCGCATGGAAGCACTAGATCATTCGAGATGATTGCAATTTTTTGAATAAAAGAGGAAATAACGGATGGGAGGAGAGTTTCACACACATTATTCACAAGTCTTTCTTTGCATGATCCAATTCTCACAAAAATCATTTATTAATGTTGAAGTGTTACACTCCAGTGTTTTTTACTCTTTGACGAAATGTTTCAAGGTAATCATCTTCAAAATGCATTGGACTTGAGCAGGCTAGAGGGTGACAGAGTAATTTAGATGTGCACCTGAAGTAGAGAACTATTGCAAAATGGAGCAGCTTTGAGCTTCAGCAAGCTATAGACCAAACTCCTCTTGTAAATAGAAATCTTGCTTGGAAATATGCTTTCGACATGCACTTCAGCCGGAGCATTTTGTATAGCTTGATCTTTCAAGGATGTCTCTTCCACCACTAGCTTTTGCAATGATGAAACTTGTTGTTGGGTTGCTAGAAGTTGCTGATCTTGATGGACAGCTTGGGTAGACAATTGCTTGTTTGTTTCTTTTAAGGCTATGGTGTCTACTACAGTAGGTCATAATCATTGGCCTGCTCTTGTAGCTAGAATTGCATTTCATTTATGGCTATAACGTGCACGATTGTTTCTTTCTCTTATTCTTGAATTCATAGCAGGTTTCAAGAGTTAGCATCTTGGAGATTAGTTACTTGTTCCTTATATTTATCACCCTCATGAGAACATGTAGAATATTTTCTCTCCTAACTCCACACGTTTAGTGGCTTTACAAGATTCTTCAAGTAATCTACTTTAACCAAGGATAAATGGCTAGCTATTACAAGAATTGGTTCAAATGAACCAATTAGTGGAGCAAGACATGGCCATATAATTTCTCTACAATAGCTCCCCCTCAAGCCAAACATCTTGGTTTGATCTCCTTCATTGATTTTCTTGAATGTCTGGCAATCCAATCATACTTTTAAACCTACAAAGTTTGGTATCATTAAGTGCTTTGGTCAATAAATATGCACATTGCACATTAGTGGACACATATGCTAGTTGAATTTCCTTGCTCAATAGCTTCTCTCTCACATAATGATAGTGAACTTCTATATGCTTGGTTCTTGCATTATAGATAGGATTTGCTGCAAGATGTAAAGAACTAGTATTGTCACAAAAAATCATTGGTGAGTTAGAGTGTAGTGCCAAATTGGAATATAGAAATTTGATCCATATGGCTTCTTGTGTAGCATTGGCTAATCCCCTATATTCAGCCTCTATTGAGGATAAAGCAACAATAGCTTACTTCTTGGAAGACCATGAAATAGGCTTATCACCTGCAAGAGAAAGATAACCAGAAGTACTCCTGTCATCCTTACAACCTATCCAATCTGCATCTGAATAAAGTTTGATGTCCAAATCTGAAGTATATGGAAAATATAAACCTTGATTTTGAGTACCCTTGAGATACTTCAACATCCTCTTGGCAGCTTCCAAGTAAAGTGCTCTAGGTTTGTGCATAAATTGATTTAAGACACCTACTCCATAAGCAATATCAATCCTTGTGAATGTAGCATAGTTTAGGCTTCCTACTATGCTTTGATATCCTACAATGTCTTCAAGAAAATCACCTTCATGAGCACTCAACTTTTTGTTTACCTCCATAGGAGTGCTAGCTAATTTGGCATTCTCCAAGTGGAACTTCTTCAACATATCCTGCACATACTTTCTTTGAGTAATGTAAATTCTAGAATTTGTATAGACCAATTCAAGTCCAAGAAAATACTTTAGTGATCCTAGATCACTGATTTTGAACTCCTACATCCTTTGATTATTGATGTGTTTGATACCATTGGCATCACTACCTGTAAGTATGATATCATCAACATACACACATAGGTATATCACCTTTGAATTACTTCTCTTGACAAACAAAGAAGTATCGGCTTTGCTCATGATGAATCCTTGATCTTGGAGGTATGTAGTCAACCTATGGTTCCATGCCCTATGTGCTTGCTTCAATTCATGAAGAGATTTGTTTAGTTTGCACACATAATTTACCTTGCTTGGGTCCTCATAGCCAAGAGGTTGAGCCATGTATACCTCCTCTAAGATCTAGCCATTAAGAAAAGCACTTTTTTACATCCAATTGGTACATATTCCAATTCCTTCATGTAGCCACACTTACTAATACCCTGATGGTTGGCATTTTGGCCACACATGAGAAAGTCTCTTCATAATCAACTCCTTGGGTTTGTGCAAAACCCTTAGCCACAAGTCTATCTTTACACCTGTTTATAGAACCATCTGAATTTCTTTTGATTTTGTAAGTCCATCTAGAACTAATGACCTTCATTGATTCCTTCTTTGGCACTAGCTCCCAAGTATCATTCTCCTTGAGTGCTTCTATTTCTTCATTTATAGCTTCCTTCCATTCTGCCTTGGTCTTTGCTTCTTCATATGAAATAGTTTCTTCAATTGATAAATCCCGAGCAAGATAAATGGACTGCTTAGTAACTAAAGAAAGGTCATACCCATATCTGATTGGTTTCTTGCTTTCCTTTGTGATCTTCTTAGAGCTTGTTTGGATGATTTAGGTTAGTCTTCCAACCTCTTCATCTTGGTCTTGCCCTTTGATTTCCATGTTGTTGGCAGTATACGGGAAGAAGCAAGTACGGGCATACATGCAGATCTAGCACTAAGGA
The DNA here is from genome assembly GCA_020310875.1 of Ceratopteris richardii. Taxonomy (NCBI): domain Eukaryota; kingdom Viridiplantae; phylum Streptophyta; class Polypodiopsida; order Polypodiales; family Pteridaceae; genus Ceratopteris; species Ceratopteris richardii. The sequence continues at coordinate 164,382,616 of CM035410.1, forward strand.
AACCCTTTAATTTTTTTCAAAACCCTTACACCATTTAAAAGTGATTCTCATCACTAAAAACCCCTGTAAATACCATTTTCACCTTTTTGTAGCTCCATTTTGTACAAGCCGAGGAGTCCTTGAGCTTGAGGAGCCTTAGAAGTAGTTGCCTACCAGTTTTCATATTTTTCAGATCTCGTTTGAGCCCTCAAATAAGCCCTAGAACCTAATTTTTAACTAGGCCGGACACTAAGTCTGGACAGGGTCAAAGCTAGTCAAAAACTACAAATAGAGCTAGAGAGCTCATTTTTGGTGGCTTCTTGTAGTTTTGAGCTTGTATGAGAACTTGGTTGCAATAGAAGTGATTCCATTGTCTTACTCTCTTCGTTCTTGCCGTGTGTGCGCGCGTGTGTGTATGTGTGTGCATGTTAGTGTGCTTCTCACTCACACATTTGTGCCTTCACTTGCTCGAGGTCTTCATACCATCCTCATGTCTTCCCGGATTGACATTAAAGAAGGTGCTACTCATCACTGAGCTACACCAAATTTTGGCGCCGCTGCCGGGGATTCGAGCTTTGAGGACGAGCGTGTGATGGTAAGACGTAGTGAGGACGCGTTGGAATGGTAAGTAGTAGGTAAATTTCTGGTTTTCTTCTCCATCTCCATCTCCACCTCCACCTCCTTCTCCACTACATATTCCCTCTTCCTTGTCATTCTCCTCATTTGTTGTGTGCGAGTTTGAGAGAGAGCGAGCGCGTGCATTTGTGTTGTGTGTTTTTTGCATGTTTCTTGCAGGTACCAGCTCCATCACCATCTCCAGCAAGCTCAGCAGGTACAGAATCTTTCTGCATCGGCCCCGAGGCATCGAGCTCGAGCTATCGCGACACTTCAAAAACTTCGACTAATCACGTTTCTGAGTGCACCACGACACTGCACAGGCCGAGAGCACCTAGGATCACAAGACAGAACCACAAAATTCACCATAGCTCGACCTATCGCGACACCTCGAGGTATCACGACACTCACGACTTATCGTGACACCTCGGAGTATCGCGACACACCGACCCCACCTATCGCGACACCTCGGAGTATCGCGACACTCCCAAGTATCGCGACACTTCCAAGTGTCGCGACACTTCCATCTATCGCGACACACCGACCCCACCTATCGCGACACTCCCAAGTATCGCGACACCTCGACCTATCGCGACACTCCCAAGTATCACGACACTTCGACCTATCACGACACTCCCAAGTATCGCGACACTCCCAAGTGTCGCGACACTTCCACCTATCGTGACACACCGACCCCACCTATCGCGACACCTCGGAGTATCGCGACACTCCCAAGTATCGCGACACTTCGACCTATCACGACACACCGACCCGACCTATCGCGATACACGGCCTTAACGCATGAAAAATTTAGGGTGAATTTTTGAGTGAATTGAGGTATATTTGGGATTAATTTTAGACACATTGGGATAACATTAGAGCCTTAGGAGTGGGCAAAAGACCCAGAAACCAGAGAGGGATCTCCTGAACCCTGAGAACCTGTTTTGACCCCTAAGTGCCTGAATGGTCATAACTTCGCCATACGAACTCTGATTGAGGGGATTTTGGTCTCGTTGGAAAGCTTGTTGAGAATCATACTCGGAGTTTTAGAACATGTATTTTTAAGTTGGCCTTTAGGTGGGACTAAGTGGTCATAAGGATTTGGGGGTATAGTGAGTTACTCCAGGGGGGCCTGTAAATGTTGATGTGTGTCTTTCAATCCCTTGGGGTAATAGAGCTATATTGACTTGTAAACTTTTGCAGGAACATTGTGTGCAAGCAAGACATTCGAAGGCAAGCTAGCAAGGGTGAGTACCAAGCTTGGGAGAAGGCTTCCTGGGCTTGTGCAGCAGTCTGAGCAACCAGAGAATTGAGGTTGGAAGTTCTCTCAACCCTCCTTTGTCAATTCCTAGCCTAGGCTAAGCACGACTTAGGTGTGATGATTAATTAGGGCTACGATAGGCATGATTCAAGTCCAAGAGAATTAATCAACTAAGTGCAAGCATTAAGTAGGGCTTAAGTGCGAAAACCCTAAGGGACTAAAGTAAACTTGAATCTATCACTTATCAAGTGGGAAATTCATTTAAATACTCCTGACGACGTGATATCAAACAAGATCATAAACAAAATAATCAACTAAAAAGAACAAAGTGATTGGTGTTAAATAACCTGCAACAAGAGTGTACTTGGGATCAAGGGGGTAGAGAAACCAGGCATATGAACCTTAGGTCAGGTAGACACTTAGGCAGAGACAGACAAAGCCTCAGATCTTCTGAAGCTAGTGTCAATCACACTGCTAGGTCTTGGGCCCAACAGTTGAGTGATTACCCATACACCCCACGATCAGAAACAAGTGATTCTGAAATGTCCTATCACATGGAGAGACCAGTAGGTAGTTCAGGGTTGGCTTATCTAGAAAAGCCAGAAGGACCTTACAAGACTCAATTGGAATACATCAGGACTAATCGTCTAGTGCTCGCATCTACGAAGATGGCCTGAGAAGATCTGTGGTCCAGATTAAGAACCCCGATCAACCCCATGGACTAGAACACCCAGTAGTCAAGTTTGAGAATGGAGCATACCTAGATAAAGAGGGGACTATATATGTAGTCACCACTCTTCCTGATAGAACAGATGAGTTTGGAAATGTGATTGCAGAGAGCGACATGGGTGATATAGAGCAAGGGAATTTAGAGAGAGAGCCAAGAACTCCCCGTGGTAAATCCGTCTTGACCAGAATCATGACTCCAGAGTGGATTCCACAGGATAATAAAAGCATAGATTTGCTTTTAAATCGAGAAACTGATGAGGCCTTTTGGAGGTATAAACCTGCCCAGCCTCAGGAGGTAAGTGCTCTCACAATCTATGAGTTTAAAGACCCTGATAGCCCAGGCAAAGTAACCTACCTAGACAATACATCAGAGAGGATCTTCGTGGTCACCGAGCATGACAGACATGCCTACACATGGAAGGGTGAATTTGTTTTTCCCCAACCACGGTCTAATGTGTCTTATGGTCACCAAGGAGCCGGGACCTCCCAGGCTCATGGAGTCCAAGGAGATAGAAGTAGAGATAGACCTGAAGTAAGCTTTGCCAACTCCCAGGGAAGAGAAAGAAGGAGAACAGGGACGGATAGAGAGGAAACCGAGAGATTTAGAGACCCAAGAAACCAACAAAATGCTGATGATTTTCCTTTGCCAAGGCCAAGAGAACACACTAGGACCCTGCGGCCAACTCAACTGGAGAAGTCCATGAAGAATTACTTCGATGGCACTGGTGACCCTTATGACCACGTGGCAGAGTTTAGGCAAGTCTTGAAAGCTGAATAGGTAGAGGACCTATTCACACAATATAATGCTTTTGGTCTAACCCTTAGGAACACTGCCCTCACGTGGTTCCAACCACTGAACGAGAGGCATTTCAAAAACATAGACCAGCTCTTAGAGGCATTTATCATTGAGTTTTCTAAGAGTGGCATCAGGCACAACACTTCCTCACTAATTCATAGCTTCAAGCAAACACCTCAAGAGACGGTCAGACTAGCAGGAAGACGGTTTAGGCAATACCTAGAGAGATGCCCGATGCCTGAGTTACCCACACCAGCCAAGCAAGTGGCCTTGTTCTTAGATGGATTGTTGAGCACCAAGCTCAGGTCATATGTATATCTGAAGGACCCCAGAACTATAGAAGAGTGTGTGCGCATGTGCATAGACATTGAGGATAATTTAGGCGAGGAGTTAGAACTGTCAAAAATCTATAAGGATTCTGATAGCTCTAGTAGCCTCACATCTGGTCAATCCACATCCATTGAGGAACTTGTAGAGAAGGTAGCTCAAAAACTAGGTGTCTCTAGCAAACAAATTCCGAGATTTGCCTCAGTTAAGCGGTGCTACACTTGTGGAGGTGACCATATGGCAAATGTATGTCCCATTATGGCTCAACCCCAGGTGAATCCTAGTATCTAGTACTGCACCATAGAGCGAAGGTACACCAATCACACTGCACAAGACTTCCCATATAACAAACAAACGGTTAGGCAAAACTACCCTCAGCCATATCCACAACAGGGTAGATACTAGAATCAGTACCCACCACAACAATACAACAGACCACAACAAACTTATCAGCCACCCTATCAAGGGCAGCAGAGACCTCAACCAGTCCTAGTACAGCAACCCCCTGCTCCAACCAATGTGATCCTAGTGAAATATGCATCTGCTGAAGAAAATCCGAACAGAGCCATAGTCCCAGTCACCCCATTGCTATCAGACAGTGATCCAAGTGACCATAGTTTTGACTCCACACATATTGATAGCCCACATGCTTACTACATGCAGTCACCCAAGCATAACGAGTCTTACTATTATGAGGACCCAAGTGAAAATAGTGGGGAGCCTGAGTATGCCAATGTCATGTACACAAACCCCAACTCTAGACCTCAACCTAGGCAGGTACGACCCCCATTTCCTAGAGGACCATGCTTCAGATGTCAAGGAGATCACCTTATGTGTGATTGTCCACTGCGTGCCCCTACAAAACCCCAACCAGTGACAATTCAGGGTTTCTGTCAAGACTGCGGAAAAGAGCATCTCCTACGAGATTGCCCAAAGAACCCTAATAACATGCCTAAAATCACTCCTACCAATGTTGTTGGGTTAGTTGTAGACTCCACAGGGAGTGTGACTTCCACTGCACCTGTGCAAGTGATCACAAGAGCCCAAGCACTACAGCAAAACCAAGGTGTTGGTCAGGAAAAGAGCCCCGAGGTGAGTGAAACAGAGAGCATAACCAAAAAGAGGACTAGAGCCTGGAAGGATAGTCGTGAAAGAATGAAAAGGCAATGGGCAAAAAAGATGAGCGAACTTGAAGAAAGCTTGAGAGAAACCAAAGCAAAGATAAGTGAACTCGCATCTCAAAACCGCTCTCACACCACCCCTCCACCACCTCTCCCTTTACCCGCCAATCCATCTTCTTCCATTCCCCAACCTTTCAATACACCACCCTTAACCCACCCACCACCCAGAGTAGGATCCGTCCTAGCCGATCCCACTCCCGAGGACCTAAACATGATGCTTAGAGCATATCAGGCCAGAATCCAAGAAGGGCCGAATGTAACTGATCATGAAAAGTGTTACCCTAGAACAGAACTAGAGCTAGAACGAACCAAAATTTGTGCTAAGATGGTGGAATTGGCTCAGACTATGTTTGAAGCCAGTCACCTCTTTAACATCTCTAGTTAGCTAAGACGCAGTTACACTTTGATGGACTGCTAGAACGAATAGAGAGGCTAATTGCACAATCAGAAAAGGAACCCGCCTCTCAAACTAAGGGCAAGGCAAGTGAGATCGTGAGCCTACCTCCCCAGGAAGCCTACGTGCCTAACTCTATGGAGCCAGACACATCATCTTCTATGAATCGTTTCACACCAAAATTCCTACGAGACATTCAAGAAGACAAATGGGCTAAAGAAAGTGAAGTCCCTCCTCCCATTGAACTTGTGGATGATGCACATGATCAATTCCCACAGGACATCCCATCCATTTATGAGGAGCATGAGAGCACCCACTCTCAAGAGAGATTAGACTTTGAGTCTAATTCTCTACAAGAATTACCACATTTCACAGGCCCATGGGAAACCAAGTCTACTTGTCTGAGAGCGCCCACAGTCATGATAAGAAATGAAGACTCTATCATACCTAGGATACAAAGGTAGTAAAGAACACTAAAGTGCAGTGCAATCTCACTTTAGAAGAGCTACTCAAAGTTAAGCCAGAAGTGTGGAAACATGTAGCCAAACAAGTGCCAGACATAACGAAATCGCGCTCCCAAGTAGGATCTCATAGAGCAGTGCCTGAAATACCATTGGATAAGATAGGAGACATGAGTGAAGGAGAAGAAGGAAATACCTATCTCCCAGTTACCCATCAGGGTTACACAACCAAGGCGATTTTGGACTCAAGTGCAGGAGTTGCAATTGCTACAACTTCCCTTTGGAAGCGTTGGGGCAAGCCAGCACTCCGACCAATGAGAATGAAATTGCAGATGGCCGATTGTCATATTGAGAGGCCCTTGGGATTGCTAGAAGGCATAACCCTCACTACATGTGGTGTCGAGTTCGAGCATACATTTGCTATATGTGATTTTAGCAAAAATCATGCCTATGAAATGATCTTGGGAAGACCATTTATGCGACAGCTGCAAGTGGTACAGGACTGGGGAACCAACTCCTTGTACCTGCAACACTTAGGTGTTACAACCAAAGTGAATCTCAAAGATTACTCTCATAGAGATGTCCCTCCTATCCAATGGAATCCCATCCATAGAGCCAAAGATGATACAGAATCTGTGCACTCCATAGGATCAGGATCCTCATGGATGCATGAAGACACCCACTTATGGATGTGCAAAGTAGCAGTAGAAGAAGAGAAGAGAGAGAAAGCCAGAGAGGTAGGTGCAAAAGGAAACCATAGATCAGTTCAAGACCCAGCCTATGCACCTGTAGTCTTTCCTGATGAGGAATTTGAACCCCATGGCTAGGCAGAAATCCTAGCAACAATGGATGTAGCCATCAATGAAGAGCAGTGGACACCTCACTATGATGAGGATGGCTATGACATTTCAGTCTTTTCAATAGAGCCAATCATGGGAGATGCAGTTTTAGAAGAATGTGAACCTAACCCTGATGCATTTGAGGATGTGAGTGACTCCGATCTAGAGTCAATCATTATGGACCCACCTTTTGCATCCGATGAAGAATACTTCTATGAAGTAGAATTTCAACCCCAGAGGCACGGAGAGCTTTCAAATGAGGTGAGGTTAGCCACACAAGTAGCTACTAAGAGCGGAGGAAAGAAAAGAAAGAAGAAGGAAGTCACTCCGGAGGTAGAAGAATCCTTGTTTGAGTTCCTTGAAAACTTTAAAAAATATGAGATAGACGATAGGAGAGTCATGATGAGAATGCCTAAACGAGAGGCACAAGCAGGAGAAGCCTATGATAACAAGGAAACTACCAAGAATATAGTTGTCGCCATAGAAGAGGGAGAAGAAAGATGCACATACATAGGGCATGACCTGATGGAAGAAGAAGAACAAGAGTTGACAGCCTTATTGACGGAGTACAGAGATGTATTTGCTTGGAGCTATAAGGACCTGAAAGGGGTAGACCCTGATATATGCTCACATACAATCCCCATGACCTCAGATGCCAGACCCTCTAAGCAGAAGCCCTACACATACAATGACAACTACGCCGCCAAGATTAAAGAGGAGATAGACCGATTGGTGGAAGCCGGGTTTATCTATGAAATTGAGCACACTGAATGGGTATCCCCCATTGTAGTGGTGCCCAAGAAAAATGGAAAACTGCGTGTGTGTATTAACCTTAAAAAAGTTAATGCAGCCACGATTAGAGACAGTTATCCTCTTCCTATCACTGAGCATCTATTAGAAAGGGTAGCAGGAAAGGAAGTGTACAACTTCCTAGATGGGTTTTCGGGCTACAATCAAGTAGCCATTGCTCCACAGGATCAACATAAGACGGCTTTTGCCACGGAGTGGGGCATATTTGCCTTTCGGGTAATGCCATTCGGGCTTACTAATGCACCTGCTACCTTTCAAAGATTGATGTGTCACGTGTTTAAAGAGTTCTTGAGGAAGAATTTGGAAGTCTATGTTGATGATCTGTGCGCTCATTCTTAGACATACCCATATACCTGAACTCAGACAAATCTTTGATAAATGCAGAGAATATCAAGTCTTCCTAAACCCAGAAAAGTGTGTTTTCATTGTTAGGCAAGGCAAGATTCTAGGACACAGTGTCAAAGAATGGCATATCCACTGATGAAGAGAAAGTGAGAGCCATAGCGGAGCTACCTAGGCCAAAGAACGTCAAGGAAGTACAGGCTTTCATGGGGCATTGTGGTTACTACCGCCGGTTCATCCACATGTATGCTGTCATTGCAAAGCCCATGTATGGACTTCTGACTAACTTTGAGTGGACTGATGAATGTGAGAATTCCTTTCAAGAGCTTAAACGAAGATTATGTTCAGCACCAATCTTGACCACACCAGATTTGAACAAGCCATTCCATGTTCATGTGGATGCCTCCAATTATGCTATTGGATGTGTACTTGCACAACCTATGGGTGAAGGTAATATGGATCTCCCTATTGCCTATTCCAGTAGGCAATTGAATGCTGCTGAACGGAACTATACAACCACCGAACGAGAAGGATTAGGCATGGTATATGCAGTTAAAAAGTTTAGACATTATTTGCTTGCAAATAATTTCAAATTTTTTACTGATCACTAAGCTCTACTGTACCTGGTAAACAAGCCATGTAATAGAGGCAGATTAGTAAGATGGTTTCTCTTACTAATGGAGTATGACTTTGAGGTAGTAGTGAGGAAAGGCAGAACTCACCTGAGAGCAGATCATCTCTCAAGGCTCACATCAGGAGAAGCCCCATAAGGAGTATCAGATGACTTACCTGATGCTTACTTGTTTAATTTCGAAGTGGTGCCGCAGTGGGCTAAGCCATTAGTGCCAGTATTGACATACGGGCCTAACCACCCAGTAATGGCCACACAGAATAGAGAGGTAGTAAAAGCCCAGAAGTACCACATCATCGCTGGAAGTATGTACAAGCACACAGATCAACAGATCTTGGCTTGTTGTGTAGAAGAGGATGAGTACGCTAAGTGGTTGCAATTAGCACATGTAGGTGCATTAGAGCAACATTACTCAAAACAACGAACCCTACAGACCCTGAGGAGACTAGGAGTGCATTGGCCGACTATGGAAGTTGATGTCCAGAAGTTGTGCAAGGAATGCCCAATCTGCTGCACTAAACCACCTGTGGAACATGCCACTCTTTATCAAGTGTCCATAGTGCCGGATTGGAGTGAGCCCCTAGTATCCTTCCTGAGGACGAAAACATTCCCTCCAGACATGACTATGACGAGGCAAAGAAGTCTAGAACAAGAAGCCCTAGATTACTCACTCATTGGTGATAATCTATACAAGCGTGGAAAAGACGGTTACCTAAGACTTTGTGTTCATGAGAGTGAATATCTAAAGATCTTGGAAACTGCTCACCAAGGTGTAGCAGGAGGACACTTTGGACCAGATCGGGTGATCAAGGCAATACTATTTGCGGGCTTCTGGTGGCCGACCCTTCACATGGATGCACATACCTATGTGAAACGGTGTGATGTGTGTCAGAGAACTCAGTATCCTATACGCAAAGATGAGATGCCACTGAAACCTATGATGGGTGGACCTGCATTCTCTAAGTGGGGAATAGACTTTGTAGGCCCTATTAATCCCCCAGCTAAGGGTTCACATGCTGAGTATATCATTGTGGCCACTGACTATCTAACTAAGTGGGTAGAGGTAAAAGCCACAACAAAGAACGATGCACAAACAACAGCTAAGTTCTTGTTTGAGAATGTGTTCACCAGGTATGGATTACGGATAGAGCTAGTCAGTGATAGAGGGACTCACTTCTTGAATGAAGTTATTGAAAATATGCTCCAAGAATTCTTGATAGTACATAAGAAGTCTGCCCCCTATCACCCCCAAGCTAATGGCCAGGCTGAGAGTACAAATAAGATCTTATGCAATGTACTGACAAAATTAGTGAACAATAAACGCTCTGATTGGGACAAACAGCTACACCATGCTGTTTGGGCATACCGAGTGGCCTATAAAACGGTACTCCAAGCCACACCCTTTCAGATGGTGTTCGGCCAGAATGCGGTGCTACCCTTGGACTTTTTGATACCTACATTGATGGTAGCACAAGAGCATGATTGGACAGGCCATGAACTCTCCTCTCGAATCTTTGATCTTGAACGTCTAGGCGAGACACGATTAAGAGCGGCAGCAGGAATCTATGCAGCGAAGAAGAGGCAAAAGGCATATTTTGATACACATGTGAAGGATAAAGGCTTGAAAGCGGGAGACCTAGTCCTAGTCTACACATTGAAGCAGCATGCACGAAAATTAGAGAAAAGAGGCTATGGACCTATGATCATAAATAGGATTTCAACCAATGGGGTAGTACAACTAGCCACTTTGGAAGGCGATATTCTCCCTAGCTACATAAGCGGATGTAGAGTCAAGTTATACCAAGAACCCTTGACTGAAGAGATGTTAACTCGGCTCAACACTGCCAAGAAAAGTAAAGAGGAAAAACGAATTCGAGAAGAAGCACAGGCAGAGGCCTTAGAGTGCATCCGACGAATGAAATTGAGGAGGCAAGGGAGAGATCAGCCTATGATTGACACTCAAGAGTCTCCAGGCTATCACATGGCCATGTGTGAGGCTTCAGGTGAACGTGCCCATAGGATAGTGGATCGACGACCTTTTGTGACCCTAGAAGTTGGACAAGAAGATAGTACAAGGATCGTAAGAGCTTTAATTGATTCAGGTGCAGCCACTAGTGCAGTTCGGCTTTCTTATTGCCAGCAGCTGCAATTGGAGGGAAAACCCCTAGAAGCATATCTGATAGGATTAGGAGGTGTTGAAACCCCTTGCATGGGAGAGGTGGAACTTCCCCTCTACATACAAGAGGTCCTCATGTCAGCAAAAGTGCTAGTATGTGAAGACGAGGATCTTACCGAACCTCTGGTCTTGGGCCAAGACTGGATCTACGATCACGCAGTCAACCTCAACCTAAGAAGTGGACTTCTTCAGGCTTGGGTAGGCCAAATCCATCTTACGATTGAATTAGAAAATCAAGCACTTAAACCAATAGAACAGACACCAACTCCTGGTCCCTCCAGGAATCAACATAAAGATAATGATGCTGTTCTTGTCCAAAGTTCTATGGTGCAGAGGATTGTCAATCTTACCAAAGGTACAGGAGTCAATGAGGATTTTGCAGCTGGGCCAAAGGAGATTCTAAACATGCAGAACAAACATCATACAACACAAAGGAGGCCGTTGATCAAGAAGCAGGAGCGCCAACTAGTGCAACACGGAATACCTCGTGGCGCGAAGCAGATCTGGATACGCAAGGATGGAAAACCCACAGCTCTAGTAGCAGGCTCTCGAGGAGGCAACAAACAAGCCACACCATCACGAACACAAGTGAAGGAGTACCCTAGGCAACCTCCTAGGCACACCACGTCTATTTGGGTCCCTAAGCGGTCAATGAAGGCTAGCCCCAATGCTAGACACATATGGGTGCCCAAGGCCTGTTTACGAGCCCAAATAGCTCCAACTCTAGTCACTGGCATAATTCAACACTCACAAGTCCTCTCGAAAAACAACGCAGGAACTCTACCTAAAGACCACCCTAACCCACACTCAGCCAAACCGAGGAATGTCTGGAAATGGGTACCCAAAAGGTCTCAAATCCATCACAACCTAGTTCATAAATCCTTGCTTGTCGTTAGCTCTAAGAGCTACGAATCCTCCATCAAGGTTTGGGGACTTAAATTTTGTATCAGACCCCCTGACCCAATCGTGTAAATCCATCCACTCTGATGAAGGTGCATTCTGAGTCCATTGCATAACCAAAGTATGCATCTAGGATAACACTAACCTCTAATAACCACTCACATCTATCACAAACACTTCACCTCTAACCACTAACCATCGGGATTGTCATATTAGTATTGTGGAGGGAACACCGTTATATCCTGTTTCCTATGCAACACTAATGTGCTTTCTTCTTCCAGCAGATAAGCATCAGAAGTATCATGGTAGCAGTAGCAGGAACAAGCTCCCAGGCGGGCACTGGTAATCAAAGCAATTGGGATACCATGCCTGTGGAAGCCCCACTGATAGCAAGGCCTGAAGAGCTTTTGAACGTGAGAAGAATTCCTATCTCAAATCCACCAAATGGCCTAACAGAAAGAGTGAAGGGGCATTCTCACTGGTTCAATGAGATGCCTGGAGATTTGGGAGATGCCGACCACATCTGGGAGTCAAAGTTGGAATTCGGTGGAGTCTGGTGGACATTTCAATTCTTCTCGAGAGAATTTGAAACATTACAGAATGCAGATCCTCTTCAGAATATTTGGCAGAAAGTGGGTTTGCAAGACTACTTTAGTGCAGCCTTGCCTAGGCCGGATTTTCTTAGGTGCTACTATTTGATAGCCACACTGAAGCCGACTGGAGATAAGGATCATTCAAGCACATTCCTGGTGCCCTCTTTATCAAACCAGGAAGAAATGAAGAAGTTTGAGTTGAATGTTACTTTAATCAGGGAAGCTCTTCAGATGTATGGCACCCATGTTCCCTCTGATCGAGATCCTTTGATACCAGAGTCGATGAAGAACAACAGAATCAAGAAGTTAAAGGAAATGTGTGCCCTCACCCCCAACATCGCCATACCCCTGCGGATGTGCCTTCAGCACTTCGCATTTCCAGCTCAAGACCGCTTCACCCAACCACATAAGAAAATATGGTATGGATTGTACCTAGCAGAGACTGGAAGCTTGCCAATCAAAATGCCTGTATGGATCTTGGACCAGCTATATGAAGCAGGCAAGCGGGGCATGAGGAAGCATACCTTGAATGGCTGCTGTGCGATTACCAGAATTATCTATAGATGCCTTGCATATGATGTGCCGATCGCAAGGGCCCTCAAATATTCACAACTAGAATTCTTCAAGGGGCGGAAGTCAGGAGTACAACCTACAAAAAGAATGCGTGGCTTGCTTTCCCAGGTTCTCATTCCCCGTGAGGCTACCACAGAAGCCTCCCCTAGAGATGAGGCTCGAGTAGACCCTTCTACCATCCATCTCCAAGGAACACAATCAGGCGATAGGATACAACCCACTCCATCTGCCCCTCCACTACCCACCGATGCTGAGTTTGCATCCATGGCCACATTAGCAGAGGATCCCAATTTTGACTTTGAAAACTTCCTGCAGAATGCCAACCTATCTGATAGTGAGTGTTTTTCTAACAATGCCCGTCCTGGATCATCATCCCAAGGAGAACAGCCACAAAGAGAGGCAAGAAGGGTACATTGGGAAGATGAGACACAACATCCTCATGCTCAAAGTACACAGAATCAGGAAGCAGCACGAGGAAATGAGCCAGAGGACAGTGAAGAGGAAGCTCCTGCCTACACGGCACAACTCAAACGGCTCTACAAGACAATCAAGCAGGTACAGAAAAGACACAAGTTATCGGAAGAAGCAAATAGAGCACTAGTGAACCAGATGCTGCAAGCGGAGAATGTCGACCCGCATTTTGTCGAATCATTGAATCTCTTGGCGGAAACATGTGGAATAGGAGAAGCCATGAGGACCATGGTCTATCGTGATACCCCTCCATACGACCAACGAAGGATCGATACAAGACCTCGACGGGGAAAAATGATTCAAATGGAAGTCTCTACCGCACTGCCTACCACAACCTCAGAAGATGTTCACATGACCAGCCCAACTCCCAGTGAGGAACCAGATGTAAATACATAGATACCGTCTCCACCATCACCTCCCAGCCAGCCCTCAGCACCCTTCCCCACTAGTCTTCCTGAACAACCAATAACCACCCATGATGAAACCATGATACACACCACTACTCATCTATCCTTCCATTTACCTACATCCACCATTTCCACCCAATCTTCTGAATCCCATATAGGTCATCCTGCCATCGATCAAACTATAATAGGTCACCCTTCATATCTCCCAGCCCTCGGACAGCCACTTGCCACTAGCCAAACCTTAACACACCCATTTCCATCCACCAATACATTTCCTCCCTCCCAACCCCTATCCACTGTACCCCTGTTAACCCCCTCAGAATCCACCCAAGTCATCCAACCTTCATTCTGGACAACCTTGTAAATATACTCCAACAAGTTGAGAATTATAATAAAAAGTCCCTTCCCCAACCCCACTCCCCCACATTCACTGCCACCACTAACACACCACCTACCGTCCCCGTATTCACAATTCACACTTCACACACTATCACATCCGATCCTATGGATATTTCACCATCCACAGGAGCACCCACCACCACGTCTGTTCCACCATCATCACATTTCACTTCACTCATAGGCACATCATCCACTTTTCCCTTTCCCATTTCCCGACCCTTTGCATGTTCCACCTCTACCCATGCATCCACATCATTTAGTAATGCACTAGACACCATGGTTGAAGCGGCCACTCAGCTTAAGCAAGAGTATAAGTTATTGGAAGAAAATAACTTAGAGCTGTGCAATCTCTCGACTCAACTCCAGGCACGCGTCGATGCCTTGGAACTAGGTAATACAACACTACAACACCAAGTGACTACCCTCCAACAATCGAATGCAGAACTGGAAGCTAAGTATACAGAGACAGGTAAAGCTATGGAGGAACAACTCAGAGATCAATTGGGCCGCAACGCTAGATTACAAAGAAACATGACTCTACTTCGTCGCCACTTAGCAGCAGCTCAAGAAGAAAACCGAAGGCTACAGCAGTAAAACCACGAGAATCTAGAAGCAGCCATGGAAAATACCCCTGGAGTATCTATAGACCCTGCCCAATTCCAAGCGGTTCCCTCAGAACACATTCAGCAAGCATTAGAAGCGTATGCAACCCTCTTGGAGGCACATGACCAGTTGGCAGACCAAGTCAAGGAATTACAAAGAACCCAAGTGCCTACACAACATCCACTCAAATCTACAGAGACGGTCGATGCCACTACTTCACCAGAACCTGAATCTTCAACAACCAATGAGGTACTTGAGCTACGACAATAGGTTGCAGAATTAAAAATCAAGTTGTTACAGTATGAACGAACTCCCTCTCCACCTGATCAAACCATAGAAGAAGAAACAGTAGTCATTCCAGTGGAGGAGACATTTGAAGACAACTATGAGCCTCAACCCCTTCCAGGAGGCAGAATTACGGAGGAAGGCCAAGACACATATGAGGAGCCCCCGTCGGCATGGATGAAGCAGGTAGAGGAGATGGGCCACACTCACGAAGAGCGCGTAGCAACTCAGATGCTGGCCATGAAAACCATTGAGGAGTCCATACTCAAGTCTAAATATTTCTCGAACTTGGCTCCTAGGCGGTTGATCACCAGTTCGGGTTACAATATAAGCCCTATTTTGTACTGTTGGCTGACTATAATGCTGAGATTAAACGCATAACCAACCAGTACCCTAGGTTCGCAACACAGTTAAAGCAAACCTTTGATGATATGTTCACCACGGGGTTTTGGGAGTCACACTCAGAAGTGTTTGCACCACGCCCAACCCACCTGCTAGAACTATTTGCGTGTGAACAAACCATGCACTCGGAGCTCTACACCACACCACACCCTGATCTGCCGGGAGCAGTCAATTGGGATGCCCTCCAGAGAGATTTGGTCCGGGGACTACGCATCAAGGAACAAGAAGTGGCAACCGACCTCCTGCAGCGGTACATTGATCAAACAGTGGAGCAGAGGTCTGTCAGAGGCGACAGAGGCTAGGGGGGGGAGAGTGTTGGCAGTATATGGGAAGAAGCAAGTACGGGCATACATGCAGATCTAGCACTAAGGAAACCCTTTATTTTTTTTCAAAACCCTTACACCATTTAAAAGTGATTCTCATCACTAAAAACCCCTGTAAATACCATTTTCACCTTTTTGTAGCTCCATTTTGTACAAGCCGAGGAGTCCTTGAGCTTGAGGAGCCTTAGAAGTAGTTGCCTACCAATTTTCATATTTTTTAGATCTCGTTTGAGCCCTCAAATAAGCCCTGGAACCTAATTTTTAACTAGGCCGGACACTAGGTCTGGACAGGGCCAAAGCTAGTCAAAAACTATAAATAGAGCTAGAGAGCTCATTTTTGGTGGCTTCTTGTAGTTTTGAGCTTGTATGAGAACTTGGTTGCAATAGAAGTGATTCCATTGTCTTACTCTCTTCATTCTTGCCGTGTGTGCGCGTGTGTGTGTATGTGTGTGCATGTTAGTGTGCTTCTCACTCACACATTTGTGCCTTCACTTGCTCGAGGTCTTCATACCATCCTCATGTCTTCCCGGATTGACATTAAAGGAGGTGCTACTCATCACTGAGCTACACATGCTTTGAATTCTTCAAGGTTGATCATGTCCTCATCATTTGATTTGATGTCTTCAATTTGGCTTGGCTCCTCCTTGGTGAGGCTTGGAAACTCCTCTTCCATGTCATATGGCAGCTTGACCTTCTTGCATTCACTTTCAAACCAAGAATCATTCTCATCAAACACAACATCTCTATTGACCATAAATCCTTTGTTGGATGGATTATATAACCTGTATCCCTTCTGATTTAAATCATATCCTAGGAAGATGCACTTCTCTGCCTTAGGGTCTAGCTTACCTCTGATTTGAGATGGGATATGCACATAAGCAACACATGCAAAAATATTACAACGATCAAGTGATGGCCTCCTACCATGCCATGCTTCATATGGGGTCATTCCATCAAGTGATTTGAATGGAAACTTTATTCAGCTAACCTTATTCTCGATTTTGGGAACTTGAGGAATGATAGGGAAAGCTATTGGCATATGTACACTGCTAATAAAAAGGGTTCAAAGATTTTATTTTAGATATAGGTATTGATCACTAAAGATCAGATTTATTGAAAGAAGGAAGACGTTCTAGATTTCATAAAGTCTGATATATTTGAAGAGTTATGGATACTAGTGTTAAATCATCAAGGGGGTGATGAAACATGAAGACTTATTTTTTAGCAATATGTAAAAGAATGGAGAGTCATATCTACAGGTATTCCTATTTCAGGTATTCCTATATTCCCTTGGCCAGTTTCTCTTTATGTTCCAACTTTGAAAGAAGAAGGAAGAAGGAGAATGTCTGGAGAAAGTTACTGTTAGGTGTTCCTGTTCAAGAGAAGGTTCCAGAGTTCTATTGAAGAGAAGCTTGATATTTCAGAGAGGTATGTTTGAGAAGTGCACACATATATGTTTATACCAGACTCTGAAGGAAAGAAGTATGAAGGATTTACAAATAGGACAAAGATGAAGACATGATGACATCATAGATTTTCTGATGAGAGTTGATTTGAGTTGATTTCAGTTGAGTTAAGTTGACTTGTCTTGAAATACAGTCAGAGATGAACCAGCAGTGTTCATAATACACTAGGTTGTGTGTTTTTAGTCACAGGTTCTAGGATTCAATTCTTGATTATGTTTAGTGTATCTACATGACACAACAGAAGTACGTTGAGAAACCTTTTTCGTAAGGTAAATGCAAATATGTGGATCCTAGTGTATGTTTTCAGGTTTGTGAAGACAGGAGATAGCACGTTCAGAGTCAGTAATTGCTACATTTGTTGTCAAAAAGTGATTCCTTGATGTGTACACTATTGGATATCTAGTTTGCATATTTTCTCAAGTATTATGGTTCATATTGAGCAAGTTTAGATTTTTGAAGTTTGAAGAAAAGTCAAATTCAGTTTTGAAGAAGACTTTTGAAGAAAAACTTTGAAGAACAATTCGAAAGAACAAGCATGAAGCTTGTGATAGTTTGCAGCTTATGACAGGTTGCAGATCCAGTTTAGTTTGTACCAATATGACATTGTAGGGGGGATTGTTGGAAAACAAAGGTCAATATCCTATTGGCCAAACAATGTTCCATGGTTCACTATGCTTAGAACAGAATAGCATGTGTAGAGCTTTTTTATACTTAATGTACAAGAAAAAGCACCTAGTGCGCTGGTTACATCAAATGCCTCTCAACGGTGTGGCATGGGATCAATTCCTGTCGGCAGCAGACGGTGTGGCACGGGATCAATTCCTGTCGGCAGCAGACGGTGTGGCACGGAAGAAATAATTTGATTTTGTTTTATTAAATCAAAGAAATGACGGACATGATTTTCGGGAGCTTCCATAATGGCATTTTTGAAGTTCGAATATGATCGCTATTCACTTATACAAACATAGTGCTTTAATATGCTTTATTGGAGGTGCTTTTCAAGATCAAAAAATACTATAAAAGAAGAGCCATAGGCTCATTGTAAGTATCCATCACCTATTACAACACAAGGTTTGGAAGTTTGGCACCTCTTTGAGGTAGTGCTTTTAGCACATGGGGCAACCATGGTGCTTTGTTGGAGCATGTTGAGGAGCGGCTATGGAGTTCTTCTTGAAGAAGAAGAGTGTGCTCACACTCTTGCTTATGGAGAGGATATTAGCAGCTTGATGGTGAGGATCGGCCATTCACATGATGTATTTGAAGATTGTCTTCTACATGAAGATTTCAGGTACTACTTGAAGTTTATGGAGGTAGTGGCATCCATACTAGGAGGATTCCTATTTGGCATAGGGACAAGAGAATCAGTACATGTATGCTTTATGCATATTTGGATGAGGTCTTCAAGAAGGTATGTTCATATGAGTTTGAGGATTTCTGGCAACAAACTTGTTAACATTCTTTGCTACTTTTGTAGGTATGTGATCTTTTCGCACACGTGTCTAACTTAGGGTCTTCCATAGCCTAAGGTTAGATGAGGGTTTTTTCATTATCAGTTTTAGACCGATCTTTCCTCTTTCTATCACTCATATCCACTCTTCTACAATCTATTAGGTCACACATCTCATGTATATTCAGATTTCTATTCATACATCTGAATATGTTTGTTACGTTTGTACATTCACTCATCCATCTATTTTTGTTCACATAGAGTGGTTGAGAGTTTTGCTCCCACGTTGTACATTGAACATTGGTATATATGATAGTGTGAGTAAGGAGTGGCTTACGTAACACTTTACACATGTTGTCTAGTCTTTCTCTATCTTTGTCTCATCATTTGTATGATTAAATGTGGTATGTTCATGTTTTGTTAATATTGGAAGATTGGTGGAATCTATGTTGTATATGTTGGACCTATGGAACCTTGGACATGTGGCATTAGTAGTGGGCCTACCTAATTTCCAACATTTGGTATCAGAGCTCTAAGGTTTTGGTATCAGAGCTTTAGGGCTTTGGCATCAGATCATTAAGGCTCATTCAGATTCCCAAGTTTCCAGACTTCCACGTTTACAACATATGATTTAAGAGCATCTTCTAACATTTGACATTCAACATACACACTTAATCTAGATGAGTAGAGATTTGAGAATTTGACAATTCAATCACATGTGTATTCATCAGTGTGGAGTATGAAGTCGATGATCTGTTAGCAGCCCAATATTTTTGGAAGAGTATGCAACTAGTTTACAAAAGTATTATTTGAAGAACAAGACTTGATGAAGAGAAGGCTACTTCAAATTCAAGGAAAAGAAATGGTTTGGAGAAGATGAAGGAATCAGATCAACATCAAATCAAAGGTATTAGTTTCTACTATCAGATTATCATTTGCATGTCATATCTTAGAAGAGTAGTTATGAAGAGATTTGAAGGATTCAGGAAATGCTTTTATACACTTCATTATTTGAAAGTTAAAGGCCACATCAAAACAGGTATCTAGAGGTTTTTCTAGAGAGTTTTGAGAGATCTCTTTCATGGCAAGAAAGCTCATCTAAGAAGATAAATTTGGAGATGGGATGAGCTTTGTGTTCAGCCAATTATTTGTTGTAAGTTGGTTGGATATCGAGGTACAAATTTGATCTAGAGAAGGTAACTCTAGAAAGGTATTTCATCATTCAAACAAAAGGTTGGTGAATTCAGTCTTATCAATCATTTGAAGCAGAATTTGGAATCAAAGATATGAGAAGATGATAAAACATATTTCTATGTTCACTTCCATTTGTATACCATGTTTGTTTTGTCTCTTACTCATAGCACTAGAGGAAGAGAAAGAGTTCATTTGAAGAAGTTAAGAGTGTTACACTTATGTGTTCCTCAAGTAGCTTTGATGTGAACCTTTTCCTTATACATGGGCAATTTTTACTCTAGTGCTGGCTAGAGGTTTTTTCCCCATGTTACCACATACTTGATACTCTCATATGTGGTGGTACTTTGTACTTACGGATATTATTCAGCTCTTACTTCAGTTCAGTTCATCCATCAATAGAGTGAGCTATTCTAGCCATTATCTTCTCCATGTGTCTGCTGCATTTGTGATCCTTGTGTGTGCTTCTTGTGTGTCTCTCGCACTTCTACACACACCCAATAGTCGTATCAGAGCAGGTTCAGCTTCTTCTCAAGTTTTGGTTTTTCACGTCGCGGCGCACGTGCATTTTAACAGTGCAAATCAACTTCGGAGCATAGAAGTGTGAATTTCAGCAGCCTGAAAACATTTCCAATAGGTGCACTTGCACTAGGGTTTTATCCCCATTTTGAAGCCATTCGTGCAGTCAGAATTGCCATCAGAGTGATAATTTGTGAGCTGAAATTTCAGCACTCATTTCAGCTTTCATCGAAGTGAAGATTTTATCACATTCTTGTTCCTTAGTGAAATGGCGGGCAACAATGACTTGTTTGGCATGCTTCAAGCTGAAGATAATCTTGATGGGACCAACTATCCGATGTGGTCTTACATGATGAAGCATGTTCTTGTTGCAAAACAACTTTGGAACATAGTGGCAGATGTAGATCGAAGACCCGTAGGTGCTTCTACTTCACAGTCTACTGTCACAAATGGAGCTTCTTCTTCGAGTAGAGTGGTTTCTCCTTTTCCACCTACACAGGAGCAGCTTACATGGGATGGAAAAGATGTTCAAGCTCATGCTTTGATTGCGCTTTCAGTGAAGCGTCATATAGTTCCACACATTCCGTCATGTTCTACATCGAGACAGGCATGGGACACTCTTGCTTCTTTGTATGCCATGCGTAATGAAGCACGTGTTGCATACTTGAGGAAGCAACTTGAAGATGTATGTATGACTGAAAATGAGTCGGTGGATGTGTATGTGACACGCATCAAGGACTTGAAAGAGCAATTGGCAAACATAGATGAGATCATTCCGGATGCATCACTCATTTCTACATTGTTGAAAGGATTACCGAAATCTTTTCAAAGCTTTGCTATTACACTTCGCTTGGTTGCAAAAAGAAATCCTAATATGTATGCATTTGATGAGGTTGTGTCTCTTCTTTTGCAAGAAGAGCAATCTACAGTGAATAGGAGTGGTTTGATTGAGGGAACTCAAGCACTTGCTATCTCACAAAAGGGGAAAAGCAAGTATGGTTCAGCTTTGGGTTCATCAAAACCAAAGCCTCAAGCTTCCTCTTCCAGTCATTCCTCTAATGATGGTGATGTGCAAAAGAAGAAGAGATGCAAATATTGCCTGAAGGCTGATCATACTATTGATGAGTGTAGAAAGCTTGCAAAACGCAATGAAAAGAAGAAGGAATCCGACATGTCTATTGCTGAAAATTCAGCAAATGCAAAGAATGATGAAGCTAACATGGCTCAAGATTTTCGGGCATGTGTTGTTACATGTCATTATGATGCTTCTTTACATTCTAAATGTATGGTTGTGAGTGAGGCTGATTCGGATTGGTTCTTTGATAGTGGTGCTTCAAAGCACATAACATCATGCAAAAGATTTTTTGTCTCTTTGAAAGATGCACCTAAAGGACATGTGGTGTGTGCAAACAATGCCTCTTATCCTATCATTGAAGTAGGAGAAATTGAGCTTACGGCTGCAAATGGAGGTGTGATTCTCTTCAAAAATGCATTGTATGTGTCCGGTATCAAGAAGAACTTAATTTCAGTTCTGTTGATTGCCAAAGCTGGACTTCATGTACACTTTGTTGATGATAAGTGTATGGTTCATGATTTCAGCAATGGCGATGTTATCGTGATGTCCGGTACATTATGTAATGGTTTGTATCGCATGGATACATACAAGAGGGCTGCCTCGAATGCCTTAGTTGCTCATACTTCTTCCATGGCTGAAATGGAGCTTTGGCATGCTCGTTTTGGTCATTTAAACTTCAATAGTTTGCTCTACTTGCAAAAGAAGGACATGGTTATTGGCTTGCCTACACTTGAGTCCATTGAAAAGCATGCATGTGAAGGTTGTATTCTTGGAAAAATGCATCGTGCTTCTTTTCCAAAAGATAGTCATACACACACTACAAGAAAATTGCAACTTGTTCATAATGATGTATGTGGTCTGGTCAAGACTCCATCTTTTGAGAAGCATGTATATTTTGTTACCTTCATTGATGATGCTACTCGCCATACATGGGTGTATCCTATGAAAGCAAAGAATGAGGTATTTTCTTGCTTCAAAGCATTTTTAGCTATGGCTGAAAATTTTTCTTCACAAAAGCTTTTGACTCTACGCACGGATCCTGGTGGTGAATACATGTCACATGAGTTTAATGCTTTTCTTCATGAAAGAGGTATTTCACACCAATGTACGGTGCCATATACACCTCAACAAAATGGTGTTGCCGAGTGTAAAAATAGAACTTTACTTGAAATGGCACGGGGTATGGTTAAAGCAAAGCATCTTCCTCATAAGTTTTGGATGGAAGTAGTCATGTGTGCAAACTATGTGTTGAATCGCTACCCTACAAAAGCATTGAGAGTCATCACTCCTTATGAGGCTTGGAATGGTCATAAGCCTATGGTTAGTCATATGCGTGTGTTTGGTTGTTTGGCATATGCTCTTGTGCCATCACAACAACGTCACAAACTTGATGACAAGGCAAAGAAATGTATATTTGTTGGTTATAGTGCTGAAAGTAAGGGATATAGGTTGTACCATCCATTGACGAACACAATTATTGTGAGTCGAGATGTGGTATTTGCTGAAAATTTAGTTTTCCCTCTACTTGAATGCAAAAAACTGCCAACAGTTAGCTCACAAGATGTGTTTGATACACTCATGCCTTTGTTCCAAAATGGTGCGCTTGACTATGGCCATGTAGACCAGCCAACTGAGGTTCAAAGGGCTGAAAAATTCCAGCCAAATAGGGCTGAAATGCAGAGAATTTCCTGCCAAACATGGCTGAAAATTTTCAGTCAAAAAATGTCCAAACTGCTGGAAATTTCCAGCCACATATGGCTGAACATTTGCGTCAAAATATGGCTGAAACTGAGCATGAAATTCAGCCCATGCATGGTGTACATATTGAAGATGTTTTACATAATGAACACATTTCTATCAAGAGTGCACAATCTATGCCAAAGTGGCTGAAACAAACTTTGCAAGACAACAAATTGAGTGCACCTTTACTTGGTAGAACAAGAACAAGCTCTCACCATGCATCAAGTAATTTTGTGGATTATTCTCTTATTGCTACAACATGTAATGAAGAGCCATTTTCTTTTGAAGATGCATGTGACGATCCACAATGGATGAGTGCTATGCAATCAAAAATGGATTCCATACATAGGAATGGTACTTGGGAGTTATGTGAATTGCCAAAAGGAAAGAATGCCATTGGTACAAAGTGGGTTTATAAGATTAAGAGAAAATATGATGGTAGCATTGATCGCCATAAAGCTAGATTGGTTGCCAAAGGATATGTGCAACAATATGGCATTGACTATGAGGAAACTTTTGCACCTACTTCAGCGTAAACGCTTCGCCCCCGGTAAACTTTAGCTTCACGCATGACTACCATTCGTACCGTGGTTGCATTGGCTGCCCATCAAGGTTGGAAAGTGCATCAATTGGACATAAAAACAGCATTCTTGAATGGAGATTTGCAAGAAGAGGTCTATGTGAAGCAACCTCCTAGATTTTCCATGAAACGGAAAGAGCATATGGTTTCTCGCTTGCATAAAGATTTGTATGGTCTCAAGCAAGCTCCACGTGCATGGTATGACAAAATACATAAGCACTTGATTGCTCTTGGCTTCACATGTAGTCCGATTGAAAGCACACTCTATGTACGCAAAAATGGGGCTGATCTTATAGTGCTTGTTCTTTATGTCGATGACATACTCTTGACTGGGTCATGTGATGCAAAACTTGACATTCTTATGGCTGATTTGTAGCATAATTTTGATGTCACTTATCTTGGTCTTTTGAGCTACTATCTTGGCATCCAGTTTGTATCCGTTGAGGGGGGAATCGTTATGCATCAAGCAAAGTATGGTGAAAAACTACTTCAGCATTTTGACTTTGAGGATTGTAAGCTCGTTTCCACACCAGTTGAGACAGGATTCAGGTTCTCAGTTGAAGATTCCAGTGATGCATTTGACACTTATCTTTATCAGCAAGCTGTGGGATGTCTTATATATGCATGCAACACAAGGATGGATATACAGTATGCAATTTCCCAATTGAGTCGATTCATGCATAGCCCTGGCACTAAGCATTGGCAAGCGGTGAAACGTGTGTTTAGATATCTCCGAGGCACTTTGATCTTAGGTCTCTTTTATGGCAGAGATGTTCAGCCATGCTTGCATGCTTTTACAGATAATGATTGGGCTGGTTGTTATGATACTCGCGTGTCCACTAGTGGTAATTGCTTTTTCCTTGGAGACTCATGCATATCTTGGTTGAGTAAGAAGCAACCTACAATGGCGACATCAAGTTGTGAAGCTGAGTACAGGGAAGTTTTCACAACCACAGTGGAGTGTATATGGCTGAGACGCCTATTGATGGATCTTTGCATGGAGATTGATGCTACTACGCATATTCTCACAGATAGTCAAAGTGCTTTGGCTGTTGCACGAAACCCAGTGTTTTATGCACGGACCAAACATATTGAGGTGCATTATCACTATGTGAGAGAGCGCCTTCATGTAGGAGATAATGATTTGGTATATGTGCCTACACAAGATAATGTGGCAGACATATTCACCAAAGCTCTTCCACGGGAAAAGTTTGAAGGTTTTCGCAAAGCTTTAGGCTTATTACCTTGTGAGGGCTGATTTGTCACTCCTAGTATGTGTTCAAATCATTCGCTCCAGGGGGGTTTGTTACACTTATGTGTTCCTCAAGTAGCTTTGATGTGAACCTTTTCCCTATACATGGGCACTTTTTACTCTAGTGCTCGCTAGAGGTTTTTTCCCCATGTTACCACATACTTGATACTCTCATATGTGGTGGTACTTTGTACTTAGGGATATTATTCAGCTCTTACTTCAGTTCAGTCCATCGATGAATAGAGTGAGCTATTCCAGCCATCGTCTTCTTCGTGTGTCTTGCTACAGTTGTGCTCCTTGTGTGTGCTTCTTGTGTGTCTGTCGCACTTCTACACACACCCAACAAAGAGTGCTTGCTACTTCAAGATGAAGAGAACAAAAGTTATGGAAGAGAAGTTTGAAGATGTCGACATCATCATCAGGTGGAAGAAAGATGTAGAAAAAAAAGGGCCAACAATTCCAAAGTGAAAGTAAGACTTCCTTTTCTCATATATTTTCCATATACTTTTCCAATTTTATCCTCTACATCCAAAGACAAGTCTACGAGAACATCTTGTGTGAAGATAGTTTAAAGAAGTAGTAGTTTCTTGTTTTGCATTATACTTGGTCATGTTTTAGTAGGTTTTGACAAAGAATGACATGGAGAGAAAGAAAAGTAGTAGATTTTGAAGACAATTTGTATATTTTGACTCATATGTATGAGTTATATATAAGTTGAAGTTTTTAAGCAGATAGCTTATATGTTCCCTCAAAGAATTCTTGAAGTGTCAATACAGAGCTACTTGGTATATGACAAGTTGCAAAGAAGTATATTTCTTCTTTATGTAACTCTTGAGGTAAAAGAGTTTTTTGTAGCAGATGTTGGAGACTTGAAGAGAGGTTTTGTGTTTGGAAAGGTTACCTCATATTCAATATTTTTAGAAAACTTCTGAAAATTCAGATATACTAGTCAATTGAAGAATCTACTTTCTATGATTGTCTTGTTTTTTGGATACATGCTTGTATTCAAAAAGGTGTTCCATCAGATCCTATCACTTGATTGAGAAGTGGAGTTAGCCAAAGAAAGTCAAGCAGATACTATCACATTTCACCCGGGTAGAATATGAAGATTTGAAGTATCAACTTGCAGCTTTTGGAGTTCTCAAGGTGAGAAGTTGCAGATTCTTGGGAAGGATTTGTTTGAACTAAAGTCTTACAACTTTGTTAGAAGCATGGACACTTGGAGACATTCAGGTAACAAATCAAACATTCAGTCATGAAGGTTTGATGAGAGCAGATTCTACACATGTATTTTGTTGGAAAGATCATAGATCTCATATGATTTTGTAAGATCTTGGATGATCTTGTATGATCTTATATGATCTTGGATGATCTTGAAGGGCTTGAAGATCTTGAGTATTTATGAGTCAGTTGTCTATCCTTTGTTTGTGAAGTTCATAGCATTGGAGAAAGTAAGTCAAACATTCAAGTTCTATTATATTTATGTTGCAGAGAGATAGAAGAAGATACTTGTTATGTTACAGAAGGGTATGAATCCTACAATGCTTTCAACACGGTTTTTATGATAGATCAACTAACCTTATTCTAGATTTTGGGAAGCCGAGGAATGAAAACGAAAGCTATTGGCATATGTACAGTGCTAATAAAAAGGGTTCAGAGATTTTATTTCAGATACAGGTATTGATCACTAAAGATCAGATTTATTGAAAGAAGGAAGATGTTCCAGATTTCATAAAGTGTGATATATTTGAAGAATTTTGGATACTAGTGTTAAATAATCCAAGGGGTGATGAAACATGAAGACTTATTTTTTAGCCATATGTAAAAGAATGCAGACTCACATCTACAGGTATTCCTATTTCAGGTATTAATATATTTCCTTTGTCAGTTTCTCTTTATGTTCTATCTTTGAAAGAAGAAGGAAGAAGGAGAATGTCTGGAGATAGTTCCTGTTAGGTGTTCATGTTCAAGAGAAGGTTCCAGAGTTCTATTGAAGAGAAGCTTGATATTTCAGAGAGGTATGTTTGAGAAGTGCACACATATATGTTTATACCAGATTCTGAAGGAAAAAAGTATGAAGGATTTACAAATAGAAAAAAGATGAAGACATGATGACATCATAGATTTTTTGATGAGACTCATGAGTTGATTCTGTTGGAGATAGACGTCTGCGGTAGCACGCGAACAACACAAGGAAGAAGAAGAAGCTTGGAGCACAAACACATAATACTGAATGTATTACTAGAGAATGTACAAAGATAAGTAGCCCATTAGGGCAATAGGCATATATACAAGCCGGGGGAAAAAACCTCCTAAAGAGGGAAAAAAGTGCCCCGACAGTCCTAGAGTGTTCACACACATCACTACCTAAATATATCAACAAATCCCCCCTGGGAGTGATGCGGTGAACAAGGAGCTGGCACTCATGTATAAGGAAGTGCCAAGCTATGTGGGAATCACTCCACAAAAGGAAGTAAGCCCAAAGCTTTGCGGAAAGCTTCAAACTTCTCCCTAGGCAGAGCCTTCGTGAAAAGGTCTGCAATGTTCTCCTGCGTGGGCACATATGCCAAGCTGATCTCCCCAGTAGAGAACCTCTCCCTGACATAGTGATAATGCACCTCAATGTGCTTAGTGCGAGCATGGAACACAGGGTTCCTCGCAACTGCCAATGCGCTCTGAGTGTCAGTGAAGATGGTGGTGGCAGAAGACTGGCCAACACCCAAATCAGCCATAAGGCGTCTGAGCCACACACACTCAACAGTCGCTGTGAAAGCTGCCCTATACTGAGCCTCACAACTGGAAGTGGCCATAGTAGGCTGCTTCTTGCTCAACCAAGATATACATGAGCTACCAAGCATGAAGCAAAAACCACTGGTGGACACACCAGTGTCATAGCAACCAGCCCAATCTGAGTCAGAAAAAGCATGCAAATCTGGCGGTAGTGATCCCCCCTTGGGATAAAACAACCCAAGTAGCCGAGTACCACTCAAGTAGCGAAAGATGCGCTTAACCGCTTTCTCGAGTGAAGAGAAGAAACTGCGCTGCGAGGTAATATGTTTGGTCGCCCCACTGTCAAAGTACCAAACATTTGAGTCTACTGCAGACATGCACTGATCATGAGAAGATGGGTCAAAACTGCAGACAGTAGTAAACGCCCATTCTTCTTCCTGCACAAGATTTGCAGACTCTGTTTTTGGTGTAGAGGCCTCTGCAACAACCATTCCAGCCTCTTTCTTCTTTGCCTCTTTAGCAGCCAGTTTTGGACAGTTCTTTATAATATGATCATTTCCTTTACAGTACTTGCAGAACAATTTCTGCTTTTCTGATTTCTTCTCATCTTTATCCTGGTTCTTCGATTGTGCAGCATTTGCATATTTCTGCTTACTAGTAGAAGAGCTCCATTTTCCTTTGCCCTTCTGACTAGCCAGGAAAGCTTGATCTGCAACATGCATAATGGACCTATTTTGCCTGGACTGATCTTCCTGCAACAGAATAGAGAATAATTCCTCAAATGACAAGGCATTCGAATCGCCTTTCATCATCAACCAAAGAGTAGAGGCAAAACTCTGATATGAATCAGGAAGACCATTCAGAACGGTCTGCACAAGTGAGCTATCTGGTATAACCTCATCAGCAGAAATCAATTGTTCCTTCAGGTCTTTGATCTTTGTAAGAAAACTGTCCATAGAATCACCTTCATTCATGTGCTCACTCTCCAACTGTTTTCGGAGGTAAGCAACACGAGCCTCATTCCTAGCCTGGTACAAAGTGGTAAGTGTATCCCAAGCATCCTTTGCTGTTTTGCAAGAGCGAATGTGAGGAATAATGGCACGTTTGACAGACAAAGCTATCAATGCATGTGCCTGGGCATCTCTGCCATCCCAACAAATCTGCTCTGCAGTAGGTGCAACTGAAACAGCAGCACGAACAGGAATCTGCGGAATATCATCTTCGACACCATCTTCATCAGCTCCAACACCTGTATTTGCAGTACCTGTCATTACAGGTGTAACAGGACGTCTTTTAACACCCTGCACAATGTTCCACAATCCTTTTGCAACTAGTACATGTCGCATCATATAAGCCCATAATGGGTAGTTGGTACCATCCAACTTATCCTCAACAGCCAACATACGGAATACATCATTGCTTTCAGCCATGGTCGGTGACTAAAATACCTTGATGCAGAAAATTGACTGTATCTCAAAAAGTTGAATGGAACAACCCAGACGAGTTCTGCTAGACCAAATTTCGTGCGAATCTGAGAGTGCAAATGGAGGAGTGTCGACGGTGCCCTAGAAGAAGCGACGACCTGCTCTGATACCAATTGTTGGAGATAGACGTCTGCGGTAGCACGCGAACAACACAAGGAAGAAGAAGAAGCTTGGAGCACAAACACACAATACTGAATGTATTACTAGAGAATGTACAAAGATAAGTAGCCCATTAGGGCAATAGGCGTATATATAAGCCGGGGGAAAAAAACCTCCTAAAGAGGGAAAAAAGTGCCCCGACAGTCCTAGAGTGTTCACACACATCACTACCTAAATATATCAACAGATTCCAGTTGATTTCAGTAGATTTCAGTTGAGTTAAGTTGAATTGACTTCAAATACATTCAGAGATGAACCAGTAGTGTTCATAATACACTAAGTTGTAAGTTTTCGGTCACAGGTTCCAGGATTCAATGCTTGATTATATTTGGTGTATCTACATGACACAACAGAATTACGTTGAGAAACCTTTTTGTAAGGTAAATGCAAATATGTGGATCCTTGTGTATGTTTCAGGTTTGTGAAGACATGAGATAGCAGGTTCAGAGTCAGTACTTGCTACATTTGTTGTCAAGCAGTGATTGCTTGATGTGTACACTATTGGATATCTAGTTTGCATATTTTCTCAAGTATTATGTTCATATTCAGCAAGTTCGGGTTTTTGAAGTTTGAAGAAAAGTCAAATTCAGTTTTGAAGAAGACTTTTGAAGAAAAAGTTTGAAGAACAATTTGGAAGAACAAGCTTGAAGCTTGTGATAGTTTGCAGCTTGTGAAAAGTTGTAGATCGAGTTCAGTTTGTACCAATATGACATTGCAAAGGGGATTGTTGGAAAACAAAGGTCAATATCCTATTGGTCAAACAATGTTCCATGGTTCATTATGCTTAGAACAGAACAACATGTGTAGCGCTTTTTTATACTTAATGTACAAGCAAAAGCACCTAGCATGCTGGCTACATCAAATGCCTCTAAACGGTGTGGCACGAGATCAATTCTTCTCGGCAGCAGACGGTGCAGCGTGAAAGAAATAATTTTATTTTGCTTTATTAAGATCACACAAACGACGGACACGATTTTTGGGAGCTTCCACAATGGCATTTTTGAAGTTCAAATATGATTGCTATTCACTTATATAAACGTAGTGCTTTATTATGCTTTATTGGAGGTGCTTTTCAAGATCACAAAATACTATAAAAGAAGAGCCATAGGCTCATTGTAAGTATCCATCACCTATTACAACACAAGCTTTGGAAGCTTGGTACCTCTTTGAGGTAGTGTTTTTAGCACATGGGGCAGGCATGGTGCTTTGTTGGAGCATGTTGAGGAGCGGCTATGGAATTCTTCTTCTTCAAGAAGAGTGTGCTCACACTCTTGCTTATGGAGAGGATATTAGTATCTTGATGGTGTGGATCGACCATTCACATGATGTATTTGAAGATTGTCTTCTACATGAAGATTTCACGTACTACTTGAAGTTTATGGAGGCAGTGGCATCCATATCAGGAGGATTCCTATTTCGCATAGGGATGAGGTGTTCGAGAAGGTATGTTCATATGAGTTTTAGGTTTTTTGGCAGCAAACTTGTTAGTATTCTTTGCTACTTTTGTAGGTATGTGATCTTTTCACACACATGTCTAACTTAGGGTCTTCCATATCCTAAGGTTAGATGAGGGTTTGTTGATTATCACTTTTAGACCAATCTTTCCTCTTTCTGTCACTCATATTCACTCTTCTACAGCCTATTAGGTCACACATCTCATGTATATTTAGATTTCTATTCATACATCTGAATATGTTTGTTAGATTTTGTACATTCACTCATCGATCTATATTTGTTCACATAGAGTGGTTGAGAGTTTTGCTCCCACGTTGTACATTGAACATTGTTATATATGATAGTGTGAGTAAGCAGTGGCTTACGTAACACTTTACACATGTCGTCTAGTCTTTCTCTATCTTTGTCTCATCATTTGCATGATTAAATGTGGTATGTTCATGTTTTGTCAATATTGGAAGATTGTTGGAATTTATGTTGTATATGCTGGACCTATGGAACCTTGGACCTGTGGCATTAGTATTGGGCCTACCTAATTTCCAACAATCACAAGGGAATCCTCTTGAGCCTCTGTGTAATTGTTGTAGTCCTTTCTTGATTTGTATCCTCCTTGGTAGTTGTTATTGTAATTGATGTTTTAGTTGTTGTTGTAGCCATGGTGGTAGCTTTGATTGTGGTTGAACCTTCCCCTTGATTAAGTGTAGCCACCTCTTTGGTATCCTCTTCCTCTCTGATTCTTGAAGTTCCTATAGCATTGATCTATAGTGTGATTAGAGAATCCACATATGTTGCATGGGGAAGAGTTGAAAGTTCTCCCCCTACCTTGCTTACCTCATTTGTGTGAAGAGAGATGGTGGATGCAATCCAAGGATGAGTAGGTGCTGCTACAACCAGCTTCACACCAGCAAACTGAGACTTCAGAGTTGATTAGTAGACTCTTTAAGCTTCCTAAATCCACCAAAATATCAGCCAAGTACTTTGGAACATGTATCCCAAAAGTTTAAGTCAAGACAGACTAGTTGCGAAATGACTAGCTCCCAAAACTTGCTATTTTTGGACATACACCTGCTAGAAAAAATGAACAGTGCTCTCAACCTGGTAGGAATTAGAAAACTTCCTTTTGGGCATAGCAAATAGACTTAGCAAGCTTCCCAATCCAAGTTAAAACACTTCAAATGATGGACTGAGCACTGAGAACAAGATTTATCAATTTCTGGAACATGCCCACCATTCTCGGGGCTCTGCAGAGATAGACCAGTGAGCAGTAAAATGCAGATATCTCCAAAACTATAAATCTAATGACCTTGAAAATTGATATGCAATAACTAAACAGTAAGAGCTATCCAACGCACATTAAATCACTGAAAAAAGATCAGTAGAACTCGAGATATGATCTTCTGAAGGTACTGCCCTGAGTGAGTATAGCAGAGAACAAAACAGAGAAGTGAATGATGATAAATGTATAAATTCATGTATGATTACAACCACATTGGCAATGAATCTTTGCACAATGGGAGTAGAATGATAGAGCTATGGAGTAAGCTCTTCAATCTCTACAAAATGACATGAAGTGGTCACGTACAAGGCTTGCTAATCGCCTCTTCCTTCTTGCTCCTTTTAGAGCTATTCTTGGAGGGAGTTTTGAATTCGAATGGCTCCACCTAAAAGTGATCCCCAAAGTTAGGAGAGATTCCCTCAGCTCTAAATTTCATGGTTTTAGGTAGTTAGAGCCACAAATTTTCTTTTACATCATGGATGAGGTAAGCCATCCTTTTCCTTTTTTCTTTTTCCATTTACAAGAGATAAAATGTACTCTTTTACAAGAGGTGTTCACATGACTACTCATGTGACTTACAAATGAGGATAATATCAAGCATATCAAGCATGTAGGCTTGGGTAAAATGCACCAACAGCTCCCCCTCAAGCCTAACATGCTTGGCCTCCAAATAAGTCTTCAATTGTCATTGATTTCCTGCAAGCCAATCATCAACTTGAATCTACTTAATTTTGTACCATCAAGAGCTTTAGTCAACATGTCGGCACATTGCATATCTGTAGAGACATAGGATAGTTGAATATCCTTGCTCATTAGCTTCTCCCTTACGTAATGGTAGTGGACTTCAATATGCTTGGTTCTAGCATGGTATACCGGATTAGTTGCTAGATGTAGTGAGCTTGTGTTGTCACCAAAAATATGAGGTGTTGAAGAATGAAGTCCAAGATCTGTGTACAAAGACTTTAACCACATGATTTCTTGAGTTGCATTAGCCAAACCTCTATATTCTGCTTCAGTAGAAGATAATGCCACGGTTGGTTGCTTCTTCGATGACCAAGAAATGATTTTTGAACCTGCAAATGATATATACCCTGATGTGCTTCTTCTATCATCTTTAGATCCGGCCCCATCTGCATCTGAGTAGACCTTTAGCTCAATATCTGAAGTATATCAATAGAACAAACCTTCATTCATGGTCCCCTTTAGGTACTTGAGGACTCTCTTGGCCGCTTCCATATGTGGTCTTCTCGACTTATGCATAAACTGACTCAATATGCTAACACTATAGCACATATCCACCCTTGTGAGTGTTGCATAGTTCAAACTTCCAACCAAGCTTTGATAGCTTGTGATGTCTTCAATTGGCTCTCCTTCATAAGCACTAAGCTTATGATTTTGCTCCATAGGTGTACCTGCACACTTGGTATTTTCCATCTTGAACTTGACGAGCATGTCATGGACATACTTCCTTTGTGTGATGTATATACCTGAATCTGTGTAGATCAACTCCAATCCAAGAAAATAAGTGAGTGGTCCGAGGTCACTTATTTTGAACTCCTCCTTCATTTGACTCTTTACCTGTTTGATTCCTTCAAGATCATTGCCTGTGATAATAATATCATCAACATACACACATAAATAGATCACTTCAGATCCATTCCTCTTTATGAACAAAGAGGTATCCGCCTTGCTAGCTTTGAATCCTTGGTCCTGCAAATAAGTCACCAATCTGAAATTCCAAGCTCTTGGAGCTTGCTTCAATCCATACAAAGCTTTCTTTAGTTTGCATACATAGTTAGGATGATGTGCATCCTCATATCCAGGAGGTTGTGCCATATACACTTCCTCAGAAATCCATCCATTCAAGAAAGCATTCTTTACATCAAGTTGATAAAGATTCCAATTTCTAGATGCAGCAAGACTAATGAGAACCCTAATTGTAGGCATTTTTGCAACAGGAGAGAAAGTCTCCTCATAATCAATACCATGGGTTTGAGCAAACCCTTTAGCAACTAACCTTGCTTTGTGTCTATTTATACTTCCATCTGGATTCCTCTTGATTTTGTATATCCATCGAGATCCGATTATCTTCATAGATGGCTTGTTAGGTACAAGCTCCCAAGTGTCATTCTCCTTCAAGGCTTCCATTTCTTCATCCATTGCATCTCTCCAAGCTTTCTTTCTTTGTGCTTCTTCAAATGTGGTAGGTTCCTCATTGGTTGAATCCTTTGCAATGTAGATTGAGTGCTTGGTGACCAGAGAAGTATCATAACCAAACCTCTCTGGTTTCTTCTTCTCCCTTGAAGACCTTCTAAGTGGTTGATGTGAGCTCTCGGGTCCATATGTAGCATCCTACATCTTTGCTTTTCCTTTGTTCTTCCATAGCTTTAGTCTCTTCAAGTCTTTTAGGTAAATCTCCGAATCACTTTCTTCAATCTGCTTTGGCTCCTTTGGTTGAAGTGATGGAAAATCTTCATCCAAGTCATAAGGCAGCTTCACTTTCCTGTCATCATCAAACCATGATTTGCTTTCATCAAAAATTACATCTCTACTCACAGAAAATCCTTTATTGGTTGGATTGTACAATCTATATCCTTTTTGGTTTTGATCATAACCAATGAATACACACTTCTCTGCCTTGGGATCCAATTTCCCTCTTACTTGAGAAGGAATGTGAGCATAGGCTAAGCATCCAAAGATTTTGCAATGCTCTAGACTAGGTCTTCTTCCATTCCACACTTCATATGGAGTGGTTCCATCTAGTGACTTAGATGGAAGTCTATTTATGAGATATGTGGCTGTAGACACAGCCTCTGCCCATAGGTAGTTTGGCAATCCCTTTTCGTTGAGCATGGACCTTGCTGCTTCGACAATAGCTCTGTTCCTCCTCTCTGCTACACCATTGAGTTCGTGTGTATACCTTGTAGTGACTTCCCTTTTAATGCCTCTTTCATGCAAGAAGGCATCAAATTCAGAAGAGAAGTATTCTCCTCCACCATCTGATCTGAGTCATTTCAAAGTCCTACCTGTTTGGTTTTCAACAAGAGCAATATACTTCTTAAAGCAATTAAACACTTCATCCTTGTGCTTCATGAAAAACAGAATGGTCCACCTGCTACAATCATCTGTGAAAGACACATAATATCTTGAGCCTGATATAGATGGCTCCTTACTTGGACCCCACACATCCGTGTGCACTAGATCCAAAGGATTTTGATACATATATCCTTTCTTATTGAAAGGTTGTCTATGAGCCTTACCGAGTTGACAAGCTTCACACTTATAAATCATGTGTTGCCTTGTGATATTAGGCAAACCAAGTACACTTTGGTCCCTGCAAATCTGTTTGAGTGTCCTCTCACCAATGTGAGCAAGCCTTTTGTGCCATATCTCCAACTCTGTTAGAGTTTGAGATCCATAGCTAAACAAAGCTATGTTCTTTGTATCTTCCACTTCAAAAGTGAAAAGCCTTCCTGTCTTTTCTCCTTTGGCAATCCTTCGAAAGCCTTGCCTTGGGTCTTCAACATATGCTCCAAATCGATTGAATCTAACCTGCAATCCTTTTTCAACAATCTGTCCAACACTTATTAAATTTTTGGTAATTGTAGGGACATACAAGACTTTGCTTAAGAGGTTCATATTCCCATCTGATGTCTTCACATTACCTATCTTCTCCACTGAGTGCTTTGTGTCATCTCCTGTCTGCACTTCATGCTTGTTATGAGGATCTTCCAAATCAGAAAGTAAAGCCACATTTCCTGCTACATGGTTCGAGCATCCCGAGTCAATGTAAAATATGTGATCATCATCCTTACCCTTCTTCGCTGATAGATTCATAATCAATAATGAATCTTCTTGACTTTGGTCCTCTACATAGTTATTGTAATCCCTTCTTCCTCTATGGCCACTTTGATAGTTGTTGTTGTTGTTGTAATTGTTGTTGTAGTAGTTGTTGTTGTTGTAGCCTCCATTGTATCTACCTCTATTTGATCCATAGCCACCTCTATTGAATCCTCTTCCTCTTGAGTTCCTCGGGTTCCTGAAACATTCTTCAGTAGTATGGTTAGATAAGCCACATATGTTGCAAGGTTGAGATGATTGGAATCTCCCCCTACCTTGATTTCCACCTCTACGTCTTACTCTAGCTCTTCCTCTACCTGCAAAGTTTGCTTGGAAAGAGCTTCCTTCATCTTCATTCTTCCTATTCTTTGACTTGTCCTTGACCTTAGCTTTATCAGAATATAAGGCAGAAGTTTGATTACCTCTTGAGGACTCACCACCTTTGTTAATCTTTGCTTCATGAGTGAAGAGTTGGCCCATGATAGGTTGAGGTCGGGTACATGCATATCCATGTATAAATCCATGGCTATTGTGAACGACTCCCACTTGTCGTCTACTTTGATTCCATTAATGATTTGTCTTATGATTTGCTCCTCTTCAATTACCTCTCCAATGCTTCCAAGTTGGTTGGAAATCTCCTTCATCTTTGTGACATAATCAATCACATTTTGCTTCGGGATTTTCTTCATTGTTGTGAACTCCATCCACAATTGGTTCTTCCTTGCTCGAGTGTTGGAAGAGAAGAAAGAAGCAAGTGCATTCCAGGTCTCTCTTGATGTCTTGCATCCCTTGACATGAGGTAAAAGAAAATCAGAGATTGAGTTTAGAATATAGGACCTTGCAAGTGCATCCTTCGAACACCAATTCGAAAGTCCTTCCACTTCTTCATGTGATGGTTGCCCTTTGTTCCTCATGGTTGGCATTGCTTCATCTCCGGATATGAAACAATATAGATTCCTCCCTTGAAGGTAAGCCTCCATCCTTAGAGACCATAGGGTAGTTGTTTCGATCCAATTTGTCAATTGTTGATGGAAATCCATCTCCCATGTTGCTTGACTATGCTCTGATACCACTGTGAAGAGAGATGGTGGATGCAATCCAAAGATGAGTAGGTGCTCCTACAACCAGCTTCACACCAGCCAACTGAGGCTTCAGAGTTGATTAGTAGACCCTTTAAGCTTCCTAAATCCACCAAAATATCAGCCAAGTACTTTGGAACATGTATCCCAAAAGTTTAAGTCAAGACAGACTAGTTGCGAAATGACTAGCTCCCAAAACTTGTTATTTTTGGACATACACCTGCTAGAAAAAATGAACAGTGCTCTCAATCTGGTAGGAATTAGAAACATTCCTTTTGGGCATAGCAAATAGACTTATCAAGCTTCCCAATCCAAGCTAAAACACTTCAAATGATGGACTGAGCACTGAGAACAAGATTTATCAATTTCTGGAACATGCCCACCATTCTCGGGGCTCTGCAGAGATAGACCAGTGAGCACTAAAATCCAGATATCTCCAAAACTATAAATCTAATGACCTTGAAAATTGATATGCAATAACTAAACAGTAAGAGCTATCCAACACATATTAAATCACGGAAAAAGGATCAGTAGAACTCGAGATATGACCTTCTGAAGGTACTGCTCTGAGTGAGTATAGCAGAGAACAAAACAGAGAAGTGAATGATGATAAATGTATAAATTCATATATGATTACAACCACATTGGCAATGAATCTTTGCACAATGGGAGTAGAATGATAGAGCTATGGAGTAAGCTCTTCAATATCTACAAAATGACATGAAGTGGTCACGTACAAGGCTTGCTAATCGCCTCTTCCTTCTTGCTCCTTTTATAGCTATTCTTGGAGGGAGTTTTGAATTCGAATTCGAATGGCTCCACCTAAAAGTGATCCCCAAAGTTAGGAGAGATTCCCTCAGCTCTAAATTTCGTGGTTTTAGGTAGTTAGAGCCAGGAAGTTTCTTTTACATCATGGATGAGGTAAGCCATCCGTTTCCTTTTTTCTTTTTCCATTTACAAGAGATAAAATGTACTCTTTTACAAGAGGTGTTCACATGACTACTCATGTGACTTAGAAATGAGGATAATATCAAGCATATCAAGCATGTAGGATTGGGTAAAATGCACCAACAATTTGCCCCTTCCTCTTGAGTTCCTACCTCTCCCCGCATAGTTAGCTCGAGAAGTAGTACCTTCATCTTCTACTTTCATGCTTTTCCCTTTCTCTTTAGTCTTTCCTTTATTTGTGTATAGGGCAAAAGAGCTATTACCTCTTGATGATTCTCCATTTTTGTTGAGCTTGGCTTCATGGGTAAAAGGTTGCCCCATGAGTGTGGTAAGATTTGGAATCTGCATGTCCATGTATAAGTCCATGGTAGTTGTGAAGGCTTCCCATTTGTCATCTCCCTTGATGCCATTGACCACTTGTCTCACTATTTGCTCCTCTTCAATCTCCTCTCCTATGATTGCCAATTGGTCAGCCACATCTTAGACTTTGTTCACATATTTTGAAACATTTTGCTTGGGTTGCTTCCTTTGAGTGGTAAACTCAATCCACAATTGATTCTTTCTTGCTCTTATATTAGAAGAAAAGTATGAAGACAATGTATCCCAAGTACCTTGGGATGTTTTACAACTCCTAATGTGTGGAAGAAGGAAGTCAGAGATAGATCTAAGTAAATATGACCTTGCTAATGCATCTTTGGCACACCATAATTTGAGCCTTTCAAGCTCCTCTCTCGTAGGTTGTCCTTTGCTTCTGAACATGGACATCTCCTCATCTCGTGATATGTAACCATAGAGACTCCTTCCTTGTAAGTATGTCTTCATCCTCAAGGACCATGCTTGATAGTTTTTCCTATCCAATTTATCAATAAATGAAGGGAAACCATCTCCCATTTTACCTCAGTTCCTCTGATACCATTGTAGGAGGAGATGGATATGGATACTTTAAGAAATGGAGTTGGTACTACCAAACCCTGCTTAGTACCTACCCTATTTTTCTTCTGAGTTATGGTGTAGGCCCCTTTAGGTTTCCAATGAAACTAAATAAGTGCCTATATGCTTTGGAGATGATGCTTCAAAAAATTGAAGCAAGATAGATACCTTTGCAATAGCTTATGGTAAAAAAACTTGCTATTTTGGTCTTGATACCTTTTGGGTATTATGCTAAGTGCTCACAGTACAGTAGCAATTAGGAAACTTCCTTTTGGGTTAATCAAATAACCTTAGAGAGCTAATGATTCAAAGTGCAGTTACTTAATATGATAGAGTACACACTGAGAAATGTCTTTAGCAAGTAGAAGCTTACCCCCGACTATTTAGGAGATGTGGAGAGAATGTCCAGTGACTACTTCAAGATGCTTTTCTCCCAGTTGGGTGAATCAAATGCCTTCAACATTTGTTAGCTTGACGTGGACTTCGAGATGGTTCCAACAAGCTATAGAGCTATGAAAATGATGGAGAAATGACTGAGATATGAGCATTCAAAATATACTGTTATGAGTGAACATAGCAGAGATGAAGATAGATGTAATGAACAATGTAATGTATTATGTAACAATGTTAATCATGATCATTGACATGAATATGATGCCCAATGAAGCTGATAGGAGTAGGATATAGTGTAGGCATCTCAACTACATCAAATGATCAACAATATGCTCAGTAATGGGGTCTCTCTTTGCCGTGATTTTACAAGTCTTTTTTATAGAGAGTTTCTTCACATTTGAATTTGAAATTAAAATGATCTTCCACCTAAAAGTTCTTCCTCTAAATGTGGAGATATTCTCTCATGAGAATTCGTAGCTTATTTTCTCTCCAACTCCATGAGTTTAGTGGCTTTACAAGATTCTTCAAGTAATTTACTTTTAGTAAGGATAAATGACTAGCTATTACAAGATGTGGTTCACATGAACCAATTAGTGAAGCAAGACATGTCCATAGAATTTCTCTGCAATATGTGAAATGTGAAGGCTTGGGTAAATTGCACCAAGAGTGGCCAATTGAACTGCACCACTAGTGGAAATTCTATTAATGATCATGGGTCCATATCCTAGTTTTTCCAATTTACAGGCATTTTGTTTTAGTGTATAAATCAACTCTAGGTCTCCCTCTTTCAATTCTTTATCCTTGATGTGTGCATCAAAGTATGCCTTTTGTCTTTTTTTTGCAGCGTAGATCCCTGCTCTTGCTTGTAGACTAGTCTCACCTATGCTTTCTAGATCAAATATCATGGAGGACAACTCATGTTCATTCCACGTGCTCTTCTGCTATTTTCAAAGTGGGGATCAAGAAGTCTAATGGTAATAGAACATTCTGTTTGAAGACCATTTGAAATGGGGTGGCATTGAGTACCATTTTGTAGGCAACTTGGTAAGCCCAAATAGCATGATGAAGTTGCTTATCCCAATCAAAGCATTTATTATTTACCAGTTCTGTCAATACATTACAAAGGATCTTAATTTGTGCTCTCAGTTTGTTCATTAGCTTGTGGATGATAGGGGACAAACTTCTTATGTATCACCAAAAATTCTTGGAGAAGGTTTTCAATGACTTCGTTCAAGAAATGTGTACCTGTATCACTTACTAACTTTATTGGTAACTCGTATCTGGTGAACATGTTCTCGAATAAGAACCTATCCATCATTTGAGCATCGTTCTTTGTCATGACTTTAACTTCTACCGACTTTGAAAGGTAATCTATGGCAACAATAATGTACTCTTCATGGGGGTTTCTAGTTAGAGGGTTAATAGGACCTACAAAGTCTATTCCCCCCACTTCGAGAATGTGCATCCTCCCATCATTGGTCTCAAAGGAACTTCGACTTTTCTGATTAGATATTATGCAGGTTGGCATGTTTCACATTTCATCACATAGGTATGTGCATCCATATGAAGATTGGGCCACCAAAGTCCTGAGAATAGAATGGTCTTAATTACTCGATCATGCCCAAAGTACCCACTTTCAACACTGCAATGTGTACTTTCTAATATTTTCACATAGTCTGATTCGTGAATGCAGAATCTTAAGTAACCATCTTGGCCTCTTTGGTGTAATTTTTCTCCTACTAAGGCATAACCCTGAGACTCTTGCTCCATGCTTCATTTTCTTGCTAGAGTAGCCTCTCTAGGTGATATTTCGGATCTCATAAATTCTACCAATAGAGCACTCCATTATGGAATTAACGACATGTGATAAAGGGTTAGCTATGCTCCATTGGGGAGTCACTCCTGACAAATTGGACAATTGTTAATCCACTCATGTATTTCTTTGTTCATACTAGGCTAATACACTCCTACACATTTCAAAATTTGCAATGTTCATTGTTTAGAATAGTGATTTCCTAGTAATCCTTCATGGGCTTGTTGCAACCAACTGCTATGTTCATCCTCCTCGACACAACAAGCTAGTACACCCTCTTTATCTTGTTTGTACATACTTCCTACCAATATCTAATATTTTGTGATTTTATAATTTCTTCTTTGTTCGTCTTCACATTCTTATTTGTGGGTCCGAAGGTTAGGACATGTACCAAGTTATTTACCCATTTAGGAACAACTTCTAAATTGAACAGATGAGCGTACCATAGTTCATCAAACACTCCTTGCGGTGACTCTCTTGAAGTGATGCAAGAAAGGTTATCTGCCCTAAGGTGGATCCTAACTTTCCTAACAACCATTTCAAAGTCATATTCCATTAGTAAGCTGAACCATCCTACTATGCATCTGTATATTGCAAGGTTTATTGACCAAATATAATAAATCTTGATGATCAATAAAAAAACTTGAATTTATTGGCCAATAGATAGTGCCTAGACGTCTTCACAGTGTATACATGTGTTATCTATATAAATGGTTGATTTTTTGCGCACTAGCATGCTTTCGTTTTGTAGAGCAAGCATTTGATTGCAGGTATTTTTTGCAAGGGAGATGTTTTTCGACGATGATAAATAAGAATATTATATGCCCTGTCTCGGAGGAGATAACATTTTCACTTATATTCGCAAAGTGTAAGAGGCATGATGGAGTTAGAGGAAAAAAAAAGGGGGGGGCAAAAAGGGAAGAAAAAAAAAAGGAAACAAAAAAAAACCCCGAAAAAAATTTAATGTGCATATGCGTGTGAGTGGGGGGAGTGGGGTTTCAGGGGTCAGAGGGAGTGGGTGAGTGGAGGAAAAAGACAGAAACAAAAAAAAAGGAAGAAAAAAAAACTTAATTGCCCTTTTCCCCCATTCTCTCTCTCTCTCACCCCCGA
The DNA here is from genome assembly GCA_020310875.1 of Ceratopteris richardii. NCBI lineage: Eukaryota > Viridiplantae > Streptophyta > Polypodiopsida > Polypodiales > Pteridaceae > Ceratopteris > Ceratopteris richardii. The sequence continues at coordinate 164,424,600 of CM035410.1, forward strand.
TTAAGAGTGCAAGGAGTAGCATCGTTTTTCTGGCTGGTTTTCTCTCTTGGTTTTTGGGGGTGCTTGTGCAGGTATGCAGAGGGGAGCCTGAGAAGAGCTTGTTACACAGAGGAGGCAAGCTATTCGACTATGGCAGAAGGGAGGCCCGTTTTGTGGTAAGGGGGGGAAACACAAATGGTGAAGCTCAGAGAGGGACAGATGAAGCAGTCGTAACATGGATCTCGATGCATGTCTGTTGAGGATTTTCGAAAAAGGATGCGTCCTCTGTTAAGGGAGATCCTGTCCGCGAAGGAGAAACTCCGAAGCACTCATGAAAACAGGGAAAATAAAAGAGAGTAATAGAGGTTCATAAGGGGAAATCTTCAGCTCTAAGGGAGAAACGCCTGATGGGCTATTGTCAGAGGGGGGTCTCAAAAGTGAAGGGATCGCAACACAAATAGGAAGGAAGAAAGCATGCACATGTCTCTAGAAGGAAATAGATTGCCTAGCCGAAAGTTGAGCATGGGAGGGACTGGCAGCTTCCGAGCTCGAGAATAATTCAGGAGGGGCCGAAGGAATTCCATTTAAAATACTTTGTTCTTATGGTTGTGTTTGGATGAAAGAACCACAACTGATTTATATGAAAAAAATCAGATCGAGGGAGTCAAAAGAAACACGCAACAAATGCCAAAGCGGAAGGAAAGTTGAGCATTAATCTTTTTGGGCAGTACACCATGAATTGGGGGGGCGAATTTGTATGGTTATGTCTTGTATTGCAGATATTTTCTACAAGCAGATGCAAGGACGATTGGAGAAGTTCACAATTAATAATATTCCAAGAGAAGCATGCATATACAGAGTGGATAAGTAGGCACTTATGTGGCTAGAACCCTTAGATTCAAAGGAATTTCAGATAGATATGAAACCTGGCTGCTATCAAATGGAAGATTAAAGGAAGGGGAGCGCTGTTGTTTGAGAGGTTTACATAACTGCTATAGACCCTGTTGCTCAGACAATAGGAAAAAAGGTGCATGCAAATAAAATTGGGCAAAGCTTCAAGGTACATGAGGAAAGCGGAAGGAGATAACAGTTCTGTCCATGTCCAGATCTCAAAAAACGTGTCCAAGTAAATTGTCACAGCTGTGGGTTTACTTCAACTCATAGAACAGAGAAGTTTTATGAAATTACAAGGAATATCAGTGTCTTGAAATGAGCATATTCGATTTGCTATGGACATGAATTCTATACAGCACTTCACTTTCACTACAGTAAGTAGTTGACTAACAGACGTAGTTCTGTCAGAAGATTCAATGGAAGGCTGGCAAATGAACTATGGGCTAGGAACTTAAGTCTTCAACCTTGTACATGGTGTCACTAATTTTTTCAGGAGAGGCATACATCTAGAGGAAAAAGAACAGGTTCTCAAAGGAATATAGAGAAGGAATGTTGGATGCGCATGAACAAAGAAAACATGGGCAAACCAAGAAAAGTCGTCATGTTCTTACCAAATGAATCGGGAATATGGGAGAAAATGGAAAGCATTCACTGACAGGTGTAAACATGGACCTTGAAGCCGATCACATCAGCCAATGATATTGATGTGCACATGCATAGGAAATAGAGGGACAAGATCTGATGAACGCTATAGGCTCTTTTGCACAATCGAACAGATTTCATCTAGTCTTTGATGCTATGCATGGTGAATGAGCTTACAAATGCATGAAAGTTAGAGGGGTCAAATCGATTTAACTCCATTTTACTCCTTTTATGTAGAAGCATATATGAACAAAGAGGATTCAGGATGCTATTGTTTGTGTTAAAGACATGCCGTGATTTCTTATATGGAATCAAGAAATCAGCTTCAGCTTGAGCTAAGGTTCACAGGGAGTCTTGCCGCGATGCTAGTGCTTGCTATTTTCTAGGCACCAAGAGAGCCCCTCTGTATTGTGTTGAAGAGCTATCGAGAAAGCTTGTGCTGACACACGTTACCATCTTCCTCATGCTTGTGCTGACACACGTTATCATCTTCCTCATGCTACACACACATATAATCTTATCCAGCTTCCGATTTGAAAGATGTTGAATGTGTGCATGCCCATCTGCAGCTACAAAGAGCTCCATGCATCTTTTCCATATTGATAGACGGGTTTTTTGGAGTCAGGAAAACTACAAGCACCATTCTGCAATAGAAGGTGTGGTTGATGAGACCACTCTCCAATGGAAAGTATGTTGCGCCCTATATTTGATGAAAAGACCTGAAATACAGGACTAAATATTGGAACGCAACTTCACTCCTACAAGAGAGAGAGAGAGAAGAGTAGTTTGACCTTCAGGCAGTTACGCTTTGCTTTGAAGCTGAGGATTGTTGTTTCTATCGGATGCAAAAGCTCAAAGCATTGATGGCTCACGTATTCATACAGAATGTCTCCACAATGAAGTGCAACATGACTTAAACTTACTGTTAGGGATCTGATCCGTTATCATTGCTAAACAATGCATGATTGCCATTGCTTTTTGGATATCCAAGCTTCATGCACCGAATTCTTAACTTTACACGTCTCTGCATTCTATTTTTCCATACTCTTTGCAAATTTGTATGACTTATTAAGACCTGATTGACGTTGAATGCATACATGCTGTAATGATTTAGTGATTTACATTTTCATATGATAAAAGAATATTTTTGGAATGCTCTAAGAATTCAGATGTGCTATGTTGGTTTGTGGAAAAAGAATTGAAACTTTTCTTATCTACAGTATCGGAGTAAATGAATGTGTGAGTAAAAGACCGAGTGTGAGGGAGTATTGTATGTGGGTGAGAAAGAAAGAGAGAGTGTGTGAGGGGTGCTTAGGTTTGCGAGGTGTGTGGAAGAAGAAGAGTGCATGAAAGTGCGTAGGCATGTTGGTGTGTGCATATGTGAAGTGGTGAATGTGTATGTGTTTGCGAGTAATTGAAAGGGAGGGAATAGAGATCTCCGATGCTAAAGGAGGGGGTAATAGGGGATCGATAAAACAAGTGTAATTGTGCATGTCTGCGAGCTTAGGGTGAGAAAAAGTTTGCCAAAAATAGAAATCGAAGCAATTTATTTGCGAGAAAACATTTTTTGTGGCTTCATAAAAGCCCATCAACATGCCTAAGCCTTTTCGTTCGCTTGTTTTATAGTTTCGTTCAGCCATGTTTAGTTGTCTGCTAGCATATGCTATATGCGAATCTAGATTTCCTTCACATGTGGGTTGTGCTAGAACACATCCTATTGCATAATTTGATGCATCTACATGGACATGGAATGGTTTATTCCATTCAAGAGTGGTTAGAATTGGTGTTGTGCACAAGCATATCTTCAACTCATTGAAGGAATTTTTGCATTCATCATTCCACTCAAAATTTGTCAACAAAGCATGAAGAGGTTTAGCTATCATTGCATACATGTGGATAAAGTTGCACTAATATCTACAATGACCCATAAAGTCTTGTACCTCTTTAACATTCCTTGGCCTCTGCAACTTCTCTATGGATCTTGCTTTTTCCTCATCTATTGATACTCTGTTCTTAGAAACAATACAACCTAAGATCTTACCTTGATGTACCATGAACACAAACTTTTTTGGGTTCAAACAAACTCGATATTCTCTACACTTGTTGAAGATCTATCTAAGATCTAGGATGTGGTTTCTTCTTTCTTGGGAATGAGCACATAAATCATCCACATATACTTCTAAATTCTTTTGCAAGGACTCTTTGAAGACATGACACATGAGCCTTTGGAATGTTGCAGGTGCATTGATGAGCCCTAATGGCATCACATGAAATGCAAAGATTCCCGTCTCTATGGTGAAGACTGTTTTGTGATCTTCTAGGGCAATAACAACTTAGTTGTAACCTAAAAATCCATCAAGGAAGCTATAAACTTCCTTGCCTACAACATGCTCCAATAAATGTTCGGTAATTGGAAGTAGATAGCTATCTATGATCGTAGCAACATTAATGTTTTTAAGGTTAATACACACTCGAAACTTTCCATTCTTCTTGGGAACCACTATGATGGGGGATACCCATTCAATATGCTCAATCTCGTAGATAAATCCAGCTTCAATCAATCTATCAATTTCTTCTTTTATTTTGGATGCATAAGTGTCATTATAATTGTATGGCTTCTGTTTGGTGGGATTGGCATTAGTCGTCATGGGGATCGTATTAGAGCATATTTTCAGATCTAGCCCCTTCATGTCTCTACAGGTCCATGCAAACACATCACTATATTCCCTCAATAAAGCTATAAGCTCTACTTCTTCTTCTACACTTAGGTCTTCTCCTATGTACGTACATTACTCTTTATTCTCTTCAATGGGTACTACAATTTTTTTGGTTTTTTCTTTGATATTGTACACTTCTCCTATGATGGCCTCTCTCTTAGGCATTTGTACCAGAATTTTCCAGTCTTCAACTTCGTATTTCTTGAAATCCTTTGGTACTTCGAACAATGGTTCCTCCTCTACTTGTTTCATTGCTTTTTTTTCTTTTTCTTTTGACTACCTTCACTTTCCTCACTTGAATTTATAGTTTTAATGCTTGCGAGAGGTTCTTCTTCTTTTTGGGTAAACACTCCTATATTTTCTAGATAGTGCTCCTTTGAATCAAAGCAACTATCCATCACAATGGACTTTAAATAATCATCATCCTCTTCTTGTATGACCTTATTAGAGTCACACTCCTCTAGCAAGGGTTCAACCATGAATAAAGAGATATCATAACTCTCCTCATCACAATGAGGCGTCAAGTGTTCTGCATTGACAACAATGTCCATGGTGGCTAAGATTTCTACCCAACCATGAGGCTCGAATTCCCCATATAGAAAGATCATTGGTGTGTAGGTTGGGTCTCTAACCGGTTTGGTTCCTAGAGAAGTGCCTTCTTCTCTTCATTTTATGCATTTTTCCTCTTCCTTTGCGATCTTGCACATCCACAAGTGAGTATCTTCATGCATCCAAGATGGATCAGAATAACTTACAGAATGCATAGAGATTGAATCCTCTTGCATCTTGTGGATAAGATTCCACTGTAGGGGTGGTACATCTCTGAAGGTATAATCCTTCAAATTGACCTTCGTTGCGAGCCCTAAGTGCTGTAAGTATAAGGATTTGGTTCCCCAATCTTGTACAATTTTCAATTGCCATAGGAAGGGTATTCCTAAGATAATCTCATAGAAATTATTTTTGCCAATGTCACATATAGCAAAAGTATGTTCAAACTCAACACCACAAGTGGTTAGAGTTATCCCTTCTAGAAATTCTTGAGGTCTCTCAATATGGATGTCTCTCATTTGAAGCTTGATTCTAGTTGGTCTTAATGTAGGTTTGCCTCATTTCTTCCACAAGGAGGTGGTTGCAATCACAACTTCAGCACCTGAATCCAAGATAACTTTGGTTGTGTAACCTTGGTAGGTGACTTTTGGATGAAAAAGTTATGTCAAATTAGGCTCTTGGGGTTCAAAACAGGCAAACAAGATCTCTCTATGGATCCAAGTCACCTCAATTGATTGAAACAATTACCCAAATTAACTCCAAAGTTGCATGATACATGATTACTATCTCTTATCAAGATGCACGATACTTTAGAGTAGATGATACATGATACCTGAGCTATATGATACACAATACCTGGCATGGCATGATACATGATATATGATATTTGGTCTCACAATATGATACTTGTCTTCGGTGTGATACATGATACTCAAATCTTTCTGATACGATACTAGAAGTAATCATGATATAGGATACTCGAGTGTGCAATGATACACAATACCATATTTTCCTCAATATGATACTTGAGATCACATGACATACGATACTTGATAGTGGTATGATACTCGATGCTAAGACTGGATCATGATAGATGATACTTGACCTCACAGTATGCTATTGACCTTGTTGTGATACATGATACTTACGAAGTATCGATGATACACAATATTAGATGGTCGTGATATGCAACTGCGCAATACATGATACTTGCCAAGTATCGCGATACACGGGGAGTATGGGACATTGACAATACACGATACCTACCAAGTATCGAGACACATGGGAATTCTCGTATCATGATACCTGAGTTCAACCGCTCATAATACTTGGTCTTTGTGAAGTCCAAATTCAAAATTTTATATGGATATGTGCACTTTGTGCCCTCTTTGTCACCCCTATATGCATGTAGAAGAAAACTCTATATGCAAACTTGCGATACCTGTCATAGATTGTCTCACACTATGAGATTGCTCAATCCAAATTTGGGTATATTGAGAGCGTAGAGCTCCTCTTCAAGAGTATTTCCTTAGTGTTTCAACTCTAAACTCCCTCTAGGCTTCTTGCTTGCAACCACAAATAAAAAATGAGGTGCAAATGGTGAATGTATAGTAAAAAATGAAAAAATTCTACAAAGATGAATATGGGAGAAGATGTTGATGATGATGATAATGAAGGTGGAGAAAAAAATCAAAAACTGAATAGAAACTGACTATTTTTTACCTTTCAACATCGTTACTCTACGTCTTTCCCCAAACTTGTGCTTGACCTTGAGTGTCAACACATAGATTCTCTCCCTTGATTAGAATGGAGGGTGCCCATTTTACATGTTGACAAGTTTCTAAAATTGTTTGAAGCACATAAACACTTCGAACTTTGCTTTCAATGGATACACCCATGCATGCTTGGAAAAATCATTAATAAAAGTCACAAAGTAAAGGTAGTTCCCAAAGGAGGGTGTCTACATAGGACTATAGACATCACTATGAACAAGCTATAAGTTTTGAGTATCTTGAACTGAACCATATTTTGGGAATGAGGAATGCTACATTTTGCCCAATATACAACCTTGACAAACATGTTTACTAGGTGCCTCAAGTTTGGGTAGAGAGGACACCATTTCAGATTTTTCTAGGCATAAACAAGTAGCAAATTTAGATGACCAAAGCGTGCATGCCAAAACTTTGCATTTGATATAGCCTGAGAATCATGTATTGCACATGCTGAATCACTCACATGGTTTTCATAGTCTATGAGCTTATACAACCCACGGCATAAAATGCCAGAAGCAATAATGACACCGTCGTTTGATAGATCATGAATTGTATGTCTATCATCAATAAATTTCACAACCAAGCTAATCTTGACTAATGCTGAAACTAATAACACATTTTTCTTTATCCCTGGCATAAATAAAGCATCCGACAATGCAAAAGAACTACCATCAACAATGGTCAGAATGATCTTACCAACTCCCATGACAAGATAAGAGGATTTGTTGGCACATGTGACAGTATTTCCTGTAGGGGCAGGCTCAAGTGAAATGAAGAAACTGCAATGCGAGGTAATATGCTTGGTTGCCCCACTATCAAAGAACCAAACATCTGAGTCTAGTGCAGACATACAATGTTCATGTGAAGATGGGTCATAACTACAAACAATAGTAAATGCCCATTCTTCATTTTGCACAAGATTTGAAGACTCTGTTTTGGGTGTAGAGGCCTCTGCAACAACCATTTTAGCCTCTTTCTTCTTTTTCTCTTTTGCAGTGAGAAAACAGTATTTGCAAAAACAAAAATTCTTTTCTGTTTTCTTCTCTTCTTTGTCATCCTTCTTTGTTTGTGTAGAATTAGTAGTTTTTTTCTTACGAGTAGATGAGCTATGTTTACCTTTGCCGTTCTGACTAGCCACGAAATCTTGATCTACAACATGCATAATGGACATGTTCTGCCTAGACTGATCTTCCTGCAACAAAACAAAAAATAACTCTTGAAATGTTAAAGCATTTGGATTGCCTTCATCGAAGAAAAGAAGAAACTCTTATATGAATCTGGAAGACCATTCAGAACAGTCTACACAAGTGAACTGTCAGGCAAGACTTCATCAATATAAATCAATGCTCCTTTAAATCTTTGATCTTGTCAAAATATTGTCCATGGAATCTCCTTCATTCATGTGCTCACTCTCCAAATTTTTTTGGACGTGAGCAACAAGAGCATCATGCTTTGCTTGGTATAAAGTGATAATTGTATCCCAAGCATCCTTTACTATTTTGTAGGAGGGAATGTGAGGAATAACAACACATTTGATAGACAAGCTTATCAATGCATGTGCCTGAGCATCTCTGCCACCCCCAAGGAAGTTTCTCTAAAATAGGTGCAGCAGGGACTAGAGCATGAATAGGAACCTAAAGAATATCACCATCTTCAATGCCATATGCATCAGCTTCAATAACTGTATTTGTAGGTATAATAAGATGTTTTTCAACACCCTACACAATATTCCATAGTCCTTTTGCAACCAATACATGACACTTTATATAAGCCCATAATGGGTAATTGGCACCATCCAACTTACCTCAACATCCAACATATGTAATACATCATTGCTTTTAGCCATGGCCATTGACTAAAATACCCTGATGCAAAAAAAATGATTGTATCTAAAGTTGAACAGAACTACCCTGTCGAGTTTTGCTAAACCCGTAACAGACTTCAAGGTGCTTATACTGGCGAAAACATATATATATATATATATATATATATATATATATTTGGCATAAAAAGATGAAATTTCCTGCATAAGCACTATGATAGTGCATTTGGAGGTGGAAATGAGCTCAGATTGTGATTTTGACATCACACAACAAAGTTGTTTTGAACTCCTAATCGCCTTGAGTATGCTCATGAATTTTTGTGCTATTCTAAGACTGTGGCCAGAGGGGTGAGGCAATGCCCTAGATGAAATGGTGGTGACATACTTTGATACCAGTTGTTGGAGTTTGAGGTCTACAAAAGCATGCAAATAGCACAAGGAAGAAAAAGAAGCTTGGAGCACAACACACAATACCTAATGTATCACCAAGAGAATGTACAAAGATAAGTGACCCATTAGGGTTATAGGCATATATACAAGCCAGGGTGAAAAACCTCCTAAAGAGTGAAAAAAATGCCCCGACAATCCTTGTGTGTTCACACAGATCACTACCTAAATATATCAACAAGTAGCTCATGCATGTCTTGGTTGAATAAGAAGAAACCTATTTTGTTCATGATGTGTGTGAAGACACTTAGGACGGATGGGGCATTTTTCCATCTTTAGGAGGTTTCTCCCCTATTTTTATATATGCCTATAACCCTTATGAGTCAATTATCTTTATGCATTAACTTGGTAATACATTCAACATTGTATTCTTCTTTAATCTTCTTCTTCTTACTTGTGTTTTTCATGTGCTTTCGGTGACCTCAAACTCCAACAAGAATTGCCAACTCCCTTTTTTGATATTTAGGTTCATGTGTTGATCCATCCAATGGATAAAATAGAGCTTGCCAATGTTATAAGCACTAAATCGATGTTTTTTTTTGAGCAGTTCATGCGTATCTTGAAGAAATATGTCTATCAAAAAGAAAAAAAAGAGGGCTCTACGACGAAGGGTTGGTTGCTTGAAGAATGGATGTGAATATCTTGAGCACGCCTATAATGAAACTCCTAGCAGATGGAATCATGAGTCTTCTTCTACCATGATAGATGAGTATAAAACGGGTAATGGGGTTTATTTTCACATTAAAACACATGATATGCATGGTATCCGGACTTTATTGTGCATAATAGCGAATGCATGCAACACGCATATGAGAGTAACTCAAAAGTAAAAGAGATGGAACACAACCAAATAAAAGAGATACACGTTCTTTCATGGATCGGTTGTACACTCATATACGATGGACATTACATGATCAAAATCATACCTCGGATGAGCAAAGAAAGTTTATGATCGAATGTGAAAGAAAGGTAAATTTTTGAGTTGTAAAAGTTTAATTAATTTTTTTTTATTTTCCAATTTAGTTACTAATATAGGCTAGAATGTACACCAATATATGGGCATGTGGACAAAATAATTGAATAAAGATCGTTCATGAATTGCACCTAACACATGATTGTTGTGTTGTTGCTGATTTCAAGAAATTATCATGTGCAAGTCCAAAAGGTGTGAATCATCTTGTCGACAATGAGCTTGTTTAAGTTAGCACTATCCTTGACATTTATGAAGTATCATATCCTATATTCAAATAGGTAAAATAAATATCTCATTATGCACAACAACTAGCCTCTATATCTTTTCTGGTAACAAATAATTTGAAAACTTTGTTTCTTGTATCTTGATAGGTGGTTTTAAAAGTGGACTGATTTTGCATTGAACATAAAAGAAATAATGAAACAATGTGAAAATACCCATTCCAAATTTGGTCACTTCTCTTGAAAATCGGTGCACACATTAAAAGAGCAATACATTCTTCCAATGCATGTTGAACAAAAAAGTTTTCACAAGAATGAAAATGCTCATCCATGGTTGAAAGTTGTAGATGTTCAACCTACATGTGGATGATTACTCAATAGCCTTCCTCTTATGCTAGACAGAGATCTCGCTGACTTGATTAATTCACCAATTCTTGAGATATCAACATTAGAGAGAGATAAAGTTCTTCCTCTGGTCATGATGATATTATAGATAATGAGAGTGATGATGATGTACTCTCTCATAGAACAAATATTCGAATATTGACAAAGTTATTGCAAGTTGCTCTGAAAACCCTATATCTTTATATCTTATGATTTCATTTTGTATTGAAATAAAGTAGCACCTTAATGTATGGTTTAAATAACATTTTAAACATAAATATATACAGACATACACATGCATACATTCATGCTTAGTGTTTTTTAATTGCTCACTATTAATTTACTTTCTTATTTTCTCTTTTTGTTTATTTTTTATTTATTCATTTTTATTATTTAAAATTAATTAATTTATCATTATTTTTATTTCCACACACACACACATACACACACACACACACACACACACACACACACATATATATATATATATATATATATATATATATATATATATATATATATATATATATATATATATATATATATACATACATACATATATATATATATATATATATATATATATATATATATATATATATATATATATATATATATATATATATATATATATATATATATATATATATATATATATATATATATATATATATATATGTATGTATGTATGTATGTATGTATGTATGTATGTATGTATGTATGTATGTATGTATATTTGAGCAGATAATTTCAATGAAAGACATATACATGCATACCAAATCTACACACACATGCATTTATGGGCATACATACGTAAACGCTTCCATAGCCATGTGCAATTCATCTTTTGCTAATCCAATCCCTCACAATATGTTTTCTAGGATCAAAAGCTTTAAGAAATGCTCTTGATCACTCATCCTAACTTATATATATTAAAAACAATTCAAATTAGAATGAATATATAATTAAATAAATCTGAAAATAATAAATGGAAAATCTTATTGAAAATTTTCTAATACTTCATAGCCTCTCTCCCTCTCTTTATTTATACATCTCTATATATATACAAAGACACACACACACATGTGTGTGTGTCTGTGCATGTGTGTGTGTGACACACACATATACACAAACATACAAATATACATACAAGAATACATACATAAATACATATATACATGTATGCATACACACATAGCCAAACACACACATACAGTGCATGTATGTGTGTGACACACACATATACACAAACATACAAATATACATACAGGAATACATACATAAATACATATATACATGTATGCATACACACATAGCCAAACACACACATACAGACATATATTTTAACATATATTTATATTACATATTAAAGTATGTATGTATGTATGTATGTATGTATGTATGTATGTATGTATGTATGTATGTATGTATGTATGTGTGTATGTATGTATGTATGTATGTATGTATGTATGTATGTATGTATTCATGCATGTATTTTTGTATGTATGTACATGTATATGCATCTATGTACATATGTATATATGTGTGGATGTATATATGTATATGCAAATGTGTTTATATTTATGATTGTGTGTACATATGTATGTATGTGTATGCATGTATGTGTCTATATATGTATGTGTGACCATGTGTTATGTACGTATGAATATGTGAGTGTTTTCAGAGTCTCAATATACATAAAATGCATATATATTACATGTGTGTACGTGTGGATATATGTATATGTGACTATGTATGTATATACATGTGAATGTATGTATACAATAAACTATATATATATATATATATATATATATATATATATATATATATATATATATATATATATATATATATATATATATATATATACATATATATATATATATATATATGTGTGTGTGTGTGTGTGTATCATTTTAGGTTTAGCAAGGAGCTAGAAGTAGAGCTTTAATACTCCACATATTGAATCTATGTAGCTTTGGAAAGGCTAGATTACACCAAGTATTGATGTTATATTTCTCTTATTTGGATTATAAGGCTTGCTTGCATTAATTTTGCTGACTCTCTAGTTTAATAATTTGGAGAAAAATGAAATAAGAGGGGCAAGGAATGGTATGTTGCACCTCACCATATAATGAGAAAACACTGGAAGTGCAAGAACAAAGTAAGAGACCCATATCTATTTCCTTGCTATGAAGGAAAGAGAAACCCCTTCTCTTCATAGACCTAAGATGTCCTAGAGAGATGATCCAACCTTGCAAAAATAAGGGTGAGATTTCTAAGGAGAATCCCCTTATGAAATACTTTGAACCACCCAATTTTATGGTGGATGATCATGAGCAAAACAAGGATGAAAAATTGCGCTTTCTTAACGAAGTGGAATAAGTTGCATCAATTAAAGTGCACCCCACAAAATGACTAGACCTTATTTAAAGCTTTGAAAGAGTTTCTACCTGAGAGTGAAGAAGAAATCAATTTGGAAGAGTGGATAGATCACTGAGACGAGTAGAACACCTTACATGTGCACACACACACACACACACATCATTCTTAAATTAAAGGAGCTTGATAATGTCCAAAAATATAGAGCATTTTTGAAAGGTTCAAAAAGAGCCATAAAAAGATGGGCAAGAAGTATTCCTCCTAAGATGTTCAAGGAGTCGATCAAATGTTCACAAATATATGAGGATCACAACCATCCTTACTACACACCTATGGAGATTGATTAGCCCCTCAGACCTATTAATACAACTAAATTTAAATAATGGGTAGTCATGAAGAAAAACTAAATTCTTCATAAAGAAACAAAAACCTCAAATCCATACGTTATCCACTAAAACATATGAGAAGACCATGAAAGGAAGTGTATGTTTTAGGTATCTATTTCCTAATCATGCACATTGGAACTATATAGTATGTAAGAGAGGGAGAGGAAAAGTAGGACTATGGACTAGTATGATTCTGGAAAAGAGCAGAAAAGTGGTTCACCTAGTGCAAAAGACTTCCAATATACAAGAGCTCTAGTTACATGAAGGTGGAGATGGCATATAAGGATAGTGCCATGTTCGATGCATAAATCTTGTTTGATAGGACCACATGATCCAGTTAAACTTCATTGTAGTATTTATGGAATTAGGGTCAATGTTGTGATAGATGAATCCTCCACCTATAAACTCATAAGCTATGCTCTTGTCAAGAAATTGAAAACTCCCCAAAAACCCAATGGACATAAAAATTTAGTTTTTATGATGGATGGAGAGAATTAGAGACTATGGAACACCACGATATCCAATCCCCAAGTTCAAATCCTTAGATTTAATGACCATGTTGAATTTCATATCATGCACATGGAAAGATAGACATAGTATTGCATAGAGAGTGGTTATGGCATTTGGGGGAGATGCATAAACGTAGCTGTTTGGAAATAAGTTTTGTATTCAAGGTGAGAGAGATGTACCAAGTGCACCTCATTTCCTCTTTAGATTTAGATACTTTTTTTTATTTTCATCATGTATAGGAGATTTATATTTTCTATTCCCATGATTTGAACATTTTACGTGCAACATATTGGATATATATATATATATATATATATACCCATGAAGAAAAGACTTTCCATTATTCTTTTTTGCAAAATTATGTCATGAAAGGGTTTAAAGAATTAATGTTTTAACAAAGATATGTCCTTTCCAATGATCTCCCTAGAGGAGTACCACTTGAGAAATGAGACATTGACCGTGCCATCAACTTAGTTACCAACACTAGCCCTATCTGTAAACCACCACATAGGCTTAGTCTTCCACAACACTAGGAAGTAGAGAAATGTATCTAGGATTATTTAGGAAAAAGATTCATTAGACCTAGTTACTCACCATGGGCACCACCAATGCTCATTTTGAAGAGAAACGAGAACTCTACGAGACTTTGTATAGAATATAGAGGATTTAGTAAAGTAATGCTAAGGAATAGGTTTTCAATGCTTAGATTCAAAAACTTATGTGATTAGTTCATCACATTAGGGGAAAAAGTGAATCGTGCATGGGCCTTTTAGATTAATGAGTGTTTAGTGATGGACCAATCAAAAGAGGGTGGTGGCCACAATCTATACGCGATAAAATACTAGGTTGAAGGGGGAATAGGGGACATATTCCTATCTTATTTAATGAGTCACCTCTAGATAGAGAAAGAATCTCCTAATTAGCAAGGGCCCAAAATTTCAAATTTTTTAAAAAGTTAAAAAAATCATCAAAACATTTGAGAATGGACTCTAGATTACTTTTTAGGACCAAAAGTGCTCTTTTTGACATCAGATTAAAAGTCTTGGCATGTTTTTAGTTGAAAGAATGATTGCTTTCAAAAACAAAGATCTATTTCCCTCATAAACCTCAAATTTTCATAACCAAGTCCCAAAGATTCATCTTTTTCCACTAGTTTCTCTTTGTACCGCACCATTGGAGCTATTGTTTCTATATTCCAAGCTATCTAAATCTCCTATCTCACACTATTGTTGTAGCTTGAATACCTTCAACTTCATTCGCAACATCTAATGCTCATAGGCGACCAAAAATGAAGTTTTCACACTAAGATGTCATAATATCAAGCTAAAAATGGACAATTCCCACCACGAGTACCTTAAAGATGCATTGGTGTAGAGATGAAACCCTTTAGATTTGGGCCCATCCAGTTAGAGATCGTGGAAACATGGATCATTGGAAGGGAAAGCTCCTTGGCTTCAAGAAGCATGAACAGAATGGGATGGTTGCTATTGTACAACGTGTTTTTATAATGGAAACAATGAAACTCAAAAACCCTATTAGAATGAGATATCCTATCAATTGCAACTATTACTCTACAATATCCTATGTTTTATAGTGTTGAATGTGTCTCTGACCTATTTCTATATACTTTTATTTGTTGCAGATATATTTCTTTCTACTTTGGTGGAAGAGCAGCCACTTTATAATCTTATAGGTACTTTCCAGGCATTGCATGCAATCGTTAGTACACTAGTCTTTCTACAAGTATCTCCCACTCCACTTTTCATAATAGAGTTTTCTTTTACACACATAGGTATGTTGTACCCTCTACAAAGAGTGGTTTTGGAAGGTTAGATAGAATTGAAGTACATTCTCTTCTTAGCTTGGAGTGCCCAAAACATGATATATGGTCCATATCATCTTTAGCGTGAAAGATGGTAATGGATATACGTAAATCTTTGAAATTCATAAAAGGGTCTAGATCTGTAGGTCTCTAGTGGTCTTTTCCCATACATTGTTCTGTATATTTATTTCAGGGGTTCATGTTTCCAGAGATTTCCACCGTGTTCATGTGTGTTAGTTGCCAGACACCTTTGTAAATAGAAATACCTTGAAACATTTTGTCGAAGAGGTAGATGCCCGAATGTGCCCCTTCAACATTAATAAACAACATTCTATCTGTGCATGCAGACAATCCGTCAGGAAGATAGACATTGGATATGCCATGATGTATGGTTTGTTGTGTAGAGAACAATTTATCAATTTTGTTGTATCAACTAAGTTTTTTTATTGTTTAGTGTGGTGAAGTAAATTAATTTATTTGTGTGGGAGTAAGAATCAATGATTAAGTAGCTCTGTGAGTGATACAGTTTGATAGTCTATTCGATCTATAATTCAATGAATTTAGCATAGAAGTTTGGACCTATGTTTGATAATTTAATAATTTCCTTCAGTGAAGTAGATGGGGAGAAACATAGAAATCAAGTTATCACTAGATTGTGCCACCCCAAGAACCCTGTCAACTTATCATGTTCCTTCATCGGACTAGACGAATAGAGGTTAATGTTGGCAATCCTACTGGGGAGTGGTTCTTATCAACTACATGCCGGTAACATGTTCTGGTGAGAGTTATCCATAGTACTGAAGTGATAAACACCCCATGCAAGTAAACATTACATTGGAAACACCACATCCAAAAGATAGTGAAGGCATGACTTTGGAAGGAAAGAGTGTTGTAAGTGGAAGAGCAATGCCACAATATTTCCTCATTTCTACCCTACAAGAAACACTAGAGAAATCTTTGGTGATGTCCGGTGAAATTCCAGTGTTCGATGAAACTCCGGTGTTTGGTAAAAGTTCAATTCTTGACATTGTTAAATATCCGATTGCAAATGAAAAGATGCAAAACACGTATTCTAGGCAGAGTGAATCTAGATCAAAAGTTTTGGTAGATATCAAGAAAATTGTAGATGAGCCCTTCTTGAAGCTGATCACTACGAGAGAAGGTTGGAGAACGCTAATTGAATGACATCTTGCATAATTCTTGCTATTCTGGAGTAGCAAGAAAGTGTCCTAGATAGATGATTTAGAACCTATTCAACAACTCAATTTGAAACTTCCACAAGATTTACTTATCCTTACTAATCAAGCGTCACCCACTACCTCTAATTCTGACCAAGTAGTGGACATGCACAAATACTTCAGACCAAAAGCAATGGAAGATCTATAGGGTGGTCAATAGAACATACAACAAGGAAGACAAAGAACACAATCCCCACCTGGTGTGACTTATGCAAAGTTTGGAGTATTTCAAGGAGATGATCTTGATGCAGATGTCCGAATGTTCAAAATTAACTACAGTGTACTCGACAATAGATGATGCGGAGTACAAAGCCATAATTTTCCAATCCACACTGGTTAATGAAGCCGTGTGATGGTTGACAAATTTTGACCTTAATCATTTCTAGTGTTATGATAATGTCCAAAATGCTTTTCTATTGCACTTTCGACTAAAGAAGAATGCTACCAATTATTTTTATTTTCTATAAAACAACATACAAAAATGAATCAAGGAGTGCAGGTGCACTCATCTCAGACACCTACCGCAAGCGAATGCCAATTTACAAAATGATGTAATAGCATAGTGGTTCATAAATGGGCTTAACCCACAATTACGATAGGGGATGATAATCCAGTGTATTGGTGGAATGACACTAGATGTAGTGATTATGAGGTCTTTACAGCTGGAGCATAAAGTAGGAAGATTTTCAGAATACCTTGAATGGGTAAAGACTATTAAAAGCAAAGCTAAAGGTGTGTTAAAATGCAAAAATATAGGGCATGTGGCCACAAACTACGCTTTAAATTACTCCTATTGTGCAATTTGCAAACATGGGAGTCACTCCATAGACATGTGTTCATATAATGCGAAGGAACAAAATCGACTTGCAATAAATGTAGTCATGCAGGAGCCTTGTGAACCTGCAATGAGTTATGTGCCTCTGTAGATGCGAAATATGGATTACTTTTCGTACATGAATTTCATGTTATGGTTAGTGTCCATGTGAAAGGCCAAATGGCCATTGGACACTTCTTTGTATATGTTCTTTAATAAAACATATAGTGGTCTGGTCAGCCATAGACTGTAAGTTCGACTACATTTGTAACACCTAAGAAGTCTGTCTTTGTGTTCCTTGTGTACTGTGTTTTTTTGCATATTCTACAGCCTCTGTGTGGAGTACTATGTGCGGCCTTAGGATCTCGGTTTTCTAATCGGAGGACATCCTCCTGGAGCTTTCAAGAAGGAGAGCGCATTGTGGTGCATCCCCATCGAATTACTTCAATGGTATCAGAGCAGTTTGATGCAAAAACTTTCTTCGTTTTGTGCAAGCAAAGTGAGCACCCCCTCCCCCCGGATTTCTCCAAGGCTTATGACTAAGGTGGCGACCAAGGCATAGACCTTGGCATACTTTGTCATCCGAGTCACCAAAGTCACTGTTGGCATCATTGGCTGTGCATGAGGGAGGACCTCAATGATCAAGGAAGATAGAGGTTCCTAGTACTTCCTGGGAGGTCACCCATCCTAGTACTGCTCCCCTTGGAGCTCGCTTAACTGTGGCAATCTCTTGCCACTAAGCTACACTCTTGTGGTGTCTAAAGAAGGGGAAAGACTAAGGTTAACATTACCTTGAACATGTTTTGGTCCCTCAAAGCTTCATTCTTTGCTTTCAAAGCCTATTTTTGAAGCATTTTTGGGGTGTCTTTTGGAGCCATTTTGGAGTATTTTTGCACAGAGTTCTCTTCACACAGGTCCAAGAACATCAAGAAGAATGTTCTTTGTACTTCTCTGACAATAAATATCAATCGTTGGGGCTGTGTTTTCATCCATACTCGTAAAACTACAGGTTTCTCAAAAGCTTTTCAGTTTTGGTGGGAGCACCCACTGCAAATTTATGCAAGTTTTTGAGCCTAAAACATCAGAGTTGACAGACACTTGGAGGTGTGGTTGGCTAGTTTTTGGGTTGTGCATTCAGCCTTTTAGTGTCATTTTCTTCGGTGATGCAGGTGGAAGACTTACCCAGCCTCGCCATAGGAGATGTATGATAGTTGTCATAGGTGGTCGATAAGCCTAGTTGGCTTCTTGTTGGTAATTTATTATATGCAATGAAGTAAGTGATTCACTATGCAATAAAACATGTCAATACTTTGAGTTTTATGATATTCTGGCATTGGCCATTTGCTCATTTTGCAGAGGATACTCTGGCAAACATTTTTCCAGTTTTTTGGTTTAACCAAATATACAGTGGTCGATTTACTCCTTGATACACTTATTCATTGGTGTTTGGACTCTTCTAAATCCATTATCATTCTATCCAGTTCTCTACCATCACGGCATTAGAGGTCTCAGGAACATCTGGTGGATCATGTTCTAGTGCCAATGTTTTGAGGAGGAGCTATAATTTGCAGACAAAGATCATTTTGAGATCCGAAAATTTGATGGCACAAACTTTGCTCTATGGAAGAATTAGATTAAAGATATGCTGATTCAAAGGAGGCAATGGAAGCTAGTAAATGGGATTTCAAAGAAGCCTGCTGACATGGATGAAGAGGATTTGGATGAGTTAGATGAAATGGCCAGGTCTACCATTTGCTTACACCTAGAAGATAATGTTTACTTTACAATATCAGACTGTGAAAGTGGAGAGGAGCTTTGGAAGAAGTTATGCAATACATATGAAAAAGAGACGACATCAAATAAAGTGTATTTGATGAGAAAATTGTATGACCACATGAAGGACACATATAGTGTTGCTGCTCATCTAAATGAGTTTGATGCTATATTCTCCCAATTACAGGCTCAAAAAATGGATATGGATAATGAAATGAAAGCAGTATTGTTGTTATGCACCCTACCATCATCAAGGGATATGTTTTGCACAGTTGTTAGCAATAGTGCACTTAGAGGTAAACTCTTCTATGATGACATATGTGGAGCACTCTTGAGTGAGGAGATTCGTAGAAAATCTATGGTTCGCACTGAGAGTGGAGATGCATATAATGTACATGATTCTTACCAAAGAAAGAATCAACAACATGGCACGAGCAAGAACAAGGAAAAGAATGGTCAATGTAATAAGAGTAGAAGTAAATCAAGGAAGAGGGATATCGAATGCCATTATTGTCATAAGAAAGGACATATGAAGAAAGACAATTATGCATTAAAGAATGCTAAAGGTAAAGGATAGAATGTTGATGGGCATGTTAAACAATTACCTGCACCATCTACTTTGACTGTGAAGATTTAAGTAGGTAATGCTATTTTTGATGATGCTGATGTGTTGACACTTGATAGTACTGTGCCAACTGAGGCTCTTATGGCTGATTCTCTTTCCCACACATGGTTGCTAGATTCTGGTGCTTCTTTCCATGTGACACCACACAGAGAACGGTTCTCTACTTATGGAGCAAAGTCTCTTGGTACCTTGAGACTTGGTGACTCTTACCAGTGTGATGTCGTGGGGATTGGAGATGTGGTTGTGCAGTTCATTGATGGTTCAAAATTCACTATGCATAATGTATGTCATGTATCTCAGTTATCATGCAGTTTGATGTCACTTGGTCAACTTGATGACCTTGGTTACAAGGTGGTCTTCTATGTTCAGTCCTTTCGTATATCAAAGGGCAATATGGTTATTGCAAAAGGAAACAAAGTTGTCTCACTTTATCTTTTATTTGTATCACAAAAAGAACACTTGTTAGCTGTTACTGAACAACCTATGGCTTGTATTTGGCATGGTCGTTTGGGCCATATATCTCATAGCGGAATGGAAAATATTTCTCATTCTGGCTACTTACTTGTGTTATCTTTCTCTGATTTCTCATTTTGTGAGCATTGTCAATTTGGAAAGTGAAAGAACTTGGAGAAGCTTGTAGGAGGTAGAAAAGTGCATTTTGAAGCAACGAAGTTTGGTCCACCCAACAGGCACAAGACCAGCCCTTGAGCTTATGGAGAGTCAAATAGACCTTAAGGCATGTGATAAGTGTAAAGAAATGCACTATGTACTTTGGAGCATCAAGGAGAAGAAGTCGATACAAAACAGATAGGTTTGCAGCACCACTAGCTCAAAAAACTTACTATCTATGGAAGAGACAATGAACTTGAAATGCCCATAGCGACCAGCGTGATTACAATTATAAAAAATCCTTTTATGGGAGTGATACACATTAGCTTGAGTGTATATAATGCACAAAAGTATAAGGAATAAGCAAAATATGCTATAGGAATGAATCAGACACTCAACAGTGGTACCTCCTATTTTTCATGAATACGCAGAGATTGACCCTGAGATAGAAAAACTATGATTTCTCCAAATCTACAGAACCAAATTCTATGAAAAAAACTAGACACTACTACCTTTCCAATGAGCATCTTGCACTCAATTTGGAGCTCCGTGGAAAGAGTAGCAGCCTCTGCACGACTACTATTGGCGAAGAAGATCATGCAGAAAATTGAAGGAGCAAGACAATGATGGTCACAAGTGTATGTATATTGCATCCATGTATTTGTAAAAGTGATTTCAAGTCTTTATATAGACTCTAGAAGTGTTCCACGACTTATTCAAGTGGATTTTGAATTCAAATGAAGGTGGGAATGGTTGTTGGAGGGAATCAATTCACTTTCCTACAATCTAGGAAAAGTGAAGATCTAGTTTGATCTACTTTTAGGTGATTGATTGCTTGATTGAATGCAACTCAAACACAATTTGATCTCTATCTTTCTACTTTAACATGTGTAAAGCTCAAGGCTTTTACAATGCTAAAAGATCCATGATTTTTTTTTTAAATACAATAATTGAGCATAAGAAAAAGAACTCTCCAATGGATATTCCTTCGACATGATAGCCTTTGATGTAGATCAAATCCACCTCAAACATAGTGTAAGCTTGATGTTTGAATAGCTCCCCCTCAAGCTAAATTATGATTGGGTCTTCATTCTCTGATAGGTTGAATACCTGCCATAGCTTTGAATCTACAAAGCTTTATTCCATCAAGTTCCTTCATCATCATATCTGCTACTTGATTTTCAGTTGGAAAAAAAGAAATGTCAATTTCCTTTGCCATGAGCTTCCCTCTGATGAAGTGTTAATGAACCTCTATGTGTTTGGTTCTTGCATGGAAAAAAGGATTTGTCGCTAGATGCATGGAACTTACATTATCTCCAAATATGTGAGGTTTGGAACTCACAAGTCCCAAATCTGTATACAATGCCTTTAACCATATTGCTTCTTGAGTTGCTATGGTCAGGCCTCTGTACTCTGCTTCAGTTGAGGATAAAGCAATTGTTGGTTTCTTCTTGGAACTCCATGACACTAGCTTCAAACTTGCAAATGCTAAGTAACTAGAAGTACTTCTTCTATCATCCTTAGCTCTTGCCCAATCTACATCTGAATAGATTTTGATATCCAAATCTGAAGAGTAAGGATAGAATATACCTTCGTTGATTAGCTTTGAGATACTTAAGTACTCTCTTAGCTGCATCCATGTGTGGTCTTCTTGGCAAGTGCATGAATTGACTAAGCACTCTGACACTATATGAGATGTCTACCCTTGTATGAGTAGCATATATCAAGCTACCTACCAAGCTTTGATACTCTTTAATGTCTTCAATTTTCTCACCTTCATAAACACTAAGTTTATGATTCATCTCCAAAGGTGAAACTACAGGTTTAGTGTTCTCCATTTTGAACTTGAGAAAAAGATCATGAGTGTGTCTTCTTTGAGTCAAATACATTCCTTCATCTGTGTATATCACCTACATACCTAGGAAATATGTGAGCTCACCTAGGTCGCTGATTTTGAGCTCCTCTTGCATGTGTCTCTTGATCCTTTGAATCCCATTTAGATCATCACATGTCACAATAATATTATCTACATATACACATAGATAGATAACCTCATCGTGATCCCTTTTGATTAATATAGAAGGATCTGGGTTGCTAGCTTTGAATCCTTGACATTGAAGATATGTAACCAACCTATAGTTCCAAGCTCTAGCAGCTTGTTTCAATCCATACAATGCTTTCTTAAGTCTACAAACATAAGATGGATTATTAGGGTTTTCAAAACTTGGTGGTTGTGACATGTATACCTCTTCACTTATCCAACCATTTAAGAATGCATTTTTTACATCAAGTTGGAGGAGTCTCCAATTTCTTGCAGTAGCTACACTTATCAATGTCTTGATTGTAGTCGTCTTTGCAACTCGTGAGAATGTTTCCTCATAGTCTATACCATGCGTTTGAGAGCATCCTTTGGCAACTAATATTGCCTTGTACCTGCAAACTGATCCATCTAAATTTTTTTCAACTTTATATACTCATCAGCAACCAATTACCTTTTGATTTGGTGACATCTCCTTCAATGCATCTATTTTTTCTTTCATGGCCTTTTCCCAATTAGGGTTTCCCTTTGCCTCTTCATAGGTTGAGGGTTCCTCTGAAATTGAATCTCTTGCCAAGTAGATTGAATGCTTTGTAACAGATGTGGAATCATATCCATACCTTTTCGATTGTTTCTTCTCTCTTGTTGATCTTCTAGGTGCTTGTTTGGAGAATTCTTCAATCTCTCGCAACTTTGCTTTGCCTCTTGACTTCCATAGCTTGTAATCCTTTTCTCTTTCATCTTGGTCATCGTCTGTATCACGTCTTGGATCCTGGACCTGTGTATCATGCTTTGATGAGAATTAGAATCAAGATCGTATGGTAGAGTTACCTTTTGTTTGTCTTCATCATACCAAGACCTGTGTTCCTCAAACACAAAATCTCTACTTGTAGTGAATTTCTTGGTTGAAGGATTATAGAACCTGTAACCCATTTGAGTTGAATCATATCCAATAAACACTGCCTTTGTTGCCCTTTCATCTAGCTTACCTCTTATTTGTGATGGTACATGAACATAAGCTAAATAACCAAAAACCTTGCAATGTCCAAGACTAGCTTTTCTTCCATGCCATGCTTCATAAGGAGTCATACCTTGAAATGATTTGGATGGTAGTCTATTGAAAAGGTACACAATAGTTGAAATAGCCTCTGCCCATAGATAATGTGGCAACTTCTTCTCTTGAAGCATTGTTTTCGCTGATCCAACCAATGTCTTGTTTCTCCTCTCTACAATTCCATTTAGTTGAGGAGAGTACATGGTAGTCACTCCCCTTTTGATATCTTTATCTTGCAAGAACTCATCAAACTCTTTGGAGAAGTATTCTTCCCCTCCATCAGATATGAGCTTCTTTAGTGATCTACCTGTATGATTCTCCACATGTGCAAGATATTTTTTGAAGCAATCAAACACTTCATTCTTACTCTTGATAAAGTATGGAACAATCCATCTACTATGGTCATCAATAAATGAGACATAATACCTTGATCCTGCCAATGAAGGTTCTTGACTTGGTTCCCATACATTTGTATGTACTAAGTCCAATAAGTTGTTGTGGATGTACCCTTTGTGGTTGAATGGTTGTTTTTGTGTCTTAATCACACTTGTTGATCATGTGTTGCTTTGATATGTTCGGTAGTCGTAGAACACATTGATACCTGCATATATCCTTCAAGGTCCTTTCATTCACATGAGCAAGTCTCTTATGCCACACTTCAAGCTCACTTAGGGTTTGAGACCCAAAGTTGAATAGAGCTATGTTCGTGGTTTCTCCTACTTCAAAACTAAAGAGCCTACCATGCTTCTCACCTATGGCTATCTTCTTGAAGCCTTGATATGGATCTTCCACAAAAGCTCCATGTTGGGTGAACCTAACTTGCAAGACATTTTCAACTATTTGGCCTTTTTAGTGATAGTGGGTACATAGAGAACCTTACTGAGAATGTTTGTCCTACCATTGGAAGCTTTGACATTACCAATCTTCTCCACATTGTGCTTTGTGTCATCTCCTATTTGCACTTCATGTTTATGCTTTGGACTTTCCAAATTAGATAGAAGGGCAATGTTGCCTTCAACATGGTTTGAACATCATGAATCTATGTAGAACAAATGATCATCTTATTTACCTTCTTTGTGGCTTAGGTTCATGAGAAGCTATGATTCTTCTTGTGGTTGATCTTTTGAATAATTTTTGAATTCCCTTCTATTATAGCCTCTATTGTTATTGTTGAAGTTGTGTCCACCTTTGCCTCTATTGCTGCCATATCCACCTCTTCCACTTCCTTTCTGGGTCTTCCCATTGAACCAGCAATTCTGAGTGGTGTGGTTGGTCTTATTGCATATTGTTGATATATTTAGGTAGTGATGTGTGTGAATACAGTAGAACCGTCGGGGCACTTTTTTCCCTCTTTAGGAGGTTTTTTTCCCATGGCTTGTATATATGCCGATTGCCCTAATGGGCTACTTATCTTTGCATATTCTCTAGTAATACATTCAATATTGTGTGTTGTGCTCCAAGCTTCTTCTCCTTCCTTGTGCTGTTCGGGTGCTTCCGCAGATGTCTATCTCCAAAAATTGGTATTTGAGCAGGTCGTCGCTTCATCTAGGGCACCGTTGACACTCCTCCGATGGCAGTCTTAGAATCGCATAAATTTTGGTGCCTCCGATTGCGATTTGAGCTCATTTTGGCCTCCGAACCCACTATCATAGCGCTTGTGCAAGCTATTTTGTCTTTTTGTGCCAAAGGTATATACCAGTTTCTATTCATCAGTATAAGCGTCTTGAAGTCTGCTACAGGTCTAGCGGAATTGGTCTGGGTAGTTCTGTTCAACTTTTTGAGATACAATCAATTTTTTGCATCAAGGTATTTTAGTCACTAGCCATGACTAAAAGTAGTGATGTATTCCATATGTTGGTTGTTGAGGATAAGTTGGATGGTACTAACTACCCATTATGGGCTTATATGATGTGACATGTATTGGTTGCAAAAGGACTATGGAACATTGTGCAAGAGATAAGCAAAATGAACCATGAACCATGTACAAAAAGTTATATATTTTATAAATGAAGCATGTACAAGAGTGTGGCAAACCACTCTCATATATGAGCCAAATACAAAATGTGGCAAAGCACTCCCTTATAGGAATCAAATACGAAATTCTGGTGCACACTGTTATATATGAGCCAAATACAAAATTGTGGCACACCACTACCATACACATGCACAAAAGGATCAAAACATCTCTTCCTCCTCGACTACCGAATGAATCTCAGAGTCCACTACAGATGGACTTTCTTCTACATCTATGTTCTCACAAATTTGTGTACTATGTGGGGAGACTTGTAAAACAAATAGCCACTCTAGTTCTTTCGAATCTGGTATAAAAACAACAAGCTCAGAATGTTCGAGAAGTACAAATGTATCTCTTTCATCCGTCCATAGTTTTGTGGAGTCAACTTGAAGTAAAACACTCTCATGCTGCATCATTGTTGCGTTTCTTCCAGAGGTGACTACTTTGAACCATTTCACACCAACAACAAAGTAATCAAACTTCCTAAAGGATAGCTTCAAGATATTTGAATCACTCCACAATAATCTACCTATCTTTTTTGAGCATTATCTTCTCTTGCTAGCTCTAGTTTTTTGGAAAAAGTTTGCCATCACCCCACTATCAAAAATAGACCTATTTTTGTCAATTTGTGCGATCTGAAAGCATCGTCCATGAGACCATAGTGCACCGTATTTAGAATACTCCCAATCACATCCCTTTGCGAGTTCTTCTTCTTCTTTAGAGATATCTTCACCGACTGCTTTTGCTTGTGAAACCGCTGTATCTAGACATCTACTTGTTGGAAAGGGTGGAAGAGGTCGAAGACTTTCTGGAAGGGGCAAAAATCGAGTGGAAAGATATTTTCGAAACTGAACTCTTTCCTTTGCGTTTGTCTCCTTGGCAAGCTCATACCTTTCTAACCACTTCTGCATAGGTTCAAAGTGAACGATGCAAAACTTCATTACCTTCTCTCTGAAAGCTGCATCCATCTTTCTTTGTATCCCTTTATCTTGAGGTTCATCACATACGAGATGAATATCTTCATCATCGCTCCATAACCGAGGAATTTCTGGGTCCGACATGCATAGAAATTCAGTTATGAATACAAGAGATTCTTGTACGAGACATCCCTCTACCATGCTACCCTCTGGACGTGCTCTCTGTCGAACAAACCCCTTTAATGTCTTCATAAAACACTCTAAGAAGAACATCCATTGACTATGGATAGTTCCTGCTATTGCAACTTCATCTACCACATGAACGAGTAAATGAAGTTGAATTGTGAGAATACTTGTGGGAAAGTATTTCTCTACCATACAAACAGTCTCTATAGCATTGAGTTTCACACTTTGTATACTATCTCAATTTATCTCTTTAGAAGAGATCCACTGTATCAAGGAATTGATTTTATGAATGGTTGTTCGCACATCCTCAAAAAGATAATCTTTTAAAGCTAGAGGGAGCACAAAGTGTAAAAACTTGTGCCAATCATCATACTTGAGCCCTCCAAGATCATAATTTCATATGAAGTCAGTCTTTGGACACCTCATGCACCCAGTAGGTGTTTGAAACTCTGAAATTATCTTCTTCACTTGTTGCTCTTCTATCTTGCGAAGTACCCAAGGAGCTCTTGGTAACGATACTTAACGATATTGTTCCATTGGGATTAGTAATTTCCCATAACTCTTGCATACGACCTCGCTCTTCCAAGTCTTGTTTGTGCTTTGCTTTCTTTCTTTTCGATCAAAGTCTTCCAGAGAATCTCTCCCACATTCTTGAAAATATGCATTGGGTCTACCAAATGATTGATCAATAACTTGCTCCAATAAGGGAGTTCATGAAAGGTCGACAACTGATCCATGCCAGCGACAAGTGCTTTTGAATCCCACATTCGTTTCTGATCCCTAGCTTTCATTTGGTGTTGCACTCGTCGAACAATTTTCCCTTCACGTAAAACATGTCCATTAGGAAAATATCTCTGATGTCCTTCATAGACAGTATATGTATGTGAGTATTTATGTATATGTGAGTGTGTGTATGTATGTATGTATATGAGTGTGTGTGAATGTATGTATGCATATGTATGTGTATGCATGTTTGTATATGTGTGTGTATGTATGCATGTGTGTATATGTGTATGTGTATGTATGCATGAGTGTATATATGTGTGTGTATGTATGCATGTGTGTATATGTGTATGTGTATCTATCTCTATCTTTCTCTCTCATTCTCTCTCTTTATCTCTCTCTTTCTCTTTATCTCTCTCTTTCTCTTTATCTCTCTCTGTTTCTCTCTCTATCTCTCTCTCTTTCTCTTTTTCTCTCTCTTTCATCTCTCTCTCTCTCACTCTCTATCAAAAGAGAATAAAATAGTCACTTATATGTATGTCTGTCTTTTGGATCATTGTCGTCAAAGTGTAATGAACATTGTCTCTCATCGAATTTCAAAGAATCGACGCCAAAAATCTCCTGCGAAAGCAAAAAGAAGAGAAATTATAAAACAAAAGAATAGAGAAAGAAAGAGGCTAAGAGTACACACACCACTTACAAAGAAGCGAGATCTAAACAGAGAGAGAGAGTGTGTGTGTGTGTGTGTATGGAGAAAGAGATCTATGTGTGTGTGCACAACACAATGCAAGTCACAATTCACTTCACGTATGCTCTTGGGTCCTCTGTATGTTTTAAACGACGGCATCAGTATTAGCGTTGGTATGGGTGTCGGTATGAGCACTGGTAAATCAAGAGAATTATTACCGATGCTTATACTGATGGCCATACTAATGCCAGTACCGACGCCTATACCATCGGTCGCAACGGATACCAACGATACATTTTTAAATGATCATACCGATGATGCATGTGTGTATGTAATATGTAAGTGAGTATGTGTGTATGTATATATGTGAGTATGTGTGTGTGTATATGTATGTGAGTGTGTATGTATATGTATGTGTGTATGTAATATGTATATGAGTGTATGTATGTGTGTATGCATGCATGCATGCATTTGCATGAATATGTGTATGTGAGCATGTAATATGTATATGTGTGTACATATCTGTATGAATGTATGCATGCATATGTTTGTGTATGTATATATGTATGTATGCGTATGTTTGTGTATGTATATATGTGAGTGTGCACTACAACATATCGACCGTATATTGAGACTTTTACTGAGAAAATTGAACGGGTGCATTTTTGCCCTGACGTCGGTGTAAGTATCAGTATAATATACACTAACTCTGGAATCTACATCACTCAAAGGAAATATGTGCAGGACATGTTGAAGAAGTTCCACTTGGAGGATGCAAAAGTAGCAAGCTGCCCTATGGAGGTAAATCATAAATTGAGTGCTCATGAAGGTGATTTGCTTGAAGACATTACAAGTTATCAAATCATAGTTGGGAGTCTAAATTATGCAACAGTAACAAGGATTGACATATGTTATGGAGTAAGTGTTCAGAGCCAATTCATGCATAAACCTAGAGCACCTCACTTGGAAGCAGCTAAAAGAATTTTGAAGTACCTCAAAGGTGCTCAAAATCAAGGCCTTTACTTCCCATACACATCAGATTTGGACATAAAGTTGTACTCAGATGCAGATTGGGCAGGATGTAAGGATGATAGAAGAAGTACTTCTGGCTATTTATCTTTTGCAGGTGATAAACCCATCTCATGGTCTTCTAAGAAGCAACCAACTGTTGCTCTATCTTCAACAAAGGCTGAATACAGGGGATTAGCAAATGCTACACAAGAAGCTATTTGGATTAGGTTGCTCTACTCAGATTTGGGACTTCACACTCATTCACCAATGATCTTTGGTGATAACATTAGTTCTTTGCATCTTGCAGCCAACCCCATTTATCATGCAAGAACTAAGCATATAGAAGTGCACTATCACTATCTTAGAGAGAAACTCTTGAGCAAAGAGATTCAACTAGCATATGTATCTGCAAATATGCAGTGTGCTGATTTGTTAACCAAAGCACTTGATGGTACTAAACTTTGCAGGTTTAAAACCATGATTGGATTACAGGATATTCAAGAGGATTGATGAAGCAATGCAAGCCAAGATGTTTGGCTTGAGGGGGAGCTGTTGGTGCAAATGATAAAAGCCTACACATTTGGCTTAGCGTGGAAGACAATGAGTAGAGCTAGGACTTCATGATTCATATGAACTATAGCTTGTAATTACTTGATCATTTACCATTGTAAAAGATTAATTCCTTGGAGAATCTTGTAAAAGCTTATATCTAGTGGAGTTAGGAAGAATATTAGCTATGATCCCAAATTGAAGGAATATCTCCTAAATTAGTGGAAGTTACTTTTTTATTGGAGCCAAGTTTGAATTCAAAATTCAAACTTATAAGAAATACTTCTAAAAGCCCTTGTAAAATCTCGCAGGGTCGTGTGCCTCATTCAGATCTCATTCCTTGATCATTTGTAGAGCTTAAGTAGCTCACACCATAGCTCACTCAATTCATTATCATTGAGCATCATTACAATGCCAATGACTTTGTACAATCATGCTCTATAATACATATAGTTCATTGAGCATCTCTATTTACTTCTCTACTATGACTACTCAGAACAATCAACTTCTTCTGGTCATATCTGAGTGAATTCTTTGGTTTGTTGGAACCAGCTTGAAGTCTACGTTATGCTACCAAAATTTCAAGGCATTTGGTTCAGGGATTTGGGAGAAATCGTCTTTGAAGTGCTCACTGGTCATCTACTATTTGTTCCCTAAAACGTCAGGGGTAAGATCTAATTTACTAAAGTTATTTCTCATAGCATAGTTGATCATTTTAAATTATTCCACTTGCAATCATTAGCTATCTAAGCGAATTGAATTCCCTCAAGAGGAATTTGGTCAATTTCTACTGTACTGTGAGCTTGGAGTAAAAAAGCCACCAGGTGTATGGACTAAAATAGCAAGTTTTTCAACACTATCTATTCTTGAACTAGTTTGTTTTGGATTAATTGGTTCAAGCATCAACTCCAAAGTATGTAGGTGCCTTCTTAGTGTCATTTTCGAAGCTAAAATGGCCTACTTTATAACTCTGAAGTGTATTAGGGCTGGTTCAAAGCATGTTTTAGCACTACAACCTCACTTCCTTGTGGTATCCATCCATCTCTTCCAACATCTTCAAGATCTGGTCAACAGTGGTACTAGAGCCAAGGCATGTCTGCGGAGGTGTACATATTGGCATCACATCTGTAAGATCCGATCAACATTGGTCTTAGATCCAAGGCACATCTACGGGGGTGTGCATATCGGTGTCCGGTCATGATATGTAGCATCCGTTCATGATTTGGCATTCGCTCGATAATCCGATCTAGGTTTTCATTTATCAAGTTTGTTTGTTTTTTGTTCGTTGGTGTGTTTTTTTTTTATTTGTTAATGTGCACTGTGCTCCTCGCACACTATGCAGTATGCTCACTACGACACTATACTCACTATGCTCACTGTGATATTGTACTCACTATACTCACAATGCTCATTGTGCTCATTGTACTCACTATGCTCACTGTGCTCACTATACTGCCTCTCAACTAGGGCATAGAACTATGGCTTAACTTTGGCATCTTTGGCTTCTCTGACACTCATGGTTCTCTTGGTTCAATTTAGTTCTGTTGGTAGCCGTTGTTTACACACAAACCAATTCTAAATTATGAGTGGCAATAAGAGCTTCCTTATTTCCTTAGTTAGCCGACTTACTTCTCTAGTTAGCTTACTTATGTAGGAGATTTGAATCCGCAACCTCACACTTACAAGAGATGTGATCTATCCATTAGTGTATTTTCACTTTTTGATATCCCATTTCTTTTAATTGATATTTAACATAACTTCTAGCACTCTCTTCTCCCTTATTTATTTATTTATCAAACACTCTCATTCATTTTATTTATGTGTTTATTATTATTTTTATTATATACACTATTGTTAAAATTCTTTTCACATGCTTAGTCCTAGGTTTTGATTCTATATAAGGCCATGGAACCTACCCGAGATACCAAGGATTTTGGTACATCACCCCTACCCAAGGTACTGATTGAGCAACAATTAGAGCTTTTGTGACACAAACTCCAACATGCTCAAAAGAAAATAAAAGATTGTGATGATGCACTCCAACAAATGTAGAGTGATGACAACAATTTAGTAAGGGTGGTGAAAGCCATTATCACTGATCAAGAACAAGGCACGTAGTCCAAGATTGGTGCTTAAAATTTCCAATTTTCTCGATTTGATGGGTGAAAGGATGGCCAATTCGTTCTTTCATGGCTTTTCTCAATTTGATGACTTTTATTCTGACAAATCATATTTTGAAATTGAGAAAGTGAAATTTGTTACTAATTATTTGGTGGATAAGGACCAGTTATGGAGGAATTTTTTGAGGCATAGCACCGAGCGTCCCACCACATGGACAGCATTTCAAAAAATATCAAGTTCCACTTACATGCTCGTCAATCATGGATAACTTTTGGATGGAAAGGAGGAGGTATTATGTCTACATACACTCAACACTTTTGGCAATGAATACTAGTTATTCATTCGCTTGAAACAATTCCTTAAGATACCTTGCAACAAAAGTATGAAGATGGTTTGGAGATGGGAATCTAACCCAAGCTAAACACACTACATCCCACAATCTTTTTTGAAGCTATTTCTTTTGCACATGATGCTGAGAAGGAGTTTTAATCCATCATCAAGTCCATTTGCTTACAACAAATGCATCACCAACAACAACAACAACCAATCAAGCCCAATTTTCCTTTGAAGCATCTTTTCACTACTTTCTCTTCCCCTACTTTTCAGTGCCCACCTACTTTTTGGCACTCTTCTCAACCCAATTTCACACCATGTCACAAGCCAACCCCCTTACACCCTACCAAACCTCTAACTCTTCAAACTACAATGATGGATGCTCAATAAAAGAGGCCCCGTATCACGTGTTGGCATTGTGGTAAGTTTGGTCATACTAAAGTTGAATGTAGGTTGTGAAATAATGACATGAAGCCTGTTGGAGCTCAAGTACACAACATGGAGGTGGTTCATGAAGACACTCAACTTGATTGGACCGAAGAAGCATTAGAAAAGGATCTAAGTACCTTGGGTAATAAAATTTCTATTCATACTTTACTTTGCATGCAAGGTACTATTAATGATAAAGTGGTTAATATTTTACATGATGATGGTAGTTCACATGATTTTATTTCTTATACACTAGTGCAAGATCTTCAATTACATCCACTTCCTTCTATGTATAAAGTTAAGTCTGCATTTCAAGAAAATAGATATAATGTTACAAGTGCAGTGCACAATGTTTAGATTTGTATAAGTTCATACGTAGATGAACACACATTCTTAATTGCTCCTTTGTAGTCCTATGATGTTATACTTGGTATGCCTTTTCATCATCATTAGAATCCATGCATTGATTGTCATACACACACAATTAGTTTTAAGTTACATAAGCAAGATATTTCTTTGTCTGCAATGCATGACTTCCAACCATTTCCAAATTAAATTAGTCATACTCAAGTAAAACGTGCATTTAGGAAATGCTACAATTCATGTATTATTTTTGTCAATAACATAGATGATTATATACATACACTTCCTAATGCACACAAATAATTTATGGATTCCTATCAGGATTGCTTTGTGGCTGATTTTCCTTCTAAACTACCACCTTCTAGGGGATTTCTTGACCATAGTATAGACTTAATCTCTGGTAGTTCTCCTCCCCATAAAGCACATTATATCCATTGACCTTTACATAAAAAAGAAGTAGCTAATCAAGTTAAGGATCTACTCCAAAAAGGACTTATAAGACCTAGTTTTTCTCCCTTTGGAGCACCTGTTCTTTTAGTGAGAAGAAGAACAAGACTTATAGGATTATGAACAATTGTTGATAGGTTTAGTAAACAAGCGTATTTCATTCCTTGTAAAAAGACTCTTCTGCACCTCAAGCTGCTAAGTTATTTATTAAATGTATTCTTTCGCATCATGGTTTTCCAAAAGTTATTCCCTCCGATTGAGATGTTCATTTTTGTAATCACTTTTGGATTGTATTATTTCAAAATTTAGGTTCCAAAATAGAATTTATCTCTGCATTTCATCTTGAAAGTAATGGGTAAAGTGAATCTATGAATATCATTATTTTAGATTTATGACGTTGTTATTCTTTAGATAATCCAAGTAATTGGGATGAGAAACTTCCTTTACTACAATTTGCATATGATAACACAACACATACCACTACTCGACGTGCACTATATGAAATTGTTTATGGTAAAAAGCTTCCCATTCCCATGACTCTTACTCAAACTGATATACCTATGGATGATTCTTTCGTACAAGATCATATTTCTACACTTCATGAGGTTCATGACCACTTTAAGAAGAGTCAAGAACATGATATGCATAATGTTAGTAAGAAATAAGTAGCTAAACAATTTAATGATAATGAGTTGGTATGGTTACAAATAATTAAAAGACGTTTGAGAAATATTTTACAACATCCTAAGATTAAACTTGCAACACATTATTATTGAACTTTCCATATTATTCAAAACATTAATGAGAATGCTTTTAGATTAGACATACCTTCTCATTGGAATATACATAATTCTTTTGATATAAGTTTATTGAAATCTTTTAAAGGAATGTTACCACTCACTCCTATTTTAGATGATCCTTCATTACTTGAAGAGGATGCTGAAATTTTAGTTCCAGAGAAAATACTTGATTATGATGTTACTACTACATGCACATGTAATCAATATCATAGATATTTAGTTAAATATAAAAATCACTCACTTGGAGAATCTCAATGGATTCATAAGACATCACTTGGAGAATCTCAATGGATTCATAAGACATCACTAATTCCACATTATTATTGAACTTTCCGTATTATTCAAAAAATTAATGAGAATAATTTTAGATTAGACATACATTCTCATTGGAATATACATAATTCTTTTCATATAAGTTTACTGAAATCTTTTAAAGGAATATTACCACTCACTCCTATTTTAGATGATCCTTCATTACTTGAAGAGGATGCTGAAATTTTAGTTCTAGATAAAATACTTGATTATGATGTTACTACTACATGCACATGTAATCAATATCATAGATATTTAGTTAAATATAAAAATCACTCACTTGGAGAATCTCAATGGATTCATAAGACATCACTAATTCCACATTATAATCACTTGATTTCTGCATATCATTCAAAGTCACATTAAATTTCAATTTCCCATTTCCATGCATGTGTTTTTACATGGAACATGCCTATGACTATTCAATGATGGGACATGTGATTGGCCATCCATGTCTATTTTATTATTATCAATTGAGGTCAATTGCTTATCAACTAGGAGGCATGTTATACTTTATGGAGTAATAGAATGTTATATGGATTTTAATGTCTTGAGGTTTTTAATGTGATTTGTGTTTTGATTAAGCAAGTGAAGACTCATAAGGGTGCAAACGTGCCTGGAATTATTGAGATATTTTTGAAGATAGCTAAAAGATAGTATTTTAGATATTTTTGTAAAAATAAAAGATCGCTTTAGAAAATAATAGATTTGTAAAAATAGTAGATGTATTAGACACTGATGATTTTGTAAATAAAGAAAATTTTACTAAATGCACGCTTTTTGAAGCATTACCCTCACATATCTTCTATTGGGGACGTAATGAGAAATACCTATAAATACACATACTCCGATAGACTCGTCCGTCAGAGTATGTGGTGGGAGATTGTACCCAAATTTTCTATCTCGCAAAGTCTGCACCAACCATTTAGGCATAATCTCTACCTCCTCTATCTAAAACCCTCTCATTAACAAGCACATCATGTAAATCTACATAAAAAATGGAATGATGTGCATCATCATGTGGAACCTGTAAAGGCTGAGAAATTCCCTCATTTGGACTAGCACTAGATTGTCCACCTATAAAAAGAGGTAGCAAAGTCTCATGCATATCTTTGGAGCTAACTGATGTCTCCTTAATACATGAAAGTAATGGTTGAATTGCATCTTCCACAAAAACAGTATCATGGCTAACCAAAATGCATTTAATCTGTGGATGATATAGACGATAGCCTTTGCTTCCAAAAATGTACCCAACAAAAATACATTTCATTGCTTTATCATCCAATTTCTTGCATTGTTCTTCAAGCAAAAATGCATATGTGACACAATCAAAGACATGCAGATGAGCAATAGATGGCTTGCAACCATGCGAAGCCTCATATGGAGTGATAGACTGCAATGCCTTAGTGGGACACATGTTAAGTACATATATTGCACACATAACAACATCAAGCCAGAAACTATGTGGTAAAGCCAAAACCTTGACCATACACCTCCACATCTCCATGAATGACTTGTTCTTCCTTTCAACAATTCCATTTTTTTGAGGTGTATACGACACTCTATACTAATCTTTTATCCCATGTTCAACCAAAAGTGCATTAAAATGAGAAGACATATATTCCTCCCCTCGATCTGAATGGAGGATGCCCATTTTACATGCTGAAAAAGTTTCAACCAAAACCAGAAACTAATTGAAGCACATAAATACTTTTGAATTTTCTTTCAATGGATATACCCATGCATGCCTTGGAAAATCATGAATGAAAGTGATGAAGGAAAGGTAGTTCCCAAAAGAAGGTGTCTGCATAGGGGCACAAACATCATTGTGAAAAAGCTACAATATTTAAATAGATCCTACTAAACCCTCTTTTGGGAAGGATGAATGCTACATTTTGCCCAAACTAGAGCTTTCACACACATGTTTACCAGGTGACTCAAGTTTGGGAAAAGAGGACACTATTTCATATTTATGCAAGTGTAGCAAGCTATCGAAATTCAAATGAACAAAGCATGCATGCCAGAGCTTTGCATATGAGATAGCTTGAGAATCTTGAACTTCACATGCTGAATCATTCACATATTTTGCATAATCTATGAGCTTATATAGCCCATGACATAAAATGCCAAAAGCAATAATGATGTTGCCATTTGACAAATCATGAAATGCACATTTGTCATCTACAAATTTCACAACCAAGCCAATCTTGGCTAATGTTGAAACTGATAACAAATTTTTCTTGATCCCTAGCACAAATAAAGCATCTGATAGTGGAAAAAACTAGGGTCAACAGTAGTAAGAATGATCTTATCAACTCCCATGACAGGATAAGAGGAGTAACTGGCACATGTGACAGTATTCCCTATAGGGGAAGACTTAAGTGAAGTGAAGAAACTATGCCACAAGGTAATATGTTTGGTTGTCTTCTACAGATATACACAATTCATGAGAAGATGGGTCATAACTGAAAACAATAGTAAAAGCCCATTTTTCATTTTGCACAAAGTTAATAGACTCTGTTTTGGTTGTAGAGGCCTCTGCAACAACCATTCCAACCTTTTCCTTCTTTTCCTCTTTTGTAGCTAGTTTTGGATAGCTCTTTGTGACATGATCATTTCCTTTACAATAATTGCAAAACAAGTTCTGCTTTGCTATTTTCTTCTCCTATTTATCATCCTTCTTTGATTGTGCAAAATTAACGAATTTCTACTTACTAGTAGATGAGCTCCATTTACCTTTTTCCTTTTGACTAGCGTGGAAAGATTGATCTGCAAACACACATAATGGACCTGTTCTGCCTAGACTGATCTTCCTTCAACACAACAGAGATGTTAAGGCATTTGGATTGCCTTTCATCATCAACAAAAAAGTAGAAGAAAAACTCTGATATGAATTTGGAAGACCTTTCAAAACAGTTTGCACAAGTGAACTGTCTGGCAAGACTTCATCAACAGAAATCAACTGCTCCTTCAAATCTGATCTTTATCAAAAAACTATCCATGGAATCTCCTTCATTCATGTGCTCACTGTGGAACTATTTTCAAAGGTAAGCAACACGAGCCTCATTCCTTGCCTGGTATAAAGTGGTAAGTGTATCCCAAGCATCATTTGCTATTTTGCAGGAGCGAGGAATAATGGCACATTTGTCAGATCAGGCTATCAATACATGTGCTTGAGCATCTCTTCGATCCCAACAAAGTTGCTCTCCAATAGGTGAAGCAAGAACCACAACACAAAGACGAAGCTGAAGATCACCATCTTCAATGCCATCTGCATCACCTTTAGTAAATGTATTTATAGTTGTAATAGGAGGTTTTTCAACACCTTGCACAATATTCCATAATCCTTTTGTGACCAATACATGACACATCATATATGCCCATAGTGGGTAATTGGTACCATCCAACGTATCCTCAACATCCAACATACAAAAGACATCACTGTTTTTCAGCCATGGCCATTGACTAAAATACCCTAATGCAAAAAAAATGACTGCATCTCAATAACCGCCTTGTCAAGTTCTGTTAAACGTGCAATTGACTTTGAGATGCTTGTATTGGCAAACCAAAATTTGTATATAGATTGACACAAAAAGATAAAACTGTTTGCACAGGCATTGTAATAGTGCATTCACAGGCCGAAACGAGCTCAGATCATGATTTCAATACCACAAAGCCAAGACAGTTTGAACTCCCAATCACCTTGAGTATGCTCACCGATTTTTGTACAATTCCAAGACTGTGAATAGAGGGGTGTTGACGACACCCTAAATGAAGATGTGATCTGCTATGATACCAATTGTTGGAGTTTGATGTCTACGGAAACATGCAAACATCACAAGGAAGAAGAAGAACAAGCTTGGAGCACAACATGCAATACTGAATGTATTACCAAGAGCATATACAAAGATAAGTGACCCGAATAAAAAAAGACCTCCTAAAGAGGGAAAAAAGTGCCCCAATGGTCCTAGTGTATTCACACACATCACTATCAAAATATATCAATATATCCGTGATAATGCATCAACTAAAACATTCTCTTTGCCTCTTCTATACAAGATTTTCATGTGAAACTATTGCATGAGCTTTTTCCAACGAGCCTATTTGTGTCAAAGCTCTCACTGTCTACAAAAGTACTTGAGTATATGGTGATCTGTGTACCTTAAAGCTTGCACCATAAAGATAGTGTCTTCAAACTTTAAGGGCATGGACCATTGCATATAACTCTTGTTCATGCACTAGCCAATTGTGCTATGAATTACTCAACTTTTTGCTTTCAAAAGCTATTGGCCTTCCATCTTGGCTCAAGAGTGCCCCTAAGGCTATGCCACTAGCATTTGTCTCCAAGTCAAATGGTTTCTATGAATCTACCGCTTTGAGTATCAGAGCCTCTAAAATGGCTTGCTTCAGAGTATAAAAAATTGCTTATTGCTCTTGCTTCCATGCAAATGGTACTTTGCCTTGAAGAAAATTTCTCATAGGAATTGCTATTGATGAATAAGATGAAATGAATTTGCAATAAAAATTAGAAATTCCTAGAAAGGACCATAACTGCCCCGCTTCTTGAAGAGTAGGCAAAGCTAGAATAACTGAGACCTTCTTGGGATCCATCTGAATCCCATCAGCTAATACCACATGCCCTAGATACTCTATCTTCGGAAGAAATAACTGAGTCTTATGTGTATTTACAAATAATCTATTTTCTTTCAACTTATTTAACACTAATCTTAAATGACTTTCATGCTCATCTCCAAACCTACTATACACCAACAATTCATTAACAAAATAAAAACAAACATTCCAATGAACAGGCGTAAAATATCATTCATTAACATCATGAAAGTAGTAGGGGCATTAGTCAAACCCAATGGCATAACTAAATACTTATAATGCTCAAAATGGGTCCTGAAAGTTGTTTGAAATACATCTTGTTCCTTGACCCTAATATGGTGGTAGCCACTTTTCAAGTCTATCTTAGTATATAGAACTAATCCACCTAGAGATCCAAGGAGACCATATTGGGCATGGGATATCTATGCTTGATGGTAATCTTATTGAGTGGTCTGTAGTCCACACATATCGTATAAGATCCATCTTTCTTCTTCACTAGAAGAACTAGTGCTGCAAAGGGTGAATAGCTAGGTCTGATCAGCCCTATCTCCATATATGCATCCATAACCTTGAGGATTTCATTCTCCTCTTGCAAGCTCATTTGAAATGGAAGTCTAGCAATTGGAAATGCTCTTGGTACCAATTTGATTCTATGCTTTGTTCCTACAAGGAGGTAAAATCGAAGGTAATTCTTTTAAAAATAACTCTTGGAATTCTGCTCTTACTTTCTCTGAAATTACTTGAGCATTCCAATTAGAGTTTCCTTGATTGCAAGAATCCATCACAACACAAGATGAATACACAAAATAAAGAAAATAAATATACTTACAATCAACCTTGAGCAACTTGGTTATAGTCATCAATTGTGTCTCTTGGAGATCTGGTTCTCCACACAAGCCACTTTTTACTTAGGACTACATAAAAATGGGTCAATCGTGCTATGTCAAAATCCAATATGTCCTCATAAGAACTAGATGGATAGACCTACTACTCGTTGGTCCCATGTCTTAGTACCCTTCCCATCGACTAACTCCACTATGTAGGCATACTTTGACTACACAGTGTCTAAGTGTAACCTTCTCACAAGTCAAGAACTAATGACCTTATGTGTAGACCCAGTGTCAAAGAGGACCTTGACAGGCTTTCCTACCATAACTCCTCTCATAGCAATGAGTTTTGTATCGTGGAACA
Organism: Ceratopteris richardii; assembly: GCA_020310875.1. Lineage (NCBI taxonomy): Eukaryota > Viridiplantae > Streptophyta > Polypodiopsida > Polypodiales > Pteridaceae > Ceratopteris > Ceratopteris richardii. The sequence continues at coordinate 164,464,949 of CM035410.1, forward strand.
AGTGTCCTTACTATGCAACTCCCGAAAGGACAATGTTTGGCATATAAGGCACAATCTTCATGACCATCATGGTTAGTATAGGGGATGATATCTGAGATGGGGAATCATCAAAATCCTCATCTACATCACTCCTTGCTTGTGTGGTATTTGTAACTGTGGTCACGGCTATGTTTTTTCTTCTTAGGATAGTCTTTAAAACGGTGCTCTCCTAAGCATCCATAGCATAATCCTTCTTTCATTGCCTTCTCTTTATGCTAAGGGATAATGATGTACTTGTTATCCTATACTTATGAATATAGTCCTAAACTATTTGTTTTTTTTTACACTAATGAAAAACCAAGTGTCTAGTGCTCTAGGCCTCTCGTCAGGTGGTACAAAGTTGTTGTAAAATAGGACTTTGAAATAGTGGGCTCTTTCTGGTTGTGTTTGATCTTATTGTTGATATATTTAGGTAGTGATATGTGTGAACACTCTAGGACCGCTGGGGAACTTTTTTCCCTCTTTAGGAGGTTTTTTCCCCCTGGCTTGTATATACGCCTATTGCCCTAATAGGCTACTTATCTTTGTAAATTCTAGTGGTAATACATTCAGCATTGTGTGTTGTGCTCCAAGTTTCTTCTTCTTCCTTGTGTTGTTCGTGTGCTTTCGTAGACATCTAACTCCAACAATTGGTATCAGAGGGCGTTGTCTACACCTCTTCAGTTGTAGTCTCAGAATTGCACCAAATTTGATAAGCATACTCAAGGTGTTTCAAAGATCAAAGCAGCTTCGTTGTCTGGTGCCGAAATCTTGATCTCAGCTTGTTTTGGCCTCCAAACGCACTATTGCAATGCTTGTGTAGGCTATTTTTTCTTTTTGTGCCAAAAGTATATACCAATTTTGGTTCGTCAGTATAACATCTCAAAGTCTTCTATAGGTTTATCAGAATTTTTCTGGGTAGTTCTGTTCAACTTTTTGAGATACAGTCAATTTTCTACATCAAAGTATTTTAGCCACCGACCATGGCTGAAAGCAATGATGTATTCCGTATGTTGGCTATTGAGGATAAGTTCGATGGTACCAACTACCCACTATGGGCTTATATGATGCATCATGTATTTTTTGCAAAAGGACTATGGACTATTGTGCAGGGTGTTGAAAGACGTCCTGTTACACCTACCAATACACGTACTGCAAATATAGGTGCTAGAGCTGATGGAGATGGTGTCAAAGATGATGATATTTTGTAGATTTTTGTTCATGCTATTGTTTCTGTTGCACCTACTGTAGAGAAAATTCGTTGGGATGGCACATTTTCTCAAGCACATGCATTGATAGCTTCGTCTGTCAAACCTGCCATTATTCCTCACATTCGCTCTTGCAAAACAAGGAAGGATGCTTGAGATACACTTACCACATTGTACCAGGCTAGGAATAAGGCTCATGTTGCTTATCTCCGAAAACAATTGGAGAGTGAGCACATGCATGAAGGTGATTCTATGGATAGTTTTCTCACGAAGATCAAGGATTTGAAAGAATAATTGATTTCTGTTGATGAATTTATACAAGATAGCTCACTTGTGCAGATCGTTCTGGATGTTCTTCCTGACTCATATCAGAGTTTTGCTTCTACTTTTCGTTTGATGATGAAAGGTTGCCTTGTCATTTGAGGAGTTAGTCTCTGTTCTATTGTAGGAAGACCAGTCTAGGCAGAACATGTCTATTATGCATGTTGTAGATCAAGCTTTCTTGGCTAGTCAGAAGGGCAAAGGTAAATGGAGCTTTTCTAATAGTAAGCAGAAATCTGCAAATACTGCACATTTGAAGAAGGAAGACAAAGATGAGAAGAAATCGGAAAAGCAAAAATTGTTTTGCAAAAATTGTAAAGCAAATGATCATGTCATCAAGAGCTGTCCAAAACTGGCTGCTAAAGAGGAAAAGAAGAAAGAGGTTGGAAAGGTTGTTGCAGAGGCCTCTACACCGAAAACAGAGTTTGCTAATCTTGTGTAGGAAGAAGAATGGGTGTTTACTACTATTTGTAGTTTCGGCCCATCTTCTCATGAGTAGTGCATGTCTGTAGTAGACTCATATGTTTGGTACTTTGATAGTGGGGCGACCAAACATATTACCTCGTAGCGTAGTTTCTTCCCTTCACTTTGTTGGGAGAGGATGTTTGGATGCACTCAGAGATTGAGTAGGTGCTGCTAAACCTCCTTCACACCAGCCCTCCTTTGACTCCAGGAATGATTAATACACTTGCTTAGCTTCCAAATGATATCAAGAAAGCATATATGTACTTTGCAAATGATATGTGTAATGATCAAATCAAAACAGATAACTTTGCACTTCATAAATCCAAGAAAACTTGCTATTTTGGTATTGATACCTGCTCAGTCTTTCACTCAGTATGACCAGCACACTTACAATTGATCAAATTCTTTCTGGACATATTTAATTAGCTTAACAAGCTACCATTTGCAAGTGGAATCATTCAAATTGATAAACTATGCACAGAGAAATAACTTTAGCAAGTTTATGGTCACTCCCGACTTTTTAGGAGATGTGCAGACTAATACCAGAGACTGCTTCGAAGACGATTTCTAAAAAATGGCTGAGTCAAACTTCTTCAAACTTTTGACTCTTGTAGAATGCTTTGAGCTGGTTCCAACAAGCCTTGAATCACTTGATTTGGTTGAGTAGATCTTGAGATATGCCTTGTTGAAGTTGATAGACTTGGAGTGTATACTCAGAGAATCACAGAGTAGATGAATGTAAGTATTTGTATTAGATCACATGAATGTACATTCCCATTGGCATGATAAACATAGCTCAATGGTACTCAGAGGTGTAGGCTATGGAGTAGACCTTACACACTCAATAATTGATACAGAAATGCCTCGGGATTGGTGACTCTGTTCGTGACTTTTCAAGTACAACTTATATATGAAATGAGTGAGAGTTTGAATTCAAATTTGAATTCTTGGCTCCCTTCAATTACTCCTCTAAAAGTAGGGAGATATTCTCTCAATCACAAGTTCTAATTTTCCACGAATCTATCAAGTAGGTGTATCCATAAGATTCCAAGTCATTTAGACTTTTACAAGGAGTAAAATGGTAAGAACTTATAAGCATAAGTTCCTATAGTCCTTCTCACATGTTGAGTCTTCAAGATAGTATCCAAGCCAAATTGTGAAGGCTTGAATTGCACCAACAGCTCCCCCTCAAGCCAAACATTTTGGCTCAAGTCTTCAGCTTCATTCTTCAATCACATCTTGCAATCCAATCATGGATTTGAATCTGCATAACTTGTTTCCATCCAAAGCTTTAGTAAGTAAATCTGCACATTGCATATTAGTGGACACATAAGTCAATTGAATGTCTTTGCTTAGCAACTTTTCTCTCACATAGTGGTAATGAACCTCTATGTGTTTTGTCCTAGCATGATATATTGGATTAGCTGCAAGGTGAAGTGAACTTGTGTTATCTCCAAAGATAATTGGAGGCCTTGTGTATAGGCCTAACTCTGTATACAAAAGCTTCAACCAGATAGCTTCTTGAGTGGCATTGGCTAGCCCTCTATACTCTGCTTCAGTGGATGACAAAGCTACTGTAGGTTGTTTCTTGGCTGACCAAGAAATAGGTTTATCACCTGCAAAACATATGTATCCTGATGTGCTTCTCCTATCATCCTTGCATCCTGCCCAATCTGCATCTGAATATACTTTAATATCAATATTTGATGTATAAGGAAAGTACAAACCATGGTTCTGAGTTCCCTTTAGATACTTCAAAATCTTCTTTGCTGCCTCTAGGTGAGGTACCCTTGGTTTGTGCATGAATTGGCTTAGCACACTAACTCCATATGCTATGTCAATTCTGGTTAAAGTAGCATAATTCAAACTACCAACCATACTTTGGTATCCTGTAATGTCTTGGACTTCATCACCTTCATGAGCACTAAGCTTTAGGTTTACCTCCATTGGAGTACTTGAGACTTTAGCATCCTGCAAATTAAACTTCTTGACCATATCCTGTACAAACTTCTTTTGAGTAATATATATACCTGAATTAGTATAAACCAATTCAAGTCCTAGAAAGTATTTCAATAATCCAAGATCATTGATCTTGAACTCCTTCATCATCTGTCCTTTGATGTGTCTAATCCCACTGACATCATTGCCTGTAATGATGATGTCATCAACATAAACACAGAGATAGATTACCTCTGAATTGTTCCTTTTGATAAATAATGATGTATCTGCCTTGCTCATTATAAATCCTTGGTCTTGTAGGTATGTTGTCAATTTGTAATTCCATGCTCTAGGTGCCACTTCAAACCATACAGAGCCTTCTTCAATTTACAAACATAATTTACCTTCTTGGGATCTTCATAGCCAGGTGGTTGTGACATGTAGACTTCTTCAGATATCCATCCATTCAAGAAGGCATTCTTGACATCTAATTGGTACATGTTCCAATTCTTGGATGCAGCTACACTAACCAAAATTCTGATTGTTGGCATCTTAGCCACAGGAGAAAATGTCTCCTCATAATCAATGCCTTGGGTTTGTGCAAAACCCTTGGCTACCAACCTAGCTTTATACCTGTTGATTGTACCATCAGAGTTCCTCTTGAGTTTGTAGATCCATCTGGATCCTATCACCTTCATAGAGTCCTTCTTGGGTACCAAGTCCCATGTATCACTCTCCTTGAGAGCCTCTATTTCTTCATCCATAGCTTCTTTCCATTCTGGTTTGGTGATTGCCTCCTCATATGAACCTGGTTCTTCATTCAACAAATCCTTTGCAAGATATACAGAATGCTTAGTTACAAGAGAAGTGTCATACCCATATCTGATAGGCTTCTTACTTTCTCTTTGAGATCTCCTCATAGCTTGAGTTGAGGATTCTGGTATATCCTCTAGCTTCTTCATTTTCATCTTCCCTTTGGACTTCCATGCCTTGAATTCCTCAAGGTTAATTGTGTCATCATCATCTGAACTTGAGTCTTCTTTCTAGATTGGTTCCTCCTTGGTGAGCTTTGGGAAGTCTTCTTCCATGTCATAAGGTAGACTAACCTTCCTACATTCATTTTCATACCATGAGTCATTCTCATCAAAGATGACATCTCTGCTTACCTTGAAACCTTTGTTTGAGGGGTTGTAGAATCTGTACCCTTTCTGGTTCAAGTCATAACCAATGAAGATACATTTTTTAGCTTTAGGGTCTAGCTTTCCCCTTACCTGTGAGGGAATATGCACATATGCAATACAACCAATGATCCAATGATGGTCTCTTACCATGCCAAGCTTCATAAGGTGTCATTCCATCAAGTGACTTTGATGGCAACCTGTTAATGAGATAGGTGGCAGTAGATACACTCTCTGCCCAAAGATAATTTGGTAATTTCTTTTCATTAAGCATAGACCTAGCTGTTTCAACAATGAGTCTATTCCTTCTTTCAGCTACCCCATTTTGTTCAGGTGAGTACCTTGTGGTTATCTCCCTCTTGATGCCTCTTTCCTGCAAGAAGTCTTCAAATTCATTGGAGAAGTATTCACCTCCTCCATCTGACCTTAGTCTTTTCAAGTTTCTACCTGTTTGATTTTCAACTAGTGCAAGATATCTTTTGAAACAATTAAATACTTCATCCTTATGCTTCATAAAGTATAACACAGTCCATCTGCTATAATCATCAATGAAGGACACATAGTACCTTGATCCTGAAATGGAGGGTTCCTTGCTAGGTCCCCAAACATCTGTGTGCACCAAGTCTAGGTAGTCTTCATGCATAAAACCTTTCTTTGAATAGGGCAACCTGTGTAACTTACCAAACTGACAAGCTCCACACTTGTAAATCATGTGTTGCTTGGATACATTAGGTATCCCAAGCACACATTGATCTCTGCTCATTTGCTTCAAGGTCCTTTCACCTAAGTGACCTAGCCTCTTGTGCCATATTTCTAATTCTGAAAGTGTTTGATCCTTGTAATTGTATAAAGCAATGTTCTTTGTTTCCTCTAACTCAAAAGTAAACAATCTACCTGATTTTTCTCCCTTGGCTATCCTTCTGAATCCATGTCTTGGGTCCTCCACATATGCTCCATGTTGATTGAACCTGACCTGTAAACCTTTTTCCACAATCTGTCCTACACTCATTAAGTTCTTGGTGATTGTTGGGACATAAAGTACTCTTCTCAATAAGTTCTGATTACCATCACTAGTCTTTACATTACCAATCTTTATAACAGAATGTTTAGTATCATCACCTGTCTGTACCTGATGTTTGCCCTTGGGTTCTTCCAAATCAGAAAGTAGTGCCACATTACCAGCTACATGGTTAGAACACCCTGAATCAATATAAAATAAATGATCATCATTTGTACCTGCCTTGGAGGTCATATTCATGATCAATAGGGAGTCATCTTACTCCTCTGTGTAGTTGTTGTAGTCCTTTCTATTTCTGAATCCACCTTGATAGTTACCATTGTGGTTGTGGTTGTAATTGTTGTTGTACTGATTGTTGTATCCATTGTAGCCTTGGTGTTGGTTGAATCTGCCTCTACTTTGAGAGTATCCACCTCTTTGATAGCCTCTTCCTCTTTGATTCTTATAGTTTCTGTAGCACTCATCTGTGGTATGGTTAGAAAATCCACAAATGTTGCATGGTGATGAGTTGTAGGGTCTCCCCCTACCTTGCTTACCTCCTCTGCCTCTACCTCTTGAAGATCTACCTCTCCTTGCATAGTTAGCTTGGGAGGTAGAGCCTTCTTCTTCTTTCTTCTTCCCTTTACTTTTATCCTTAATCTTCTTATCAGTATATAGAGCAGAGGGGTTGTTACCTTTTGATTGATCTCCAGCCTTTGTAAACTTTGCTTCATGTGTGAAGAGTTGGCCCATGAGAGTTGTGAGATCTGGGGTATGCATGTCCATGTAGAGATCCATTGCAGTGGTGAAGATTTCCCACTTATCATCTGCCTTGAGTCCATTTGTTATTTGCCTTAATATTTGTTCCTCTTCAATCTCCTCTCCAATACTTGCAAGCTGGTTTGCAATGTCTTTGACCCTAGTGACAAAGTCTGAAACTGATTGCTTTGATTGCTTCCTAAGAGTAGTGAATTCAATCCATAGTTGATTTTTTCTGGCCCTTGTACTTGATGAAAAATATGTTGACAAGGTTTCCCAAGTTTCTTGGGGAAGTCTTGCAATTCCTTATGTGAGGTAAAAGGAAATCAGATATAGAGTTAAGAAGATATGACCTTGCCAAAGCATCTTTTGCACACCATGTGTTGAGTCTCTCTTGCTCTTCCTTGGTGGGTAGGCCTCTAGCTTTGAATGAGGGCAATTCCTCATCTCCTGATATGAATCCAAATAAGCTCCTTCCTTGTAGATAGGTCTTCATCCTTAGAGACCAAGCTTGGTAATTGTTCCTGTCCAATTTTTCAATGAATGAAGGAAAACCATCTCCCATGTTACCTTATTTGCTCTGATACCACTGTTGGGAGAGGATGTTTGGATGCACTCAGAGATTGAGTAGGTGCTGCTAAACCTGCTTCACACCAGCCCTCCTTTGACTCGAGGAATGATTAATACACTTGCTTAGCTTCCAAATGATACCAAGAAAGCATATATCTACTTTGCAAATGATATGTGTAATGATCAAATCAAAACAGATAATTTTGCACTTCATAAATCCAAGAAAACTTGCTATTTTGGTATTGATACCTGCTCAGTCTTTCACTCAGTATGACCAGCACACTTACAATTGATCAAATTCCTTCTGGACATATTTAATTAGCTTAACAAGCTACCATTTGCAAGTGGAATCATTAAAATTGATAAACTATGCACAGAGAAATAACTTTAGCAAGTTTATGGTCACTCCCGACTTTTTAGGAGATGTGCAGACTAATACCAGAGACTGCTTCGAAGACGATTTCTCGCAAATGGCTGAGTCAAACTTCTTCAAACTTTGTAATCTTGTAGAATGCTTTGAGCTGGTTCCAACAAGCCTTGAATCCCTTGATTTGGTTGAGTAGATCTTGAGATATGCCTTGTTGAAGTTGATAGACTTGGAGTGTATACTCAGAGAATCACAGAGTAGATGAATGTAAGTATTTGTATTAGATCACATGAATGTACATTCCCATTGGCATGATAAGCATAGCTCAATGGTACTCAGAGGTGTAGGCTATGGAGTAGACCTTACACACTCAATAATTGATACAGAAATGCCTCGGGATTGGTGACTCTGCTCGCGACTTTTCAAGTACAACTTATATATGAAATGAGTGAGAGTTTGAATTCAAATTTGAATTCTTGGCTCCCTTCAATTACTCCTCTAAAAGTAGGGAGATATTCTCTCAATCACAAGTTCTAATTTTCCACGAATCTATCAAGTAGGTGTATCCATAAGATTCCAAGTCATTTAGACTTTTACAAGGAGTAAAATGGTAAGAACTTATAAGCATAAGTTCCTATAGTCCTTCTCACATGTTGAGTCTTCAAGATAGTATCCAAGCCAAATTGTGAAGGCTTGAATTGTACCAACACACTTGAGCCTGCCCCTATAGGGAATATTGTTACATGCACTAACAACTCCTCCTATCCTGTTATGGGAGTTGGCAAGATCATTTTGACTACTACTGATGGTAGTTCTTTCACTTTGTCAGATGCTTTGTTTGTGCCAAGGATCAAGAAAAATCTGCTATCAGTTTTTGCATCATCCAAGATTGACTTGGTTGTGAAATTTGTTGATGACAGATGTACAGTTCATGATCTGTCAAATGGCGATGTCATTATTGCTTCTGGCATTTTATGTTGTGGGCTGTATAAGCTCATAGACTATGAAAGATCTCTAAATTATTTGGCATGTGCAGTACATGATTCTTAGGCTATGTTAGATGCAAATCTTTGGCATGCATGCTTTGGTCATTTGAATTTTGCTAGTTTGCTACACCTGCACAAATCTGAAATGGTGTCCTCTTTGCCCAAACTTGAGGGACCCGGTAAACATGTATGTGAAGGCTGTACAATGCTGTATACACCTCAACAGAATGAAGTTTCCAAAGGAAACAATAGGTCACTCATGGAGATGGTGAGGTGTATGGTCAAGAGTCAAACTTTACCACATAGTTTCTGGCTTGAGGTTGTTATGTATGCAACATATGTACTGAAGAGGTGTCCCACTAAAGCGCTACAGTCTATCACTCCGTATGAGGCGTGGCATGGTCATAAGACATCTATTGCTCATCTACATGTTTTTGGTTGTCTCGCATATGCATTAGTGCGTGAACAACATCACAAAAAATTGGATGATAAAGTAGTAAAATGTATTTTTGTTTGGTACAGTTCTCAAAGTAAAGGCTATCGTCTGTATCATCCACAAACTAAGCACATTCTGGTTAGCCATGATGTTGTTTTTGTGGAAGATGTTGTTCAACCTTTGCTTTCATGTACTAAGGAGACATTTGTCTCTTTTTACAGGTGGAGAGTCTAGTGCTGGTCTTAATGAGGCAACTTCTCAACCTTTGCAAGTTTCATGTGATGATGCAGATCATTCCATTTTTTATGTAGATTTACATGATGCACTTGTTGATGAGAGAGCTAATATTGAGCTGGCAAAAACTATGCCAAAATGGTTGGTATAGACCTTATGTGATAGCAAATTAGATGCATCTCTATCATATCGTACTCGGTCAGGCTCTCATAGTGCCTCTTTTGCATAAAATTGCTATGCAATGGCTGCCTCTAGTCTCTGTGATGAGATTGAACCTGTTTCATCTGATGAAGCAAAAAATTCTGAACATTGGATGGTTGCAATGCAATCTGACTATGATGCTATCTGGCAAGAAGGCCTTTGGAACTAAGGGGGTATACAACCTAAAGCATAAACGTGATGGAACAGTTGATAGGTATAAAGCTAGGCTTGTTGCAAAGGGTTATGCATAGGAAAGAGGCATTGATTTTCAGGAAACCTTTGCTCCTACTTGTCGAATGGCTACTGTTCATAGCAACTGTGCACTTGCAGCTCATCATGGTTGGAATGTACATCAGTTGGAAATTAAAACAACATTTCTAAATGGTTACTTTCATGAAGAATTGTATGTTTCTCAACCCCATGGCTTTGTGCAGAACGGGCATGAAACGAGGTGTGTAGGTTAAAGAAGGCATTATATGGTTTAAAGCAAGCACCATGTGCTTGGTATGAAAAGATACATGCCTATCTCATTGCACATGGTTTTGAGAACAGTCCAACTGAAAGCACCTTAAATGTTAAACCTACTAATGATGTGCTTCTAAACATTGTGGTGTATGTTGATGACATGCTGCTCACTGGTCCTCATGACATGTATACTGCTGATTTTAAGGTTGATTTGCATGCCTCATTTGAGATTTCTATTTTGGTGCATTTGCATCACTATTTGGGCATTTAGTTTATGCAAGTTGATGGAGGAATGGCTTTGTGTCAAAGAAATATATTGACACATTATTGCAGTGTTTTGGCCTTGAAGACTGTAAGCCTATTGCCACTCCTATGGAGACAGGTTTATGATTGAGTCTTCATGATGTTGGAGATGCATTTGAAGCTATTCTCTATCATCATGCTCTTGGATGTTTGATTTACTTATGCATTACTCGGCCAGATATTCAGATTGTTGTCTCACAGATGAGCAAGTTTATGCGTTGCCCATGTGTCAAGCATTAGCAGGCGGTTAGGCGCATCTTTCGCTACTTGAGTGGTACATGGCTACTTGGATTGTTTTATCCCAAGGGGGGATCACTACCACTGGATTTGCATGCTTTTTTTACAGTGATTGGGCTAGTTTCTATGACACTCGTGTGTCCACTAGTGGCTTTTGCTTCATGCTTGGTAGCTGTTAGCTCAAGAAATGGTTGGTTTTTATGCACTAATGTGTTGCTATTTGGCAGGAGAATTCACTTGATTGTAGGTACTTGAAGAGTTGATCAAATGGTTGACAAGAGGTATTTGCAACTACATGACAACTTCTTGGTCAGAAAGGAATGTTGTCAAGGGAGGCAATACTTGGAGACATGGCTTTTTGTCATGGTGGTCACCACAGTCTGAAGACCTGTGCAAGTATAGGGACCATATCAAAAGGCTGGGAGATACATGATGAAATAATCAAGATAGGCCGAGAAAAAGATCCCCTAATTGGCAACAAAAGAAGTGCCGTTAATAGTCACGGTTGTGTCGTTAGCATTTTTAGATATAGCATGATCTTCTGCAATATAATGTGTATGCACACATATGTTGTGAGTAGCTCAACCCTACGATGAGTATTGTATATAAGGGGTTTCTATTCTTGCCTGCACATATGTATGACATATATAGACAAACATTGGCCGTTGTGCGATGAACACTCTTAGCACTCATAAACATCGGTGTCATAATCATGCATATTATGTAAATCAAAGAAATTTAGTCCATGTGCTTCGATCTACTGATTTTCTCATGTGACCAAAATAGATAACTTTGATTTAGGTGAGGAAGTTGGATCTAAGCCATATTCCTCTCGAAGGAAAGAAAAAAGGAAGTGGGTTATACGTATGTGTGAGTGTATGGGAGAGAGTGAGTGTATGAGTAAAGTGGGTGTGATGGCTGGGGCATGTGTGGAAGAGTGTACAGGTGAGAGAAAGTATGCATGCAAAGTGTTGACCATATGTGAAGAGGCCTAGTGCGTTCTTGTGTGTATGTGAGAGAAATTGTATGAAAGAGTGAAGAAGTGCATGAGAGAGAGAGAGAGGGGTAGCATCTGAAGGATTGAAAGAAGAAGTGAGGGAAGGCGAGCAAGAAAGTGAGTGAGAGAAAGGGGCCAGAGTGAGAGGGTGGAAAGCGGACACACGAACCCATGAAAGAGAAGAGGGTGCAATTGCGGAAGTTGGTAATCATAGTTGTTTGGCATTTGGAAAAAGCAAGGAGATCAATTTTCGAGAGACTTTGGCAAAGTATAAGCATAAATTTGTGTATCTTTCCCTTGGGTTAAGAGACAAATAGTAGCTTATGTATATCTTGGTTGAGCAAGAAGCAGCCTACTATGGCCACTTCCAGTTGTGAGGCTGAGTATAGGGCAACTTTCACAGCGACTGTTGAGTGTGTGTGGCTCAGACACCTTATGGTTGATTTGGGTGTTGGTCACTCTTCTACCACCACCATCTTCACTTACAGTCAGAGCGCATTGGAAGTTGTGAGGAACCCTGTGTTCCATGCTCGCACTAAGCACATTGAGGTGCATTATCATTATTTCATGGAGAGGTTCTCTGTTGGGGAGATCAGCTTGACATATGTGCCCACGCAAGAGAATATTGTAGACCTTTTTATGAAGGCTCTGCCTAGGGAGAAGCTTGAAGCTTTTCGCAAAGCTTTGGGCTTACTTCCTTTTGTGGATTGATTCCATATAGCTTGGCACTTCCTTATACATGAGTGCCAACTCCTTGTTCACCACATCACTCCTAGGGGTGATGTGTGTGAACACTCTAGGACCACCAGGGCACTTTTTTCCCTCTTTAGGAGGCTTTCCCTCCCCCTCCCCCCTGTACATACGCCTATTACCCTAAAGGGCTACTTATATATGTACATTCTAGTGGTAATACATGCAACATTGTGTGTTGTGCTCCAAGCTTCTTCTTCCTCCTTGTGTTGTTCGCGTGCTTTCAGAGACGTCTAACTCCAACACTTACGCCACCACCTATGGGCAATGTCCATGAGGTTATATGTAGACTATTAAATCTTATGCCTATCATCCACAATATGGCATAATCAAAAGCACTACTCCCACTTGTTAAGCCATTGCTCAACAACATTACTAGTTCATGCACTAGTAGAGCCATGGTATCTTGGTGGCTTAAGATCCTTAAGTTGCATTTGGCTTCTCTTACTAGGGCACTCTCAGAAGGAACTTCTAGGGTTTGATGCTTACCTAGAGCATCTAACTCCATTCCTAGAAGGTCACTTTCTGGTACTGCTTCTTCTTTCTTAGAACTATGTATGTGTTCCAAGATGTCATGAAGTGTACTCTCTAACTGTGAGATCCTAGCACTCATGGTCCTTATGGAATCTAAAGGGTCATCAACCATGTGCATGTCATCCCTAAGTGGTGAAGATGGTCTTGAATCCATAAGTGGGAAAGAGTAAAATTCTTTTTATGTTTTCTTTTGATTGTTTTTATGTTTTTTTTTTATTTTTTATAATTTATGTCTTTATGTACACCTAAAGTGAAGAGTGGCAGTGGAAATTAACTAGTCACAAGCCTTTGTATAAAAAATAACAAAAAAAAACTAAGTATGCTTCTCTACTTTTATTGCTTATGCATGTGAAATTTTGAAAATTGCGACAGCATTTTGGCAAGAAAATGAAAATCAGAAAAAATTTGATTAAGTGCTCTACATGCTTTTTCAAGAAAATGTGCCAGCAGGCACACAATATACAACAATATGAACAAAGTGCACTACATCCCCTTGTATAAAAACCCCTCATTCTTGGGGCACGAATAAAAATGATAAGAATGTTGAATATTCTTACTTCTTCCTTGTGGTACTTGCAAAAGAACATTATACCATCCTACTTGCATACAAAACATAGATCTAAACAAGCACATGGACAAACATACATGCATATGTAATGTGCTATGCTTTTCCTAGATGCAAAAAATTGCATAAAGGGAGTAGAGATGCATGAAAAATCACAAGAAAACTTATCTTATGTTTTGTAATTTCCACATGCAGGTATTTATGGGTGTTGGAAAGGGTTTATATGTAGTCCTCTTGCATCTCCAAGTTGATCTCAATCGTCCTCGCATTGAAAAGCTATTTCTATGGAACTTATTGGTAGCAAATATTGAACTTCAAAGCTTTGCACATGTGTGGATGAAACCAAATAGTTTCTTCTAGCTAATGAAAAGATAGCTCTCTAAGCGAGGATTCCATAAGAAGTGAAATCACTGAATTTGGTTGAGTAATCAGAGATCTATGGAAATTTTGGTGGAAGTAGGTACTCCAATTGTGCTTTTCTAGGGAGGTTCTAGAGATGACAATGAAAAAGAGCTTTGATGTTCCCCTTTTTTTGTGGGTCTTCCTTCAATAGATCATGTGTGAGTTAGGCTATATATCCCATATGCAAAAAAAAAACTGAGAGTGGTGCCTATATAATGAACTTATGGCTCATACCTTTTCCAACATAAGAGAGAAAGAGAGTGAGCTCTCTTCAACTCTCCCTGCTCCAACATGCTTCCTATTTTGTGCACATGCCTACACAAGTGTGGTCCTTTGTATCTGCCTCCTTCACCGTGTGCATGCGAGGTTTTGTGAGGGGGTCCATTGGGCTCCTTTGAGAGACCTTTGAAGCTCTAATCTTGTGTCTTGCTAATGCTCCTCGACAATGATTTGAAAAGTTCTTGAGATGATGATGATGATGAGTCACACCTCTAGAAATTTGAATGCGACAAAAAGATCAATGAAGACAAAAAGATTCACGAAACATATTCCCAAAAAAGATCTATTGCTATGATTACCAATTGTTAAAAATCTCTAAAATTTCTCTCAAGACTTGGACTCTAAGAATCATGAAATGATGTGTGTGCCACTATCCTCCCATCCATTATATCCCCTTATATTCAAAATAGCAATGCTTCGGAATGATCTAGTGCAAACATGTGGCCACCATGCAACACTCATTCCCATTATCATTGAATACCTTAGGATATCCCCCAAGCTAGGGACCTTGACTACGACTAGCCCATGTCCCACACATACATGGAACGGCCTCTGTAGAAAAATGTCTAAGAGTTTGAATTATCCAACACAAGAAGATTTCATGTTGAATTTTTGCATAAGGAGGTTCTTTACCTTTTCAATGATTTTTTTATTATCATCACTTACAATCATGTCATCAATATAAATGGACATAAGTATGATGCCATCACAACCTTCATTGCATATAATGAGTGATCTACATCACACATTAAAATCGAATTGACGTTAGATATTCAGTAATCAATGCCGAAGCACGAGGTTTAAGCCCATATAAAATGTTCAGCTTCGAGACATATCCAGAATGATTTGGATCCTCATATTCTTGTGGCTGATTCATGTATATTTTTTTTCTTGGAAGTCACCATGTAAGAAATCGTTATTCACATCCATTTGATGCAAAATTCATTCTTTTATTGTATCCAAGGCAAGAAGTGCTCTAATAATAACCATTTTAACTACACAGTTGAATGTTTTCAAATAATCAATGCCGTATCTTTGTGCATATCCTTTCGATAATAATGATCCTTCATATATTTTTATGCTACTATCAACACTATGCTTGTAAACCCACTTGTAGCCTATGGGTTTCTTTCCTTGTGGCAATGGAAAAAACTTTCATGTTTCATTATCACCTTCTCATCCATAGCTTTCTCCCAATCTACATTTTCAATTGCATTTTCAAAACAAGAGGGTTAAACATGTTATATTACCTTAACCATGTAAGCACAATGATGACTCATGTAGCTATCATATATTAATCATTGCACTATGTTTTGCATCTTTCTAGATCTTCTTGATCCTATATCATTCTTCTTGTTGTATCATCTTCATGTGCCTTTCTTACTCTTGGACTCTTCATAGAGGTCAACTGTTGGCAGCAGTCGGGGAACCGAAGGAGCCACAAGACGAAGAGAGTCAGAGCGAAGGGACAGCACAAGCAGACATGGCAGTCAAAGAAGATCTGGAAAATAGGCCATCTAAATTTTTCAGACATCCAGGAGTTGAGCACACAAGAGGAAAGAGCAAGTAGGGAGCTCAAAGAGGCGTATGACAAATCAACAGAGATAATTCCTACACAAATAGTGATTTTAATCACTGAACACCATTGTAAATACCATTTCATATTTTTGTAGCTCCATTTTGTGCAAGCCAAGGAGTCCTTGAGCTTGAGGAGCTTTAGAAGTATCTACCTGCCAATTTTCGTATTTTTTAGATCTCGTTTAAGCCCTCAAATAAGCCCTCGAACCTAATTTTTAACTAGGCCGGACACTAGGTCTGGACAGGGCCAAAGCTAGTCAAAAACTATAAAAGGAGCTAGAGAGCTCATTTTTGAGGTTAGATTGTAATTGAAACGAACTTGTAATATCTTGTTGGAAGTAATCTAAGAACTCTATTGCTACTCACTCTTTGTCTTGCCGTGTGTGCGCATGTGTGTGTATGTGTGTGCATGTTTGTGTGCTTCTCACTCACGCACTTGTGCCTCCACTTGCTCGAGGTCATCATACCATCCTCACGTCTTCCCGGATTGACATTAAAGGAGGTGCTACTCATCACTGAGCTACACCAAATTTTGGCACCGTTGCCGGGGATCGAGCTTTGAGGACGAGCATGTGATGGTAAGACGTAGAGTTGACGCGTTGGAGTTGTAGGTAATTTCTTCACTTCCATCTATTTTCTTGTTTCTTCTATACCATCTTCATCACCATCATCATCATCACCATCTCCCACCTCCATCTCCATCATCGCAAAAATTTCAGTTTTTGACTATATCTCCTTCCCCCTTTCATTTACCTCATTTCACTTGTGAGAGAGAGTGAGAGAGCGATATTGTGTGTGTTGTTTCTTGCATGTTTTTTGAGCATTCTGCAGGTTCTTGCTGTATCACCATCCCCAGCACTCTGCGCAGGTACGGAATTCGCAGTAACTGTCTGTGTGTCGCCGACCTCTGTCAATCGCGACCGACAGAAAAGTTGCTCTAATTGCTAAACAAAGTGCATATCCATGACCTACAGGCTTAGAGCTTCCCAAAAATGTGTTTAGTTTTTTGAAATTCCACAGATTTCTGTCAATCGCGATCGCTCTGTCAATCGCGATTGACAAACCACGACGGACAGACCTGTCAATCGCGATCGACCAGTCAATCGCGACTGACATCCCACGACGGCTCTGTCAATCGCGACCGACAGAGTCAACGACCGATTGACCACGACCGACGGATCATACGCGTGACACGTGTCAATCGCGATCGAGTCATCAATCGCGACCGACCCATCAATCGCGACCGACACAGTCAACGATTGTTTGACCACGACGGACAGACCCTCGCGACGGACCTGTCAATCGCGATTGACAGAGTCAACGATTGTTTGACCACGACGGACAGACCCTCGCGACGGACCTGTCAATCGCGATCGACTCATCAATCGCGACTGACAGAGTCAACGACCCTTTGACCACGACTGATTGACTTTTCGAGCCACCTGTCAATCGCGACTGACCAGTCAATCGCGACTGACAGCCACAACGGACCTGTCAATCGCGATCGACACGTCGATCGCGACTGACCTGTCAATCGCGACCGACAGACTTTGCGAACACGTTAGAAGGGCAAATTAGGTCAAATTTTTAAGGCAAAAATAATGGTCTAAATTGTGGCCAAGTGTGGGACAAACACTAGGGTGTAGTATTGCACTACGAGGGCATGACCCAAGCAACTCGAGAATTCCTGTTTACCTGTTAGCCTGTTTTGAATCCTGTTTTAGCCCCAAAACCCTGAACTGACATAACTTCCTCATACGAAATCCAATTGCTGTGATTCTTGTTTTGTTGGAAAGCTCGCGGGGAGTACAACCCAGGGGGAACAAAATTCAGGGATCCCTAGAATTATTTTCCAAAAAGTCATAGTGCAAATTGGTGAAGTGTCACATGAATGAAAGTGATTGGTTCTGTCTTTTGAACTTAAGTCTTGAGCTAATCTTGGGCCTTTTACAGGTCCTTTGAGAGCATCGAAGAGTACGCAAAGCAAGAGTAAGTGCAGGCTTGGGAACACGCAGCCTGGGCACACCAGGGCAACAACACAAGGAAAGGACTTCAAGGTTGGAAAACCCGCAACACCCTCTGTCAATTCTTAGTTTAGGCTAAGTGCGGGTAGTGTTAGAAGTAATTCCAGGCAACGATAGGCACAAGATAAATCAAAGACTATCTAAGAAATCAAGTTCAAGTCAAGAGATAACCTGTGTGTGTGAACGGCAACCTTAAAGGAAAAGAACCTAACGTGAAACGACCAAACTAAAGTGCGAAATTAAACTCAAGTATTCCTAACGACGTGATATCAGACAAGAGTATAAACACGATAATCAACATAAAAAGGGGATTAAGTAATTGATACAAAGGACTCAGAAACGTGGTTGTACCTGGGAAATTGGGTTAATCAGTTAGGCATATGAACCTTAGATCAGGGCGACATCTAGTGAGGGAGAGACAAAGCCTTAGGTCTTCAGAGGCTAGTGTTAATCACACTGCTAGGTCTTGGGCCCAGCAGTTGAGCCACCACTCATACTACCCTAGCTCTGAGACGAGTGAATCAGAGATGTCTCAAGGTATGGAGAGACATACAGGAAGTTCAGGAGTGCCATACTTGCACAGGGTAGAAGGCCCTTACAAAACGCAGTTGGAATACCTTAGGACCAACCGATTAGGTGCTAGCATCTATGAGGACGGCCTAGGAAGAGCGGTGGTCCAGATTAAAAACCCTGACCAATCCATTGGACTAGAGCGCCCAGCTGTCAAGTTTGAAAATGGAGCATACATGGACAAGGAAGGGACAATATATGTAGTCACCAGTCACCCAGATAGGACTGATGAATTTGGGAACGTAGTCCCAGAATCGGACTTAGATGACCTAGAGCAAGGAAACATGGGAGTAGAACCGAGGACCCCTCGAGGGAAATCTGTTCTTACGAGGATTATCACACCAGAGTGGATTCCCCAAGATAATAAGAGCATAGATCTTCTTTTGAACCGAGAAATTGAAGAAGCCTTTTGAAGATATAAATCTGATCGGCCATTTGATATAGGAACAATCATGATCTATGAGTTTAAGGATCCTGATAGCCCAGGCAAAGTGACCTACTTAGATCACGCCTCAAAGAGGATCTTTGTGGTGACAGAAAATGATAGGCATGCTTACACTTGGAAAGGTGAAATTATTTTCTCCCAACCAAGATCAAATGTGTCCTACGGTCACCCTGGGGCGGGAACATCCCAAGCTCATGGAACTCAAAGGGACAGAAGTAGAGATAGGCCAGAAGTAAGCTTTGCTAACCCAGGGGGCAGAGAAAGAACGAGGATGGAAACAAATAGATTAGAGCCTGAGGTACTTAGAGCTCACAGGAATCAAAGAAATGCGGATGAGTTCCCTCTACCACGACCTAGAGAACACACAAGGACTTTGAGACCAACTCAGCTAGTCAAATCCATGAAGAACTACTTTGATGGCACTGGAGATCCATACGATCATGTGGCTGAGTTTAGACAAGTCCTGAGAGATGAACAAGTGGAGGATCTATTCACACAGTACAATGCCTTTGGTCTAACCCTTAGGAACACTGCCCTGACATGGTTTCAACCACTAAACGAGAGACAGTTCAGGAGCATAGACCAACTCCTAGAGGCTTTCATTATTGAATTCTCTAAGAGTGGCATAAGACATAATACCTCCTCACTGATTCACAGTTTCAAGCAGACCCCGCAAGAGAGCGTGAGACTTGCAGGAAGGAGATTTAGGCAATATCTTGAAAGATGCCCTGTCCCTGAGCTACCCACACCAGCTAAGCAAGTGGCTTTATTCTTGGATGGATTGCTAAGTACCAAATTGAGATCCTATGTGTACTTGAAGGACCCTAGGACCATAGAAGAGTGTGTACGCATGTGCATTGACATCGAGGACAACCTAGGGGAGGAGTTAGAGCTTTCCAAGATATACAAAGATTCAGATAGTGCCTCTAGCCTCTCTTCCACGCAATCCACATCAATTGAGGAACTTGCAGAGAAAGTAGCTCAGAAATTAGGTGTCACTAGTAAACAGATCCCAAGGTTTGCCCCTGTGAAGAGATGCTACACTTGTGGTGGCGACCACATGGCGAATGTATGTCCCATTACGGCCCAACCCCAAGTAAATCCTAGTAGCCAGTACTGCACTATAGAACGAAGATACACAAATCACACAGCACAAGACTGCCCATACAACAAGCAAGCAGTTAGGCAAACCTACCCTCAGACATACCCTCAACAAGGCAGATACCAGAATCAATACCAACCACAACAGTATGCTAGGCCTCAACAAACCTACCAACCACAGTACCAAGCCCAGCAAAGGCCTCAGCCTGTGTTAGTCCAACAACCTCCAGCCCCAGCCAACGTGATCCCTGTAAAGTATGCAGCTGCAGAAGAAAACCTGAATAGAGCTATAGTCCCCGTAACACCATTGCTTTCAGAAAGTGATCCTAGTGACCATAGCTTCAATTCTACACATGTTGATAGTCCCCAGGCATACTACATGCAGTCTCCTGAACATGGTGAGTCTTACTATAGTGAAGAGCCAAATGAACCTAGTTGGGAATCAGATTACACAAATGTCATGTATGCAAACCCCAACCCTAGACCCCAACCTAGGCAGGTAAGACCCCCATTCCCTAGAGGACCTTGCTACCGATGTCAGGGAGATCATCTCATTTGTGATTGTCCCTTGCCTCCACCTACTCAAACCCAGTTAGTAACGATCCAAGGCTATTGCCAAGAGTGTGGGAAGGAGCATCTCTTACAAGATTGCCCTAAAAATCCTAATAATATGCCAAAAATCACTCCTATTAACGTTATTGGGTTGGTGGTAGACTCCACAGGAAGTGTGACATCCACCGCACCAGTACAGGTAGTGACTAGAGCTCAGGCATTGCAGCAGAACCAAGGGGTAAACCAGGATAAGAACCCAGAGGCTAGTGAAACCGAGAGCATGACAAAGAAGAGGACTAGAGCCTGGAGAGATAGCCGTGAAAGAATGAAAAGACAATGGGCAAAGAAAATGAACGAATTAGAAGAAAGCATAAGAGAAACAAAAGCCAAAATTGTGGAGCTCACCTCTCAACCGAACTCTCACATGCCACCCCCGCCTCAATCCATATCACCTCCCCCACCACCACCATTCCCATCGCCATCCGACCCGCCACCTTCCAACCCACCTCATACGATTCCACCACCCCCTAGAGTAGGATCAGTATTAGCTGACCCCACTCCTGAAGACATAGACATGATGCTTAAAGCATATCAGGCCAGAATCCAAGATGGGCCAAATGTAACGGATCATGACAAGTGCTACCCTAGAGCTGACCTAGAGATAGAAAGAACCAAGCTTTGCGCGAAAATGGTCGCATTGGCTCAGACTATGTTTGAAGCTAGTCGCCTTTTCAATTACTTGGGCTCAGCCAAGACGCAATTACACTTGGATGGACTTCTAGAGAAGTTAGAGGGCATAATTGAAAGATCTGCCAAGGAAGAAAAAAACAAAGAGAGAGATAAAGCAAGCAAAAACATGACCCATCCCCCATCAAAAGCTTATGTGCCCAATTCCACTGAACCAGACAACCCCCCTTCACTAGAAAGAATGGAGAATCTAATGGCACAATCACAAAAGGAACTCGCCCCTCAACACCATGACAAGGCCAGTGAAAGAGCAGGTCTTCCTACCCAAAAAGCCTATGTGCCAAAAGCTTATGTGCCTGAAGCTTATGTGCCTAACTCTACGGAGCCAGACACATCATCTTCTATGAATCGATTCACACCAGAATTCCTACGAGAGATTCAAGAAGACAAATGGGCTAAAGAAAGTGAAGTGCCTCCTCCCATTGAACTGGTGGATGATGCACACGACCAATTCCCACAAGACATCCCATCCATTTATGAGGAGCAGGAGAGCACCCACTCTCAGGAAAGACTAGACTTTGAGTCTAACTCTCTACAAGAATTACCCCACTTCACAGGCCCATGGGAAGCTAAGTCTACTTGTATGAGAGCACCCACGGTCATGGTACGAAATGAGGACTCAGTCATACCTAGGAACACAGAGGTAGTGAAGAACACCAAAGTGCAGTGCAATCTCACTTTGGAAGAGCTGCTTAAGGTTAGACCAGAAGTGTGGAAACATGTAGCCAATCAAGTGCCCGAGATGGCAAAACCTCGTTCCCAGGTAGGATCACATAGGACAGTGCCAGAGATACCCTTGGATAAGATAGGAGATATGTGTGAAGGTGAAGAAGGGAACACCTATCTTCCCATTACCTACCAGGAGTACACTACCAAGGCAATTTTGGACTCAGGTGCAGGAGTTGCAATTGCCACCACTTCCCTATGGAAGCGTTGGGGCAAGCCAGCACTCAGGCCAACGAGAATGAAATTTCAGATGGCCAATGGTCATATTGAGAGACCCTTAGGATTGCTAGAAGGAATAACTCTCACCACCTGTGGTGTCGAGTTTGAGCACACATTTGCCATATGTGACTTCAGCAAAAATCATGCCTATGAGATGATCTTGGGACGACCTTTTATGCGACAGTTGCAAGTGGTACAGGATTGGGGAACCAATTCTTTGTACCTGCAACACTTGGGTGTTACGACCAAAGTGAATCTTAAGGATTACTCTCATAGAGATGTACCACCTATTCAATGGAATCCCATCCATAGAGCCAAAGATGAGACTGAGTCTGTACATTCCATAGAATCCGGATCCTCGTGGATGCATGAAGACACCCACTTATGGATGTGTAAGGTAGCAGTAGAAGAAGAGAAGAGAGAGAAAGCCAGAGAGGTAGGTGCAAAAGAAAACCATAGATCAATTCAAGACCCAGCCTATGCACCTGTAGTCTTTCCTGATGAGGAATTTGAACCCCATGGCTGGGCAGAAATCCTAGCAACAATGGATGTAGCCATCAATGAGGAACAATGGACACCCCACTGTGATGAGGATGGCTATGACATTTCAATTTTCTCCATAGAGCGCATCATGGGAGAGGCAGTATTAGAAGAGTGCGAACCTAGCCCTGATGCAATTGAGGAGGCAAGTGACTCTGATCTAGAGTCGATCATTATGGACCCACCTTTTGCATCAGATGAAGAATACTTCCATGAAGTAGAATTTCAACCCCAGAGGCATGGAGAGCTTACAAATGATGTAAGATTAGCCACACATGTGACCCCAAAGGAAGAAGGAAAGAAACGAAAGAAGAGAGAAGTCTCACCAGAAGAGGAAGAATCTTTGTTTGAGGTCCCAGAAAATTTTAAGAAGTATGAGATAGACGACAGGAGAGTCATGATAAGAATGCCTAAGCGAGAGGCACAATTAGGAGAGGCCTATGATAACAAAGAAACCACCAAGAAAATAGTAGTGGCCCTAGAAGAAGGAGAGGAGAGATGCACGTACATAGGCCATGACCTAACAGAGGAAGAAGAGCATGCGTTAATAGCCTTGCTAAGAGAATACAGAGATGTATTCGCTTGGAGTTACAAGGATTTGAAAGGTGTTGACCCTGACATATGTTCACACACTATCCCCATGACCTCAGACGCCAAACCCTCTAAGCAAAAGCCATATACATATAACGATAATTATGCAGCTAAGATCAAAGAGGAGATAGATAGACTGGTTGAAGCTGAATTTATCTATGAAATTGAGCACACTGAGTGGGTATCCCCCATCGTAGTGGTGCCCAAGAAGAATGGCAAGCTGCGTGTATGCATTAACTTGAAGAAGGTCAATGCAGCCACAATTCGAGATAACTATCCGCTTCCCATCACAGAACATCTCTTAGAAAGAGTAGCAGGTAAGGAAGTGTACAGCTTCCTCGATGGATTTTCGGGCTACAATCAAGTAGCCATAGCTCCAGAAGATCAGCATAAAACAGCTTTTGCCACAGAATGGGGTATATTTGCCTTTCGTGTAATGCCATTTGGGCTTACCAATGCACCAACTACCTTCCAGAGACTAATGTGCCATGTGTTTAAAGAGTTCCTGAGGAAGAATTTAGAAGTCTATGTTGATGACCTTTGTGCTCATTCCAACATCAGACAAACCCATATTCCCGAACTCAGACAAATCTTTGACAAGTGTAGAGAATATCAAGTCTGCCTGAACCCAGAAAAGTGCGTTTTCATGGTCAGGCAAGGCAAGATTCTAGGGCACATAGTATCAAAGAATGGCATATCCACTGATGAAGAAAAAGTGAGAGCCATAGCAGAGCTACCTAGGCCAAGGAATGTCAAGGAAGTACAAGCTTTCATGGGGCATTGTGGTTACTACCGCCGGTTCATTCACATGTATGTTGTCATTGCAAAGCCCATGTACGGACTTCTGACTAACTTTGAGTGGACGGATGAATGTGAGAATTCCTTCCAAGAGCTTAAACGAAGGTTATGTTCAGCACCAATCTTAACCACACCGGATTGGAATAAGCCTTTCCATGTTCACGTGGATGCATCCACTTATGCCATTGGATGTGTGCTTGCTCAACCTACTGGTGAAGGTAATATGGATCTTCCAATTGCCTATGCTAGTCGACAATTGAATGCAGCTGAACGAAATTATACCACTACTGAGAGAGAAGGCTTAGGCATGGTATATGAAGTTAAGAAATTTAGACACTATTTGCTTGCAAACAAGTTCAAATTTTTTACTGACCACCAAGCATTGTTATATCTTGTGAACAAGCCATGCAATACAGGAAGATTAGTAAGATGGTTTCTCTTACTAATGGAATATGACTTTGAGGTAGTGGTGAGAAAAGGGAGAACTCATTTGAGGGCGGATCATCTCTCTAGGCTCACATCTGGAGAAGCCCCATAAGGAGTGTCAGATGACCTTCCTGATGCTTACTTGTTTAATTTGGAAGTTGTACCGCAGTGGGCTAAGCCATTAGTGCCAGTATTGACGTACGGGCCTAACCACCCAGTAATAAACACACAGGATAGAGAGGTAGTAAAAGCCCAAAAGTACCACATCATGGCTGGAAGTATGTACAAGCACACAGATCAAGGGATCTTGGCTTGTTGTGTGGCAGAGGATGAGTACGCTAAATGGTTGCAATTAGCACATGTAGGTGCATTAGAGCAACACTACTCAAAGCAACGAACCTTACAGACACTAGGGAGACTCGGAGTGCATTGGCCGACTATGGAAGCTGATGTCCAAAAGTTGTGCAAGGAATGCCCAATCTGTTGCACTAAACCACCTGTGGAACATGCCACTCTTTATCAAGTGTCCATAGTGCCGGATTGGAGCGAACCGCTAGTATCCTTTCTGAGGACTAAAACATTCCCTCTAGACATGACTCTGGCTAGGAAAAGGAGTTTAGAACAAGAAGCCCAGGATTACTCACTCATTGGTGATAATCTATACAAGCGTGGTAAAGATGGTTACCTGAGGCTATGTGTCCATGAAAGTGAATATCTCAAGATCTTGGACACTGCTCACCAAGGTGTAGCAGGAGGACACTTTGCACCAGATCGGGTGATCAAGGCAATACTATTTGCGGGCTTCTGGTGGCCGACCCTTCACATGGATGCACATACCTATGTGAAACGTTGTGATGTCTGTCAGAGAACTCAATATCCTATACGTAAAGATGAGATGCCATTGAAACCTATGATGGGTGGACGTGCATTCTCTAAGTGGGGAATAGACTTCGTAGGTCCTATTAATCCCCCAACTAAGGGTTCCCATGCAGAATAGATCATTGTTGCGACATACTATCTAACAAAGTGGGTAGAGGTAAAAGCCACAACGAAGAACGATGCTCAAACAACAGCTAAGTTTTTATTTGAGAATGTGTTCACTAGATACGGGCTACCTATAGAGCTAGTTAGTGATAGAGGCACTCACTTCTTGAATGAAGTTATTGAAAATCTGCTCCAAGAATTCTTGGTAGTGCATAAGAAGTCTGCCCCCTATCACCCTCAAGCAAATGGCCAGGCTGAGAGCACAAACAAGATCTTATGCAATGTACTGACGAAATTGGTGAACAATAAACGCTCTGATTGGGACAAACAGCTACACCATGCTGTTTGGGCATACCGAGTTGCCTACAAAACGGTACTCCAAGCCACTCCCTTTCAAATGGTGTTTGGTCAAAATGCTGTGCTACCTTTAGACTTTTTGATACCTACATTGAAAGTGGCACAAGAGCATGAATGGACGGGTCATGAACTCTCCTCTAGACTTTTTGACCTTGAACGATTAGGAGAAACAAGACTGAGGGCAGCTGCAGGGATATATGCAGCAAAGAAACGTCAGAAGGCATACTTTGATGCCCACGTTAAGGATAAGGGTTTAAAGGCAGGCGACTTAGTTTTAGTCTACACACTGAAGCAACATGCGAGGAAACTGAAGAAGAGAGGCTACAGACCCATGATCATTAACAGAATCTCAACAAGTGGAGCAGTGCAACTAGCCACATTAGAAGGCGATGTTCTCCCAAGTTATATCAACGGATGCAGAGTCAAGTTGTATCAGGAACCTCTCACAGAGAAAATGCTAAGTCAACTCAATATTGCTAAGAAACGCAAAGAGGAAGAAAAGCGAATTCGAGAAGAAGCTCAAGCAGAAGCTCTAGAGCGCATACGGAGAATGAAATTAATGAGACAAGGTAGAGATCACCCTAGGCAAGATGCATATGCAGATCAAGGATATGACATGGCTATGTGTGAAGTTTCAGGTATTAGCTCACATAGGATAACTGACCGACGTCCTTTCATAACCTTAGATATAGGACAAGGAAAGAGTGCAAGGATTGTAAGAGCCTTGATTGACTCAGGTGCAGCCACTAGCGCTGTTAAACTGTCTTACTGTCAAGAGTTGGAATTAACTGTCAATCCTGTGGAAGCATATCTCATAGGATTGGGAGGCGTGGAAACCCCTTGCATGGGCGAGGTGGAACTTCCCCTCTATATTCATGATGAGGCAATGACAGTTAAAGTACTAGTATGTCAAGATGAGGACCTCACTGAACCCCTTGTCTTGGGTCAAGACTGGATCTATGACCAAGCAGTCAACTTAAACCTAAGAAGTGGACTTCTTCAGGTATGGGTGAATCAAACTAGAATTACAATTGAGTTAAATAATGGAGCACTCAAGGAACTAGAAAAGGCACGGACTCCTGGTCCCTCCAGGGGTACACATGAGGTTGACCATGCTGTTCTTGTCCAAGGCTATGTGATGCAGAAGAATGAAGATCTCAAAAAAGGAGTCAGAACCACAAGGGAACTCCCTTCTTTTCCAAAGGCCAGAAGGAGGCAGCGACTAAGGGCAGATCAATCACTGAAGACTCTCCAGGCGAGAGACCAAAAGAACGTGCGAAGCAGAACAACTCAGCCGATGAAACAAATGTGGGTGCGGAAGGACGAACTGCCGACCGTAACTAAGTCGCAACAACGGTCTCAACTTCCTATTAGTAATCAACGACTTGATGCTAATAAGAGGACTCCTAAAACCTCTGTAAAGAAAGTGAAATCCATTTGGGTACCCAAGAAGTCGATGAAGGCTGACCCACAATCAAGACAAATTTGGGTGCCTAAGGCTTGCTTGCGGGCTCAACTATCCCCACACAATTCACATCATACACGACAGGGTTCACTCGCTCAAGCAGCCGCCACCCACTCTTGTCTGATACACTCGAACACACTACCACCTAGAAGCATGCACAGACTCACTCGTAAATGGGTCCCAATGACACAACAACTCCCAGCAGAATTACTCGTGCAACCCTCCCGAATCTCCACAAAACCAAGACCAAAAGCCATTCATGGTGTTTGGCAACCTAAGACTTGTAATAAACCCCCCGACCCCAATCTGTGAAATCATCTCCACTTACTAACTGCATTAGTCAGACAGTGCATCTTTCCATCTAGCTCCTAGGACTATCCAGGCATTAACTACACACACTGTCATCATGCACTTACTAACCACTGACTCATCATCTACCTCACGTTAATGTTGCAACGGGGACAACAACGAGTTTATTCTGTCCATTACGATGTTAACACCTGGTTCTATATTCTCACAGAACCAACAAGCAAGCAGGGCCATGGCAGAAGCCGGAGGTGCC
Source organism: Ceratopteris richardii (assembly GCA_020310875.1). NCBI lineage: Eukaryota > Viridiplantae > Streptophyta > Polypodiopsida > Polypodiales > Pteridaceae > Ceratopteris > Ceratopteris richardii. The sequence continues at coordinate 164,492,844 of CM035410.1, forward strand.
AGTTCTCACGCTGGATCCAGCGCACAGATTGTGGATATAGAAACACTCCTCCTCGAACCACATCTCACCGAAAGACCGCAAGAACTTCAAGCTGTGCATGTACTCCCTGTTCAGGATCCTCCCCAGGGGCACACCTCTCAAGTGGGCAAACACGCTCATTGGTTCAGTGATGTTGCAGGACCATTGGGTGATGGAACCTATTTTTGGGAAGCTGAATTGGAGTTTAATGGTAAATGGGGACGCTACCATTTTTTCACGCGCGAATTTGAGAGCTATCAGAATGCCGAAGTCATGCGTTCAGTATGGACCAAAGCTGGCCTGGATAGTTATTTCAGGGCCCACTTACCGAAGCCAGATTTCTTACGTTGTTCTTATCTTATCAGTACCATCACTCCTAGCAGGGCCAAGGGAGGCGACAGCACTTTTGTGTTACCCTCACTATTGCCGGGCCACGAACTTAAAAGATTCAAACTGACCCTCAATCTGGTACGAGAAGCATTGGGCATGTATGGTATGCACATTCCTACTGAAAAGGAAACAATGGTTCCAGGCAGAATGAAACATAAAGATCTCAACAAGCTGAAGGATATGGTAGCAATGACACCGACCATCGCCCTTCACCTACGGACCGTCATGCAGCATTTTGCTTTCCCCACCCAGGAAAGATTCACCATGCCCCCAAAGAAGATATGGTTTAGCTTGTATTTGGCAGAGACAGAAAACCTTCCCATCAACGTACCACATTGGATCATAGATCAGATCCACCTAGCCCATCAACGGTGGAACAAGAAGCAGAAAAATGTGCTCCACGGGTGTTGTGCTCTGACCAAGATAATCTATCGATGTCTAGCCTATGATGTGCCTGTTCAGCGGGCACTCGTATGGTCCCGGGCCCAGGAATTCCAGAGAAGGCTATCAGCGGCAGGTCCTCCGTCAAAGAAGATGAGAGGGGGAGTCCAATTACCCTGCGCTCAACCAAGGGGAGCCACCACTACACCAGAGATTACCCCTCCCCAGACACGACGAGTTAGACCATTCACCATTCGGCTACCAAGACCAAGTACAGAGGGACCCAATCTGGTGTTTCCACCCGTCCCATCGGACTTGGAATTCCCACAAGGCTTTACTCTCAATGATCTCACTGATGAAGAAGTGGCTAGACTAATCTACGACTCTAATCTCGAAACGGAAACAGAGCGAGCTCAGGAACCACAAACCCATACAACAACGTCAGCCCCCACCCAACCGCAAGTTGTAGAAGTCGACGTCGATGAACACGAAACCGAACAAGGGGAAGAAGCCTATGAAGAACAAGAGTACGATGAACTTTCAGAGTTAGCAAGTGCCCCCGCGTATTCGGCACAAATAAAATGACTATATCGAACCATGCAGCTAGTTCAAGAACAACATAAAATGTCACTCAAAGCAGGCAAGAAACTCATGAACCAAATGCTGGCAGAGGAAGGTGTGGATAATATGTTCATCGAGTCCATCAACCTACATGCAGATGCAGTAGGATTGGATGAGGCCATTCATGAGGCAATGGCCTACATTCACCGATTTGAGAAAGGAATTCCCGCCCGTCCCAGGAGATCCAGGAAACAAATTCATATCAATGTATCAGCACCAGGAGATACAACACAAGCAGATGAACATCAGGAAGCACCACTGTCACCACCCTCCCCACCTCTCACTACACAACTCACTCCACCACATGACACTATCACCACCACGTCCACTACCACCACAATCGTCATGGGAATTCCACTCTCTTCGGGAATCCAATTCGGGGGAGTCACCATGCCCACTTTCACCACTCTCTTCACTAACGTCACATCCACCCCACCCACGATCCCCATCTACACGGTCACTCAAACATGTGACACTATGGAAACATCTCCTGCCACTGCACCGCTCCCTCCCCCCATGCCACCTCCATCTCCCATACCCCCTCCACCCACATCTCCACTTGCATCCACATCATTCACAACTCCCTTTCCCGCCCCCATTCCCCCTGCATCTTCACCCCTCCCTGCATCACTTAATGTACATAGTATATTCCTAGCTTTAAATCAATGTGTCTATCAACTTCAGAATGAGTACAGAGCTCACCAAACACTACTAGAGGCACCCCAACCATCGAAAGAATCAGGCGTCAAACAACTAGAAGCCTTGCTTGAAGTATACCAGGCCGATAACCTACGGGTTAGACGTAACTTGGCGCTACTCAGGAAACATATGGCCACAGCACTTGAAGAGAACAAGAGACTGCAAAAACAAAATGAAGAGAATCTGGAAGCGGCGATGGAAGGCTCTCCCCACGAGATAGATCCAGAGCAGTTCAAAGCAGTTCCCTCGGAGACGATGAAAACCATTTTGGAAAGCTATGTAGATCTTCTGGAAGCCCATGATGACTTGGAAAGAGAACGTGACACACTACGGAGCAGACTTAAGGAACAGGAAGAACAACTGAAGAGTGTCCCATCAACCTCTACCTCAGACGAGGTAAAGGCCTTAACTGAGCAGGTGGCAGAATTACAAAAGAGGTTACTGACATACCAGAGGCAGCCCTCTCCAGTAGTAGAACCAGAGCCAGAAGAGTTGGTCCCTATTGAGGTAGATGATTCGTATGAAGAACCGTATGTTCCTATGCCGATGCCAGGAGGGCAACGAACCTCAGAGGGACTAGACACCTTGGAAGTGGAAGCACCCGAGTGGCTTCAGACACTGGAAAAGACAGCGAACACCCACGAAGAACGGGTGGCCATTCAGATCCAATCACTAGCGAACCTAGAAGAAACTGTCATAAAGTCAGAATATTTCAGAAGCATGTCTCATCATAGATGGATCGGCACCAATAATGACCAATATGTGCCATACTGCATACTTTTGGTCGATTACAACGCCGAGATTCAACGACAATGCGGCAAGCCTCCCACATTTGCTACACAATTTGGTCCAGATGATATACCGGAAAGTGCTAAGCGTGGGTCCATCCATCAACCCACCTGGAGGATCAGGCTTTTGGAAACATATCCTGAAATGGTCCGAACCTGGAATAATATGTCGTTGTTTATTAAATATAATCCTTGTTACGTTCCAGTTCTTCGAAGACGCACCTGGCCTGAATTCACTATTGCCGTCAGAGACATCAAAGCCTGCGCAAAATGGTTAAATTACGTTTATCTCGCATCTCCACGAGGACCCCCCTTGGTGAACTACATGATCTCTACAATCCGTCACTGGAGCATTCGGCTACGCAATAATCCCGATGTGATGGCCCAGATGTGTATGAAAATATTTGAATTAATGCTGATCACTTTCAGGACGTTTAAGAACATTAAGGACCCCCACTTCTCAGGAGCAGGCTTCGTGACAGGAAACCAGGATCTGGTGTACGATATGAGCACCACCCCATCAATTGAAGTAATATATGCTTGGCATGCCAGAATCAAGTACCTCCCAGCCTGCTTTAAACAGACATTTGAGGAGATGTTCATCACAGGATTCTGGGAATATCACTCCGAAATCTTTATACCCAGACCATCACATCTCCTCCAATTATTTGCTGTGGAGAGAACTATTTACTCAGAACAATTGAGGGTGCCTCATCCAGATGTTCCTGGACCTATGAATTGGGATGATTTGCTCACAGATCTAGCACGCGGCTTACGACTAGAAGAACACCACCTAGCCTCCGATGTCGTCCAATATTATGTTCAAAAACCCTCTAGACAAGGGTCTGTCAGGGGCGACAGACGCGAGAGTGGGGGGGGTGTTGGCAGCAGTCGGGGAACCGAAGGAGCCACAAGACGAAGAGAGTTAGAGCGAAGGGACAGCACAAGCAGACATGGCAGTCAAAGAAGATCTGGAAAATAGGCCATCTAAATTTTTCAGACATCCAGGAGTTGAGCACACAAGAGGAAAGAGCAAGTAGGGAGCTCAAAGAGGCGTATGACAAATCAACAGAGATAATTCCTACACAAATAGTGATTTTAATCACTGAACACCATTGTAAATACCATTTCATATTTTTGTAGCTCCATTTTGTGCAAGCCAAGGAGTCCTTGAGCTTGAGGAGCTTTAGAAGTATCTACCTGCCAATTTTCGTATTTTTTAGATCTCGTTTAAGCCCTCAAATAAGCCCTGGAACCTAATTTTTAACTAGGCCGGACACTAGGTCTGGACAGGGCCAAAGCTAGTCAAAAACTATAAAAGGAGCTAGAGAGCTCATTTTTGAGGTTAGATTGTAATTGAAACGAACTTGTAATAGCTTGTTGGAAGTAATCTAAGAACTCTATTGCTACTCACTCTTTGTCTTGCCGTGTGTGCGCGTGTGTGTGTATGTGTGTGCATGTTTGTGTGCTTCTCACTCACGCACTTGTGCCTCCACTTGCTCGAGGTCATCATACCATCCTCACGTCTTCCCGGATTGACATTAAAGGAGGTGCTACTCATCACTGAGCTACATCAACCCAAGTTCCTTATCAAGTATCTTTTTTTGAACTACTTGATTCTTCATCAATATCTACAAATCTTATAGATGTTTATTACCAACAATTTTTTTCTTCACCTTCCTTGGATGTAATTAATGAATTTTTCGGATTAAACTTTTCATGAAAACTTCCAAAGTACCAGAAACATAACGTGGATTGCATCTCAACACATCCAAATGTGGTTCCTTGGGAACCTAGATAAATTTACTTTAAAGTCCTACAGTGTAGTTTAGATTAGGCCTTGTAATTGTGAGATATATCAAACTTCCCATAATTTTCCTATACATAGTAGCATTTTCAATGCTTCATCTGATGTACTATCCAACTTCAAATTTTGATCTAACAACATAGAAATTGACTTACAACCATACCATAGTTTTGCAGCATACTCAAGGCATATTGCATTTAGGACATCCTGTTGGCAGCAACCAGAGGCATAGAAGACGCGGAAGCATGTAAAGACAGAGCAGGGAGCCAGTCGAATCAAATTTTCAAAGATTATGTTTTATAAATATTCTTCAAAAAACCTCCAACAATGATTTTCATCACTATTGTAACATATGTAACATAGAAAAACCCTTTTTGTAATCCATAGCTCCATTTTGTGCAAGCCGAGGAGTGCTCGAGCTTGAGGAGCTTAGGTAGAATGAGCATATCAATTTTGGTTATTTTTAGACACCGTTTACCCCTTCAAATAGCACTTAGGACCTATTTTTTAACTATGCCCAGTCACTAGATGTGAAACCGGTCAAAACTAGTCTAGAATCTATAAAAAGAGCTAGAGAGCTCATTTTTGAGGTTGGTTAGTGTGAGCTTAGAGCTATTTTGAGCTTGTAAGAGTGTTCTTGAGCAATAGAGTTGATTTCTCACCTTCCATTGTGTCTTGCTTGTCTCTTTCTAGTGTGTGTGTATGTGTGTGTGCATCTTTATGCTTCTCACCTTCACTCTCACTTCATCTCACATTCTCGATCGTCATATCACTCCTATCTCTTCTGCGGATTGACATTAAGGAGGTGGAGCTTCTTAACGTGGTTCTCACCATTGTGCTAGAGCAACACCAAATTTGGCGCCATTGCCGGGGATCGAGTCTAGGACGAATGTGTGATGGTAAGAGTATAGCAAGAGGTGATGTTGGAAGGTAAAAATTTCAGTTTTGTTGTTGTTTTTACTTAGTTTTTAGTGTTTTTCACCTCCCCCACACTCCATCTTCATCACCGCATCTTCATCTTCAACTCCAAAAAAATCAGAAAATTCACCATATCCACCCATTCTCCTCATTTCCCCTCATTTGTGCATGTGCGAGAGAGAGAGAGAGCTTTTGTGCTTGTGTGTACTTGTGTGATTTTGAGTTTTCTTGCAGGTACAGAGCTCTAGTGCATTAGGAAGGCTGCAAAAAGGTAAGAAATGTACTCTCTGTCAGAAATTGTCGACTATGTCAGACCATCGTGATGGTCTGCAAAGTTCGGAATTTGAGGTAGGCGACCACACCAGCCTGTAGGCGACCCTTGCGTGTATAGGAATCCATACTTGCATTTTGAAAATTTGCATTTTGGTGGACCATCGCGATTGGCTCAGACCATCGCGATTGGCTAAGACCATCGCGATTGTGTCACACCATCGCGATTGGCTCACTCCATCACGACGGCTCGACCGGACCATCGCGACGGTCTCGCACCATCGCGACGGCTCACTTGAGCCATCGCGACGGTTCACTTGGACCATCGCGACGATCTCGTCGACCCCACGCCATCGCGATTGGCCCACGCCATCGCGTCGACACTGCCATGTGGCAAGCTAGACCATCGCGATTGTTCGCTACTTACGCCATAGCGACGATACCCTCAAACCATCGCGACGACTCAAACTCAGACCATCGCGATTGGCTCATGCCATCGCATCTGTGACCATCGCGACAGTTCACTTCAGACCATCGCGACGGTTCACGTTGATCGTTGACTGACGCCATCGCGATTGTCCACCGATCGGGCCATCGGGATCGTTCATTTTCAGACCATCGCGATCATCCATTTCAGACCATCGCGACTGTTCGCTCCATCGGACCATCGCGATTGTGCCACGCCATCGCGACGCTTCACCTGGACCATCGCGACAGTCCCAGACCATCGCGATTATCTCAGACCATCGCGATTGCTCACCCCAAATGCAAATTTTAGGGTTTTAATTTTTGGCCAATTTTGGGGCTATTTTTTGAAAATTTTTGGGTGATTAGACTCATAGGAGTTCCCTTAGCTCATAATTGGAGAAAAACCTGATTGTCAGTTTTTACCCCCTAGGGCCTGAAGGGTCATATCTTTTTCATCCGAAGTCCGTTTTTTGAGCTTTATATCTCATTAGAAAGCTCTTGATTTTTAGATAAGCTAATTTGAGGTTGACATAGCTGGGACTAGAAAGTCAGGGGGCAATCATTGAAATTTTGGGCAAAAGGGAAAGGACCTTTAAGGGTGTATATACTCAAGTGCTTGATCATCCATTTGTGAATTGGTCTAAACATTGAATTTTGGCAGGTCTAGCAAGGGCAATCAAGGGCAATCAAATCAAAGCAAAGCAAGGCAGTGAAGAAGCAGGGCTTGGGAAGCGCGGCTTCTTGGGCATGAGAGCAACCAAAAAAGCTGACTCGAGGTTGGAAGATTACTCAACCCCCTCAGTCAATTCTTAGCTTAGGCTAAAACGTTAGCATTGTGGATTAAAGACGATAGGAGCGCATCAATGTAGCTCAGTGATGAGTAGCACCTCCTTTAATGTCAATCTGGGAAGACGTGAGGATGGTATGAAGACCTCGAGCAAGTGAAGGCACAAGTGCGTGAGTGAGAAGCACACAAACATGCACACACATACACACACACGCGCACACACGACAAGACAAAGAGTGAGAAGCAATGGAGTTCTTAGATTACTTTCAAAAAGCTCTTACAAGTTCAAATCTATTACAATCTAACCTCAAAAATGAGCTCTCTAGCTCTATTTATAGTTTTTGACTAGGTTTTGGCCCTGTCCAGACCTAGTGTCCGGCCTAGCTAAAAATTAGGTTCCAGGGCCTATTTGAGGGCTTAAACGGAGTCTAAAAAATACGAAAATTGATATGTAGGTACTTCTAAAGCTTCTCAAGCTCAAGGACTCCTTGGCTTGCACAAAATGGAGCTACAAAAATATGAAATGGTATTTACAATGATGGTTAGTGATAAAAATCACTGTTATAAAGATGTTGATTTGGAAAAATTTGAAGGCTTATCTGCCAGATTTGCGTCGACTGCTCTGTCTACTTAATCCTTCACCTCACTCTGACTCTCTCCGCTGGCTTCCTTGTCTAGTCAGTCCTTGGGTGCCCATTCTGCTCTCAACACCCCCCCCTCTCTCGCGCCTGTCGTCTCTGACAGACTCTTGTTGCTGGGAGTGCTGGATGTAATAGTCCACCACATGAGTGGCAAGTTGATGTTCTTGTATGCGTCGTCCTCGGGCCAAATCTATCATCATGCGATCCCAATCAATTGGTCCTGGAATGTCCGGATGTGGCAGACGTAACTGATCTGCATGGATGGCTTGTTCTACTGCGAATAGATGTAGCAAATGTGTTGGTCTGGGAATGAAAATTTCCGAATGATATTCCCAGAATCCCGTAGAGAACATTTCCTCCAATGTTTGCTTGAAGCATGCGGGTAAGTACTTTATTCGTGCATGTCAAGCAAAGATTATAGTGACCGAGGGAGTCTGGCTCATGTCGTAGACTAAATCCTTGTTACCTTGAGAGAATCCAGGGGCAGAGATGTATGGAGCTTGTACCTTCCGAAAGGTTTTGAAGACAATGGTCATGAGCTCGAATATTTTCATACACATTTTCCCTGCTATGTCGGGTACATTATTTAGACGAGTAGACCAGTGTCGAATTGTTGATATCATGTAGGCTACGGTTGGGGTCCCTCGAGGCGGAGCAAAATATGGATAGTTAACCCAAGCCGAGCATTCTTTATTGTTACGTACCTTGATTGCAAATGCTTGCTAGGATCTGCGACGTACCACTGGGCAATAGCATGGATTATACTTGATATACAGTGGCATGGTTGCCCAAGTGCTCATCATCTCAGGGTAATCGGTTAGTAGACGTGCACGCCAATTAGGTTGGAAGATCGAGCCAGCACGTGCATCTGCCGGTAAATCCTCTAGCTCAAATTGAGTGGCGAATGTGGGCTCCTTCCCAGTATGCCTTTTAACTTCTGCATTATAATCATGTAGCAAAACAAAGTAAGGCAGGTATTGCTGCTCTGATGTTGTGATCAACCGTTGGTGGGATAGGTTCTGAAAGTAAGAAGATCGAAGGACAGTTTCTTCCAGATTTGTGAGAGATTGGATTTGCACAACAACGCGATCATCATGTGTCTGTCCCACTTTCTCGATCCTTTTAACCCAATCTGGAACTCCAATTCTAACGTGTCCTATCCTTCCTCTATTACCCGACCACCGGGTGTTGGCATCGGCTCGTACGGCTCTTCATAGCTATCATCGACGGGAATTTCCACCACTGTTTCAGGTTCTGGTTCTTCAGTTGGCGAGGGTGGCCTTTCATATGGTAAGAGGCATGCTTGGAGGTCTGCCACCTGTTTCCGGAGGGTCTCTAATTCTTCTGTAGAGTGTTGCGAGATTATCGGCTCCTGTTGAGTTGTGGGGGCACTGGCTATCTGCTTCTTTAGATCCGCACATTCAACCTCTAACTTTTCATATGACTCCAAGAAATTTGCATGCTCTTCGAGTAAGATGCGAATGTCTTCTGATGGGACTGCTCTATACTTGGTAGGGCTAATGGTTGCTCCCGCAGTTCCTTCCATAGCCGCTTCAAAATTGTCTTGATTTTGTTGTTGAAGCCTCTTGTTCTCTTCTAGTGCTGCTGTCATATGCTTCCTTAATAGCCCCAGGTTTCGTCTAAGTGTAGCATTAGATATCATTTGTGCCTGGAGCACAGTTTCTAGTTCCTTGACTTCTGTATCATCCACCCTCGATGTTTTTTATTCCAATTCTGAGTGGGCTTGCTGTAAAGTGGTATGTTCGGTTAGGAGCGTTTGGTAATCAGCTTCTAAACTGGTAACTCTAGCCTGTAGGCACCGAGATTCTACCTGGAGGGCAGCATTGCGTGCTTCCAATTGATGGTATTCTTGTTGTAGTCGATGTGCACACTGAAGTAATGTATTAAATGTGATATTTACATTATGAGATGCAAGGGGGAAAGTTTGGAATGCAGGGGAAGTGGGAATGGGAAGGGAGGTAGTGAATGCTGTGTCGGTCAATGATGTGTTGAGGGGTGAGGTGGGGGGTAGTGGAGGGGGAGAGGGTGGAATTGTGGGGAGAGGTGCTGTGGTGGGAGAAATGTCCATTGGGTCAGACAGAGTGGTGTGTACAAGGGCTACCATGTAGGTTGGTATGGTAGGTGAAGTGAGTGTGGTGTTTGTGTAGATTGATGTCGTTGCGAATATGTGGGGAATGTGCGACTGATACCTTGGAGTGCGGATGAACTGCTCCACAAAGGATGGGTATTGGGGTGGTGAGGTTAGGTTGAATGAGGTGTAGGGGTCAGATGGGAAGTGAGGGTCATGGAATGGAGGTATCCGTATTGGGGGATAGGCTGGGAAATATAGGGTGCCTTCTGTGGGTGCAGGGTTTCCAACGACACTGGGAATTATGGGATGACCAATTATGGGTTCGCAGGATAGAAGGGTTGAAGTGTACAAGGGATTGGTGACGAAAGAGAAGAGGGTGTCTTGTGAGGTGGGTTCTTGAAATGAGAATGATGTGAATGAGGGTGGGTTATAAGTGAAGGTAGAGGTGATGACTGTCGTTTCTTCCATGGTGGGAGGTGGTGGTGGAGGTGGAGAAGGTGGTGATGGGGGATGTTGGGGTGAGATGGGTGATGTCTGAACGAAGGTTTCAGCAGAGAAGTCAATGGTGGTGGTGGGGGTAGCTGTGGTTTCAATGGCTACTTCTTGTTCTGTGACGGGTATCCTGATAGTCTTACCTGCTCGTGGTAATGTGTCAACTCTGCGTTTGTCATACCTCACAGACTGGCGGACAGCTGTGTGGACAGCCTACGGAACTCCTAAAGATTCTGACACTAATTTGAGGGTGTCAATAAAGTGTTGATCCACCCCATCATCTGATAGCATTTCTTGCATCAAAGCTTGACCTGACACAAGAGAGAGTTGATGCCTTTCTTGTACTGCTTTGATTGTGTCGTATAACCTTTGTAGTTGAGCTGTATATGCAGGTGCACCTACAAGTTCTGGCACTTCTTGTTGCTCATCTTGATGCTCTTGATCATCATCCTCCTCATCTTCCTCCTGTTCTTCATCTTCATCATCCTCTTCATCCTCTTCATCCACTTCAACTGTGGTGACAGGTACTTGGGAGGTCATCACCTGCGGTTGAACATTCTCCACTTGTTGTGCCTCTTCTGCCTCCAGATCCACGTCCTGTAACAATTGTTCAAAGTCTTCATTCGTGAGTTCTTCCAAGGGTGCACCACGAGGAAATTCAAGATCTGTTGGGACTGGAGGAAATATCAAGTTAGGCCCATCGGTGCTGCATCTTGGAAGTCGTAGTGTGAAAGGCCGAACTCTCCGGGGTGGAGGGGTAACGTCTGGTGTTAGGGTGGCTCCACGTGGTTGAGCACAAGGGACTTGGACAATACCTCTCATCTTCTTAGAAGGGGGTCCAGTGGATGTCCTGCCTCTAAACTGCTCCACCCGATTCCACATCAGGGCTCGTTGAATAGGGATGTCATAAGCCAAACACCTATAAATGATTCTCGTCAGAGCACAACATCCATATAAAACCTGTTTCCGCGGCCATCGTTTGTGAGCTAGGTGTATCTGATCAATTATCCAGTGGGGTAAGTTGATGGTGAGGCTCTGTGTCTCTGCCAGATACAAACTAAACCATATTTTTTTGGGCGGCATGGTGAATCTATCTTGGGCAGGGAAAGCAAAGTGTTGCATGCACATGCGAAGGTGTATTGCAATGTTAGGCGTCATGGACACCATGTCCTTGTGTTTGGTGAGGCTTCGATTCTTCATGTAATCAGGCACTAGGGTCTCCTTCTCCGTAGGAATATGCATTCCGCGCATAACTAGGGCCTCTCTCACCAAGTTGTTGGATAACCTAAACCTCTTGAGCTCATTTCCTTTTGTTAGAGATGGGATCACAAATGAGCTTCGACCTTTTGGGTTCTTGTTTGGAGTCAAGGTGTTGATGAGATAGTAGCATCGCATGAAGTCAGGCTTTGGAAGCCGTGCACTGAAATATGCATCCAATCTTGCCTTCTCCCATACCGAACATAGACCTTCTGCATTTTGTAACTTCTCGAATTCTCTTGTAAAGAAATGGTATTTACCTTGCTTCCCATTGAAGTCCAACTCTGATTCCCATAGGTATGTTCCCTCTCCCAAGGGTCCTGCCACTTCACTAAACCAGTGGGAAGCTTTTCCTATGGGCATGGTATGGCCACTGGGAGGGTCCGCAATAGGTATGATTTTGATGGCCTGCAATTCTGCTGGTTTTTCATTTGTCTCAGGCAAAATGGGTAAACTGTCTAAGTCCACCACTTGCTGGCTCGTTCCTGTTTGAGAGCTAGTTCCTACCGCCTCAGCCATGTTGAAAAATTCGCAACCGGTTCTGTGAGAATATATGAATAAATGTTAACATTGCAATGGACACAAAAGTGACACTATGTCCTCGTTACAACATTAACATGAGCTTTTAGTGATAAGTCAGTCAGTCAGTGAGTGCGCGGTGCTTGTGTGTGTAGTTAGGAATTGGGTAGACCTAGGAGCTAAGTGGAATGATGTAGTGTGAGAGTGATGTAGTTAGTAGGTGGGCATGGATGTACACCTGGGGTCCGGGGGTTTATTACAAGTTTTAGGCTGCCAAATGCAGTGGATGGGTTTTGATCTTGATTTTGTGGATCTAGAGAGTTTGATAGGAGTATCTGCTTGAAAATGAGGCTTTTTAGGGACCCATTTACAAGTGATTTTACTTGTGCTCATGGAAGAATATGTGTTCGTGCGTGATGTGTAAGAATGGGCATCGGATGTTCAAGTGAGTGAAACGTGTTGTACCGGGTGTGGCCTTGGTGTAGCTATTTGAGCCCGCAAGCAAGCCTTAGGCACCCAGATTTGTCGTGATTGTGGGCTGGCCTTCATCGACTTCTTGGGTATCCAAATAGACTTTACTTTCGCAGAAGAATTTATGAAAGACTTCTTATAAGTGTCGTGTTGTTGACTACTAATAAGAGGTTTTGGTCGTGGGGTTGGCCTGGTCGCAACAGGGTGTTCGTCTTTCCGCATCCATACTTGTTTCAACAGCTGAAACAATCTGATTTGCTCTTTTTTTTGGCCTCCACTATAGGTAGTACTCTGCTCTTTCTGTACTTGAACTGCCTTTGGTTGCTGCCTCCTTCTGGCCTTTGGAAAAGAAGGGAGTGCCGTCTTCTCCTTGACTCCGTTGTTGAGACAAGCCTCTTTCTGCATCATACAGTTTTGGACAAGAATAGCATTATCAACTTCATGTGCGCCCCTGGAAGGACCAAGAGTTTGTGCTTTACTTAGTCCCTTGAGTGCCTCCTTTTCCAATTCAACTGTAATTCGGCTATGATTTACCCATATCTGAAGAAGTCCGCTTCTTAGGTTTAGGTTGACTGCATGATCATAGATCCAGTCCTGACCCAAGACAAGAGGCTCAGTGAGATCCTCATCTTGACACACTAGTACTTTGACTGTCATTGCTTCGTCTTGAATATAGAGGGGAAGTTCCACCTCGCCCATGCAAGGGGTTTCCACACCTCCCAATCCTATGAGATATGCTTCTATAGGATTAACAGTTAATTTCAACTCTTGACAGTGAGACAATTTAACACCACTAGTGGCTACACCTAAGTCAATCAAGGCTCTTACAGTCCTTGCACCCTTTCCTTGTCCTATATCTAAGGTTATAAAAGGACGTCGATCAATTATCCTATGAGAGCTGACACCTGAAACTTCACACATAGCCACGTGATATCCTTGATCTGCATATGCATCTGGCCTAGGTTGCTCCCTGCCTTGTCTTCTTAATTTCATTCTCCGTATGCGCTCTAAAGCTTTTGCTTGAGCTTCTTCTCGAATTCGCTTTTCTTCTTCTTTGCGTTTCCTAGCAGTATTGAGTCGACTTAGCATTTCCTCTGTGAGAGGTTCCTGATATAACTTGACCCTGCATCCGCTTATGTAGCTTGGGAGAACATCGCCTTCTAATGTGGCTAGTTGCACTGCTCCACTTGTTGAGATTCTATTAATGATCATGGGTCCGTAGCCTCTCTTCTCTAGTTTCCTCGCATGTTGTTTCAAAGTGTAGACTAGTACTAGGTCGCCTGCCTTCAAACCTTTATCCTTAATGTGGGCATCAAAGTAGGCCTTCTGTCGTTTCTTAGCTACATATATCCCTGCAGCCGCCCTCAGTCTTGTTTCTCCTAATCGTTCAAGGTCAAAAAGTCTTGAGGAGAGTTCATGACCCGTCCATTCATGCTCTTGTGCTACTTTCAATGTAGGTATTAAGAAGTCCAATGGTAGCACTGCATTTTGGCCGAATACCATCTGAAAGGGGGTGGCTTGGAGTACCGTTTTGTAGGCGACTCGGTATGCCCAAACAGCATGGTGTAGCTGTTTGTCCCAATCAGAGCGTTTATTATTCACTAATTTGGTCAACACATTGCACAAAATCTTGTTGGTGCTCTCAGCCTGGCCATTTGCTTGAGGGTGATAGGGGGCAGACTTCTTATGAACTACCAAGAATCCTTGGAGCAGATTTTCAATCACTTCATTCAAGAAGTGAGTGTCTCTTTCACTTACTAGCTCTATAGGTAGCCCGTATCTTGTGAATACATTCTCAAACAAGAATTTAGCAGTTGTCTGAGCATCGTTCTTTGTCGTAGCTTTTACCTCTACCCATTTGGTTAGATAGTCCGTGGCAACAATGATATACTCAGCATGGGAGCCCTTAGCCGGGGGATTAATAGGACCTACAAAGTCTATTCCCCACTTAGAGAATGCACGTCCACCCATCATAGGTTTCAATGGCATCTCATCTTTGCGTATAGGATACTGAGTTCGCTGACAGACATCACATCGTTTCACATAGGTATGTGCATCCATGTGAAGGGTCGGCCACCAGAAGCCCACAAATAGTATTGCCTTGATCACCCGATCTGGTCCAAAGTGTCCTCCTACTACACCTTGGTGAGAAGTTTCCAAGATCTTGAGATATTCACTTTCATGGACACATAGTCTCAGGTAACCATCTTTACCACGCTTGTATAGATTATCACCAATGAGTGAGTAATCATGGGCTTCTTGTTCTAAACTCCTTTTCCTAGCCAGAGTCATGTCTGGAGGGAATGTTTTCGTCCTCAGGAAGGATACTAGTGGTTCACTCCAATCTGGCACTATGGACACTTGATAAAGAGTGGCATGTTCCACAGGTGGTTTAGTGCAGCAGATTGGGCATTCCTTGCACAACTTTTGGACATCAGCTTCCATAGTTGGCCAATGCACTCCGAGTCTCCTTAGTGTCTGTAGGGTTCGTTGTTTTGAGTAGTGTTGCTCTAATGCACCTACATGTGCTAATTGCAACCATTTAGCGTACTCATCCTCTTCCACACAACAAGCCAAGATCCCTTGATCTGTGTGCTTGTACATACTACCTGCCATGATGTGATACTTTTGGGCTTTTACTACCTCTCTATCCTGTGTGTTTATTACTGGGTGGTTAGGCCCGTATGTCAATACTGGCACTAATGACTTAGCCCACTGTGGCACCACTTGCAAATTAAACAAGTAAGCATCAGGAAGGTCATCTGACACTCCTTGTGGGGCTTCTCCAGATGTGAGCCTAGAGAGATGGTCTGCTCTCAAGTGAGTCTTCCCTTTCCTTACCACAACCTCGAAATCATATTCCATTAGCAAGAGAAACCATCTTACTAATCTGCCTGTATTACACGGCTTGTTTACCAGGTACAGTAGAGCTTGGTGATCAGTAAAAAATTTGAACTTATTTGCAAGCAAATAGTGTCTAAACTTTTTAACCGCGTACACCATGCCTAATCCTTCTCGTTCAGTGGTTGTATAGTTCCGTTCAGCAGCATTCAATTGTGTACTGGCATAGGCAATAGGGAGATCCATATTACCTTCACCCGTAGGTTGTGCAAGTACACATCCAATAGCATAATTGGAGGCATCCACATGAACATGGAATGGCTTGTTCCAATCTGGTGTGGTCAAGATTGGTGTTGAACATAATCTTCGTTTAAGCTCCTGGAAGGAATTCTCACATTCATCAGTCCACTCAAAGTTAGTCAAAAGTCCATACAGAGGCTTTGCTATGATGGCATACATGTGTATAAACCGTCGGTAATAACCACAATGCCCCATGAAAGTTTGTACTTCCTTGACATTCTTTGGCCTAGGTAACTCGGCTATGGCTCTTACTTTCTCCTCATTGGTGGATATGCCATTCTTTGACACTATGTGTCCTAGAATTTTGCCTTGCCTGACCATGAAAACACACTTTTCTGGGTTCAGGCAGACTTGATATTCTCTGCATTTATCAAAGATTTGTCTGAGTTCAGGTATATGGGTCTGTCTAATGTTGGAATGAGCGCACAGATCATCAACATAGACTTCCAAATTCTTCCTCAAGAACTCTTTAAACACGTGACACATCAATCTTTGAAAGGTAACAGGTGCATTAGTAAGCCCGAATGGCATTACCCGAAAGGCAAATATGCCCCATTCAGTGGCAAATGCCGTCTTATGCTGATCTTCTGGAGCTATGGCTACTTGATTGTAGCCCAAAAATCCATCGAGGAAGTTGTACACTTCCTTGCCTACTACTCTTTCTAAGAGATGCTCTGTGATAGGAAGCGGATAGTTATCTCGAATTGTGGCTGCATTAACCTTCTTCAAGTTAAGGCATACACGCAGCTTTCCATTTTTCTTGGGCACCACTACGATGGGGGATACCCATTCAGTGTGCTCAATTTCATAGATGAATCCAGCTTCAACCAATCTATCTATCTCCTCTTTGATCTTAGCAGCATAGTTATCATTATATGTATATGGCTTTTGCTTAGAAGGTTTGGCTTCTGAGGTCATGGGGATAGTGTGTGAGCATATGTCTGGATCAACGCCCTTCAAATCCTTGTAACTCCAAGCGAATACATCTCTGTATTCTCTTAACAAGGTTATCAATTCGTGCTCTTCGTCTTTCGTCAGGTCATGACCTATGTACGTGCATCTCTCTTCTCCTTCTTCTATGGTTACAACTACTTTCTTCGTGGTTTCTTTGTTATCATAGGCCTCCCCTGATTGCGCCTCTCGTTTAGGCATTCTGATCATGACTCTCCTGTCATCTATCTCATACTTCTTAAAATTTTCCGGGACCTCAAACAAAGATTCTTCCTCTTCTGGTGAGACTTCTCGCTTCTTTCTTTTCTTTCCTTCTTCCTTCGGGGTCACATGTGTGGCTAGCCTTACATCATTTGTAAGCTCTCCATACCTCTGGGGTTGAAATTCTACTTCATAGAAGTATTCTTCATCTGATGCAAAAGGTGGGTCCATAATGATTGACTCTAGATCGGAGTCACTCGCATCTTCAAATGCATCAGGGCTAGGTTCGCACTCTTCTAACACTACCTCTCCCATGATTGGCTCTATGGAGAAGACTGAAAGGTCATAGCCATCTTCATCACAGTGAGGTGTCCATTGTTCTTCATTGATGGCTACATCCATTGTTGCTAGGATTTCTGCCCAGCCGTGGAGTTCAAATTCCTCATCAGGAAAGACTACAGGTACATAGGCTGGGTCTTGAATTGATCTATGTGTTTCTTTTGCACCTATCTCTCTGGCTTCTTCTCTCTTCTCTTCTTCTACTGCTACTTTGCACATCCATAAGTGGGTGTCTTCATGCATCCATGAGGATCCTGAACCTATGGAATGCACCGATTCTATATCATCTTTGGCTCTATGGATGGGATTCCATTGGATAGGAGGGACATCTCTATGAGAGTAATCTTTGAGATTCACTTTGGTCGTAACACCTAAGTGTTGCAGGTACAAAGAATTGCTTCCCCAATTCTGTACCACTTGCAACTGTCACATAAAGGGTCTTCCCAAAATCATCCCATAGGCATGATTTTTGCTAAAATCACAGATAGCAAATGTATGCTCGAACTCAACGCCACATGTAGTGAGAGTTATTCCTTCCAGTAAGCCTAAGGGTATATGACCATCGGCCATCTGCAATTTCATTCTCGTTGGTCGGAGTGCTGGCTTGCCCCAACGCTTCCATAGGGAAGTGGTAGCAATTGCAACTCCTGCGCCTGAGTCTAGAATGGCCTTGGTGGTGTATCCTTGATGGGTGATAGGAAGATATGTGTTTCCCTCTTCACCCTCACTCATGTCTCCTATCTTGTCCAATGGTATTTCTGGCACTGTTCTTTCACTTTCTTTAGCCCATTTGTCTTCTTGAATCTCTCGTAGGGAATTCTGGTGTGAACCGATTCATAGAAGATGATGTGTCTGGCTCCGTAGAGTTAGGCACATAGGCTTCCTGGGCAGGAAGACCTGCCCTTTCACTTGCCTTGTCCTTGTGTTGAGAGGCGGGTTCCTTTTCTGATTGTGCAATTAACTTCTCTATTCTTTCTAACAGTCCATCAAAGTGCAACTGTGTCTTTGCAGAACTAGAGATGTTAAAGAGGCGACTGGCTTCAAACATGGTCTGAGCCAATTCCACCATCTTAGCACAAATTTTGGTTCGTTCTAGCTCTAGTTCTGCTCTAGGGTAACACTTTTCATGATCAGTTACGTTTGGCCCTTCTTGGATTCTGGCCTGATATGCTTTAAGCATCATGTTTAAGTCCTCGGGAGTGGGATCTGCTAGGACTGATCCTACTCTAGGGGGTGGTGGGCTTAGGTGAGGCGGGTTGGATGGAGATGGGAATGGTGGAGGTGATGGAGGTGGGGCAGTGTGAGAGGGAGTTTGTGCTGTGAGATCGGTTATCCTGGCTTTGGTTTCTCTTAGGCTTTCCTCAAGTTCACTCATTTTCTTTGCCCATTGTCTTTTCATTCTTTCACGACTATCTCTCCAAGCTCTAGTCCTCTTCTTTGTCATGCTCTCCGTTTCACTAACATCTGGGCTCTTTTCCTGGCCTACGCTTTGGTTCTGTTGCAGGGCTTGGGCTCTAGTGATTACTTGTACTAGTGCAGTGGAAGTCACACTCCTTGTGGAGTCTACAACTAACCCAATTATGTTGATAGGAGTGATTTTTGGCATATTATTGGGGTTCTTTGGGCAATCTCGTAAGAGATGCTCCTTTCCACATTCTTGGCAAAATCCCTGGATCGTCACTGACTGGGGTTGTGTAGGTGGAGGCACGGGACAATCACGAATGAGATGATCTCCCTGACATCTGTAGCATGGTCCTCTTGGGAATGGGGGTCTTACTTGCCTAGGTTGAGGTCTAGGGTTGGGGTTTGCATACATGACGTTTGTGTAATCTGACTCCCAACTAGGTTCATTTGGCTCTTCACTATAGTAGGACTCACCATGTTTAGGAGACTGCATGTAGTAGGCCTGGGGGCTATCAATATGCGTCGAATCAAAGCTATGGTCACTCGGGTCACTTTCAGAAAGCAATGGTGTTACAGGGACTATAGCTCTATTCAGGTTCTCTTCTGCAGCTGCATATTTTACTGGGATCACATTAGCTGGGGCAGGGGGTTGTTGTGCTAACACATGCTGAGGCCTTTGTTGGTTTTGGTATTGTGGTTGGTAGGTTTGTTGAGGCCTAGCATACTGCTGCGGTGGGTACTGATTCTAGTATCTTCCCTGCTGAGGGTATGGTTGTGGGTACGTCTGCCTAACGGTTTGCTTATTGTAGGGGCAATCTTGCGTGGTGTGATTGGTGTACCTCCGTTCTATGGTGCAGTACTGGCTACTAGGATTCACTTGGGGTTGAGCCATAATGGGACATACATTCGCCATATGGTCACCCCCACAAGTATAGCATCTTTTCATAGGGGCAAACCTTGGGATTTGTTTGCTAGAGACACCTAATTTCTGAGCTACTTTCTCTGCTAATTCCTCGATAGATATGGATTGGGTGGAAGAGAGGCTAGAAGCACTATCTGAATCTTTGTAGATTTTGGAGAGTTCTAACTCTTCCCCTAGGTTATCCTCGATGTCAATGCACATGCGTACACACTCTTCAATGGTCCTAGGGTCCTTCAAGTACACATATGACCTCAATTTGGTACTTAGCGATCCATCCAGGAACAGAGCCACTTGTTTGGCTGGCGTGGGTAACTCAGGGATGGGACATCTCTCTAGATATTGCCTAAATCTTCTTCCTGCAAGTCTCACGGTCTCTTGAGGGGTCTGCTTGAAACTATGTATCAATGAGGAAGTATTATGCCTTATGCCACTTTTAGAGAATTCAGTGATGAATGCCTCTAAGAGTTGGTCTATACTCCGGAACTGCCTTTCGTTTAGTGGCTGAAACCATGTCAGGGCAGTGTTCCTAAGGGTTAGACCAAAGGCATTGTACTGCGTGAACAGATCTTCCACTTGTTCCGCTCTCAAGACTTGCCTAAACTCAGCCACATGATCATATGGATCTCCAGTGCCATCGAAATAGTTCTTCATGGACTTAACTAGCTGAGTGGGCCTCAAAGTCCTTGTAGGTCTTGGCAAAGGGAAATCATCAGCATTTCTTCGGTTCCCTGGGGCTCTATGTCCCTCAAGTTCCACTCTATTTGTTTCCATTCTCGTTCTTCCTCTTCCCAAGGAGTTGGCAAAGCTTACCTCAGGTCTATCTCTCTTTATGTCTCTCTGAACTCCATGAGCATGGGACGTTCCAGCTCCCGGGTGGCCAGAGGACACGTTAGATTTTGGTTGGGGAAAAATAAACTCACCCATCCTAGTGTAAGCATGTCTATCATGTTCTGTAACCACAAAGATCCTTTCTGAAGCGTGATCTAGATAGGTCACTCTGCCTGGGCTATCTGGATCTTTAAACTCATAGATCATGATTGTTCCTATATCAATTGGCCACTCAGATTTATACCTCCAAAAGGCTTCGTCAGTCTCTCGGTCAGAAGCAGATCTATGCGCTTGTTGTCCTGGGGAACCCACTCGAGATTGAGGATTCTAGTAAGAACAGATTTCCCTCGGGGGGTCCTGGGCTCCCCTCCTACGTTCCCTTGTTCTAGGTCATCTATGTCCATCTCAGGGATCACATTCCCGAATTCATCTGTCCTCTTTGGGTGACTAGTGACCACGTATATGGTTCCCTCTTTATCAAGGTATGCACCATTTTCAAACTTGACAGCAGGGTGCTCTAGCCCAATAGATTGGTCTGGGTTTTTTATTTGGACCACGGATCTTCCTAGGCCGTCCTCATAGATGCTAGCACCTAATCGGTTGGTCCTAAGGTATTTGAGTTGCGTCTTGTACGGGCCTTCTACCCTGTGTAAGTATGGCACTCCTGAACTTCCCGTAGGTCGGTCCATGCCTTGAGACATCTCTGATTCACTGGTCTCAGAGCTAGGGTAGTATGAGTGGTGGCTCAACTGCTGGGCTCAAGACCTAGCAGTGTGGTTGACACTAGCCTCTGAAGACCTAAGACTTTGTCTATCTCTCCCTAGATGTCGCCCTGATCTAAGGTTCATAAGCCTAATTGAATAGCCCAAATTTGCCCAAGTACAACTTCGTTGCTGAGTTCTTTTGTATCAGTTACTTGATTCTTTTTAGTGGTTACCGTGTTTATGCTCTTGTCAGAAATCACGTCGTCAGGAATATTTGAGTTAATTTTTGCACTGTAAGTTGATCGTTCCACGTTAGATTCTTTCCTTTAAGGTTATCGCATCACGAAGAGATTATGTTTAATCTTGAACTTGAGTGTATAGGTAGTCTTCAACTTGATTGATGCCTATCGTTGCCCTGACTTACTCCTAGCACTTCCCGCACTTAGCCTAAGCTACGAATTGATAGAGGGTGTTGAGGATTTTCCAACCTTGAGTTTCTTTCCTTGTGTTGTTGCCCTGGTGTGCCCAAGATGCGTGTTCCCAAGGTTGCACTTACTCTTGCTTAGAATGCCCTCAAGTGCTCTTACTAGACCTGTAAAAGTCCCACGGTTAGCTCAAGACTTAGATTCAAATGACACAATAGACCACTTCCATGCATGTAACTCACAGACCAAGTTATCCTTTTCCTTTATGGAAAACGATCCCAAGGATCCCTCAGTTTTCCTACCTCGGGGTATGGTCAACTTCAAAATACCCTATCTAATAATCCTGATATTAATTTTGGTTGTAATCCCCACGAGCTTTCCAACAAAACAAGAATCACAGCAAACGGATTTCATATGAGAAAGTTATGTCAGTTCAGGCTTCAGGGATTAAAACAGGGTTCAAACAGGCTATCAGGCAAACAAGACTTCTCAGGTTATTTTCTTATGGCCTCCTTATGTGCTCTAGAGTGAAATGTTCATGCCCAAGATTAGCCAAAATCCTCAGATTAAAAAAACCCTAAAAAATTGGCCGAAATTGGCTGTCAATCGCGATCGACTGGGCTGTCAATCGCGATGGACAGGGCTGTCCATCGTGGCCTGTCAGTCGTGATGGACACGTGTCAATCGCGATTGATGGGTGTCAGTCGCAATGGACAGAGGCTGTCAGTCACGATGGATTGCTGTCAGTCGCGATCGACTGCTGTCAGTCGCGATGGACTACTGTCAGTCGTGATGGACAGGAATTTTTGGGTTTTTTCGTGTTTATGTGTTGATCGGGCATCTGTATGTCGCGATGGTCAAGAATCTCGACGAAAAGGGCTGTCAATCGTGATTTTTCTGTCAGTCCCGATGGACAGGGGTGTCCGTCGCGATGGACACGTGTCCGTCGGGGTCTGTCAGTCGCGATTGACTGGTTGTCCGTCGCGATGGACAGTGTCAATCACGATTGATGCTATCAATTGCGATGGACTGAAAAAATGCAAATTTTTCAAAAATTTTTGTGGATCTCTAATGTGCAAGGTCTCTAGTCTACTGTGGTGCATTTAGTTTTACCAAAAGATGAAATTTTCTGTCAATCGCGATTGATAGAGGCTTGCGACACAGAGACAGTTCTGCACATTTCCGTACCTGCGCAGTGTGCTGGAGATGATGGGATAGCCAATACCTGCAAGCAAACTCAAGAAACATGCAAAAAATAGCACACAACAGTTCGCTCTCTCGCTCTCTCTCACAAGTGAAATGAGGGAAATGAAAGAAAGAAGGAGATATAGTCAAAAAACTGAAATTTTTGCGATGATGGAGATGGAGATGGAAGATGATGATGATGAAGTAAGGAGGAGAAAAATAAGGAAAAGTAAAGAAATTACCTACAACGCATGATGAGTAGCACCTCCTTTAATGTCAATCCGGGAAGACGTGAGGATGGTATGAAGACCTCGAGCAACTGAAGGCACAAGTGCGTGAGTGAGAAGCACACAAACATGCACACACATACACACACACGCGCACACACGGAAAGACAAAGAGTGAGAAGCAATGGATTTCTTAGATTACTTTCAAAAAGCTCTTACAAGTTCAAATCTATTACAATCTAACCTCAAAAATGAGCTCTCTAGCTCTATTTATAGTTTTTGACTAGGTTTTGGCCCTGTCCAGACCTAGTGTCCGGCCTAGCTAAAAATTAGGTTCCCGGGCCTATTTGAGGGCTTAAACGGAGTCTAAAAAATACGAAAATTAATATGCAGGTACTTCTAAAGCTCCTCAAGCTCAAGGACTCCTTTTCTTGCACAAAATGGAGCTACAAAAATATGAAATGGTATTTACAATGATGGTTAGTGATAAAAATCACTGTTATAAAGATGTTGATTTGGAAAAAATTGAAGGTCTATCTGCCAGATTTGCGTCGACTGCTCTGTCTACTTAATCCTTCACCTCGCTTTGACTCTCTCCGCTGGTTTCCTTGTCTAGTCAGTCCTTGGGTGCCCATACTACTCTCAACACTCAAGTTCAAGATATTTTACATTTTTCAAGTCCAAGAATAAAAGTAAAGGTGTGTGATATGAAAACCTAAAGGGAAAGAACCTAAGTCTGACGGAACGAGAACTCAAAGTACCACGGAAAGTCGAATTCCTGACGCATACATCTAGACAAGAACTTAAAGACACTTAAAAAGAACCAATCAATTAAAAACAAAGAACCATTGACGATCTGAGCGTGTATTGAGTGTGCAAGGAAGTAAATTCATGAACCTTAGATCGGGCAAACACATAGGTAAGTCAAACCGACGAAGCCTTAGATCATCAGAAGCCAGTGTAGGAACCACTGCACGATCTTGGGCTCAACAATTGAATACTAGTTATCCCTACGAGAGCTCAGATACGAGTGAATCGGAAATGGCTTTCAGCACGGAAAGGCCAGAAGGAGGGTCAAATGTAGCATACTTAGAAAAACCAGAAGGACCCTATAGGACTCAACTAGAGTTTCTTCGAACCAACCGCTTAGGTGCTCGCATCTATGAGGATGGTTTGCAAAGACAAGTGGTGAAAATGCACAATCCTGATCAACCCATTGGATTGGAACGAATGAGTTTGGCGTAATTCAGTTAGAGACGGAAGCGAGATCTCAAGGAAAAGAACCAGTAGGAGAAGAACCTAGAACACCTAGAGGGAAATCTGTACTAACATGAGTACTAGTTCCAGATTGGACCCCTCAGGACAACAGGAGCATAGAATTGTTTGTAAATAAAGAAACAGATGAAGCATTTTGGAGGTACAGAACGAAACAACCTAGTGAGGTAGGATCCATTATAATCTATGAGTTCAAGGACCCGGATACACCTTGAAAGGTTGTATACATGGATGAGACTTCAGAAAGAGTCTTTGTGGTACCTGACCACGCTAGGAACACATACACATGGAGAGGTGATTTAGTCTTCCCTCCATCTCGAACAAACGTAAACACAAGTCAACAAGGGGTAGGAACATCCTTCGCCCATGCTAATCAAAGAGAGAAAAATAAAGAAAGACCTGAAGTAAGCTTCAATCATCCCTTAGGGAGAGATAGAACCACCATAGACACCGATAGAGTGGAAAGACAAAGAATGACAGGTGGTAGAGATGATTTTCCTCTACCTCGACCACGTGAACATGCAAGAATATTAAGACCCACTCAGTTAGTGAAATCCATGAAAAATTATTTTGATGGGACAGGAGATCCCTACGACCATGTTGCAGAATTTAAGCAAGTGTTAAGGGCAGAACAGGTCAAAGACATGTTCACGCAATATAATGCATTTGGGCTAACGTTAAAGAATACAGCTTTAACTTGGTTCCAACCTTTGCAACAAAGGCAATTTAGAGACATCCATCACTTTTTAGAGTCATTCATCACTGAATTCTCTAAAAGTGGGATTAGACATGACACGTCTTCGTTGATTCATAGTTTCAAACAGACCCCTCAGGAAACAGTTAGACTGGCAAGACGTAGGTTTAGACAATATGTGGAAAGGTGTCCTATGCAAGAGCTACCCTCACAGGCCAAGCAAGTGTCACTGTTTTTAGATGGCCTGTTGAGTTCTAAACTATGCTCCTATGTGTACTTGAAAGAACCTAGAACGCTAGAGCAGTGTGTAAGAATATGTATAGACATTGAGGACAACTTAGGAGACGAGTTGGAACTCTCAAAGGTCTATAAGGACTCAGATTGTTCATCTCTAACATCCACAAAATTATCTAGCTCGATAGAAGACCTAGCAGAAAAA
Source organism: Ceratopteris richardii (assembly GCA_020310875.1). Lineage (NCBI taxonomy): Eukaryota > Viridiplantae > Streptophyta > Polypodiopsida > Polypodiales > Pteridaceae > Ceratopteris > Ceratopteris richardii. The sequence goes on from CM035410.1 coordinate 164,518,198, forward strand.
GTGGCCCAAAAACTAGGAGTTTCTAGTAAACAGATGCCTAGAGTAACAATAAACAAGCATTGTTACACCTGTGGTGGTGATCATATGGCAAACGTGTGTCCCAATGCAACACAACAGCAAGCCAACCCTAGTGGCCAATACTGTACGATTGAGAGAAGGTACACAAATCACACGGCTCAAGACTGCCCATATAACAAACAAGCAGTGAGACAGAGCTACCCACAAGCATACCCGCAGCCAGGTAGGTATCAAGGCCAATACAATGCTCAGCCTTATTACTATAGGCCTCCTCAGAACTACCCATATCAGGCTCAACAGAGACCTCAACCTGTTTTAGCTCAGCAGCCACCCCCACCAGCGAATGTCATCTCAATCAAATACGCTGCTGCAGAAGAGAACCTTGTTGGAGCAAGTCTATGACAAGCCTAAGTATTGGCTTGAGTCCCACAAAGTCATAGAAAAAGCCTTAAAATGAAGACTATGTAAAGTTCACTTGTGAACTACCTCTTGTAACTTTTGAAGAGTTTACTTAATGTAAAAGTAAGAGAATCTTAAGTGGTTGAGTCCACATGATCAAGAATGGAAAGAGGAGCCACGAATTCGTGATTTGTGGTAGGTATAGAATCAAATCAATCATTGATTGATTGGAGAGTGATTGAGGGAAGTTAGCCTCCCAAACTCAACTATAAATAGATGGCAGTTTTAGTCGTGGTTAGAGAGACCTATGTGAAGACCTCCAAGAGCTGAGCTTTATGCCATATCAAGGTGTGATTACAAGGCACACATATGTATCAGTAAGTCATTGTATTGTACAAGCAATATACTTTCATTTTCATGATTATTTGAGTTCATCTTTCCATGTTCTTGTGAAGTGTACTACTCACTGCCATTACTCTCAGTTTTCTCAGTCAGCTTGCAGAGATGTTTTCTCTGAGCTTGGTGCATCATTTTCAGTGATTTAACTTGGTAAAGTTAGCTCTATAAGTCTACTATATGCTCATAAATGTTCATGTCATTTGGATCTTGCAATCTTCAGTTATGTTCATTTGAAGTCAACAGGGTCTGTTCATCTTCACCTCTCTGTCAGGTACCTGACTTTTTTACTCATCTTGTCAGAGTTGTTTCTCAGTGGTTACTTATCGAAAGTCAGTGATTTCAAGCTTGTTGGATTCAGCTTACTGTCTAGTATAATCATACAAAGTTTCATGATCATTGGATTCTTACATCTTGAGTTATGCTAATTTTTCTACTCACTGGTCTATTTCTGTAGCAGCGCGTGAAAATCGGGATGATGTCATCACTTGTTAAAAGTCATTCTCAGTGTGTGGTTTGTTATTTTTGATGAGATTACTCTCTAAAGTTAGCTCTTTAAGCTACCTAGCCTTCCCCAAGAGGAATTAATCTAATTGCTTCTGTGCGCAGAGAATTATGTAAAACACTGGACAGGTGTATTAACCAAGAATAGCAAGTTTTCACCTCTGAGCTAACTCCAACTTATCTGTTTTGATCTATCTTTTTGAGAGTGATCTTCCAAGGTACATAGGGTGTCTAATACATCCATTGGCAAGCTAAAAGGGCCCACCATCTACTCCTGGAGTTCATTTGGCTAGTGTAGAGCAAAGATTTTGCAACACCTCTTCATCTTCAACACATACCTATCCATCTCTTCACAAACCTAAGTAGGGCCTTAGTGCCTTCCTCACCCCTGATCACCGAGAGTGACCCAAACTCAAACAGTTTTGACTCTACTCATGTAGATAGTCCACCCGCGTACTACACAGAGTCACCAGAACATGTGGAGACATATCATTACGATAGTCCACCAGTGGAACCTAATTGGGAGCCCGACTACGCTAATGTGATGTACACAAATCCGAATCCACGGCCCCAATTGAGACAACAAAGCCCACAGGGCCCTAGAGGACCATGCTTTAGGTGCCAAGGAGATCATTTCATAAAGGATTGTCCACATCCTCTGATATCAGGACAATCACAATACTATAACATACAAGGCTTTTGTGCCGATTGTGGTAAAGAGCACATAATCAAAGATTGTCCTAAGAACCCTGTTAATGCTTCAAATGTGACACCAATCAACGTGATAGGTATTGTAAACAACGCAGACAGATCCAACCCTACATACGTGCCTATCCAAGCTATCAAAAGAGCCCAGGCGCTCTTACAGAATCAACAGCTTAATCATGAGAAAGTAGCCAAAACTAGTGAAGTTGCAGAGTCTAGCAGTAAAAAGACGAAATCTTGGAAAGATTCTAGAGAAAGGATAAAAAGAAAGTGGAGTAAGAGGATAACTGAGTTGGAAGGAAGTCTCAAGGAATCTAGAGCCAAAATACTAGAATTGACTTCACAAGAATTAAACCAAGAGAACCTAGCTCAAAAAGCAGGATCAGTTTTAGCGGAACCCATACCAGAAAACCTAGACATGATGTTTCGTGCATATCAGGCTAGAATAAAAGAAGGACCTCAAGTAGCTGAAATGAGTAAGAACTACCCTCGAGCAGACTTAGAAATTGAGAGGACTAAACTTTGCATAAAGATGGTAGAATTAGCACAAGCTTTGTTCGAAGCCTCTAGATATCTTAATTGGAATAACATGGCAAAACTGGAATTACATTTTCAAGGACTAATGGAGAGGCTAGAATACTTGATAGAAAGCAAAGAGAAAAAGGATCAGCATAGGAATCTTATAGTGTCCCAGAGACACAGGAAAGGAATGCACCATCCCTGTCTCAAGTACCCAACACAGAAGGGGAAGACAACCTGTCTTTCATACATAGGTACTCACATGAATTTGTGAGAGAAATCCAAGAAGAGAAGTGGAGAAAAGAACAAGGAACTCATCCTCCTATTCATGAAATAGACGACTTGCAGGAACAATTTCCCCAAGATATTCCCTCTATTTACGATGATGTAGAGGAAGAGCAACTGAGTGAACACACAGGTTTTGAATCCAATTCTTTGCATGAATTACCTCAGTTCACAGGACCTTGGGAAGCAAAGTCTATTAGTATGAGAGCACCCACGATAATAGTGAGGAATGAAGAATCAGTGATCCCTAGAAACACGGAAGTGATAAAGAATACCAAAGTACAATGTAATCTCACTCTTGAAGAGTTGTTAAAGGTAAAACCAAAACTATGGAAGCATGTAGCAAATCAATTCCCTGAGCTTGCTACTACTCCCTCACAGATAGGATCACCTAAAAAGGTACCAGAAATACCCATAGAAAAGATCGGAGATGTAAGCGAAGGAGAGGAAGGTAACACTTATCTTCCAATAACCCATCAGGGCTACACCACGAAAGCCATCTTAGATTCAAGAGCCGGAGTAGCCATCGCTACCACCGCTTTATGGAAACGTTGGGGTAAGCCAGCATTAAGACCCACCAGGATGAAGCTACAAATGGCTGACGGACATATAGAAAAACCATTAGGCTTACTAGAAGGCATATCTCTCACCACTTGTGGTGGGGAGTTTGAGCATACCTTTGCCATTTGTGATTTTAGTAAAAATCATGCTTATGAGATGATATTGGGATGAACATTCATGCGTCAGTTGCAAATTGTACAAGATTGGGGAACTAATTCGTTGTACTTGCAACATTTAGGAGTGACTACTAAAGTCAATCTTAAAGACTATTCCCATAGAGACGTACCCCCAATACAATGGAATACCATCCATAAGACACAAGTAGAAACGGAATCGGTACACTCATTAGAGTCAGACCCCTCATGGTTACACGAGGATACTCATCTATGGATGTGTAAGGTAGCAAAACAAGAGGAAGAAAGGTTGGAAGCCAGGACCTTAGGTGCAGAACAACATCCACGAACCCTTCAAGACCCATCATACGCACCTATAGTGATTCCAGATGAAGAGTTTGAACCCCATGGTTGGGCAAAAATCCTAGCAACCATGGATGTAGCCATCAATGAAGAACAATGGACACCCCACTGTGATGAAGATGGCTATGACATCTCAGTCTTTACAATAGAGCCGATCATGTGTGATTCTGTTATAGAAGAATGTGAACCAAACACTAATGCATTTGAGGATGCAAGTGACTTCGATTTAGAGTCAATTATTATGGACCCACCCTTTGCATCAGAGGAAGAATATTTCCATGAAGTAGAAACTCACCCGCCGAGGCACGAAGAAATTATGAATGATGTGAGGTTAACCACACAAGTGACTGTCAAAAGTGAAGGTAAGAAAAGAAAGAAGAAAGAAACCATGTCAGAAGAAGAAGAATCCTTGTTTGAAGTTCTTGAGAACTTCAAGAAGTATGAGATAGAAGATAGAAGAATAATGGTACGAATGCCTAACAGAAAAGCTGAAGTTGGAGAAGTATATGATAACCGAGAGAAAACCAAGAAAATCATAGTAACCATAGAAGGAGAAGAAGAAAAATGTACATACATTGGGCATGATCTGACGAAGGAAGAAGAAGAAGAATTAGTTGCCCTATTGCGCGAATATAGAGATGTGTTCGCTTGGAGTTACAAAGATTTGAAAGGAGTAGATCCAGACATATGTTCTCATAGAATCCCTATGACTCCAGATGCAAAACCTACGAAACAGAAACCATACACATACAATGATAATTACGCTGCGAAGATTAAAGAGGTGATAGATCAACTGATAGAAGAAGGATTCATATACGAAATTGAGCATACTGAATGGGTATCCTCCATTGTGGTTGTGCCCAAGAAGAATGGAAAATTGTGTGTGTGTATTAACCTTAAAAAAGTTAATGCCACCACAATTAGAGACAGTTATCCTCTTCCTATCACGGAACATCTATTGGAAAGAGTTGCGGGCAAGGAAGTTTACAGCTTTCTTGATGGATTCTCAGGCTATAATCAAGTAGCCATTGCTCCCGAAGATCAACAGAAGACGGCTTTTGCCACATAATGGGGCATATTTGCATTTCGTGTGATGCCTTTTGACTTAACAAATGCACCCGCTACTTTCCAGCGACTCATGTGTCATGTTTTCAAGGAATTCTTACGCAAGAATTTGGAAGTTTATGTGGATGACTTATGTGCTCATTCAAATGTAAGACAGACACATATCCCAGAACTAAGACAAGTATTTGATAAATGTCGAGAATATCACGTTTGTTTGAACCCAGAAAAGTGTGTTTTCATGGTCAGACAAGGAAAAATTCTAGGACACATTGTGTCAAAGAATGGAATCTGGACAGATGAAGAAAAAGTGAAAGTAATTGCAGATCTACCTAGACCAACTAACGTAAAAGAGGTACAAGCATTTATGGGACATTGTGGTTATTATAGACGATTCATACACATGTATGCAATCATAGCCAAGCCTCTGTACTCTCTTTTGACCAATTTTTAATGGACAGACGAATGTAAGAATTCATTCAATGAACTCAAACGACGTTTGTGCTCAGCACCTATATTGACCACCCCAGATTGGTGTAAGCCATTCCATGTACATGTGGATGCATCCAATTACGCCATAGGATGTGTGTTAGCACAACCCACGAATGAAGGTAATATAGACCTCCCCATAGCTTACGCGAGCAGACAGTTGAATGCAGCAGAAAGAAATTACACCACTACGGAACGAGAAGGATTAGGAATGATCTACGTTGTAAAGAAATTCAGGCATTACTTGTTGGCAAACAAGTTCAAGTTCTTTATAGATCATCAAGCACTGTTGTACTTAGTCAATAAGCCATGTAATACGGGAAGATTAATACGTTGGTTTCTATTGCTCATGGAGTACGATTTTGAAGTAGTAGTCAGGAAAGGAAAGACACATCTTAGAGCTGACCACCTCTCAAGGTTAACCTCAGGAGAAGCTCCTCAAGGAATAATGGATGAATTACTAGATGCATATTTTTTTAACCTTGAGATAGCACCAGAATGGGCTAAGCCGATAGTCCCTATTCTCACATATGGACCCAAGAATCCTAGGATAAGGATCAAGGAAGGAGAAATTACCAAATCTCAGAGATATCAAATCATAGCAGGAAGTATATAAACAAGATAATCAAAAGATTCTTGCTTGTTGTGTGGATGAATCAGAACATGCAAATTGGTTGCAATTAGCACACATAGGTGCACTAAAGCAACATCACTCGAAACATCGAACATTACAGACTCTACATAGACTAGGAGTATACTGGCCTACGATGGAAGCAGATGTCTACAAGTTGTGTAAAGAATGCCATGTTTGTTGTGAAAGACCATCGGTAGAACATGCTACATTATATCATGTGTCTCTCACACGAGATTGGAGTGAACCTTTAGTGACATACTTGAGGACGAAAACATTTCCTCAAGGAATGACTTTAGCGCAACAACGAAGTCTAGAGCAGGAAGCTCAAGACTATTCACTTATTGGCGATAATCTATACAAAAGAGGACGAGATGGACACTTAAGACAGTGTGTTCATGAAAGTGATTACTTGAGCGTACTAGAGACTGCACACCAAGGTGTCGCAGGCGGTCACTTTGGACCAGATAGGATAATCAAAGCCATCCTCTTTGCAGGATTATGGTGGCCCACTCTTCACATGGATGCGCATACCTATGTAAAGAGATGTGATGTGTGCCAAAGAACTCAATTTCCTACTTGCAGAGATGAAATACATTTGAAACGCATGATGGGCGGACGTGCATTTTCTAAGTGGGGTATAGATTTCGTAGGACCCATCAACCCCCCTGCAAAGGTACACATGCTGAATACATTATTGTTGCGACAGATTATCTTACCAAATGGGTAGAGGCAAAAGCCACAAAAAGGAATGATGCTCACACGACTGCAAAATTCTTATTTGAAAATGTCTTTACAAGATATGGATTGCCTATAGAATTAGTGAGCGATCGAGGAACTCACTTTCTAAACCAAGTCATTGAATATTTGTTACAGGATTTTATGGTGATTCATAAGAAATCCGCACCATATCATCCTCAGGCCAATGGTCAGGCTGAAAGCACTAACAAGATCATATGTAATGAACTGACGAAACTCATGAACAACAAATGTCAGATTGGGACAAACAGTTACACCACGTTGTTTGGGCATATCGAGTGGCCTACAAGACCGTACTCAATGCAGCTCCCTTTGAGATGGTTTTTGGACTTCCTTTGGACTTCCTGATACCGACCCTTAAGGTTGCACATGAACATCAGTGGACCGGCCATGAATTTTCAGCAAGAATAATGGACTTGGAACGATTAGGAGAAACCAGGCTGAAAGCAGCAGCAGGAATATACGTGGCAAAGAAACGACAAAAAGCCTATTTCGATGCGCATGTGAAAGATAAAGGCTTGAAAGAAGGAGATTTAGTCCTAGTATATACGTTGAAACAGCATGCATGAAAATTAGAAAAGCGAGGTTATGGACCTATGATCATTAACAGACTCTCGACAAGTGGAGCAGTAGAGTTAGCCACCTTAGAAGGAGATATAATGCCTAATTACATTAGTGGTTGTAGAGTCAGGTTATACCAAGAACCTCTTACTGAGGATATGCTTAGACGACTCACGTTGGCAAAGAAGCGTAAGGAGGAAGAAAATAGAATACGAGCTGAAGCTCAGGTAGAAGCTATAGAACGCATTAAGCGCATGAAGTTAAGAAGACAAGGACTAGGGAGAGAACATTATAACCATCTGGAAACATCACCCAGATATCCCATGGCCATGTGTCAAGCAAATTCAACCACTCATCCTAGCATAGTGGACAGGAGACCATTCATTACAATCAGGCTAGAGCACGGCAACCCTTGCCAAGAGCTCAAGGCTTTAATTGACTCAGGTGCTGCGACTAGTGCGATTATATGGTCCCACTATAAGGATTCAGGAATAGGAATGCGGCCAATTGAGGCATACCTCATAGGGCTAAGAGGCATGGAAACCCCTTGCATGGGTGAGGTGGACCTTCCTATCCTCATACATGATGTGACCATGACAGCGAAGCTACTAGTGTGCCATGATGATGACCTGATAGAACCCCTAATCCTTGGCCAAGATTGGATATACGATCACTCAGTGGACCTAAATCTTAGACAAGGCTCCTTGCAGATTGGAACCTTAGATCAAAAGCAAGTGATACCGCTTGACTTCCCTAATGGCATTCCGACTGAGATTTCTAGCCCTAGACCCTATGAGATGCATGCGACGGAAGACCGAAAGATCTTTGGTCATATCAGTCACGTTACGTCTACACCAACCCATGGGCTTGGCTATGGACAATTGTCAATCAGAAGGACGTCAGAAGATTTTCCCTTGGGCTTCCTGCAAATTAGAAGGGTCAACCACCCAACCGCTTGGTCAAATGGACACCATCAGCGGCCAAATGGGCACAATCAGCGGACAAATGGGGACGATTGCAGGTCAGGTGGACTTCATCAGCGTCCACATGGGCAAAACTCCCTGCGGTGCCCATCCTTCCACACTTACTGCGGAGTGGCCTAGGTTAAAAGTACAAAATGGAGCACTTCCTAATGGGTAGGTTTCGCAAGTGTTGGACCTCCCTTCTTTTCCAAAGCAGAGTGTCCATCCAACCTCTCAACCTCAACCACAAAAGAGTCAACCACGACGAAGGAACCCAGACTGACGACAACATGAGAGGACACAAGGAAGAAAGCTGCAGTATCAGTATCACAAAGCAAGTGGCACAAAACAAATATGGGTGCCAAAAGGACAAAAACCACCGACAGATTTCAACAATGCAAACAATGACAAGAAGAAGTCAAGGCAGAAGCAGAGTCAGTATTCAAAGTCTACTCGACCTTCTTCTACGAGTACAAACACTCGACAAATTTGGATCGCCAAGAAGTACCTAACGAATCGACCCACACCCACGTAGATTTGGGTACCTAAACAGTGTATTATAGCTCAACCCTCAAGCCATGTAATATAAACCCCTCAGAAATCTCTTCAACCCCCAATACCACCAAATCGGATCTCATCTTTTGTCCCTCAGCAGAAACCTATCACCCGATCACAAACTCTTAGGAAGTGGGTACCGAAACGTATCCAGAAGTCTTCTCCTAATCCATTGTCTAACATAACTCCCAACCCAACTAATCTACAACCTTGTAATAACTCATTCATGACTGAACCGTGTATAAACCCACACACTGTAACCCAATGTCATCTGTAATAACACCTCATCAAGAAATGTATGTATCATCTGAAAGCATGTAAGTGTCTAGAGACCTGCATTAGTTTGCAAGAAATCATTCCATAAACCACATCAAGACACTCGGCTCCACGGGTTACACATCGGTTATGGAAAGGGATTGCGGTCTCACTTTAATGGGATCATAATTAATTTCCATACTAATGTGCTAATCTTTTGTAGTAGATCTTTTCCATAAGCACGTCAATCATCATGCAAACCGAAGAAGGACCATCTGAAGCTGGAACCAGTATACCTAGGGCTACTATTAGTGATTTACTTGTTGAGCCCCATCCGACGGCTCCATCGCCAGCATTTCAAGGTTTCCGAGGACCGATGCCTATTGACGATCCTCCTAGAGGGTATACTGAGAAGATTCATCATAATTCTCACTGGTTTCAAGGGCTAGCAGGACCATTGGCGGATGCTGAGTTTATATTTGAGGCTAATTTGACTTTGATGACCATACCTAGGGCAAATATCAGTTTTTCTCAAGAGAGTTCGAAGGGCTACAGAACACACAAGACTTGACACATGTTTGGGCAAGAGCCGGCTTCACAGAGTATTTCAGTGACCCTTTGCCTAAACCTGACTTCTACAGATGTTATTATTTAATCACCACTTTGATAGCTTCGGAGAATAAGGACCTGCCCAGAACTTTTATTTTGCCATCCTTAGTGAACGATCCACCATATAAAAGATTTTATCTTTCTAAAGATTTGATTCGAGCTACCATCAAGATTCATGGAACCCACACGCCCACAGAGCGAGAAAGGTTAGTTCCAGACCCTATGAAACAGGGGGATGTTACAAAGTGGGAAGAGATTTCGGCGATCACACTTGACCTTTCAAAACCACTGCGGATATGTATGCAGCATTTTGCTTTCCCCGCTCAGGACAGATTCACAATGCCTCACAAAAGAATATGGTTTGGTTTGTATTTATCTTGTATTGGACCCCAGACAGTTGCTCTAGCTAGTTGGATCATTGATCAGATGTATTTAGCACAACATATATGGGAAAGAAAGAAAGTCATCAATGGATGTTGCGCGCTGACTAGAATTGTATATATGTGCTTAGCATATGACTTGCCGATCGAACGTGCATTGACCAGCGAGGAGCTGAAAGCATTTAAAGGAACAACGAAGAAAGCTAGGAATCCTAGCAAAGGAAGAGCAGGAAAGCGAATGAAAGGAACCATCCCCTGCCTTCAGGTGCCAAAATCACCCTCACCACAACCCTCTCTAGAACAGTCTCCTACCGAACCCCCTGTACAACCCATTCGCATAAGGTTATCAAGACCAGTTACAATGGAGGGCACTACCAGCACAGTCGCTACTCAAGCAGCCACAGTCCCAGGACCTACCACCACTACAGCAGAAGTTCCCACCACTATTGGTGCGAAAGCTTTCTCTTTTCCGATACCCCATTTAGAAGCAGAACAAGCAGACACCACATTTGATTTTGAGATGCAGGACGTATTTTCAAATGAATTTCAGTTTTCAGAAGGCTAGATCTTCTCTCAGGAATATGAAAGGCCCAGCTACCCTACCACACCGCGAGATCAACCACAAGGACAAGTAGTGTCTAGTTCCGAGGGAGAAAGAACAAAAACCGACGAAGATGAAGGCGATGACGAAGCCAGTCAGGGAACTCATGAATCCCAAGAACATGTGCAAACACACGAACAAGGACAACAAACGGACACCCAAGGTGATACAAGCACACATGAAGAGGAAACCTTCGAAGCAGCAGCTTATACATTGGCCATCAAAAAGTTATACCGTACTATGGAAAAGGTTTGGGCGCGTAAGAAGTTGACTGAAGAAGAGAGCCAAACACTCATAGAACAAGAACTTGTCTCGGGCGGGTTCGAAGAAGTATACATCAGAGGGTTCAGAGAGCTGGCCAAATCAGTTGGACCCACTGAAGCCTTAAGATATTTGCAGAGAAAACCGCTACCGCAGTATGACCCCCGTAGAATTCGTTTACTAACCAAACCTAGTGAATACATTCGAGTACCCACCGGTGGACAATCTTTAGAACAGGCCAGGGAAGCACGTCTCGTCCCTAAAAGCTCATTGGCAGAGGACACCATTATCGTCGACTCCCCACCTCGTACTACTGCTATACATACCACCACAATTATCGAAGTACCTACCACCCCAACCACTCCTCCTTCACCTCCCATCCATCTAGTCTCCCCCCTACACCCTCCTTCTCCCAGAACAACATCCTCCTTCTCCGGTGGAGTAGCAGAAGTCGTCCTTACTCCCATTCATCCCACCATTTTCCCGCACCCACTCAACCTAGTCTACCCCCTAACACATCCACCTTTCTATCCAACCCATTTCTCCATCCATCTTTTCCATCCTTCCCCACACCTCCAAGACCCATTTTCCCATTCCCACCTCCATTAACCTTCTCCCCAGTCTCACCTCCCCGACCCACCGTAACCCCTCTTTCCCCTTTCCACCAAGCCATCCAAGACGACCCCTCTGTAAATTACTCTTCAACCTTTGTAAATCCTGTATTTACACCCACACACTTACCCACGATCACACCACTATTCACAGTCACTGCACTCGACACCACATCCAGCGATATGGATATATCACCACCCACTGCACCTCCACTCACTTCATTTGTGGCACCACAATATTTAAGCACACCACAATTTTCCACAATCACCACAGCATCCAATTTCCCACCCCCATTCCCCACTCCCTTTGCATCTACACCTACTGCATCTTCGCTTAGCACACCATTCATATTATCACCCACCATAGACACAGCATTTCGACAAATGTTCACGTGTATGACTCAAGTAAGAGATGAGTTCACATCTTTGGGAAATAATTATCAACAGCTGCAGAGGACAACCAATGACTTACAGTCGCAGCTAGATTCACTAACCATCGAGAATGCCTCCCTAAACACCAGATACCAAGAACTCTGAGAGGCATACCACAAACTGGAAGTAGAAAGTGAAGAGAAAGCCAAAGAGGCCACTGCTGATCTTGACAATTTGTTAAGGGCCTAGACAATTCGCAATGCGACGCTTACACGGAACATGGGCTTACTCAGAAGACATCTAGTAGCAGCAAAGGAAGAGAACCAACGGCTACAAGAGCAGAACAGAGAAAATTTAGAAGCTGCTCTCGATCATCCAGACCAACCATTAACTCCTAGCCGGTTCAAAGTAGTGCCCTCCGAATCAATGAAAATGTTGCTCGATGATCACATCAAATTGCTCGATGAATACGATTGAATGAACGAAGAATATGAGAAGCTGAAAGAAGATCATAAGCTACTCCAGCACAGAGCACTTGCAACACAAGGACTACGAGCAACACAAGGATTACCAGCTCCTGCGGACCCTTCTCCTGACATCTTAGAGGAACTCAACGCATTACGGGCCCAGGTATCTACTCTGGAATCACAGATAGCTGTCTATGAAGCACCCCCGAGACCAGACTCCCCACCGGACCTCCCAACCGATGAAGAAACTGTAACCATACCGGTGGAAGAAACCTTTGAAGAGGCGTATGAACCCCAACCCATCCCAGGCGGACGAGTCACGGCCGAAGGCCAGACGACTTACGAACTTCCAACCCCCGCATGGATGAAGACAATTGAGGAACTTGGCAAAACACATTCAGCCAGAGTAGAAGCGCAGTTGCACGCAATGGCAATGATTGAGGAAAGAATTTTACAGTCGCCCTACTTTGCTCATTTGGCCCCGCGCAGATACATATCCAGGCATGAGTTACAATACAAACCGTATTTCATGCTAATGGCCGAATATCAGTTGGCCATAGAGAAAGAAACAGGCAAGAAACCATCTCACGCTACTCAGTTTGAGCCTGACGATTTGCCGATGGATGCGCGGCAAGGCGAGATTTATCAACCAGATTGGCATAAAGATCTGTTACAAGAATATCCTGAGATGATGAGTACTTGGGTTAAGGCACCACTACACTTAGAATACAACCCATGTTGGGGACCAATGCCACGTCGCCGTTCCTGGAAGGCACTTGCGATTAAGATACAAAACAACAAGCAATACCAAGATTGGCTAAACTACCCATACTTCAGGCCACCTACAGGACCACCTACAATCGGATACATGATGGCCACGATTCGCCACTGGATCCCTCGCTTGAAACATATGGACGATATAGTAGCGCGCATGACTGTCAAGATATTTGACATGATGCAGATGGTTTTTAAAGTCTTCAGACGTGTTAAGGCACCTCATGTAAACACCCCGGGCTTCGAGCATGGCAATCTAGATCTTGCATATGATATGAGTACAACGCCATCGCTTCGGGTGTGCTATGCCTGGCATTGCAGAATTAAATACCTACCGGCGTGCTACAAGCAGACATTCGAAGAAATGTTCACAACCGGTTTCTGGGAATACCATTCAGAAGTGTTCATCAGCAAGCCTACGCATTTACTTCAATTATTCACCTGTGAACAGGTGGTATATTCCACACATTATCGACTCCCACCATCCGATGAACCGCAACCAATTGATTGGGAGAAACTCGAGGCAGATTTGGCCCGAGGCATTCGAATATCAGAACACACCCTTGCTCAGGAACTACTACAGAACTACATCCGCCAGACTGCACAACAAGGTTCTGTCGCGGACGACAGAAGCGAGAGGGAGGGGGGTATTGGCAGCAGCCAGAGGCATAGAAGACGCCGAAGCATGTAAAGACAGAGCAGGGAGCCAGTCGAATCAAATTTTCAAAGATTATGTTTTATAAATATTCTTCAAAAAACCTCCAACAGTGATTTTCATCACTATTGTAACATATGTAACATAGAAAAACCCTTTTTGTAATCCATAGCTCCATTTTGTGCAAGCCGAGGAGTCCTCGAGCTTGAGGAGCTTAGGTAGAATGATAATATCAATTTTTGTTATTTTTAGACACCGTTTACCCCTTCAAATAGCACTTAGGACCTATTTTTTAACTATGCTGGTCACTAGATGTGAAACCGGTCAAAACTAGTCTAGAATCTATAAAAAGAGCTAGAGAGCTCATTTTTGAGGTTGGTTAGTGTGACCTTAGAGCTATTTTGAGCTTGTAAGAGTGTTCTTGAGCAATAGAGTTGATTTCTCACCTTCCATTGTGTCTTGCTTGTCTCTTCGTAGTGTGTGTGTATGTGTGTGTGCATCTTTATGCTTCTCACCTTCACTCTCACTTCATCTCACATTCTCGATCTTCATATCACTCCTATCTCTTCCGCGGATTGACATTAAGGAGGTGGAGCTTCTTAACGTGGTTCTCACCATTGTGTTACAGCAACACATCCATATACCCCTTTTTGTATGTATAAAATCTACCCAAAAAATAACACAAAACATCAAGATGTTTTATGTCAAATTCTTGCATAAGAAGTTGCTTTACCTCTATAATGCTTTCTTTATTATCATCATCTATAATCAAATAATCAATATAAATAGCCACAATTGTGATTCCATCATCACCCTTCCTTGTGTATAACGAGTGATCTGTAGTGACACATAAAAAATCCGATGGAGGTTAAATAATATGCAATCCTTGCATGCCAAGCATGAGGAGCTTGTTTAAGCCCATACAAATCCTTTTTCAACTTAAAAATATATTATGGATGCTTTGAATCCTCATTGTTACCATTAGTGTCCATGTGAAAGGCCAAATGGCCACCAGACACTTCTTTGTATATGTTCTTTAATAAAACATATAGTGGCCTGGTCAGCCACAGACTATAAGTTCGACCACATTTGTAAGACATAAGAATTCTGTCTTCATGCTCCCTGTGTACTGTGTTTTTTTGCGTATTAGGTAGCCTCTGTGCGGAGTACCGTGTGCAGCCCTAGGAGCTCAATATTTTACTCTGAGGATATCGTCGTGGAGCTCTCAAGAAGGAGAGTGCAACATGGTGCATTGCCACTGAAATACTTCACTAGTGTCAGAGCAGTTTAACGGAAAAGCTTTGTTCCTTTTGTGCGAGTGAAGTGAGCACCCCCTCGGCTTTCTCCAAGGCTTACGACTAAGGCGGTGACCAAGGCATAGACCTTGGCATACCTTGGCATCGGAGTCACCGAAGTCACTGTTAGTGCCATTAGCTGTGCCTCAACGATCAAGGAAGATAGAGGTTCCCGGTACTTCCCAAGAGGTCACCCATCCGAGCACTATTCCCCCCAAAGCTCGCTTAACCGTGGCAATATATTGCCACTAAGCTACACTCTTGTGGTGTTTGAAGAAGGGGAAAGACTAAGGTTAACATTACCTTGAACATGTTTTGGTCCCTCAAAGCTTCATTCTTTGCTTTCAAAGCCTGTTTTTGAAGCATTTTTTAGGTGTCTTTTGGAGCCATTTTGGAGTACTTTCGCACATAGTTCTTTTCACAAAGGTCCAAAAAAATCAAGACCAGAATTCTTTGTACTTCTTCAAAATAAATATCAACCTTTGGGGCTGTGTTTTCAGCCACACGCATAAAACTACAGGTTTCTCGAAAGGTTTTTAGTTTTGGTGGGAGCAACCACTGCAAATTTATGCAGGTTTTTTGAGCATAAAACATCAGAGTTGACATACACTTGCAGGTGTTGTTGGCTAGTTTTTGGGCTATGCATTCAGCCTTTTAGTGTCATTTTACTACATATATTGAGCACATACACACCATGTATGCGTCTGTGGATACCGCTTATGTACATCCATGTGGTCATTGATATAGCGGTTACGTTTTTTGCATAAAGCCTTTTACATTTGATAAAGAGGGTTGTGGTGAGGTTTTCTTAACTGGGAGACACCCAGATGTTGGGGTCTCTTGTTGGAGATAGACGTCTACGGAAGCACGCGAACAGCACAAGGAAGAAGAAGAAGCTTGGAGCACAAAAACACAATACTGAATGTATTACTAGAGAATGTACAAAGATAAGTAGCCATTAGGGCAATAGGCGTATATACAAGCCGGGGGAAAAAAAACCTCCTAAAGAGGGAAAAAAGTGCCCCAGCGGTCCTAGAGTGTTCACACACATCACTACCTAAATATATCAACAAATCCCCCCTAGGAGTGATGCGGTGAACAAGGAGCTGGCACTCATGTATAAGGAAGTGCCAAGCTATGTGGAAATCACTCCACAAAAGGAAGTAAGCCCAAAGCTTTATGGAAAGCTTCAAACTTCTCCATAGGCAGAGCCTTCATGAAAAGGTCTGCAATATTCTCCTGCGTGGGCACATATGCCAAGCTGATCTCCCCAGCAGAGAACCTCTCCCTGACATAGTGATAATGCACCTCAATGTGCTTAGTGCGAGCATGGAACACAGGGTTCCTCACAACTGCCGATGTGCTCTGAGTGTCAGTGAAGATGGTGGTGGCAGAAGACTGGCCAACACCCAAATCAGCCATAAGGCGTCTGAGCCACACACACTCAACAGTCGCTGTGAAAGCTGCCCTATACTCAGCCTCACAACTGCAAGTGGCCACAGTAGGCTACTTCTTGCTCAACCAAGATATACATGAGCTACCAAGCATGAAGCAAAAACCACTGGTGGACACACAAGTGTCATAGCAACCAGCCCAATCAGAGTCAGAAAAAACATGCAAATCTGGCGGTAGTGATCCCCCCTTGGGATAAAACAACCCAAGTAGCCGAGTACCACTCAAGTAGCGAAAGATGCGCTTAACCGCTTTCTAATGCGTGACTCCTGGGCAATGCATAAACCTGCTCATCTGTGAGACAGCAAACTGAATATCTAGCCGAGTAATGCATAAGTAAATCAAGCATCCAACAGCCTGCTGATAGAGAACAGCATCAAATGCATCTCCAGCATCATGAAGACTCAATCGTAAACCTGTCTCCATAGGAGTGGCAATAGGCTTACAGTCTTCAAGGCCAAAACGTTGCAATAATGTGTCAATATATTTCGTTTGACACAAAGCTATTCCACCATCAACGTGCATAAACTGAATGCCCAAATAGTGATGCAAAGGCCCCAAATCAGACATCTCAAATGAGGCATGCAAATCAGCCTTAAAATCAGCAATATGTGTCTCAATAGGACCAGTGAGCAGCATGTCATCAACATAGACAACAATGATCAGAAGCACATCATTAGCACATTTAACATATAAGGTGCTTTCAGTTGGACTGTTCTCAAAACCATGTGCAATCAGATAGGCATGTATCTTCTCATACCAAGCACGTGGTGCTTGCTTTAAACCATATAATGCCTTCTTTAACCTGCAAACCTGGTTTTCATGCCCTTTCTGCACAAAGCCACGGGGCTGAAAAACATACACTTCTTCATGCAAGTCACCATTCAGAAATGCTATTTTAATGTCCAACTGATGTACATTCCAACCATGATGGGCTGCAAGTGCACAAATGCTCCGAACAATAGTCATAGGGCATGTAGGTGCAAAGGTCTCATCAAAATCAATGCCTCTTTCCTGTGCATAACCCTTTGCAACAAGCCTAGCCTTATACCTGTCAACTCTACCATCAGGTTTACACTTAGTGCCAATGGCCTTCTTGCCAGGAGGCAAGTCACATAAAGACCATGTACCATTCTTCATTATAGCATCATATTCAGATTGCATAGCAGCCATCCAATTTTCTGAATTTTATGCTTCATCAAAAGAAACAGGCTCATTCTCATCACAAAGACTAGATGCAGCCATAGCATAGCAATCTGATGCAAAGGAGGCACTATGAGAGCCTGAACGAGTACGATATGACAAAGGTGCATCTAATTTGCTGTCATGCAAAGTCTGCACCAGCCATTTTGGCATAGTTTTTGCCTGCTCAATATTAGCTGAGTCTCATCAACAAGTGCATCATGTAAATCTGCAAAGGCTGAGAAGTTGCCTCATTAGGACCAGCACTAGCCTGTCCACCTGTAAAAAGAGGCATCAAAGTATCATACATGTCTTTGGAGCTAACAGATGTCTCCTTAGTACATGAAAGCAATGGCTGAATAGCATCTTCCACAAAGACAACATCACGGCTAACCAGAATGCGTTTAGTATGTGGATGATACAGACGATAGCCTTTACTTTCAGAACTATACCCAACAAAAATACATTTTACTGGCTTATCATCCAATTTTCTGCGATGTTGTTCAGGCACTAATGCATATGCCAAACAACCAAAAACACGCAGATGAGCAACAGATGGCTTGCGGTCATGCCAAGCCTCATATGGAGTGATAGACTGCAACGCTTTAGTGGGACACCTGTTCAGTACATATGTTGCACCCATGACAGCCTCAAGCCAGAAACTATGTGCTAAAGCCTGACTTTTGACCATGCACCTCGCCATCTCCATGAGTGACCTATTCTTTCGTTCAGCAACTCCATTCTGTTGAGGTGTATACGGCACTGTACACTGGTGTTTTATCCCACGTTCAGCCAGAAATGCATTAAAATCTGAAGACATATATTCCCCCCCTCGATCAGAATGGAGGGTGCCCATTTTACATGCTGACAGATTTTCAGCCAAAACCAAAAACTGTTTGAAGCACATGAACACTTCAGTCTTTGCTTTGAGTGGATATACCCATGCATGCCTGGAAAAATCATCAATGAAAGTCACGAAGTAAAGGTAATTTCCAAAAGAGGGTGTCTGCATAGGACCACAGACATCACTATGTACAAGCTGCAATTTCTGCGTAGCCCGAACTGAACCATCTTTTGGAAAGGAAGAACGCTGCATTTTGCCCAAAATACAGCCTTCACAAACATGTTTTCCAGGTGCCTCAAGTTTGGGCAAAGAGGACACCATTTCAGATTTCTGCAGGCGTAACAAACTAGCAAAATTCAGATGACCAAAGCGTGCACGCCAAAGCTTTGCATCTGACATAGCCTGAGAATCATGAACTGCACATGCCGAATCATTCACAGATCTTTCATAGTCTATGAGCTTATACAATCCACGACATAAAATGCCAGAAGCAATAATCACATCGCCATTTGAGAGATCATGGACTGTACACCTATCATCAACGAATTTCACAACCAAGCCAATCTTGGCTAATGCAGAAACTGATAACAGGTTCTTTTTGATCCCTGGCACAAATAAAGCATCTGACAAAGTGAAAGAACTACCATCAGCAGTAGTCAGAATGATCTTACCAACTCCCATAACAGGATAAGAGGAGTTATTGGCGCATGTGACAGTATTCCCTGTAGGGGCAGGCTCGAGTGAAGAGAAGAAACTGCGCTGTGAGGTAATATGTTTGGTCGCCCCACTGTCAAAGTACCAAACATCTGAGTCTACTGCAGACATGCACTGATCATGAGAAGATGGGTCAAAACTGCAGACAGTAGTAAACGCCCATTCTTCTTCCTCCACAAGATTTGCAGACTCTGTTTTTGGTGTAGAGGCCTCTACAACAACCATTCCAACCTCTTTCTTCTTTGCCTCTTTAGCAGCCAGTTTTGGACAGTTCTTTATAATATGATCATTTCCTTTACAGTACTTGCAAAACAATTTCTGCTTTTCTGATTTCTTCTCATCTTTATCCTGGTTCTTCGATTGTGCAGCATTTGCAGATTTCTGCTTACTAGTAGAAGAGCTCCATTTTCCTTTGCCCTTCTGACTAGCGAGGAAAGCTTGATCTGCAACACGCATAATGGACCTGTTTTGCCTGGACTGATCTTCCTGCAACAGAACAGAGACTAATTCCTCAAATGACAAGGCATTCGGATTGCCTTTCATCCTCAATCGAAGAGTAGAGGCAAAACTCTGATATGAATCAGGAAGACCATTCAGAACGGTCTGCACAAGTGAGCTATCTAGTATAACCTCATCAGCAGAAATCAATTGTTCCTTCAGGTCTTTGATCTTTGTAAGAAAATTGTCCATAGAATCACCTTCATTCATATGCTCACTCTCCAACTATTTTTGGAGGTAAGCAACACGAGCCTCATTCCTAGCCTGGTACAAAGTGGTAAGTGTATCCCAAGCATCCTTTGCTGTTCTACAAGAGCGAATGTGAGGAATAATGGCACATTTGACAGACAAAGCTATCAATGCATGTGCCTGGGCATCTCTGCCATCCCAACGAATCTGCTCTGCAGTAGGTGCAACAGAAACAGCAGCACGAACAGGAATCTACGGAATATCATCTTCGACACCATCTTCATCAGCTCCAACACCTGTATTTGCAGTACTTGTCGTTACAGGTGTAACAGGACGTCTTTCAACACCCTGCACAATGTTCCACAATCCTTTTGCAACCAGTACATGTCGCATCATATAAGCCCATAATGGGTAGTTGGTACCATCCAACTTATCCTCAACAGCCAACATACGGAATACATCACTTCTTTTAGCCATGGCCGGTGACTAAAATACCTTGATGCAGAAAATTGATTGTATCTCAAAAAGTTGAACGGAACTGGCCAGACGAGTTCTGCTAGACCTGTAGCAGACTTTGAGATGCTTAAACTGGCGAACAGAAATTGGTATATACCTTTGGCACAAAAGGACAAAATAGCCTGCACAAGCGCTACGATAGTGCGTTCGGAGGCCAAAACGAGCTCAGATCACGATTTTAGCACCACACAGCAAAGCTGTTTTGATCTCGGAAACACCTTGAGTATGCAAATTTTGTGCGAATCTGAGACTGCAAACGGAGGAGTGTCGAGGGTGCCCTAGAAGAAGCGACGACCTGCTCTAATACCAATTGTTGGAGATAGACATCTGCGGAAGCACACGAACAGCACAAGGAAGAAGAAGAAGCTTGGAGCACAAACACACAATACTAAATGTATTACTAGAGAATGTACAAAGATAAGTAGCCCATTAGGGCAATAGGCGTATATACAAGTTGGGGGAAAAAAACCTCCTAAAGAGGGAAAAAAGTGCCCCAGCGGTCCTAGAGTGTTCACACACATCACTACCTAAATATATCAACACAAATAAAGTGTATCTAATGAGAAAATTATATGATCTTTGCATGAAGGACACAGATAGTATTGCTGCTCATCTAAATGAGTTTGATGCTATATTCTCCTAGTTGCAGGCTCAGAAAATGGATATGGATAATGAAATGAAAGCACTATTGTTGTTATGCATCTTGCCATCATCATAGAATACGTTTTGCACAGTTATTAGCAATAGTGCACCTGGTGGTAAACTCATCTATGATGGCATATGTGGAGCACTCTTGAGTGAGAAGATTTGTAGAAAATCTATGGTCGGCACTCAGAGTGGAGATGCATATAATGTTTGTGATTCTTACCAAGGAAAGAAATAGAAAATCTATGGTCGGCACTCAGAGTGGAGATGCATATAATGTTTGTGATTCTTACCAAGGAAAGAATCAGCAACATGGAAGGAGCAAGGACAAGGAAAAGAATGTTCAATGGAATAAGAGTAGAAGTAAATCAAGGAAGAGGGATATTGAATGCCATTATTGTCATAAGAAAGGACACATGAAGAAATATTTTTATGCATTAAAGAATGCTAAAGGTAAAAGAAAGAATGTTGATGGGCATGTTAAACAGTTACCTGCACCATCTACTTCGACTGTGAAGATTGAAGAAATTAATTCTATTTCTGATGATGTGTATGTGTTGACACTTGATAGTACTGTGCCAACTGAGGCTCTTATGGCTGATTCTCTTTCCCACACGTGGCTACTAGATTCTGGTGCTTCTTTCCATGTTACACCACACAAAGAATGGTTCTCTAATTACGCAGCAAAGTCTCTTGGTACTGTGAGACTTGGTGACTCTTACTAGTGTGACATTGTGGGGATTGGAGATGTGGTTGTGCAGTTCATTGATGGTTCAAAATTTACTATGCATAATGTATGCCATGTACCTGAGTTATCACACAATTTGATGTCAGTTGGTCAACTTGATGACCTTGGTTACAAGGTGTTCTTCTATGCTCAATCCTTTCGTATATCAAAGGGCAATATGAATATTTCATAAGGAAGCAAAGTTGGGTCACTTTATCCTTTATTTGTATCATAGTAAGAACACTTGTTAGCTATTATTGAACAACCTATGGCTTGTATTTGGCATGGTCATTTGGGCCATATATGTTGTAGTGGAATGGAAAATCTTTCTTGTTCTCGCTACTTCCTTGTGTTATCTTTCTTTGGTTTTTCATTTCGTGAGCATTGTCAATATGGAAAGCAAACTAGAAATGTGCATAGAATGCACATTGACTCTTCAATTCAGCCTTTAGATCTCGTTCATACAGATGTGTGTGTTCCTATGCCCACTAGGTCCTTAGGTGGTTCTCTTTACTTTGTCAGTTTCATAAATGATGCCACTAGAAAAGTCTGGATATATCCTATCAAATCCAAGGATGAGGTATTCCCTACTTTCAGAAAATGGTGTGCTTTAGTTGAGACTGAAAAAGGAACTAAGCTTAAGGCTTTACGTTCAGATAATGGGTGTGAGTATACCTCACATGAATTCAGCCTTTTCTGTCAATCTAGAGGGATTCATAGAGATTTTACAACTCCTTATACCCCAATACAGAATGCTGTAGTTGAAAGGATGAATAGAACTATTCAAGATAGAGTAGTTTCTATGTTGCATCATGCAAACCTCGCACAAGGCTTTTGGGCAGAAGTAGTATTGACTGCAGTTCATGTGATTAACCTTTCGCCTAGTACTGCTAAAGGTCTGAAAGTGCACTGCACAAGAGTTATGGACAGGGAAGCCACCATATTATGATCATCTTTGAGTTTTTGGGTGTGAAGCATATGTTCATATACCCAAGAGTTAAGACAAAAGTTGGCCCATAAGTCAAAGAAATGGATTTTTCTTGGATATGGTTGAGAAGGACAATTCGGATATTGCTTATGATCCTAAATCACGGTCAGTGATCAGAAGTAGTGATGTCATTTTCAATGAGTCTAAGATGCATAAATAGCCCATTAAGGAGGTTGAAGTGAGAAGAGTGGTGTTTGAGGATACTAGTCCTCCAGTTAGCATGCATAAAAATGTTGCACATAGGGACGTTCAGGAGAATGTCTCATCAGATCAATCTACACATGTTCCTATTCAACAACCATTGAGATGCTCTACACGTCTCTCACATCCACCTGATAGATATGTTCCAAGTTTAGATTTTGTTATGCTAACAGATGCCGATGAGCCTTCTTGCTACAAAGAGGCTATGCAGACAGAGGATCATGTCAAGTGGGAGTGTGCCATGAAGAGTGAGCTGGATTCTATTCACAAGAATCATACTTGAGATTTAGTAACTTTGCCAAAGGGCAAAAAAGATTTACCATGTAAATGGGTATATAAGCTGAAATTCACATTAGATAGTGCTTCTCCCAAGTATAAAGCATGACTTGTTGCAAAGGGTTTTAAGCAACAACATGGTGTCAATTTTCAGGAAATCTTCTCTCCAATGGTCAAGATGACTACTCTATGCATGTTGTGTGGATTTGTTTCAATGGACGACTTAGAGCTAGTCCAAATGGATGTAAAAATTGCTTTCTTGCATGGAGATCTTATCGATGAGATCTATGTGGAGCAACTAGAGGGTTATGTAGTTCTTGGCAAGGAAAGTCTAGTTTGTAAGCTCAAGAAGAGCTTGAATGGAATTAAATAGTCCCCTAGATAATGATACCAAAAGTATGATGATTTTATGAAGTCCCAAGGCTATTCTCGAAGTAATGAGGATCATTGTCTCTACAAAAGAGATGCTTAGATGGCACCTTGATATGCTTGATACTTTATGTCGCTGATATGTTGATTGCTGGGAAGTCCTCCTATGACTTGTCAATTCTCAAAAGGAAGTTGAGTCAGACATGATATGAAGGATTTGGGGGATGCCAAACATATTCTTGGCATGCACATTACTCGTGATAGGAGTAAAAGATGCATATACTTGTCTCAAAGTGAGTACATATCCAAAGTACTTCACATGTTCAATATGTAGGGTGGAAAGGGATAGAGTACACCGTTACCCACATTTGTGAAATTGAGCAAGGATGATTGCCCCAAATCAGATCATGAAATATTATGGTTATGAAGGATATGACAACACCTATGGGCTAGAGTATGCAATCCTAATGTACACCACACCTAAGGCTCGAGCTCCCATTAGACCGTCTGTGCCAAAAGGACCATGCTATAGATGTTGAGGAGACCACTTCATAAGAGAATGCACTTTTCCAAATAACAACTTTTCCATATAACCCACCACCTCCTAGGACTTGGGAAGGGTACTGCAATGAATGTGGAAAGGAACATCTATTTAGAGATTTTCCAAAGAATCCCAATAAGACTCATAATACAACACAAATCAATGTGATCAAAGTAATTGAATCATCAGGAAGTGATAAGGAGTACACAGTACCATTAAAAGCTATCACACGAGCGCAAGCCAGAGGACAAGAGAGAAAGAAAGTAGACTCTGAACAGGTAGTGGAAGATTCTAAAGACCCACGTGAGAGTACCCAAACGAAGAAGACACAATGTTGGAAGGACAAAAGGGAAAAAATTAGAAATAAATGGATGAAAAATAAAATTAAGGAGGACAAGAAGGACGTAAAAGACAACAAGAAACTTGAGAAATCGGATTACAAGAGAATACACCACTTAAGTATGATACACAAAAACTAGACAAATGAGGATAAATCCTAACAGATCCAAGACCAGACAACCTAGACATGTGGCTGAAAGCTTACCAAGCTAGAATCACGACTGGACCAAACATAGAGCAACATGAGAAACTTTACCCACAAGGGGAGTTAGAAAAGGAGAGACTTGTGATATGCAAAACGATCATAGAGGTCCCAAGCCACTCTAGAGAAGACTATCCCAGTCCTCCTAGAGACAAGAATATTTGAGAATCAATACATTTAGTGCTTTAAAGAGAATGATCAGAAACCAAAAGAGAAAGATAGTACGTGATGGAGAAAGAAAATCTCCAAAAGAACAAGCAATTCCTGATGTTAGACCACATGTATATCAAGAATAACTTCAGACTCCACTTAATTTTGAAAAAGAATTATCAAACTATCAAGAAATTGATCAACTCTAAAAAATTACTTCTCAGAAAAAATCTGTTGCAGATTAATCACTCATTGACTAATCATTTGTGTAAAGTTTTTTATAAAACTTTGTAGAATGTGTCGCCTAGAGATTGTGCACCTTCTCCAAGTTAAGTCACTTCAAATGCTTGAGTAGAATGTGAGAAATGACTCAAACACTTTACCTATGTCTGAAACTGCCTCTCTGTAATGACGACTTTGACACCTGTAACTTCTAAGCTATGGTTCTTCCAAACTATAGCCCGTTTAATCAAATGCTTTTAGCCATAGATGGCTTACCTCTCAACTTAAATTTTGAATCCTCATTTGTGTAAAACTTTACACTGTGTGCTGAGTACTGACCATTTCTTTAATCACGAAGTCTGCGCCTGTTTCAGAAGACACTCAAAATTTTTCACATATGAATGTTCCTATTCAAAATTCTCTCAGTCTGTTTGCAATTGGACTCTCAAACTTTAGCCATAGATGGATTAACTATGGACTTAGATGTGTACAAAAGGATTTCTCATAAGATTAAGCACAGAAGGAGAATTAGAGAAAAGATCGATGCGCCATTCTCTGAAAACTTTCTCTTATCTTAACTCTTCATACATCTGATGGATGATTCATACAATGTTCATCATCTACTCATCTATATTTCATCTCATGCTCTCTTATGCTTATAATACGACTATAAGCATGTACTTATATATACATACAAGTCCTAATTCATCATTACTTCAAGTACATTGAAGTATATATAGAACTAATGTACATATGATTTAAAGAACTTTGTTATCTGAATCTTCTCTTCATTCCATGAAGTTGATCTTCAATCTTTTCTTCATCTCTTTACTTCTAACCTTTATGTAATCACTAATTGTTGATTGCTCTGCTCCAACAGCTCCCCCTATATCATCAATTGTGATTACCTACATCTTCTTTATTCCTGCCATATCTTTAAACCTCTGCAACTTTGGTCCATCCAAACTTTTTGTCATCATATCTGCAATTTGATCTTTTGTAGGAGTATGCATGACTTCAATTTCTTTATCAATGACCTTCTCTCTCAAAAAATGATACTGAATTTCAATATGTTTAGTTCTAGCATGAAACACAGGATTTGCTACCAAGTATAAAGAACTCATATTGTCTCCACAAATGATAGGAGTACTCTGAACAACATCAAAACTCTTCATAAGTGTCTTTAGCCATATTACGTCCTTTGCAGCTTCCACCATGCCTTTGTATTCTGCTTCTGTAGATGATAAAGCAACTGTATGTTGCTTCTTAGAACACCATGAGATTAGCTTGTCTCCCACATAACACAAATATCCATGTGTTGATCTTCTATCATCCATATTACCTACCCAATCTGCATCACTATATACTTTGACTCTTGTATCTGAAGTAAACCCATAGTACAACCCTTCTTTGAGTGTACCCTTGATGTACCTAAGTACTCTTTGTCCTGCAATCCAATGTTCCTTTCTAGGACAATGCATGAATTGAGATAGAACTCCAATTGCATATGACAAATCAAGCCTTGTTAATGTAGCATAAATCAAGATACCCACCAAACTCTGATATAGCTTCATATCTTTGAATTCTTCTCCTCCATATTTAGTAAATCTATGATTCACTTCCATTGGAGTTGGTGCTATCCTGCAATCTTCTATTTTAAATTTGGTTAGCAAATTTTTCAGATACCTTTCTTGAGTTACATATACTCCATGTTGAGTATATGAAATCTCCATTCCCAAGAAGAATGACAAATTTCCCAAATCACTAATTTTGAACTCTTTCTCCATCTGTTTCTTAATCATTTGTATGCCTTTATCATCTGTTCCTGTAAGTATTATGTCATCAACATAAATACAAACATAAATAAATCCATCTTCACTTGCTTTGACTAGCAAGCTACTATCTGCCTTTGATGCTTGAAATCCAAGTTCCTTCAAGAACTTTACAAGCCTATAATTCCATGCCCTTGGGGTCTGCTTCAATCCATACAAAGCTCTCTTGAGCTTACATACATAATTTGGATACACTTGATCTTTGAAACCATCTGGTTGTTCCATGTAGACTTCATCTGAAATGTAACCATTCAAAAAAGCATTTTTAACATATAATTGAGATCATTTCCAACCTTTGCAAGCAACAATTGCTATGAGTGTCCTGATGGTTGTCATCTTTGCCACAGGACTATAAGTCTCATCATAATCAACTCCATATGTCTCTGCATATCCCTTCACAACAAGTCTGGCTTTGTACCTAGACACACTTCCATCTGCAAACCTTTTTGTTTTATAAACCCACTTACAACCAATGATTTTCTGGCTATTAGGTTTAGGAACCAGATCCCATGTCTGATTTTCCATCAATGCATCATACTCCTCTTGCATAGCTTCTTCCCAATTCTTCTTCCCTTTGGCTTCATCATATGTAGATGGATCTTCATCTGCTTTTATCATGTAAGCATAATCCTTAGTAGTCAAGAATGAAGTATCATAGCTATACCTTGTAGGTTGCCATTTGTGCCTTGTAGACCTCCTGAGTTCTCCACTCCTTGAGGTTTCTGGTTCATCACACTCTGGAGCAAACCTTGGCACTTCTTCACCTTCAATCTGTATTTCATTTTTCTCTTCTTCATCAAATATCTGAACCTTTGTTTTGCCTTTCTTCTGATTCATAATTTCTTCAAGTTCTACATACACATTAGATGTACCTGCATACCAAGTACTTTGCTCATCAAATGTAACATCCTTGGACACAAGGAATTGTTTTGTAGATGAACTCCACAACCTATAACCCATCTGCTTGTCATCATAACTAATGAATACATACTTCTCTGCTTTAGGTTCCAATTTATGCCTCAATTGAGATGGCACATATGCATATGCTAGGCATCCAAATATTTTACAATGATCCAAGGTAGGTCTCTTACCCCACCAAGCTTCATATGGTGTCATACCCTGCAAAGCTTTACACGGCAATCTATTAACCAAATATGTGGCTGTGTTTACAACCTCAGCCCATAAATAATTTGGGCAATTCTTCTCTTTCATCATGGATCTTGCAAATTCAATAAGTGTCCTGTTTCTTCTTTCTGCTACCCCATTTTGTTGAGGAGAGTACCTACAAGTAACTTCTCTCTTTATACCTGCATTCCACAAGTAAACACTGAACTCATTAGAGAAATACTCTCCCCCTCCATCTGACCTTAACCTCTTCAAATTTTGACCTGAAATTCTTTCTGCATATGCATGATAGTGTTTAAATGTATTAAACACTTCTGATTTATCTTTAATCACATAGATTGTGATCCACCTGGTAGCATCATCAACATATATGACATAATATCTTGAACCATTTATACTAAAATCCTTTGAAGGACCCCACACATCTGTATGTACCAATTCAAGCCTTTCTGAATACATAAAACCATGCTTATTGTATGATTGCTTATGAGCCTTACCTAACTGACATGCTTCACATCTGTATGTCATGTGTTGACCTGCAACATTAGGCAATCCAAGTACTGAACCATTGTTAACCATTTCTTTGATACCTCTTTCATTAAAATGTCCAAGTCTTTTATGCCAAAGATCCAATTCAGATACCTTCTGCTCTCCATATGTAAACATAGCATGTCCAATATTTCCTTGTACCTTTAATGTGAAGAGCCTTCCTTCCTTCTTTCCTGTAACAATCTGTTTATACCCTTGACTAAGGTCTTCAACATATACTCCATCATTAGTGAACCTTAACTCATATCCTTTTTCCACAATTTGACCTACACTGATCAAATTCTTTGGAATTGTAGGAACATACAGAACCTTACTCAAGAGAGTGCTTCCATCTTTGGCTTTGACTGAACCAATTGATTTTACCTTGTGCTTTGTATTATCACCTGTTTGGACTGTATGATTAATTGCATTATAATCTAGATCAGTCATCAAGGCAATGTTTCCACTAAGATGGTTGCTACATCCTGAGTCAATATAAAATACTCTCATGTCTTCATGTGAGGCTTCACATGTTGCATTCATAATAAGAGTCGAATCTTCTTTCTGATCTGATGCATAATTGTAGTAGGTATTGTTATAGGATTGGCTTTGGAAGTTTCTTCCTCCACCTCTTCCAAAAGAATTCCTACCACCTCTACCTCTGAAGTTTCCTCTCTGAAATCTACCACCTCTTGCTCTTTGATTAAAGTTCTGACTAAAATTACCATTGCTTTGATTATTATGCCAACAATCATGAGATAGATGATTGGTCTTACCACATATCCAACAAGCTCTGACATTATCTTTGTTATTTCTGCCTCTTCCTCTACTTCTACCATTTCCTCTTCCTCTTAGGAAGTTTGCTTGGCTTGAAGTACCTTCATCTTCACCTAATTGTTGCTTTCCTTTGTTAGCTTTCTTCTTGTCTTTAGAGTACATTGCATGACCTGCACTCTTGTCAACATCTCCTTTGATATCATTCTCAAAAGTTAGCATATGTCCTCACAATTGATTCAAATTAGGAGTGAAATGGTCTAATGAAAGATCTGTAGACAAAATAAAAGGCTTCCACTTCTCATCTCCTCTTAGCCTTGTAAGAATTTTTCTTACCAATTTGTCTTCAATATCCTCATCCACTGCACCTAAAGAATCTGCGATGTCCTTCATCTTTGTCACATAATCAGATATTGATTGTGAAGCCTTCTTCTTGAAAGTAGTAAACTTTGCCCATAATGAAGCTTTCCTTGATTTGGTTGTGTTCTGGAAATGCTCTTCCAAAGCATTCCAAATGTCACTTGCACTTTCAAGTCCTCTAATATGAGGAAGCAAATAATCATTCACTTCCATGTAGATTATGCTCCTTGCTTGAGCATCCTTCTTCATCCAAATCTTTATATCTGCAAGCTCCTCCCTAGTTGGAATACTAGGATCTCTAAATTCTGGCTTTTCTTCCTCTCCTGTGATGTATCCCATCAGATCTTTGCTCATAAGATGAGCTTCCATTCTCATTGAACAAGCTGGATAGTTCTCTCTATCCAACTTCTCAATTTGGAGACTATCTCCCATCCTTTCTTCACCTGTACTATCAAATCTTTAATCCTTATAAGAAATGAATGTACCTTGGCTTCGAATGTTACTCCTTCTGATCCTTTTGACAACCTTAATGTGTCTTCCTTCAATCTTTCTTCACACTTTATCCTTTTGATCCTTCGAGATGTAAAGTTTGTATGTCTACAGCAGTCGGAGTCTTCCTTTCCTCAATTTTGATACAACCTGCACTGATACCACTGATGGAGAAAGAAAATCTCCAAAAGAACAAGCTATTCTTGATGTTAGACCACCTCTATATCAAGAATAACTTCAGACTCCACTTAATTTTGAAAAACAATTATCAAACTCTCAAGAAATTGATCAACTATGAAAAATTACTTCTCAGAAAAAATCTGTTGCAGATTAATCACTCATTGACTAATCATTTGTGTAAAGTTTTTTATAAAACTTTGTAGAATGTGTCCGCTAGAGGTTGTGCACCTTCTCCAAGTTAAGTCACTTCAAATGCTTGAGTAGAATGTGAGAAATGACTCAAACACTTTACCTATGTCTGAAACTGCCTCTCTATAATGACGACTTTGACACCTGTAACTTCTAAGCTATGGTTCTCCCAAACTATAGCCAGATTAATCAAATGCTTTTAGCCATAGATGTCTTACCTCTCAACTTGAATTTTTAATCCTCATTTGTGTAAAACTTTACACTGTGTGCTGAGTACTGACCATTTCTTTAATCACGAAGTCAGCGCCTGTTTCAGAAGACACTTAGAATTTTTCACATATGAATGTTCCTATTCAAAATTCTCTCAGCATGTTTGCAATTGGACTCTCAAAATTTAGCCATAGATGGATTAACTATGGACTTAGATGTGTACAAAAGGATTTCTCATAAGATTAAGCACAGAAGGAGAATTAGAGAAAAGATCGATGCGCCATTCTCTGAAAACTTTCTCTTATCTTAACTCTTCATACATATGATGGATGATTCATACAATGTTCATCATCTACTCATCTATATTTCATCTCATGCTCTCTTATGCTTATAATATGACTATAATGATGGAGAGTGTTAATCTCCAAAAGAACAAGTTGTACTTGAACTTAGAACTCCTCTATATCAAGAACAACTTCAGACTCCACTTAATTTTAGAAAACAATCACCAAATTATGAGAATTTTGACTAACTGTTGAAAACTGAAATTTCTTGAAAAATCTGCCACAGATTAATTACTGATTGACTAATCAATCCTGTAAAGTTTTTGATAAAACTTTGCACAATGCTTTGCCTTAAGGTTGCGCAACTTCTCCAAGTTAAATTTCTCAAAATGATTGAGTATACTGTGAGAAATGTGTGAAACACTTTACCTATGTCTGAAACAGCTTCTTTGCAATGGCGACCTTAACACCTGTAACTTCTTAACACTGGTTCTCCCAAAGTAAATCCCGTTTGATCAAGATCTTTTAGCCATAGATGGCTTACCTCTCAACTTAGATTTTGAGCCCTCACTTGTGTAAAACTTTACACTGTGCACTGAGAAATGTCCATTTCTCTGAACATGAAATCTGCGCCAGTTTTGACGACTCTCAGAACATCTTCACATATGAATGTTCCTAAACTGAATTCTCTCAACCTGATTACAATTAACCTCTCAAATTCTAGTCATAGATAGATTAGCTATGGAATTAGATACGTGCAAAAGGATTTCTCAAAAGATTAAGCACAGAAGGAGAATGCGAGAGAAGATCGACACGCCATATCTGAAATTTTCACTTATCTATTTCCTTCATACATCTGATGGATGATTTGTACAATGTACATCAACTAACTCATCTCATACCCTCTTCTCTATCTCATACGACTACAAGCATGTACTTATATATATATATATATATATACAAGTCCTAACTCGTAACTACTTCAAGTATATTGAAGTATCTAAAGAATTAATGTACATTTGATTTAAGAACTTTGCTATCTGATTCTTTCCTTCAATTCATGACATTGATCTTCAATCTTCTCTTCATGTCTTTACTTCTACCCTTTGTATAATCACAATTTTTTGATTGTCTTGCTCCAACAGCTCCCCCTCAATCATCAATTGTGATTATCTGCATCTTCTTTATTCCTGCCATGTCTTTGAACTTCTGTAACTTTGGTCCATCTAAACTTTTTGTCATCATATCTGCAAGTTGATCTTTTGTAGGAGTGTGTATGACTTCAATCTCTTTGTCAATAACCTTCTCTCTCAAGAAATGATACTGTATTTCAATATGTTTAGTTCTAGCATGAAACACAGGATTAGCTGCCAAGTATAGAGAACTCATATTGTCTCCACAAATAATAGGAGTACTTTGAATCACATCAAAAACCTTCATGAGTGTCTTTAGCCATATTACCTCCTTTGCAGCTTCCACCATACCTTTATATTCTGCTTCTGTAGATGACAAAGCAACTGTATGTTGCTTCTTAGAACACCATGAAATCAATTTGTCTCCTACATAGCACAAATATCCATGTGTTGATCTTCTATCATCCACATTACCTGCCCAATCTGCATCACTATATATCTTCACTCTTGTATCAGAAGTAAATCCATAGTACAGTCCTTCTCTGAGTGTACCCTTGATATACCTAAGTACTCTTTGTCCTGCAATCCAATGTTCCTTTCTAGGACAATGCATGAATTGTGAAAGCACACCAACTTTCTTGGGTCACATATACTCCATGTTGAGTATATAAAATCTCCATTCCCAAGAAGAATGACAAGTTCCCCAAATCACTGATTTTGAACTCTTTCTCCATCTGCTTCTTGATCATTTGTATTCCTTTATCATCCGTTCCTGTAAGTATTATGTCATCAACATAAATACAAACATAAATGAATCCATCTTCACTTGCTTTGACTAGCAAGCTACTATCTGCCTTTGATGCTTGAAATCCAAGATCTTTTAAGAATTTTACAAGCCTATAATTCCAAGCCCTTGGGGCCTGCTTCAACCCATACAAAGCTCTCTTGAGCTTACACACATAATTTGGAATCACTTGATCTTTGAACCCATCTGGTCGCTCCATGTAAACTTCATCTGAAATGTATCCATTCAAGAAAGCATTTTTAACATCTAATTGAGATAACTTCCAACCTTTGCAAGCAGCAATTGCTATGAGAGTTTTGATGGTTGTCATTTTTGCCACAGGACTATAGGTCTCATCATAGTCCACTCCATATGTCTGTGCATACCCTTTCACAACAAGTCTGGCTTTGTACCTAGACACACTTCCATCTGCAAATCTTTTTGTTTTGTAAACCCACTTACATCCAATAATTTTCTGGCTATTAGGTTTAGGAACCAGATCCCAAGTCTGATTCTCTATCAATGCATCATACTCCTCTTGCATGGCTTCTTCCCAATTTCTCTTGCCTTTGGCTTCATCATATGTAGATGGATCTTCATCTGCTTTTACCAAATAAGCATAATCTTTAGTAGTCAAGAATGAGGTGTCATAGCTATACCTTGTGGGTTGCCATTTGTGCCTAGATGACCTCCTAACTTCTGCACTTTTTGAAGTCTCTGGTTCATCACATTCTGGATCAAACCTTGGCCTCTCTTCAACTTCAACCTGTACTTCATTATTCTCATTTTCATCAAGTAATTGAATCTTTGCTTTACCTTTCCTTTGATCCACTACTTCTTCAACATTTGCATGTATATTATATTTACCTGCATACCAAGTACCTTGCTCATCAAATGTAACATCCTTGGATACAAGGAATTGCTTTGTGGATGGACTCCACAACCTATATCCCATTTGCTTATCATCATAACCAATGAATACATATTTTTCTGCCTTAGGCTCCAAATTATGCCTCAATTGAGATGGCACATATGCATATGCCAAACATCCAAATATTCTGCAATGATCCAAAGTAGGTCTCTTACCCCATCAAGCTTCATATGGTTTCATACCTTGCAAAGCTTTACAAGGCAATCTATTAGCCAAATATGTAGCTGTATTAACAGCCTCAGCCCACAAATAATTTGGAAAATTCTTCTCTTTCATCATGGACCTTGCAAATTCAACAAGTGTCCTGTTTCTTCTTTCTGCTACCCCATTTTGTTGAGGAGAGTACCTGCAAGTAACTTCTCTCTTTATACCTACATTCCACAAGTAATCATTGAACTCATTTGAAAAATACTCTCCCCCTCCATCTGACCTTAGTCTCTTCAATTTTTGACCTGTAATCCTTTTTGCATATGCATGATAGTGTTTAAATGTATTAAACACTTTTGACTTTTCTTTAATCACATAAATTGTGATCCACCTGGTAGCATCATCAACATATATGACATAATATCTTGAACCATTTATACTAAAGTCCTTTGAAGGACCCGACACATCTGTATGCACCAACTCAAGTCTTTCTAAATACATAAACCCATGCTTGGAATAAGGTTGCTTATGGGCCTTACCTAATTGACATGCCTCACATCTGTATGTCATGTGTTGACCTGCAATGTTAGGCAACCCAAGCACTGAATCATTGTTAATCATTTCTTTAATACCTCTCTCATTGAAATGTCCAAGTCTTTTATGCCAAAGATCCAATTCAGATACCTTCTGCTCTCCATATGTGAACATAGCATGTCCAACATTTCCTTGTACCTTCAATGTGAAAAGCCTCCCTTCCTTCTTTCCTGTAACAACCTGTTTATACCCTTGACTAGGGTCTTCAACATAGACTCCATCATTGGTGAACCTTACCTCATATCCTTTTTCCACAATTTGACCTACACTGATCAAATTCTTTGGAATTGTGGGAACATAAAGAACCTTACTCAGAAGAGTGCTCCCATCTTTAGCTTTGACTGAACCAATTGACTTTACCTTATGCTTTGTATTATCACCTGTCTGAACTGTATGATTAATTGCATTATGATCTAGATCAATCATCAAAGAAATATTTCCACTTAAATGATTAATACATCCTGAATCAATATAGAACACTCTCATGTCCTCATGTGAGGTTTCACATGTTGCATTCATAATGAGAGTCGAGTCCTCCTTCTGATCTGATGCATAGTTGTAGTAGGTGTTATTATAGGATTGATTTTGGAAGCTTCTTCCTCCACCTCTTCCAAAAGAATTCCTACCACCTCTACCTCTGAAGTTTCCTCTTTGAAATCTACCACCTCTTGCTCTTTGATTAAAGTTCTGATAATTACCATTGTTCTGATTATTGTGCCAACAATCATGAGATAGATGATTGGTCTTACCACATATCCAACAAGCTCTTGCATTATCTTTGTTGTTTGTGCCTCTTCCTCTACTTCTGCCATTTCCTCTTCCTCTTATGAAATTTGCTTGGTTTGAAGTACCTTCTTCTTCACCTGATTGTTGCTTTCCTTTGTTAGCTTTCTTCTTGTCTTTAGAGTACATTGCATGACCTGCACTCTTATCAACATCTCCTTTGATATCATTCTCAAAAGTTAGCATATGACCTAACAATTGATTCAAATCAGGAGTGAAGTGATCTAATGAAAGTTCTGTAGACAAAATAAAACGCTTCCACTTCTCATCTCCTCTTAGCCCTGTGAGAATTTGTCTTACCAATTTATCTTCTTCAATATCTTCATCCACTGCACCTAAAGAATCTGCAATGTCCTTCATCTTTGTCACATAATCAGAGATTGATTGTGAGGCCTTCTTCTTGAAAGTAGTAAATTCTGCCCATAGTGAAGCCTTCCTTGATTTGGTTGTGTTTTGGAAATGCTCTTCCAAAGCATTCCAAATGTCACATGCACAAGCTAACTATGCAGGTAGAGGAAGGCATGGCAGAGGTAGAGGAAGAGGAGGTAGACAAGGCAGGGGGAGATCCCAAGACTCCAACTCATGTTCTATTTGTCGATTAACTAATCATACAACTGAAAATTGCTTTAGGAATTCCAGGAATCAAAGAGGAAGAGGATACAATAGAGGAAGTTATGGCTACTCAAGAGGAAGGTTCAACAACTATCATGGCAATTACAACAACTACAATCATTCAAACTATCAAGGAGGCTACAAAGGAAGGAAACACTACAATAACTACACAGAAGTCTCAACCAAAGAGGATTCATTATTGATTATGAACATGGCTATGCCACAAGGTAAATCTGATGAGCATGTTTTCTACATAGATTCAGGTTGTTCAAATCATGTGGCAGGAAATGTGGCACTCCTATTAGATTTAGAAGATCCAAGGAATAAGCATGAAGTACAAACAGGAGATGACACAAAACATCCTGTGGAGAAAATAGGCAATGTCAAAGCACCTGATGGAAACATCAACCTACTCAGTAAGGTACTCTATGTCCCTACAATTACAAAGAATTTGATAAGTGTTGGGCAGATAGTAAAGAAAGGGTTGCAAGTCAGATTCACAAAAGCAGGAGCATTTGTTGAACATCCAAGTCAAGGATTCAGAAAAATTGCAAAAGGTGAAAACACAAGTAAATTGTTCACATTTGAATTACAGGACACTAGAAACATTGCTCTCTTTAATTATGGTAGTAAGAGACTCATAGAATTGGAAGTATGGCACAAAAGGTTAGCACATATTGGTGAAAGGTCATTAAAGCAAATTTGCAGGGACCAAAGTGTACTTGGACTCCCTAATTTGTCAAAAAAACATATGATTTATAAGTGGAGTGCATGTCAATTTGGAAAGTCTCATAGGTTACCATTCATGAAGAAAGGTTATATGCATGGAGATCTCTTGGAGTTGGTTCATACAAATGTATGGGGACCTCGCAAGGAAGCTTCAATATCTGGATCAAGGTATTATGTCTCCTTTATTGATGATTGCAGCAGATGGACTATCCTATTCTTTATGAAACACAAAGATGAAGTTTTTTCATGTCTCAAAAGATATTTGGCTCTTGTGGAGAATCAAACAGGTAAATCACTAAAAAGGCTAAGGTCAGATGGAGGGGGAGAATACTTCTCCCATGATTTTGATTCTTTTATTCAAGAAAGAGGAATCAAAAGAGAGGTAACTACAAGGTACACTCCTGAGCAAAATGGAGTGGCAGAAAGGAGGAATAGGACAATTGTTGAAGCTTCAAGGTCTATGTTAAATGAAAAGAATTTACCTAATTACTTATGGGCTGAGGCTGTATCTACAGCCACTTACTTGATTAAGAGGTTGC
Organism: Ceratopteris richardii; assembly: GCA_020310875.1. Lineage (NCBI taxonomy): Eukaryota > Viridiplantae > Streptophyta > Polypodiopsida > Polypodiales > Pteridaceae > Ceratopteris > Ceratopteris richardii. Next base: position 164,555,638 of record CM035410.1, read on the forward strand.
CTTCAAAATCCCTTGATGGGATGACTCCATATGAGGCTTGGAATGGAAGAAGACCAAGCTTAGATCATTGTAAAATTTTTGGATGTATTGCTTTTGCTCATGTTCCTTCACAGGTTAGAGGCAAGATGGATCCAAAGGCAGAAAGGTGTGTATTTATTGGATATGACAACAATCAAAAGGGCTACAGGTTATACAACCCTACCAACAAAGGATTCTTGGTAAGCAGAGATGTAGTTTTTGATGAAAACAATTCATGGTATGAAGATTCATGCAGGAAGGTCACTTTACCATACAATCTTGAAGAAGATTTTCCAAAGCTTGGTAGAGAACAACCAAAGATTGAAGAACAAGCCACCTCGGAGGATGATGAAGAATCTCAGATAGAAAAGATCAAAGCATGGAAGTCTAAAGGTAAAGCAAAATTGCAGGAACTTGGACATGAGGCAGAATCATCACATCATGGCCTAAGAAGATCTATGAGGGAAAAGAAAAAACCAGAAAGGTATGGGTTTTACACCTCATTAGTAACTAAACATTCTATCTACATAGCACAAGACATAAACCAAGAGGAGCCATCATCATTTGAAGAGGCCAAAGCAAAAACAGAATGGAAGCATGCAGTGAAGGAAGAGATTGAAGAGATTGAAGCACTTGAGGAAAACAACACTTGGGATTTGGTGCCCAAGACTTCATCCATGAAGGTAATAGGCTCAAGATAGGTCTATAAACTCAAGAAGAATTCTGATGGTTCCATTAACAGGTATAAGGCAAGGCTTGTAGCAAAAGGCTTTGCACAAACTCAAGGAATTGATTATGAGGAGACTTTCTCTCCTGTGGCAAAGATGCCTACTATTAGGGTTTTGCTTAGTATTGCCTCTTCCAAGAATTGGAAGATAATTCAACTAGAAGTAAAGAATGCATTCTTGAATGGTTAGATAACAGAAGAGGTATATATGGCACAACCACCTGGTTTTGAGAATCAAGTTTATCCTGATTATGTGTGTAAACTTAACAAAGCATTGTATGGTCTCAAGCAAGCTCCAAGAGCTTGGAATTTCAGGCTTGTTTCATTCTTGCAGGACAAAGGCTTTCAACCAAGCAAGGCAGATCCTTCACTCTTTATTAAAAAGAGTAATTTTGAGATCATCTACTTATGTGTATATGTAGATGATATTATATTGACAGGAAATGATGTAGATGGTATGAAGAAGATCAAAGAACAGATGAGAGAAGAGTTCAAGATAAGTGATTTGGGTTCACTTACCTACTTCCTAGGTTTGGAAGTTGTTTACAAAGATCATGGTTTGTTTCTCACTCAAAGAAAGTACATTAAGGACCTGTTGGCAAAATTCAAGATGCAAGATTGTAAGATTGCAGGTACTCCAATGGAGGTCAATCCCAAATTGAGCTCACATGAAGGTGAACTCATAGAGGACATCACATCATATCAAAGTCTAGTGGGTAGTCTCAACTATGCCACATTGACAAGAGTAGATATATGTTACAGTGTGAGTGTGCTAAGTCAATTTATGCACACACCATGGAAACCACATATGGATGCTGCCAAAAGGATTCTCAAGTATCTCAAAGGAACCATAAATGAAGGACTTTATTATCCTTATGTATCTAATTTAGGTTTGAAGCTATTTTCTGATGCAGATTGGGCTGGCTCCAAGGAAGATAGAAGGAGCACTTCAGGTTATCTTACCTTTGCAGATTCAAAGCTTATTTCATGGTCATCTAAGAAGAAACCCATAGTTGCTCTCTCTTCTACTGAAGCTGAATACAGAGGTCTTGCCATAGCTACTCAGGAAGCTATGTGGATGAAGACATTATTCAAAGATCTTGGATTGGAGTTTGGAACTCCAACTATTTTTGGTGACAATATGAGTTCTATTCACTTGGCTGCTAATGCTATTTTTCATGCAAGGACTAAACATATTGAAGTTCATTATCACTATGTACGAGAGAAGGTTCTAAGCAAAGAGATTCAAATATCATATGTGTCCACTCATCAACAATGTGCAGATATTCTAACCAAAGCATTGGATGGTATAAAGCTTTGCAAATTCAAGGCTATGATTGGTTTACAGGTAATCTTGGAAGATTGAAGACCTCAAGCATACTTAGCTTGAGGGGGAGCTGTTGGAGCAAGTCTATGACAAGCCTAAGTATTGGCTTGAGTCCCACAAAGTCATAAAAGAAGCTTCAAAATGAAGACTATGTAAAGTTCACTTGTGAACTACCTCTTGTAGTTTTTTGAAGAGTTTACTTAATGTAAAAGTAAGAGAATCTTAAGTGGTTGAGTCCACATGATCAAAAAGGGAAAGAGGAGCCACGAATTTGTGATTTGTGGTAGGTAGAGAATCAAATCAATCATTGATTGATTGGAGAGTGATTGAGGGAAGTTAGCCTCCCAAACTCAACTATAAATAGATGGCAGTTTTAGTCGTGGTTAGAGAGACCTATTTGAAGACCTCCAAGATCTGAGCTTTATGCCATATCAAGGTGTGATTCCAAGGCACACATATGTATCAGTAATTCATTGTATTGTATAAGCAATATACTTTCATTTTCATGATTATTTAAGTTCATATGTCCATGTTCTTGTGAAGTGTACTACTCACTGCCATTACTCTCAGTTTTCTCAGTCAGATTGCAGAGATGTTTTCTCTGAGCTTGGTGCATCATTTTCAGTATTATAACTTGGTAAAGTTATCTCTATAAGTCTACTATATGCTCACAAATTTGCATGTCATTTGGATGTTGCAATCTTCAGTTATGTTCATTTGAAATCAACAGGGTCTGTTCATCTTCACTTCTCCGTCAGGTACCCGATTTTTGCACTCACCTTGTCAGAGCCATTTCTCCGTGGTTACTTATCCAGATTCATTGATTTAAAGCTTCTTGAATTCAGCGTACTGTCTAGTATAACCATAGAAATTTTCATAATCATTGGATTCCTAAATGTTGAGTTATAGTCATTTTTCTGCTCATTGGTCTCAAACTCTAGCAGCCCGTGAAAATCGGGATGATGTCATCACTTGTTAAAACTCATTCTCAGTGTGTGGTTTATTATTTTTGATGCGATTACTCTTGAAAGTTAGCTCTTTAAGCTACCTAGACTTCCCCAAGAGGAATTAAGCTAATTGCGGTTGTGCTCAGAGAATTATGTAAAACACTGGATAGGTGTATGAACCAAGAATAGCAAGTTTTCACCTCTGAGCTAACTCCAACTTATCTGTTTTGATCTATCTTTTTGAGAGTGATCTTCCAAGGTACATAGGGTGTCTAATACATCCATTGGCAAGCTAAGAGGGCCCACCATATACTCCTGGAGTTCATTTGGCTGGTGTAGATCAAGGATTTTGCAACACCTCTTCATCTTCAAGCACAAACCTATCCATCTCTTCACAAGCACCACCTGCTTTATTTGTCAATCCGTGGAGACGTGAGGACCGGTATGAAGACCACGAGCAAGTGAAGGCACAAGTGTGTGAGTGAAAGCACACCAACATGCACACACATACACACACACACACAAGGCAAGATCAAAGTGAGGAACAATGGAAAGCTTTGATTGCAAAAGAGTTCTCTTACAAAAGCTCTATTCTCTAACAAGCTAACCCCCAAAAATGAGCTCTCTAGCTCTTTTTATAGTTTTTGGACTAGTTTTGGCCCTGTCCAGACCTAGTGTCTGGCCTAGTTAAAAATTAGGTTCCAGGGCTTATTTGAGGGCTCAAACAAAGTCTAAAAATTATGAAAATTGGTAGGATGATATTTCTAATACTCCTCAAGCTCAAGGACTCCTCGTCTTGAACAAAATGGAGTTACAAAAATAGAATATGGTATTTACAATGGTTTTTAGTGATGAAAATCACTATTTTTGTAGGGGATTCTTCTGAAAATTTGACATGTACTTCTTAGAGCTCCCTACTTGCTCATTCTTCTTGTGTGTGTCCACCTTTCTGATTTGCTTCCATGCTTGTGCTTGACCTTGAGTTCCAACACTCCCCCTGTGAAGAGATGGATAGGTATGTGTTGAAGATGAAGAGGTGTTGCAAAATCTTTGCTCTACACTAGCCAAATGAACTCCAGGAGTAGATGGTGGGCCCTTTTAGCTTGCCAATGGATGTATTAGACACCCTATGTAACTTGGAAGATCACTCTCAAAAAGATAGATCAAAACAGTTAAGTTGGAGTTAGCTCAGAGGTGAAAACTTGCTATTCTTGGTTAATACACATGTCCAGTGTTTTACATAATTCTCTGATCACAGCAGCAATTAGATTAATTCCTCTTGGGGAAGGCTAGGTAGCTTAAAGAGCTAACTTTAGAGAGTAATCGCAGCAAAAATAACAAACCACACACTGAGAATGACTTTTAACAAGTGATGACATCATCCCGATTTTCACGGGCTGCTACAGAAATAGACCAGTGAGTAGAAACATTAACATAACTCAAGATGTAAGAATCCAATGATCATGAAAATTGGTATTCTTATACTAGACAGTAAGCTGAATCCAACAAGCTTGAAATCACTGAATTTGGATGAGTAAACACTGAGAAATGACTCTGACAAGATGCCTGAAAAAGTCGGGTACCTGACAGAGAAGTGAAGATGAACATACCCTGTTGACTTCAAATGAACATAACTGAAGATTCCAACATCCAAATGACATAAAACTTTGTGAGCATATAGTAGCATTATAGAGCTAACTTTACCAAGTTAAATCACTGAAAATGGTGAACCAAGTGCAGAGAAACAATCTCTGCAAGCTGACTGAGAAAAACTGAAGTAATGGCAGTGAGTAGTACACATCACAAGAACATGGAAAGATGAACTCAAATAATCATGAAAATGAAAGTATATTGCTTGTACAATACAATGACTTATTGATACATATGTGTGCCTTGTAATCACACCTTGATATGGCATAAAGCTCAGCTCTTGGAGGTCTTCACATAGGTCTCTCTAACCACGACTAAAACTGCCATCTATTTATAGTTGAGTTTGGGAGGCTAACTTCCCTCAATCACTCTCCAATCAATCAATGATTGATTTGATTCTCTACCTATCACAAATCACGAATTCGTGGCTCCTCTTTCCATTCTTGATCATGTGGGCTCAACCACTTAAGATTCTCTTACTTTTACATTAAGTAAACTCTTCAAAAGTTACAAGAGGTAGTTCACAAGTGAACTTTACATAGTCTTCATTTTGAAGCTTCTTTAATGACTTTGTGAGACTCAAGCCAATACTTAGGCTTGTCATAGACTTGCTCCAACAGCTCCCCCTCAAGCCAAGTATGCTTGAGGTCTTCAATCTTCCAAGATTACCTGCAAACCAATCATAGCCTTGAATTTGCAAAGCTTTGTACCATCCAATGCTTTAGTTAGAATATCTGCACATTGTTGATGAGTGGACACATATGATATTTGAATCTCCTTGCTTAGGATCTTCTCTCGTACATAATGATAATGAACTTCAATATGTTTAGTCCTTGCATGAAAAATAGGATTAGCAGCCAAGTGAATAGAACTCATATTGTCACCAAAAATAGTTGGAGTTCCAAACTCCAATCCAAGATCTTTGAACAATGTCTTCATCCACATAGCTTCCTGTGTAGCTATGGCAAGACCTCTATATTCAGCTTCAGTAGAAGAGAGAGCAACTGTGGGTTGCTTCTTGGATGACCATGAAATAAGCTTTGAACCTGCAAAGGTAAGATAACCTGAAGTGCTCCTTCTATCTTCCTTGGAGCCAGCCCAATCTGCATCAGAAAATAGCTTCAAACCTAAATCAGATACATAAGGATAGTAAAGTCCTTCATTTATGGTTCCTTTGAGATATTTGAGTATCCTTTTGGCAGCATCCATATGTGGTTTCCTTGGTGTGTGCATAAATTGGCTTAGCACACTCACACTGTAACATATATCTACTCTTGTCAATGTGGCATAGTTGAGACTACCCACTAGACTTTGATATGATGTGATGTCCTCTATGAGTTCACCTTCATGTGAGCTCAATTTGTGATTAACCTCCATTGGAGTACCTGCAATCTTACAATCTTGCATCTTGAATTTTGCCAACATGTCCTTAATGTACTTTCTTTGAGTGAGAAACAAACCATGATCTTTGTAAACAACTTCCAAACCTAGGAAGTAGGTAAGTGAACCCAAATCACTTATCTTGAACTCTTCTCTCATCTGATCTTTGATCTTCTTCATACCATCTGCATCATTTCCTGTCAATATAATATCATCTACATATACACATAGGTAGATGACCTCGGAATTACTCTTTTTAATAAAGAGTGAAGGATCTGCTTTGCTTGGTTGAAAGCCTTTGTCCTGTAAGAATGAAACAAGCCTGAAATTCCAAGCTCTTGGAGCTTGCTTGAGACCATACAATGCTTTGTTAAGTTTACACACATAATCAGGATAAACTTTACTCTCAAAACCAGGTGGTTGTGCCATATATACCTCTTCTGTTATCCAACCATTCAAGAATGCATTCTTCACATCTAGTTGAAGTATCTTCCAATTCTTGGAAGAGGCAATACTAAGCAAAACCCTAATAGTAGGCATCTTTGCCACAGGAGAGAAGGTCTTCTCATAATCAATTCCCTGAGTTTGTGCAAAGCCTTTTGCTACAAGCCTTGCCTTATACCTGTTAATGGAACCATCAGAATTCTTCTTGAGTTTATAGACCCATCTTGAGCCTATTACCTTCATGGATGAAGTCTTGGGCACCAAATCCCAAGTGTTGTTTTCCTCAAGTGCTTCAATCTCTTCCTTCATTGCATGCTTCCATTCTGTTTTTGCTTTGGCCTCTTCAAATGATGATGGCTCCTCTTGGTTTATGTCCTGTGCTATGTAGATAGAATGTTTAGTTACTAATGAGGTGTCAAACCCATACCTTTCTGGTTTTTTCTTTTCCCTCATAGATCTTCTTAGGCCATGATGTGATGATTCTGCCTCATGTCCAAGTTCCTGCAATTTTGCTTTACCTTTAGACTTCCATGCTTTGATCTTTTCCATGTGAGATTCTTCATCATCCTCTGAGGTCTCTTGTTCTTCAATCTTTGATTGTTCTCTACCAAGCTTTGGAAAATCTTCTTCAAGATCATATGGTAAATTGATCTTCCTGCATGAATCTTCATACCATGAATTGTTCTCATCAAAAACTACATCTCTGCTTACCAAGAATCCTTTGTTGGTAGGGTTGTATAACCTGTAGCCCTTTTGATTGTTGTCATATCCAATAAATACACACCTTTCTGCCTTTGGATCCATCTTGCCTCTAACCTGTGAAGGAACATGAGCAAAAGCAATACATCCAAAAATTTTACAATGATCTAATCTTGGTCTTCTTCCATTCCAAGCCTCATATGGAGTCATCCCATCAAGGGATTTTGAAGGCAACCTGTTAATCAAGTAAGTGGCTGTAGATACAGCCTCAGCCCATAAGTAATTAGGTAAATGCTTTTCATTTAACATAGACCTTGTAGCTTCAACAATTGTCCTATTCCTCCTTTCTGCCACTCCATTTTGCTCAGGAGTGTACCTTGTAGTTACCTCTCTTTTGATTCCTCTTTCTTGAAGAAAAGAATCAAAATCATGGGAGAAGTATTCTCCCCCTCCATCTGACCTTAGCCTTTTTAGTGATTTACCTGTTTGATTCTCCACAAGAGCCAAATATCTTTTGAAACATGAAAAAACTTCATCTTTGTGTTTCATAAAGAATAGGATAGTCCATCTGCTGCAATCATCAATAAAGGAAACATAATACCTTGATCCAGATATTGAAGCTTCCTTGCTAGGTCCCCATACATTTGTATGAACCAACTCCAAGAGATCTCCATGCATATAACCTTTCTTCATGAATGGTAACCTGTGAGACTTTCCAAATTGACATGCACTGCACTTATAAATCATATGTTGTTTTGACAAATTAGGAAGTCCAAGTACACTTTGGTCCCTGCAGATTTGCTTTAATGACCTTTCACCAATATGTGCTAACCTTTTGTGCCATACTTCCAATTCTGTGAGTGTCTGACTACCATAATTAAAGAGAGCAATGTTTCTAGTGTCCTGTAATTCAAATGTGAACAATCTACCTGTCTTTTCACCTTTTGCAATTCTTCTGAATCCTTGACTTGGATCTTCAACAAATGCTCCTGCTTTTGTGAACCTGACTTGCAACCCTTTCTCTACTATCTGCCCAACACTTATCAAATTCTTTGTAATGGTAGGGACATAGAGTACCTTACTGAGTAGGTTGATGTTTCCATCAGGTGCTTTGACATTGCCTATTTTCTCCACAGGATGTTTTGTATCATCTCCTGTTTGTACCTCATGCTTATTCCTTGGATCTTCTAAATCTGATAGGTGTGCCACATTTCCTGCCACATGATTTGAACAACCTGAATCTATGTAGAAAACATGCTCATCAGATTTACCTTGTGGCATAGCCATGTTCATGATCAATAATGAATCCTCTTTGTTTGAGTCTTCTGTGTAGTTATTGTAGTCTCTCCTTCCTTTGTAGCCTCCTTGATAGTTTGAATGATTGTAGTTGTTCTAGTTGCCATGGTAGTTGTTGAACCTTCCTCTTGAGTAGCCATAACTTCCTCTATTGTATCCTCTGCCTCTTTGATTCCTGGAATTCCTAAAGCAATTTTCAGTTGTATGATTAGTTAATCCACAAATAGAACATGAGTTGGAGTCTTGGGATCTCCCCCTGCCTTGTCTACCTCCTCTTCCTCTACCTCTGCCATGTCTTCCTCTACCTGCATAGTTAGCTTGATATGTACCTGCTTCATCATCCACTTTCTTTGCCTTTCCTTTGTTATCTTTAGACTTGCTTTTATCCGTGTATAAAGCTGAAGATTGATTACCTTTAGAGCTTTCTCCATTTTTGATAAGCTTTGCCTCTTGAGTAAGTAGTTGTCCAATGAGTGTGTTGAAATCAGGTACATGCATGTCCATGTACAAATCCATAGCTGTGGTGAATGCTTCCCACTTGTCATCTGCCTTCAAGCCATTGATGACCTGCCTTACAATTTGCTCTTCATCTATTACCTCTCCAATGCTTCCCAACTGATCTGCTATGTCCTTGAGCTTTGTGACAAAATCAGTCACATTTTGTTTGGGAGCCTTCTTGAGAGTTGTGAACTCCAGCCATAGTTGATGCTTCCTAGCTTTGGTACTTGAAGAAAAGAAAGCTTCAAGTGCATCCCACACTTCCTGAGATGTCTTACAACTTCTAATGTGAGGCAACAAAAAATCTGAGATAGAGTTGAGGAGATAAGACCTTGCAAGTGCATCCTTGGAGCACCATGTGCTCAATCTTTCTTGCTCTTCTTGTGTTGGTTGACTTTTGTTCCTGAAACTTGGCATAACTTCATCTCCAGCCACATAACCATATAAACTTCTACCTTGGAGATAAGCTTCCATTCTTAATGACCAAGCTGAGTAGTTACCTCTGTCCAATTTGTCAATTGATGAAGGAAATCCATCTGCCATGTTGTCCAACCTTGCTCTGATACCACTGTGAAGAGATGGATAGGTATGTGTTGAAGATGAAGAGGTGTTGCAAAATCTTTGCTCTACACTAGCCAAATGAACTCCAGGAGTAGATGGTGGGCCCTTTTAGCTTGCCAATGGATGTATTAGACACCCTATGTACCTTGGAAGATCACTCTCAAAAAGATAGATCAAAACAGATAAGTTGGAGTTAGCTCAGAGGTGAAAACTTGCTATTCTTGGTTAATACACCTGTCCAGTGTTTTACATAATTCTCTGAGCACAGTAGCAATTAGATTAATTCCTCTTGGGGAAGGCTAGGTAGCTTAAAGAGCTAACTTTAGAGAGTAATCTCATCAAAAATAACAAACCACACACTGAGAATGACTTTTAACAAGTGATGACATCATCCCGATTTTCACGGGCTGCTACAGAAATAGACCAGTGAGTAGAAAAATTAACATAACTCAAGATGTAAGAATCCAATGATCATGAAAATTTGTATGCTTATACTATACAGTGAGGTGAATCCAACAAGCTTAAAATCACTGAATTTGGATGAGTAAACACTGAGAAATGACTCTGACAAGATGACTGAAAAAGTCGGGTACCTGACAGAGAAGTGAAGATGAACATACCCTGTTGACTTCAAATGAACATAACTGAAGATTCCAAGATCCAAATGACATGAAAATGTGTGAGCATATAGTAGCCTTATAGAGCTAACTTTACCAAGTTAAATCACTAAAAATGATGAACCAAGTGCAGAGAAACAATCTCTGCAAGGTGACTGAGAAAAACTGAAGTAATGGCAGTGAGTAGTACACATCACAAGAACATGGAAAGATGAACTCAAATAATCATGAAAATGAAAGTATATTGCTTGTACAATACAATGACTTACTGATACATATGTGTGCCTTGTAATCACACCTTGATATGGCATAAAGCTCAGCTCTTGGAGGTCTTCACATAGGTCTCTCTAACCACGACTAAAACTGCCATCTATTTATAGTTGAGTTTGGGAGGCTAACTTCCCTCAATCACTCTCCAATCAATCAATGATTGATTTGATTCTCTACCTACCACAAATCACGAATTCGTGGCTCCTCTTTCCATTCTTGATCATGTGGGCTCAACCACTTAAGATTCTCTTACTTTTACATTAAGTAAACTCTTCAAAAGTTACAAGAGGTAGTTCACAAGTGAACTTTACATAGTCTTCATTTTGAAGCTTCTTTAATGACTTTGTGAGACTCAAGCCAATACTTAGGCTTGTCATAGACTTGCTCCAACACCCCCCCCTCTGATAGACCCTTGTTGTAATGGTTGTTCTAGGTTGCTTTGAGAGGGAGTGTCCATTCGGATGAACCATAGCCGTCTCTCTTCCAAATGTGGCAAGATTGGTTGTCCGGTTCTTCATTTGTCATTGCGAGTCTTTGCAAGTTGTAATCCCTTGGTAGGTGCTTCTGCCTTGGATTCCAGCATGACTGTGTCGTTGTGACTCTCCATTGATGACCTTAGATCGTCCAAAGATGATGTTCATAGTAGTCATGCCAAGTACGCATAACCCATAATGGATGATGGGTAAGTGTGTTTGTGCATCTGTTGAGGAAAATATGTGCTTTGTGCACGACCTTGTAATGTAGCCCTATACATGCTTACTTGGAAAATGCATTGGAAGAAGTATGGTGCAAAAATTGAGGTCTTGAGCTAAGTGCTCAAGGGTATGCCGACAAAGAGGTTTCCTAATCTAACATGGTTATGGTGTTTCCAGAGTAAGGATACTTACCATGGTGAAGGTTCAATCGATGTTTATCTCTTCATGTTGTGCTCCCGGCATTTGTGATGGACATTGTTGATGAATGTCCGTGTTGAGGATCCACTGATGAAATTCTTTGAGTGCCTGGCCCTGTCTGTTCTCTTCAAAGCAACATTTGCAAAATACTGAGAATTGAATTTCTTTATATTGCTTGACAAATGACATTGGGTAACTACACCAAGCTTGGTTTCACATATTCTCTTTAGCTCACCATAAGTAGGAGTCTTCTCATCCAGTATACATACAAAGGTTTGTAGGGTACCACAACTACCCCTTGCCAATATCTCCCTAGATGCTCTCGTACATGCAGTAGTTAAGCATCTCTCAAGTCGCGGGCCGTCGAGATCTTTCCTCCTACCAAGGTAAGGGGAAACAAAGTTGTGGATGCCATGTTCCTGTCAAGTTCCTTACGTCAACCAGATAAAGCAGCAATAATATCATCTGCTAATCGAGACACACTTCTATCAAAGCTGATAAATGTCCAGTAATCAATGGTTCCACCTTCAACTAAGCATGACTCATTCATGTTTCATGAGCCAATCCTTGGAACAAGCTCTCTTTCTCTTTCCTCCTCTCTCTTCTTCTTCTCCCTTTTTTTTTTGCGAAAGAATGTCACAAAACAAGAAGACAAAGGTTAGTATCAATAAAAATACTTGACATATGTCAATGTGCTCTTGTGCCTGGGATTCTCAAGTGTGTCTATGCACGGCCATGTAATGTGGCCCTATATTAATGCATACTTTGGAAATGCATGACCTGAATGGTGCAAAAGACAAGGTTGTGCAAGGAGCACATGGTTGTCGCTCATCGAGGCTTTCGATGTTATTGCCGACCTTGGTGGAGGTATCCAGTGAGTCTCGAACTGATGTAATCCTCCTTATTGGAGTCCATTTTAGAACAGCATTTGGCACTGTAGAGATCACTTCAGGCGTCTTCCGCTTTGGGTGCTTTCTGAACTGTGGTATCTAGTGTGATTGGCGCGTTGGTTCGGTGGAGGCTACTTGTACTTTTGGCTTCCAAACGCATACCCTTTTGACACGTCTTCCTATTATGGTTGAAGAGGTGAGTTGATCTTCTTTCAATCTCTCTATGCAGTTCTTACCCTTTTCTCTTTGTGGCTTCTTTATTGAGACCTTTTGCATGTGGGAGAACATAGGTTGTTGTGGATGTAAGAGCTTCTTAGGTACCCACATCTCTAATCGCCCTTGTTGAGTTGCAGCTAATTTCTTAGGCACCCAAACTTGTCGGATACCTTGTGGTTGAGCTTTTCCAAGCTTCTTCCTTCGTTTTCTCGCCTGGTTGGCTTGCCTGGATGGGATTTGTGGGGGCAAGGCTGGTGGTTGATCTCCTTTGCATTCCCAGATCTGCTTCATGCTCGGAACTGTTTTTGTGTTGAAGGGTGTCTTTCTATTTGCTATAGCAGTTGTCTTGAATTGTTGTGCTTGCTTCTGAGGTTGAACTACTATGGATGCTTTACTCTTCAAAAAAGAAGGAGGGTTTGCTTGCCTTTGCGACTCTCCTTCCATGATTGAGTCCTTCTGGATCATAGAGCTTTTGACACATACAACATCTTCTTCCATATGATTAGTCTTAGAAGAACTAAGAGAGTGTGTGGTGCCATGATCTAGGAGCATGCATTTCTCTAATTCTAATGTAATGCATTGTTCATGTACCCAAACTTGAAGAATTTGACTTCTTAGGTTTAAGTTAACTGCATGGTCATAGATCCAATCTTGACCCAAGACAAGTGGTTCTGTAAGGTTCTCATCTTGACACACTAGCGCTTTGACTTTCATTGGAACAACTTGAAGGTAGATGGGAAGTTCCACATCGCCCAAACAAGGGGTTTCCACACCTCCCAATCCTATGAGATAAGCTTCTATGGGATTGGTGTTCAACTGCAAGTCTTGGCAGTAGGAAAGTCTAACTGCACTACTTGCTGCACGTGAGTCAATCAATGCTTTCACAGTCCTGGCACCCTTCCCTTGTCCTATCTCTATGGTCACAAAGGGTATTCGGTCAATGACTTGAGAAGTCGCTATGCCTGATTTTTGGCACATATCCATGTGATATTTTGGGGCTTTTGAGTTGATATCTAGGCCTAGTCGCCTTAACTTATTTCGCCTAATATGCTCTCTGGCCTCTGCCTGTGCTTCTTCTCCCACTCTTAACTCTTGTTCTTTTCGCTTCTTAGTAGTGTTGAGTCTCATTAGCATATCCTCAGTAAGAGGTTCTTGATATATCTTGACTCTACGTCCACTAATATAGTTTGGCAAGATATCTCCTTCTAGAGTGGCCAATTGAACTGCACCACTAGTAGAAATTCTATTAATGATCATGGGTCCGTATCCTCTTTTTTCCAACTTACGGGCATGTTGTTTTAGTGTATAAACCAACACTAGATCTCCCTCTTTCAATCCCTTATCCTTGATGTGTGCATCAAAGTATGCATTTTGCCTTTTCTTTGCAGCATAGATGCCTGTTGCTGCGCATAGCCTTGTCTCACCTAAGCGTTCTAGATCAAAGATCCTAGAGGACAATTCATGTCCATTCCACTCATACTCTTGTGCTACTTTTAAGGCAGGGATTAAGAAATCTAATGGTAGCACAGCATTTTGTCCAAAGACCATCTGAAATGGGGTGGCGTTGAGTACCGTTTTGTAGGCAACTCGATAAGCCCAAACAGAATGATGAAGTTGTTTGTCCCAATCAGAGCGTTTATTATTTACCAGTTTTGTCAATACGTTACAGAGGATCTTATTGGTGCTCTCGGCTTGTCCGTTAGCTTGTGGGTGATAAGGGGCAGACTTTTTATGTATCACCAAGAATTCTTGGAGAAGATTTTCAATGACCTCATTCAAGAAGTGTGTGCCTCTATCGCTCACTAACTCTATTGGTAGCCCATATCTCATGAACACATTCTCGAATAAGAACTTAACCGTAGTTTGAGCATCATTCTTTGTTGTGGCTTTCACTTCTACCCACTTTGTAAGGTAATCTGTGGCTACAATAATATACTCTGCATGGGAGTTTCTAGCTGGGGGGTTAATAGGACCTATGAAGTCTATGCCCCACTTGGAAAATGCACGCCCTCCCATCATTGGCCTCGAGGGCATCTCGTCTTTTCTAACTAGATATTGTGCACATTGGCATGTGTCACATTTCTTCACATAGGTATGAGCATCCATATGAAGAGTGGGCCACCAAAGTCCTGAAAATAGAATGGTCTTGATTACTCGATCAGGACCGAAGTGTCCACCTGCAACACCGATGTGTGCAGTTTCTAAGACTTTCAAATAGTCTGATTCGTGAATGCACAATCTTAGATAACCATCTTTGCCTCTTCGGTATAGGTTGTCTCCTACTAAGGCATAGCCTTGAGCCTCTTGCTCCATGCTTCGTCTTCTTGCTAGACTAGCCTCTTTGGGTAATCTTCCCGATCTCATAAACTCTACCAATGGAGCACTCCAATCAGGAATTAATGACACTTGATAAAGGGTGGCATGCTCTATTGGTGGTCTCTCTCTACACATTGGAAAATTCTTAATCCACTTATGTATTTCTTTGTCCATGCTAGGCCAATACACTCCTAAATGTTTTAGATTCTGCAATGTTCATTGTTTAGAATAGTGATTTCCTAGCAATCCTTCATGGGCTTGTTGCAACCAGCTACTATGTTCATCATCCTCGACACAACAAGCTAATACACCTTCAGTATCTTGTTTGTACATGCTTCCTGCCAGTATGTGATACTTTTGTGATTTTACAATTTCTTCTTGTGATGTTTTCACATTCTTATTCACAGGTCTGAAAGTTAGGACTGATACCAACTTATTTGCCCATTTAGGAACAACTTCTAAATTGAACAGATAAGCATCAAGTAATTCATCAGACACTCCTTGCGGTGACTCTCCTGAAGTGATGCGAGAAAGGTGATCTGTCCGAAGGTGAGTTCTACCTTTCCTGACAACAACTTCAAATTCATATTCCATTAGTAAGAGGAACCATCTTACTAAGCGTCCAGTATTGCAAGGTTTATTGACCAAATATAACAAAGCTTGATGATCAGTGAAAAACTTGAACTTGTTGGCCAATAAATAGTGTCGAAACTTCTTCACAGCATATACCATGCCTAAGCCCTCTCGCTCAGTTGTGGTATAGTTTCGTTCAGTTGCGGTGAGCTGTCTACAAGCATATGCTATGGGCAAATCTAAGTTTCCTTCACTTGTGGGTTGTGCTAGCACACATCCTATGCCGTGATTGGATGCATCCACATGGACATGGAATGGTTTATTCCAATTAGGAGTGGTTAGTATTGGTGTTGTGCACAACCGTTTCTTCAGTTCATTGAATGAATTCTCGCATTTGTCGTTCCACTCAAAATTAGACAACAAGGCACAAAGGGGTCTAGCTATGATCACGTACATGTGGATAAACCTACGGTAATATCCACAATGGCCCATAAAGGCTTGTACCTCCTTAACATTCCTTGGCCTTGGCAGCTCCGCTATGGCTCGTCCCTTATCTTCATCTGTTGAGATTCCATTCTTAGAAACAATATGACCTAAGATTTTACCTTGACGCACCATGAACACACACTTTTCTGGGTTCAGACACACTCGATATTCTCTACACTTGTTAAAGATTTTATCTGAGTTCAGGGATGTGAAATCTTCTTTCTTGGGAATGAGCACATAAATCATCCACATATACTTCTGAGCTCTTTCGCAAGAACTCTTTGAAGACATGACACATGAGCCGTTGGAATGTTGCAGGTGCATTTGTGAGCCCGAATGGCATCACACGAAATGCAAAGATTCCCCACTCTGTGGCAAAAGCTGTTTTGTGTTGATCTTCTGGGGCAATGGCTACTTGATTGTAACCTGAAAATCCATCAAGGAAGCTATAAACTTCCTTGCTTGCAACACGCTCCAATAGGTGTTCCGTGATTGGAAGTGGATAACTATCTCTGATCGTAATGACATTAACTTTTTTAAGATTAATACACACTTGCAACTTCCCGTTCTTCTTGGGCACCACTACAATGGGGGACACCCATTCAGTATGCTCAATCTCATAGATGAATCCAGTTTCAATCAGCCTATCAATTTCTTCTTTTATTTTGGCTGCATATGTATCATTATATGTGTAGGGCTTCTATTTGGTGGGCTTGGCATCAACAGTCATGGGGATAGTATGAGAGCAAATTCTTGGATCTACCCCTTTCAAGTCTCTATAGTGCCACACAAACACATCCCTATATTCCCTTAATAGAGCTACGAGCTCCATTTCTTCTCTTGCACTTAGGTCATCTCCTATATATGTACATCTCTCTCTTCGTTCTCTTCGATGGTCACTACAATCTTCTTGGTCTTTTCTTTATTATCATATGATTCTCCTATGATGGCCTCTCTCTTAGGCATTCAGACCAGAATTTTGTGGTCGTCAACTTCATATTTCTTGAAGTTTTCTGGTACTTCAAACAATGATTCCTCCTCTTCTTGTTTCACTGCTTTTCTTTTCTTTTTCTTTTGACTGCTCTCACTTCCATCCTTTGAATTTACCGTTTTAATACTTGTGAGAGACTCTTCTTCTTTTTGGTTAATCACTCCTACATCTTCTAAATAGTGCTTTTTTGAGTTAAAGCAACTATCCATTACAATGGACTCTAGATCCTCATCGTTCTCCTCTTCTCTTATGGCATCACTAGGGTCACATTCTTCTAGCAAGGGATGACACATGAACACTGAAATATCATAACCCTCCTCATAGCAATGAGGTGTCCATTGTTCTTCATCGACTGCAATATCCATTGTAGCTAAGATTTCTGCCCAACCATGAGGCTCAAATTCCTCATCTGGAAAGATCATCGGTGTATAGGCTAGGTCTTTAATTGGTCTATCTCCTGGCGAAGTTCCTTCTTCTCTTGCCTTTAAACGTTTTTCCTCTTCCTCTGCGACCTTGCACATCCACAAATGAGTATCTTCCTGCAACCATGATGGATCAGGTGAACTTTCAGACTGCACAGAGATAGAATCTTCTTTCACTTTGTGGATAGAATTCCACTGTAGGGGTGGTACATCTCTGAAGGTGTAATCCTTCAAATTGACCTTGGTGGTGACCCCTAAGTGTTGCAAGTACAAGGAGTTGGTTCCCCAGTCTTGTACTATTTGCAATTGTCGTAGGAAGGGTCGTCCTAGGATCATCTCATAAACATTATTTTTCTCAAAGTCACATATAGCAAATGTGTGCTCAAACTCTACACCACAAGTGGTTAGAGTTATTCCTTCAAGCAATCCTAGAGGTCTTTCAAAATGGATGTCAGCCATTTGAAGCTTCATTCTAGTTGGTCTTAATGTGGGTTTGCCCCATTGCGTCCACAAAGAGGTGGTCGCAATAGCAACACCCGCACCTGAATCTATGAGTGCTTTGGTTGTGTAACCTTGGTAGGTGATTGGAAGATAAGTATTACCTTCTTCACCCTCACACATGTCTCCTATTTTATTGAGAGGTATCTCTGGAACTTTTTGCTTAGAGCGTGTTTTTGGCATATTGGAATCAAGTTCTGGGACCTAATCCTTCACATAATTCCATAGCTCGGGTTTTGCTTTGAGAAGCTCTTCTACAGTGAGATGACATTGAACCTTAGTGTTCTTCACGACATCAGTGTTCCTTGGGACCAGTGAGTCTTCATGTCTGACCAGTATTGTGGGAGCTCTGATCTGAAGAGATTCAGATACCCATGGGCGTGGAAATTGAGGCACTTCTTCTAAGGTATTAGATTCAAAATCTAATCTTTCTTCTTCTTGTTGTTCTGCTTCATCTCCGTAAATAGATGGAATGTCTTGGGGAAATTGATCATGAAGGTCATCAATCTCACGAACTGTTCTCCTTGGCCCATTTCTCCTCTTGTATTTCCCGCAAGAACTCTTGAGAGTGCTCCTGAATTGAAGGAGGTATTCAAGCATCCGTGGAATTAGGAACATAAGCTCCCATTGGTGGTGAGCTTCTTCTCTCAATAACTGGTTGAGCCTGTGGAGGTAAAGAAACTTGTGGTTTGTTTACCAATTGCTCTAATCTTTCTAGTAAACCTTGGAAATGCAAATCCGGTTTGACAGAGTTTGTCTGATTGAACTTTTGACTAGTCTCTAGTATAGCTTGAGCTTGTTCTACCATTTTCATGCACATTTTCATCCGTTCAATCTCTAAGTCCGCTCTAGGGTAACTCTTGTCTAGGTTTGCAGCTATAGGCCCTTCTTGAAGTCGAGCCTGGTAGGCCTTGAACATCATGTCCAAGCCTTCTGGGGTTGGATCTGCAAGAACAGACCCTGGTTGTGGCCTATTTACAATGGGTGGTGGGGTGGGATGAGATGGAGTGGATGGAGTTTCAGCATGCGAGGGGTTTTGAGATGCAATGTATTTTATTTTTGTTTTTGCGTCTTTCAAGCTTTCTTCTAGTTCCGATAACTTTTTATTCCACTTACGATTGGCCTTTTCTCTGGTATCCTTCCATGTTCTTGTTTTCCTCTTACTAGGCTCTCCTGATTCACTCGACTCCGATTGTTTTGCTGATTTATCTTGTTTTAATGCTTGTGCCTAAGTAACTGTCTGTACAGGTGCCACATTACTGCTACTTGAACTTGAATCTGCCACTAAGCCTACCACATTAATGGGTGTAATCTTGGGTGCACTGGAGGGGTTTCTTGGACAATCTCTGGGGAGATGGTCTTTGCCACATTCAGGATAAAAAGCTTGTATTGTGATAGCCTGACCTTGACTCGGAGTTGATGGCTGGGGACAATCACGAATGAAATGGTCACCTTGACATCTGAAACAAGATCCTCTAGGGGCTTGTGGTCTCATTTATCTCAATTGGGGCCTCGAGTTAGGATTTGTGTACATGACATTGGAGTATTCTGGCTCCCAATTTTACTCCATAGGTGGTGCCTCATATTGATACGAGTAAATCTCACTATGTTCAGGTGACTCTGTGTAATAACCATGTGGACTTCCTTCATGGGAGTAGTCTGAACTATGAGCATGAGAGTCATTCTCTGAGATCAGTGGGGTCAGTAGCACCAATGCTCTATTTGGATTTTCCTCTCCCACAGCATACTTGACTGGAATCACGTTGGCAGGAGCTGGTGGTTGGTTTCCCAATACTGGAGGTGGCCTATATTGTGCCTGATATTGTTGTTGTGGTCAATAATATGGCTGTTGGTATTGGTTCTGACACCTACCTTGTTGGTAAGGTTGCTGATAAGTTTGTCTAACAGCTTGCCTATTGTAGGGACAATCTTGAGCCGTGTGGTTCATGTAGTTTCTCTCAATAGTGCAATATGGAGCATTCCTTTCTCTAATGTTTTGGTTTTGCATTGGGCATACATTAGCCATGTGGTCCCCTTCGCAGGCGTAACATCGGTTCAATGAGGTGACTCTTTGTGTTTGTCTATTTTGGACACCCAGTTTCTTGGCAACTTGTTCAGTTATCTCATCTATTTCCGTGGAGATTTTTGAAGTATGACTAGTAGAACTATCAGAATCCTTATAGAGTTTGGACAATCCTAACTCCTCACCCAAGTTATCTTCTATGTCAATGCATGTCCGCACACACTCTTCTATGGATCTGGGCTCTTTTAAGTACACATATGATCTCAACTTTGTGCTCAGTAAGCCATCTAAGAACAAAGCCACTTGTTTGGCTCGTGTGGGTAACTCTGGAGCAGGGCATCTTTCTAGGTATTGTCTAAACCTTCTACCTGCTAGTCGCACTGTTTCTTGGGGTGTCTGCTTGAAACTGTGGATCAAAGATGATGTGTTATGCCTGATACCACTCTTGGAAAATTCTACAATGAATTCGTCTAGCAGCTGACCTATATCGTGATAGTTGCGACTACTCAGTGGTTGAAACCAAGCTAAGGCAGTGCCCTTAAGAGTCAAACCAAATGCCTCTTACTGGGTGAACAAATCCTCAACCTGTTCAGCTCTTAACACTTTTTTGAACTCGGCCACATGATCATAAGGATCTCCTGTCCCGTCAAAATAATTTTTCATTGCCTTGATCACTTGAGTGGGTCTAAGGGTTCTTGTGTGCTCTCGGGGTCTAAGCAATGGAAAACCCTGTTCATCTCTTTGTTGCCTATGTGTTTGATGTCTCTTTCTTTTTGGTCTTTCATTTTCAACTCCTGATCTATTCTTGCACACCGGGTGTGCAAAACTTACCTCAGTCCTCTCTCTATTTCTTTCTCTCTGGGCTTCATGAGCTTGGGATGATCCTACTCCTTGGAGGCCATGGGAAACATTGGATCTTGGTGGAGGGAAAATCAATTCACTCTTCCAAGTATATGCATGTCTATCATGTTCTGTTACCAAGAATATCTTCTCTGATGTGTTATCCAGGTAGACAACTTTGCCTGGTATCTCAGGATCTTTGAAATTATAGATGATGACTATGCCCAATTGGCTAGGTTGATCTGGCTTGAATCTCCAAAAGGCTTCCTCTATTTTTCTATTCAAGAATAGTTCTATGCTTTTGTTGTCTTGAGGGATCCAATCTGGTGTGATCACTCTGGTCAGAACTGACTTACCTCTAGGAGTCTGGGGTCCTTGTCCTACATTTCCTTGTTCTAGGTCTCCTATTTCATTCTCATGAATGACATTTCCAAACTCATCGGTCCTATCTAGTAGTTTGGTGACCATATACATGGTTCCTTCCTTATCAATGTATGAACCCTCTTCGAACTTGACCACCGGGTGTTCAAGTCCAAAGGGTTGATCTGGATTTTTGAGTTGGACCATTGATCGCCTCAGGCCATCCTCATAGATGCGAGCACCTAATCGGTTGGTCTGAATATATTCCAATTGTGTCTTATAGGGACCTTCTGGTGTTTGTAGATGGGCAGTTCCTGAGCCACCTGCTGGTTTCCCCATGCTAAAAGACATTTCAGAGTCACTTGTGTCAGAGCTTAATACGTAAGGACAACCACTTAGTTGT
Source organism: Ceratopteris richardii (assembly GCA_020310875.1). Lineage (NCBI taxonomy): Eukaryota > Viridiplantae > Streptophyta > Polypodiopsida > Polypodiales > Pteridaceae > Ceratopteris > Ceratopteris richardii. The sequence goes on from CM035410.1 coordinate 164,576,983, forward strand.
TGTGCCCAAGACTTAGCTGTATGGTTGACACTAGATTGAGAAGATCTAATGCTTTGTCTATCCTTGCCTAGGTGTCTACCATATCTCAGGTTCATAAGCTTTGGCTAAGAGTCCAAAATTTCCCCTTGGTATGGTTCAAAAATCCTTTGGAGCCCCCTTGGTTTCCTAGTCCCACTTGAAGCCCAACTTCAAATTATCCTATCTAAAAGTCAACACGTTATTCTTAAAAAACAGTTGAGGACGTGTAGGATTCGAAACGGGCTTTCCAACGCGCTATAGAGCTCAAAAAATGGACTTTGGATGAAAAAGTTATGTCAAATCAGGCTCCTGGGGGTCAAAACACGCAAACAGGACCTTTTGTAAAAAATCGTGATTTTGTGAAATCAAGAGAATCGCGATTTTGTGAACTTCAAGATGTGAAGAGATGGATAGGTATGTGCTTGAAGATGAAGAGGTGTTGCAAAATCCTTGATCTACACCAGCCAAATGAACTCCAAGAGTATATGGTGGGCCCTTTTAGCTTGCCAACGGATGTATTAGAAACCCTATGTACCTTGGAAGATCACTCTCAAAAAGATAGATCAACACAGATAAGTTGGAGTTAGCTCAGAGGTGAAAACTTGCTATTCTTGGTTCATACACCTGTCCAATGTTTTACATAATTCTCTGAGCACAGCAGCAATTAGCTTAATTCCTCTTGGGTAAGTCTAGGTAGCTTAAAGAGCTAACTTTCAATAGTAATCTCATCAAAAATAATAAACCACACACTGAGAATGAGTTTTAACAAGTGATGACATCATCCCGATTTTTAGGGGCTGCTAGAGTTTGAGACCAGTGAGCAGAAAAATGAACAAAACTCAAAATTTAGGAATCTAATGATTATGAAACATTGTATGGTTATACTAGACAGTAAGCGGAATCCAAAAAGCTTTAAATCATTGAATTTGGATAAGTAGCCACTGAGAATTATCTCTGACAAGGGGAGTAAAAAAATCGGGTACCTGATAGAGAAGTGAAAATGACAGAGAGGGTTGACTTCAATTGAACATAACTGAAGATTGCAACATCCAAATGACATGAAACTTTGTGAGCATATAGTAGACTTATAGAGCTAACTTTACCAAGTTCAATCACTGAAAATGATGCACCAAGCTCAGAGAAACCATCTCTACAATCTCACTGAGAAAACTGAGAGTAATGGCAGTGAGTAGTACACTTCACAAGAACATGGAAATATGAACCCAAATGATAATGAAAATGAAAGTATATTGCTTGTACAAAACAATGGACTTACTGATACATATGTGTGCCTTGTAATCACACCTTGATATGGCATAAAGCTCAGCTCTTGGAGGTCTTCACATAGGTCTCTCTAACCATGACTAAAACTGCCATCTATTTATAGTTGAGTTTGGGAGGCTAACTTCCCTCAATCACTCTCCAATCAATCAATGATTGATTTGATTCTCTACCTACCACAAATCACGAATTTGTGGCTCCTCTTTCCCTTTTTGATCAAGTGGACTCAACCACTTAAGATTCTTTCACTTTTACATTAAGTAAACTCTTCAAAAGTTACAAGAGGTAGTTCACAAGTGAACTTTACATAGTCTTCATTTTAAAGCTTCTTCTATGACTTTGTGGGACTCAAGCCAATACTTAGGCTTGTCATAGACTTGCTCCAACAGCTCCCCCTCAAGCAAAGTATGCTTGAGGTCTTCAATCTTCCAAGATTACCTGCAAACCAATCATAGCCTTGAATTTGCAAAGCTTTGTACCATCCAATGCTTTGGTTAGAATATCTGCACATTGTTGATGCGTGGACACAAATCTCTTTGCTTAGAACCTTCTCTTGTACATAGTGAAAATGAACTTCAATATGTTTAGTCCTTGCATGAAAAATAGGACTAGCAGCTAAGTGAATAGAACTCATATTGTCACAAAAAATAGTTGGAGTTCCAAACTCCAATCCAAGCTCTTTGAATAATGTCTTCATCCACATAGCTTCCTGAGTAGCTATGGCAATACCTCTATATTCAGCTTCAGTAGAAGAGAGAGCAATCGTGGGTTGCTTCTTGGATGACCATGAAATAAGCTTTGAACCTGCAAAGGTAAGATAACCTGAAGTGCTCCTTCTATCTTCCTTGGAGCCAGCCCAATCTGCATCAGAAAATAGCTTCAAACCTAAATCAGATACATAAGGATAATAAAGTCCTTCATTTATGGTTCCTTTGAGATACTTGAGAATCCTTTTGGCAGCATCCATATGTGGTTTCCTTGGTGTGTGCATAAATTGACTTAGCACACTCACACTGTAACATATATCTACTCTTGTCAATGTGGCATAGTTGAGACTACCCACTAGACTTTGATATGATGTGATGTCCTCTATGAGTTCACCTTCATGTGAGCTCAATTTGTGATTGACCTCCATTGGAGTACCTGCAATCTTACAATCTTGCATCTTGAATTTTGCCAACATGTCCTTTATGTACTTTTTTTGAGTAAGAAACAAACCATGATCTTTGTAGACAACTTCCAAACCTAGGAAGTAGGTAAGTGAACCCAAATCACTTATCTTGAACTCTTCTCTCATCTGATCTTTGATCCTCTTCATACCATCTGCATCATTTCCTGTCAATATAATATCATCTACATATACACATAGGTAGATGACCTCAGAGTTACTCTTTTTGATAAAGAGTGAAGGATCTACCTTGCTTGGTTGAAAGCCTTTGTCCTCTTCTATTATCCAACCATTCAAGAATGCATTCTTTACATCTACTTGAAGTATCTTCCAATTCTTGGAAGAGGCAATACTAAGCAAAACCCTAATAGTAGGCATCTTTGCCACAGGAGAGAAGGTCTCCTCATAATCAATTCCCTGAATTTGTGCAAAGCCTTTTGCTACAAGCCTTGCCTTATACCTGTTAATGGAACCATCAGAATTCTTCTTGAGTTTATAGACCCATCCCTTTATGGATGAATTCTTGGGCACCAAATCCCAAGTGTTGTTTTCCTCAAGTGCTTCAATCTCTTCCTTCATTGCATGCTTCCATTCTGATTTTGCTTTTGCCTCTTGAAAGGATGATGGCTCCTCTAGGTTTATGTCCTGTGCTATGTAGATAGAATGTTTAGTTACTCATGAGGTGTCAAACCCATACCTTTCTGGTTTTAAAACATTCTATCTACATAGCACAGGACATAAACCTAGAGGAGCCATCATCCTTTGAAGAGGCCAAAGCAAAATCAGAATGGAAGCATGCAATGAAGGAAGAGATTGAAGCACTTGAGGAAAACAACACTTGGGATTTGGTGCCCAAGACTTCATCCATGAAGGTAATAGGCTCAAGATGGGTCTATAAACTCAAGAAGAATTCTGATGGTTCCATTAACAGGTATAAGGCAAGGCTTGTAGCAAAAGGCTTTGCACAAACTCAGGGAATTGATTATGAGGAGACCTTCTCTCCTGTGGCAAAGATGCCTACTATTAGGGTTTTGCTTAGTATTGCCTCTTCCAAGAATTGGAAGATACTTCAACTAGATATAAAGAATGAATTCTTGAATGGTTGGATAACATAAGAGGACAAAGGCTTTCAATCAAGCAAGGCAGATCCTTCACTCTTTATCAAAAAGAGTAACTCTAAGGTCATCTACCTATGTGTATATGTAGATGATATTATATTGACAGGAAATGATGCAGATGGTATGAAGAGGATCAAAGATCAGATGAGAGAAGAGTTCAAGATAAGTGATTTGGGTTCACTTACCTACTTCCTAGGTTTGGAAGTTGTCTACAAAGATCATGCTTTGTTTCTTACTCAAAAAAAGTACATAAAGGACATGTTGGCAAAATTCAAGATGCAAGATTGTAAGATTGCAGGTACTCCAATGGAGGTCAATCACAAATTGAGCTCACATGAAAGTGAACTCATAGAGGACATCACATCATATCAAAGTCTAGTGGGTAGTCTCAACTATGCCACATTGACAAGAGTAGATATATGTTACAGTGTGAGTGTGCTAAGTCAATTTATGCACACACCGAGGAAACCACATATGGATGCTGCCAAAAGGATTCTCAAGTATCTCAAAGGAACCATAAATGAAGGACTTTATTATCATTATGTATCTGATTTAGGTTTGAAGCTATTTTCTGATGCAGATTGGGCTGGCTCCAAGGAAGATAGAAGGAGCACTTCAGGTTATCTTACCTTTGCAGGTTCAAAGCTTATTTCATGGTCATCCAAGAAGCAACCCACAATTGCTCTCTCTTCTATTGAAGCTGAATATAGAGGTCTTGCCATAGCTACTCAAGAAGCTATGTGGATGAAGACATTATTCAAAGATCTTGGATTGGAGTTTGGAACTCCAACTATTTTTTGTGACAATATGAGTTCTATTCACTTAGCTGCTAATCCTATTTTTCATGCAAGGACTAAACATATTGAAGTTCATTTTCACTATGTACAAGAGAAGGTTCTAAGCAAAGAGATTCAAATATCATATGTGTCCACTCATCAACAATGTGCAAATATTCTAACCAAAGCATTGGATGGTACAGAGCTTTGCAAATTCAAGGCTATGATTGGTTTGCAGGTAATCTTGGAAGATTGAAGACCTCAAGCATACTTGGCTTGAGGGGGAGCTGTTGGAGCAAGTCTATGACAAGCCTAAGTATTGGCTTGAGTCCCACAAAGTCATAGAAGAAGCTTTAAAATGAAGACTATGTAAAGTTCGCTTGTGAACTACCTCTTGAAACTTTTGAAGAGTTTACTTAATGTAAAAGTGAAAGAATCTTAAGTGGTTGAGTCCACTTCATCAAAAAGGGAAAGAGGAGCCACGAATTTGTGATTTGTGGTAGGTAGAGAATCAAATCAATCATTGATTGATTGGAGAGTGATTGAGGGAAGTTAGCCTCCCAAACTCAACTATAAATAGATGGCAGTTTTAGTCATGGTTAGAGAGACCTATGTGAAGACCTCCAAGAGCTGAGCTTTATGCCATATCAAGGTGTGATTACAAGGCACACATATGTATCAGTAAGTCCATTGTTTGTACAAGCAATATACATTCATTTTCATTATCATTTGGGTTCATATTTCCATGTACTTGTGAAGTGTACTACTCACTACCATTACTCTTAGTTTTCTCAGTCAGATTGCAGAGATGGTTTCTCTGAGCCTCGTGCATCATTTTCAGTGATTTAACTTGGTACAGTTAGCTCTATAAGTATGCTTAAAAATGTTCATGTCATTTGGATGTTGCAATCTTCAGTTATGCTCAATTGAAGTCAACCCTCTCAGTCATTTTCACTTCTCTGTCAGGTACCCGATTTTTTTACTCACCTTGTCAGAGATATTTCTCAGCGGTTACTTATCCAAATTCAGTGATTTAAAGCTTGTTGGATTTCTCTTACTGTCTAGTATACCCATACAAATTTTCATAATCATTTGATTCCTAAATTTGGAGTTATGATTATTTTTCTGCTCACTGGTCTCAAACTGTAGCAGCCCGTGAAAATCGGGATGATATCATCACTTGTTAAAACTCATTCTCAGTGTGTGGTTTATTATTTTTGATGAGATTACTCTTGAAAGTTAGCTCTTTAAGCTACCTAGACTTCCCCAAGAGGAATTAAGCTAATTGCTGCTGTGCTCAGAGAATTATGTAAAACACTCGACAGGTGTATGAACCAAGAATAGCAAGTTTTCACCTCTGAGCTAACTCCAACTTATCTGTTTTGATCTATCTTTTTGAGAGTGATCTTCCAAGGTACATAGGGTGTCTAATACATCCATTGGCAAGCTAAAAGGGCCCACCATATACTCCTGGAGTTCATTTGGCTGGTGTAGATCAAGGATTTTGCAACACCTCTTCATCTTCAAGCACATACCTATCCATCTCTTCACAGTGGTATCAGAGCAAGGTTGGACAACATGGCAGATGGATTTCCTTCATCAATTGACAAATTGGATAGAGGTAATTACTCAGCTTGGTCATTAAGGATGGAATCTTATCTCCAAGGTAGAAGTTTATATGGTTATGTGGCTGGAGATGAAGTTATGCCAAGTTTCAAGAACAAAAGTCAACCAACACAAGAAGAGCAAGAAAGATTGAGCACATGGTCCTCCAAGGATGCACTTGCAAGGTCTTATCTCCTCAACTCTATCTCATATTTTTTGTTGCCTCACATTAGAAGTTGTAAGACATCTCAGGAAGTGTGGGATGCACTTGAAGCTTTCTTTTCTTCAAGTACCAAAGCTAGGAAGCATCAACTATGGCTAGATTTCACAACTCTCAAGAAGGCTCCCAAACAAAATGTGACTGATTTTGTCACAAAGCTCAAGGACATAGCGGATCAGTTGGGAAGCATTGGAGAGGTAATAGATGAAGAACAAATTGTAAGGCAGGTCATCAATGGCTTGAAGGCAGATGAAAAGTGAGAAGCATTCACCACAGCTATGGATTTGTACATGGACATGCATGTACCAAATTTCAATACACTCATTGGACAACTACTTACTCAAGAGGCAAAGCTTATAAAGAATGGAGAAAACTCTAAAGGTAATCACTCTTCAGCTTTATACACTGATAAAAGCAAGTCCAAAGATAACAAAAGAAAGGCAAAGAAAGTGGATGATGAAGCAGGTACATATCAAGCTAACTATGCAGGTAGAGGAAGACATGGCAGAGGTAGAGGAAGAGGAGGTAGACAAGGCAGGATACAATAGAGGAAGTTATGGCTACTCAAGAGGAAGGTTCAACAATTATCATGGCAACTACAACAACTACAATCATTCAAACTATCAAGGAGGCTACAAAGGAAGGAGAGACTACAATAACTATATAGAAGACTCAAACAAAGAGGATTCATTATTGATCATGAACATGGCTATGCCACAAGGTAAATCTGATGAGCATGTTTTCTACATAGATTCAGGTTGTTCAAATCATGTGGCAGGAAATGTGGCACTCCTATCAGATTTAGAAGATCCAAGGAATAAGCATGAGGTACAAACAGGAGATGACACAAGACATCCTGTGGAGAAAATAGGCAATGTCAAAGCACCTGATGGAAACATCAACCTACTCAGTAAGGTACTCTATGTCCCTCCCATTACAAAGAATTTGATAAGTGTTGGGAAGATAGTAGAGAAAGGGTTGCAAGTCAGGTTCACAAAGGCAGGAGCATTTGTTGAAGATCCAAGTCAAGGATTCAGAAAAATTGCAAAAGGTGAAAAGACAGGTAGATTGTTCACATTTGAATTACAGGACACTAGAAACATTGCTCTCTTTAATTATAGTAGTCAGACACTCACAGAATTGGAAGTATGGCACAAAAGGTTAGCACATATTGGTGAAAGGTCATTAAAGCAAATTTGCAGGGACCAAAGTGTACTTGGACTCCCTAATTTGTCAAAACAACATATGATTTATAAGTGTAGTGCATGTCAATTTGGAAAGTCTCACAGGTTACCATTCACGAAGAAAGGTTATATGCATGGAGATCTCTTGGAGTTGGTTCATACAGATGTATGGGGACCTAGCAAGGAAGCTTCAATATCTAGATCAAGGTATTATGTCTCCTTTATTGATGATTGCAGCAGATGGACTATCCTATTCTTTATGAAACACAAAGATGAAGTTTTTTCATGTTTCAAAAGATATTTGGATCTTGTGGAGAATCAAATAGGTAAATCACTAAAAAGGCTAAGGTCAGATGGAGGGGGAGAATACTTCTCCCATGAGTTTGATTCTTTTCTTTAAGAAAGAGGAATCAAAAGAGAGGTAACTACAAGGTACACTCCTGAGCAAAATGGAGTAGCAGAAAGGAGGAATAGGACAATTGTTGAAGCTCCAAGGTCTATGTTAAATGAAAAGCATTTACCTAATTACTTATGGGCTGAGGCTGTATCTACAGCCACTTACTTGATTAACAGGTTGCCTTCAAAATCCCTTGATGGGATGACTCCATATGAGGCTTGGAATGGAAGAAGACCAAGCTTAGATCATTGTAAAATTTTTGGATGTATTGCTTTTGCTCATGTTCCTTCACAGGTTAGAGGCAAGATGGATCCAAAGGCAGAAAGGTGTGTATTTATTGGATATGACAACAATCAAAAGGGCTACAGGTTATACAACCCTACCAACAAAGGATTCTTGGTAAGCAGAGATGTAGTTTTTGATGAGAACAATTCATGGTATGAAGATTCATGCAGGAAGGTCAATTTACCATATGATCTTGAAGAATATTTTCCAAAGCTTGGTAGAGAACAACAAAAGATTGAAGAACAAGACACCTCAGAGGATGATGAAGAATCTCAGATGAAAAAGATCAAAGCATGGAATTCTAAAGGTAAAGCAAAATTGCAGGAACTTGGACATGAGGTAGAATCATCACATCATGGCCTAATGAGGTGTCAAACCCATACCTTTCTGGTTTTTTCTTTTCCCTCATAGATCTTCTTAGGCCATGATGTGATGATTCTACCTCATGTCCAAGTTCCTGCAATTTTGCTTTACCTTTAGACTTCCATGCTTTGATCTTTTTCATCTGAGATTCTTCATCATCCTCTGAGGTGTCTTGTTCTTCAATCTTTGGTTGTTCTCTACCAAGCTTTGGAAAATCTTCTTCAAGATCATATGGTAAATTGACCTTCCTGCATGAATCTTCATACCATGAATTGTTCTCATAAAAAACTACATCTCTACTTACCAAGAATCCTTTGTTGGTAGGGTTGTATAACCTGTAGCCCTTTTGATTGTTGTCATATCCAATAAATACACACCTTTCTGCCTTTGGATCCATCATGCCTCTAACCTGTGAAGGAACATGAGCAAAAGCAATACATCCAAAAATTTTACAATGATCTAAGCTTGGTCTTCTTCCATTCCAAGCCTCATATGGAGTCATCCCATCAAGGGATTTTGAAGGCAACCTGTTAATCAAGTAAGTGGCTGTAGATACAGCCTCAGCCCATAAGTAATTAGGTAAATGCTTTTCATTTAACATAGACCTTGGAGCTTCAACAATTGTCCTATTCCTCCTTTCTGCCACTCCATTTTGCTCAGGAGTGTACCTTGTAGTTACCTCTCTTTGATTCCTCTTTCTTGAAGAAAAGAATCAAACTCATGGGAGACGTATACTCCCCCTCCATCTGACCTTAACCTTTTTAGTGATTTGCCTGTTTGATTCTCCACAAGAGCCAAATATCTTTTGAAACATGAAAAAACTTCATCTTTGTGTTTCATAAAGAATAGGATAGTCCATCTGCTGCAATCATCAATAAAGGAGACATAATACCTTGATCCAGATATTGAAGCTTCCTGCTAGGTCCGCATACATTTGTATGAACCAACTCCAAGAGATCTCCATGCATATAACCTTTCTTCATGAATGGTAACCTGTGAGACTTTCCAAATTGACATGCACTACACTTATAAATCATATGTTGTTTTGACAAATTAGGGAGTCCAAGTACACTTTGGTCCCTGCAAATTTGCTTTAATGACTTTCACCAATATGTGCTAACCTTTTGTGCCATACTTCCAATTCTGTGAGTGTCTGACTACCATAATTAAAGAGAGCAATGTTTCTAGTGTCCTGTAATTCAAATGTGAACAATCTACCTATCTTTTCACCTTTTGCAATGTTTCTGAATCCTTGACTTGGATCTTCAACAAATGCTCTTGCCTTTGTGAACCTGACTTGCAACCCTTTCTCTACTATCTGCCCAACACTTATCAAATTCTTTGTAATGGTAGGGACATAGAGTACCTTACTGAGTAGGTTGATGTTTCCATCAGGTGCTTTGACATTGCCTATTTTCTCCACAGGATGTCTTGTGTCATCTCCTGTTTGTACCTCATGCTTATTCCTTGGATCTTCTAAATCTGATAGGAGTGCCACATTTCCTGCCACATGATTTGAACAACCTGAATCTATGTAGAAAACATGCTCATCAGATTTACCTTGTGGCATAGCCAACTGATCCGCTATGTCCTTGAGCTTTGTTTGGGAGCCTTCTTGAGAGTTGTGAAATCTAGCCATAGTTGATGCTTCCTAGCTTTGGTACTTGAAGAAAAGAAAGCTTCAAGTGCATCCCACACTTCCTGAGATGTCTTACAACTTCTAATGTGAGGCAACAAAAAATCTGAGATAGATTTGAGGAGAAGACCTTGCAAGTGCATCATTGGAGGACCATGTGCTCAATCTTTCTTGCTCTTCTTGTGTTGGTTGACTTTTGTTCCTGAAACTTGGCATAACTTCATCTCCAGCCACATAACCATATAAACTTCTACCTTGGAGATAAGCTTCCATCCTTAATGACCAAGCTGAGTAATTACCTCTATCCAATTTGTCAATTGATGAAGGAAATCCATCTGCCATGTTGTCCAACCTTGCTCTGATACCACAGTGAAGAGATGGATAGGTATGTGCTTGAAGATGAAGAGGTGTTGCAAAATCCTTGATCTACACCAGCCAAATGAACTCCAGGAGTATATGGTGGGCCCTTTTAGCTTGCCAATGGATGTATTAGACACCCTATGTACGTTGGAAGATCACTCTCAAAAAGATAGATCAAAATAGATAAGTTGGAGTTAGCTCAGAGGTGAAAACTTGCTATTCTTGGTTCATACACCTGTCGAGTGTTTTACATAATTCTCTGAGCACAGCAGCAATTAGCTTAATTCCTCTTGGGGAAGTCTAGGTAGCTTAAAGAGCTAACTTTCAAGAGTAATCTCATCAAAAATAATAAACCACACACTAAGAATGAGTTTTAACAAGTGATGATATCATCCCGATTTACAGGGGCTGCTACAGTTTGAGACCAGTGAGCAGAAAAATAAACATAACTCCAAATTTAGGAATCCAATGATTATGAAAATTTGTATGATTTATACTAGACAGAAAGCGGAATCCAAAAAGCTTTAAAGCACTGAATTTGGATAAGTAACCACTGAGAAATGGCTCTGACAAAGTGAGTAAAAAAATCGGGTACCTGATAGAGAAGTGAAAATGAGAGAGAGGGTTTACTTCAATTGAACATAACTGAAGATTGCAACATCCAAATGACATGAAGATTTGTGCGCATATAGGAGACTTATAGAGCTAACTTTACCAAGTTAAATCACTGAAAATGAGGCACCAAGCGCAGAGAAACCATCTCTGCAATCTGACTGAGAAAACTGAGAGTAATGGCAGTGAGTAGTACACTTCACAAGAACATGGAAATATGAACCCAAATGATAATGAAAATGAAAGTATATTGCTTGTACAATACAATGGACTTACTGATACATATGTGTGCCTTGTAATCACACCTTGATATGGCATAAGGCTCAGCTCTTGGAGGTCTTCACATAGGTCTCTCTAACCACGACTAAAACTGCCATCTATTTATAGTTGAGTTTGGGAGGCTAACTTCCCTCAATCACTCTCCAATCAATCAATGATTGATTTGATTCTCTACCTACCACAAATCACGAATTCGTGGCTCCTCTTTCCCTTTTTGATCAAGTGGACTCAACCACTTAAGATTCTTTCACTTTTACATTAAGTAAACTCTTCAAAAGTTACAAGAGGTAGTTCACAAGTGAACTTTACATAGTCTTCATTTTAAAGCTTCTTCTATGACTTTGTGGGACTCAAGCCAATACTTAGGCTTTTCATAGACTTGCTCCAACACAAGAGAATCGCGATTTTGTGAACTTCAAGAGAATCATGATGCTGTAAATCTCCAGAGAATCACGATTTTGTGAATCTCAAGAGAATCGCGATGCTATGAAATCAAAGAATCGCGATCCTGTGAAACCAAGAGAATCGCGATTGTGTGAAATCAGAGAATCGCGATTGTGTGAAATCAAAGAATCACGATGCTATGAAATCAGAGAACCGCAAATTTGTACCTTGAGAATCGTGTTTTTGGCTGAAAATCGTGATTTGTGAGAATTGTGATTTCGAGCAGAGAATCGTGTTTTTTAGAATCACGATTTTGAACAGAGAATTGTGTTTTCACAAAATCGTGTTTTTGCTGAAAATCGTGATTTGTGAGAATCGCGATTTTGAGCAGAGAATCGTGTTTTCACAGAATCGTCTTTTCACAAAATCGTGTTTTTGCTAAAAATCGTGATTTGTGAGAATCGCGATTTTGAGCAGAGAATCGTGTTTTTGAGAATCACGATTTTGAGCAGAGAATCATGTTTTCACAGAATCGTCTTTTCACAAAATTGTGTTTTTGCTGAAAATCGTGATTTGTGAGAATCGCGATTTTGAGCAGAGAATCGTGTTTTTGAGAATTGCGATTTTGAGCAGAGAATCGTGTTTTCACAAAATCGTGTTTTTGGGCTGAAAATCGTGATTTGTGAGAATCGCGATTTTGAGCACAACCACAGAATCCTGTTTCTTTCAACAAACTTTTAGGCGGGAAATAGAAAATCGTGATTTTCAAAAATATTTGAATTTTTCACAGAATCGCGATTTTCATCACAAAATCGTGTTTTTTGGCGGGAAATTCGAATTTCTGAGCGCCGAGCAATGGCGAGCTCCGTATGTGCAGAAAATCATGAAAAAAACATAAGTGCTTGCTCTCTCTTGCACTTCCTAACTCCTCCTCGCATAATAATGCATGAAAGATGGTATGAAAATGGTGAAAATGCACTAAAAAAACAAGAAATTTCTATGAAGAAGAAGATGGAAGAAGATGGAGATGGTGATGATGATGAAGATGAAGGAGAAAAATCAGAAAATGAACAAAAATGATAGTTTTTTTACCTTCCAACGTCGCAAATCTACGATCTTACCATCACAACGCTCGTCCTCAAAGCTCTCTCCCCAGCAACGGCACCAAAATTTGGTGTAGCTCAAGCGTAAGCACCACCTCCTTTACGTGTCAATCCGCGGAGATGTGAGGACCGGTATGAAGACCACGAGCAAGTGAAGGCACAAGTGTGTGAGCACCAACATGCACACACATACACACACACGCACACAAGGCAAGATCAAAGAGAGGAACAATGGAAAGCTTTGATTGAAAAAGATTTCTCTTACAAAAGCTCTATTCTCTAACAAGCTAACCCCAAAAATGAGCTCTCTAGCTCTTTTTATAGTTTTTGGACTAGTTTTGGCCCTGTTCAAACCTAGTGTCCGGCCTAGTTAAAAATTAGATTACAGGGCTTATTTGAGGGCTCAAACAAAGTCTAAAAATTATGAAAATTGGTAGGATGATAGTTCTAATACTCCTCAAGCTCAAGGACTCCTCGACTTGAACAAAATGGAGTTACAAAAATAGAAAATGGTATTTATAATGGTTTTTAGTGATGAAAATCACTATTTTTGTAGGGGATTCTTCTGAAAATTTGACATATACTTCTTGGAGCTCCCTACTTGCTCCTCCTTCTTGTGTGTGTCCACCTTTCTGATGTGCTTCCATGCTTGTGCTTGACCTTGAGTTTCAACAGGGATGACCTACCAGATACATATCTGTTCAACTTGGAAGTATGTCCTAAGTGGGAAAAGAAGTTAATTCCAATACTCACTCATGGACCACAACATCAAATTAACAAGGATGTTAGGAAGGGATTTCTGCAATCACGCAACTTACACATTGTGGTAGGAAGTATGTACTATAAAGAACCCAATGGTGTGCTGTTAAGGTGTGTAGAAGAAATTGCGCAAAAAAAATTTACTCGAGCAATCTCACGTAAATAGATGGAGAATGCATAAGGGAACTCATGGAACCTTGAGGAAATTAAAACGATTGGGAGTTTAGCCTAAGGATGTTCATGAGTATGTTCTGATAGAGGAATGCACTTCATTAACGAAGTGATAGAGTCCTTGATGAATGAATTCCTAGTGATTCATAAAAAATCAGCCCCCTATCACCCTCAAGCCAATGGTCCAGCAAAGAGTTCCAATAAAGTGTTGTGTACAGTGTTGACAAAGATAGTCAACAATGGAAGAGCAGATTGGGACAAACAATTGCACCATGCAATTTGGCCCTTCTGTGTGGATTACAAGATAGCCATTGGAACTACTCCATTTAACCTATTTCATGGACAAAATGAAATCTTGCTAATTGGCTTTTTGGTACCTACTTTACGACTAGCACAACAATATGAATGGACAAGACATGAGCTATCCAAGCAACTCAAGCAGATTGAGAAGTTACACGAAACAAGACTGCAAGCAATTGCAGGAATTTATGAATTTATGCAGCTAAACAGAGATACAAAACATATTATGATGCACATATCAAAGACAAAGGCCTAAAGGAAGGAGATTTAGCCCTAGTATATACATTGAAGCAACAAGCCAAGAAACTGCAGAAACGTGGATACAGACCATTGCTGATTAATAAGATCTCAACTGGCGGAGCAGTGAATCTAGCCACTTTAGATGGAGATATACTTCCTAACTACATAAGTGGTTGTAGAGTTAAATGATATATGGAGCCAATAACGGATCATATGTTAGCACGACTCATAGGAGTGCAAAATCGGAAGAATGAAGAGGAGAGGATTCGAGAAGAAGCATGCCAAGAAACCTTAGAGCATATCAAGAAACGGAAAGAGTGGATACGACAAAGGGATGAACGATATTTACAGGGAGAAGAACCCATACCTATGGCCAATTACCAAATCAATAAGGCCATCAGTGAGAGCCTTAGCATCTTCCAACATATTCAAACCTAGGGATTGGAACCATAGAGTACCAGTTGATAGATGTCCTGACTGACTCAAGACAAGCCCTAAGCTGTATACGAAAGATGTTAATCACACACCTTCAAACGAACATAAGTCCCACTAAAGTGTGCATGATAGGCATTGGAGGCCAAGTTATAGAATGTGTTGGAGAAGCCCTAATATCCCTCCACCTAGGAAATTCCTCAATGGAACAATGAGTTTTGGTATGCAATGATGAAGACCTAATTGAAAATTTGATCCTAGGGCAAGACTGGATTATCGAGAACGAAGTGAGCATTCATCTAGCACAAGGATACATATCAATCAAGATAGGGCATAAGGAAATCTTTAGCTTGTTGGAAGAAAGGCCTTCTCGTTTCCATGAGGCCATCAAACCGAAGGAAGAAAACTTAGAAAAGGAGTTAGAAAATGAATCATTGGAGTGCATATCCAATGAATGCCATAATCTAGAATTGCTTGTAGATAAGGATGTGTTACTTGATGATGTGCCCTCTTTTCCTAAGAGAGATGAACCTAAGAGAGAAAGTGAGGACAATCCTTCTGAATTCGCCTACTCAAACATCGCATCTATGTAATACTCATCTATAATGGGTTCGGAAAGATCGAATGACTAAACCAGATGGACCAACACGGAAGCAGATGAGCCACTGAGTGAAGACCAAAAGAGACAAACATTACTCACAATCGCAATCAAAATCACAAAGACTCCTTTGTGTGTGGCTTCCAAAATCATTAGTAGGAGCCCAGAAAACATAGCAGCATATATGGATTCCGAAGAAGGTAGGACAAACAACAACTCAAGAGCTAAGGAAGCTTAGTGAGATATCATATCTACAACATGAAGCAAAGAAGCCTACGAAGAACCACCAAGGGTATCGAAGGAACACAAAAAGTACAAATCAAATCCCACTTAGAAAGGTAACAAGAACCAGAAATCAAGGAATGCAACAGATCGGAATACCTCAAGCACCAAGTACAAAGTGGATATGGAGACCCAAGAAGTAGCAAGGACAAGAACAACCTACTCAACAATATTCCACTTGGACTCATGACGATTCCAATGCACCTAGAGTATGCATGCCAGGGTCACATTACAAGGCCATGCATTTGGCACATTCTCTTATCAACAAAACTAGTGGTGCACATTTCCATCATTGAAATAGCTCTTAGATTCTACTGCCATAGGAATGACCTACCAGTGTAAATAAATACATGCTTCAACTAGAACTAACCTTTGTTTTCTTTTAGGAATAAAAATTAAAAGAAATGTGGTAAGAGACCTTATTTGCTTAATCAAGGGGGAACAAAGTGACGAAGGAAACAACATATCACTGAACCGCACATAACACATGAATTGGTTCCCACTAGAAGCTGATTCTTTCTTTAATACAAGTGTAGATGTCTTCCGAGGATTTTGAAGCAACTCTTCAAGAAGAGGTGCTAGATTTTCTATTACAAAGCGTGGCCAAATCCAAAGGTCATTGGTTTTGAGAGGACCAACTTGCTGGGGATTATCTTTTCTTAGTGACAATAAAGATTATGGACACCGACCATATGTTCCTAGTCATGTCCCAAGATTTCAAAGTCATACATCAACTCCCATCAACCGTGGATATAATGACGAACGCAAGTATTCAGAAATACTTTGAGCTACCGATTTACAAGCCAGACTTCCAATGATGCACGCGAGTGATGAATACCCTCCAACCGGCTTTACATAACCCATTAGTGCCATAAGCAAGAGTTCTAGATGCGGCAGGGGAATGGGTGATCATCCAATTTACTCATGACTTGATCAAGGAAGCTTTTGGATGGGAAAAGGATGGAAACACATTTTTGAAAGATGAAAGCTGAGGGACCAAGACCCGAACATTCACGGATATCAATCGTATAGATATAGAAGAAGAAGTCCGTCTGATTCACCAACACTTTTGTTTTCCAAATATGCATCAATACACAACACCACAAAAAATCATAGTACAGATGCTATCTCATGCTATCAAACAGATCTGTAATTAAGTGAACATGATGTACTTAAGTGAACATGATGCCAGACATCCAAGAGCGTCTTTTTGAAACTAAGAAGCAATGGAAACATAAAAAGTTCTTGAATGGAAGTGTCGCACTGACCATACTTATCTACCATGCATTAGGTATTCGAGAACATCTGAAAGAGATGCCCTCATCTTTGGAGATGGCTAAGTATGCTAAATTAGCCACTTTTCCAAGGAAAAAGAAGGGAATAAAATGAGAGGCGCCAAAAGACTACGAGATGTTGGAGATAGACGTCTATGGAAGCACGCGAACATCACAAGGAAGAAGAAGAAGCTTGGAGCACAAACACACAATACTGAATGTATTACTAGAGAATGTACAAAGATAAGTAGCCCATTACGACAATAGGTGTACAACAAGCAGGGGGGAAAAAACCTCCTAAAGAGGGAAAAAAGTGCCCCGGCGGTCCTAGTGTGTTCACACACATCACTACCTAAATATATCAACAAATCCCCCCTGGGAGTGATGCCGTGAACAAGGAGTTGGCACTCATGTATAAGGAAGTGCCAAGCTATGTGGAAATCACTCCACAAAAGTAAGTAAGCCCAAAGCTTTGCGGAAAGCTTCAAACTTCTCCCTAGGCAGAGCCTTCGTGAAAAGGTCTGCTATGTTCTCCTGCATGGGCACATATGCCAAGCTGATCTCCCCAACAGAGAACCTCTCCCTGACATAGTGATAATGCACCTCAATGTGCTTAGTGCGAGCATGGAACATAGGGTTCCTTGCAACTGCCAATGCGCTCTGACTGTCAGTGAAGATGGTGGTGGCAAAAGACTGGCCAACACCCAAATCAGCCATAAGGCGTCTGAGCCACACACACTCAACAGTCGCTGTGAAAGCTGCCCTATACTCAGCCTCACAACCAGAAGTGGCCACAGTAGGCTGCTTCTTGCTCAACCAAGATATACATGAGCTACCAAGCATGAAGCAAAAACCAGTGGTGGACACACGAGTGTCATAGCAACCAGCCCAATCTGAGTCAGAAAAAGCATGCAAATCTAGCGGTAGTGATCCCCCTTGGGATAAAACAACCCAAGTAGCCGAGTACCACTCAAGTAGCGAAAGATGCACTTAACCGCCTTCCAATGCGTGACTCTTGGGCAATGCATAAACTAGATGTGCGACAACAAACTGAATATCTGGCCGAGTAATGCATAAATAAATCAAGCATCCAACAGCCTGCTGATAGAGAACAGCATCAAATGCATCTCTAGCATCATGAAGACTCAATCGTAAACCTGTCTCCATAGGAGTGGCAATAGGCTTACAGTCTTCAAGGCCAAAACACTGCAATAATGTGTCAATATATTTCGTTTGACACAAAGCCATTCCACCATCAACTTGCATAAATTGAATGCCCAAATAGTGATGCAAATGCCCCAAATCAGACATCTCAAATGAGGCATGCAAATCAGCCTTGAAATCAGCAATATGCTTCTCAATAGGACCAGTGAGCAGCATGTCTTCAACATAGACAACAATGATCAAAAGCACATCATTAGCACGCTTAACATATAAGGTGCTTTCAATTGGACTGTTCTCAAAACCATGTGCAACCAGATAGGTATGTATCTTCTCATACCAAGCACATGGTTCTTGCTTTAAACCATATAATGCCTTCTTTAACCTGCACACCTGGTTTTCATGCCCTTTCTGCACAAAGCCACGGGGCTGAAAAACATACACTTCTTCATGCAAGTCACCATTCAGAAATGTTGTTTTAATGTCCATCTGATGTACATTCCAACCATGATGGGCTACAAGTGCACAAATGCTCCGAACAGTAGTCATACGGCATGTAGGTGCAAAGGTCTCATCAAAATCAATGCCTCTTTCCTACGCATAACCCTTTGCAACAAGCCTAGCCTTATACCTGTCCACTGTACCATCAGGTTTACGCTTCAGCTTGTATACCCACTTAGTGCCAATGGCCTTCTTGCCAGGAGGCAAGTCACATAAAGACCAAGTACCATTCTTCATTATAGCATCATATTCAGATTGCATAGCAGCCATCCAATTTTCTCAATTTTATGCTTCATCAAACGAAACAGGCTCATTCTCATCACAGAGACTAGATGCAGCCATAACATAGCAATCTGATGCAAAAGAGGCACTATGAGAGCCTAAAGGAGTACGATATGACAGAGGTGCATCTAATTTGCTGTCATGCAAAGTCTGCACCAGCCATTTTGGCATAGTTCTTGCCTACTCAATATCAGCTCTCTCATCAATAAGTGCATCATGTACATCTGCATCAGAAATAGAATTATCTGCATCATCACATGAAACCTGCAAAGGCTGAGAAGTTACCTCATTAGGACCAGCATTAGACTGACCACCTGTAAAAAGAGGCATCAAAGTATCATACATGTCTTTGGAGCTAACAAATGTCTCCTTGGTACATGAAAGCAATGGCTGAATAGCATCTTCCACAAAAACAACATCACGGCTAACTATAATGCGTTTAGTCTATGGATGATACAGACGATAGCCTTTACTTTTAGAACTGTACCCAACAAAAATACATTTTACTGCCTTATCATCCAATTTTCTATGATGTTGTTCAGGCACTAATGCATATGCCAAACAACCAAAAACACGCAGATGAGCAACAGATGGTTTGTGGTCATGCCAAGCCTCATACGGAGTGATAGACTGTAGCGCTTTAGTGGGACACTTGTTCAGTACATATGCTGCACACATGACAGCCTCAAGCGAGAAACTATGTGGTAAAGCCTGACTCTTGACCATGCACCTCGCCATCTTCATGAGTGACCTGTTCTTTCGTTCAGCAACTCCATTCTGTTGAGGTGTATACGGCACTGTACACTGGTGTTTTATCCCACGTTCAGCCAGAAATGCATTAAAATTAGAAGACATATATTCCCCCTCTCGATCAGGACTGAGGGTGCCCATTTTACATGCTGACAGATTTTCAGCCAAAGCCAAAAACTGTTTAAAGCACATGAACACTTCGGACTTTGCCTTCAATGGATATACCCATGCATGCCTGGAAAAATCATCAATGAAAGTCACGAAGTAAAGATAGTTTCCAAAAGAAGGTGTCTGCATAGGACCACAAACATCACTATGTACAAGCTGCAATTTCTGCGTAGCCCGAACTGAACCATCTTTTGGAAAGGAGGAACGCTGCATTTCGCCCAAAATACATCCTTCACATACATGTTTTCCAGGTGCCTCAAGCTTGGGCAAAGAAGACACCATATCAGATTTCTACAGGCGTAGCAAACTAGCAAAATTGAGATGACCAAAGCGTGCATGCCAAAGCTTTGCATCTGACATAGCCTGAGAATCATGAATTGCACATGCCGAATCATTCACAGATCTTTCATAGTCTATGAGCTTATATAGCCCACAACATAAAATGCCAGAAGCAATAATAACATCGCCATTTGACAGATCATGAACTGTACATCTGTCATCAACAAATTTCACAACCAAGCCAATCTTGGCTAATGCAAAAACTGATAACAGATTCTTCTTGATCCCTGGCACAAATAAAGCATCTCACAAGGTGAAAGAACTACCATCAACAGTAGTCAGAATGATCTTACCAACTCCCATAACAGGATAAGAGGAATTGTTGGCGCATGTGATAGTATTCCTTGTAGGGGCAGGCTTGAGTGAAGAGAAGAAACTGTGCTGCGAGGTAATATGTTTGGTCACCCCACTGTCAAAGTACCAAACATCTGAGTCCACTGCAGACATGCACTGATCATGAGAAGGTGGGTCAAAACTGCAAACAGAAGTAAACGCCCATTCTTCTTCCTGCATAAGATTAGCTAACTCTGTTTTTGGTGTAGAGGCTTCTGCAACAACCATTCCAGCCTCCTTTTTCTTCGCCTCTTTTGCAGCCAGTTTTAGACAGTTCTTTATGATATGATCATTCCCTTTACAGTACTTGCAAAACAATTTCTGCTTTTCTGATTTCTTCTCATCTTTATCCTGGTTCTTCGAATGTGCAACATTTGAAGATTTCTGCTTACTAGTAGAAGAGCTCCATTTTCCTTTGCCCTTCTGACTAGCCAGGAAAGCTTGATCTGCAACACGCATAATGGACCTGTTCTGCCTGGACTGATCTTCCTGCAATAGAACAGAGACTAAAATGATAAGGCATTCGGATTGCCTTTCATCATCAACCGAAGAGTAGAAGCAAAATTTTGATATGAATCAGGAAGACCATTCAGAATGGTATGCACAAGTGAGCTATCTGGTATAACCTCATCAGCAGAAATCAACTATTCCTTCAAATCTTTGATCTTCGTTAGGAAACTGTCCATAGAATCACCTTCATTCATGTGCTCACTCTCCAACTGTTTCCAGAGGTAAGCAACACGAGCCTCATTCCTAGCTTGGTACAATGTGGTAAGTGTATCCCAAGCATCCCTAGCTGTTCTGCAAGAGCAAATATGAGGAATAATGGCACGTTTGACAGACAAAGCTATCAATGCATGTGCCTAGGCATCTCTGCCATCCCAACAAATCTGCTCTGCAGTAGGTGCAGCAGAAACAGTAGCACGAACAGGAATCTGCACAATATCATCTTCGACACCATCTTCATCAGCTCCAGCACCTGTATTCGTAGTACCTGTTGTTACAGGTGTAACAGGACGTCTTTCAACACCCTGCACAATGTTCCACATCCTTTTGCAACCAATACATGTCACATCATATAAGCCCATAATGGGTAGTTGGTACCATCCAACTTATCCTCAACAGCCAACATACGGAATACATCACTGCTTTCAGCCATGGCCGGTGACTAAAATACCTTGATGCAGAAAATTGAATGTATCTCAAAAAGTTGAACAGAACTGCCTAGACGAGTTCTGCTAAACCTGTAGCAGACTTCGAGATGTTTATACTGGCGAACAGAAACAGGTATATACCTTGTTGAGCCCATAAAAGTCAATTGGTCAAAGTCAACTAGTCAAAGTCAACTGGTCAAAGTCAACAAGGTCAAGGTCAAAGTCAACAAGTGCAAAATCAAAGTGTGTAAGTGCAGGTGTCAAAGTGCACAGGTAGTGCACAATGAATTGTCCACAAAGGGTAAATTGGAGAAAATGGGTTGCAGGTTGCACAGGTATTTTCTCTAATTTCCCTAAGGTTCAAAGGGTGTTTTAAAGTGTTTTGGAAGGTTCAGGTGAACCCCCTCTTATGTGCAAAAGTGAAGACTTAAAAGGAAACATGAAGGTATGTGAAGCGGCAAAGTGTACGCACAGGTGAAAGTATGGCCCCCCATTAAAATTTTTGGTTTTAGGCTAAAGTCACTACAGGACAAAACAGTGAGTCGTTGGCTGCCACTTGGGAGGACAATCTTGGGACATCAAAGTGAGCACCAAGATACCATGGCAGTTAGGAGCGTACGTGATCGACACACTCAAATGAAGGCAAGGGCCATTCTTGGACCAATCTTAGAGTAAGCAAGAGAGCATAGTCTAAGGGAGCAAGAGGAAGAAGTGCAAGAGTCACCAGTGTGCGACGACGCAGGGAAGTGGAAGTGAAGGAGTGCATAGGGAGTGCCTAAGGGATTGTGCAGAGAGTGCTAAGCTAGTCCCCCAAGTATCTCAAGGTCCCATTGCAGTGGGCGCGTGCCGACAGAAGGTATTCACTCCTCCCCCTTTGTGGAAGCTTGGTGCAAGGTGTGCACAAGGATAAGCTTGAAGCAGGTGGAGGTCTGGTGCAGAGGAGGCCGGCGGCAAGAAGACTTTGGGATATTTGGTATTTTGTAATTGGGCACTCTGTGGGATTGTGCACAGAGGTATTGGCTTGTCTTGTACTTCAAACATTGTAATTGTCTTACTGTAATCAATCGGCAGAAGCTTCCAGGTGTATTTTCTCTTCTTGTTTCTTCCCTTTTCTCCTACAAACCCTCAAACTCCTTCTTGTCTAAGAATCCACCAACATACCTTCGGCACAAAAAGACGAAATAGCCTGCACAAGCGCTGCGATAGTGCATTCGGAGGCCGAAACGAGCTCAGATCGTGATTTCGGCACCACAGACGAAGCCGTTTTGATCTCTGAAACACCCTGAGTATGCTCACTAAATTTTGTGCGAATCTGAGACTGCAAACGGAGGAGTGTCAACGGCGCCCTAGATGAAGCGACGACCTGCTCTGATACCAATTGTTGGAGATAGATGTCTGCGGAACCACGTGAACAACACAAGGAAGAAGAAGAAGCTTGGAGCACAAACACACAATACCGAATGTAGTACTAGAGAATGTACAAAGATAAGTAGCCCATTAGGGCAATAGGCATATATACAAGCCGGGGGAAAAAAACCTCCTAAAGAGGGAAAAAAGTGCCCCGGCGGTCCTAGTGTGTTCACACACATCACTACCTAAATATATCAACACGAGAAACAATGAAGGCAGAAGAAGCACTTCCAGATTCGAAGAGGATACATGTATGTCCAAGGACAAGGATAGAAGACAACATGCCCATTACGGAAGAGGAGCTAATAGAAGCAATGGAAGCAACTCATCAATACATGGAAGGTCAGGTAAACCTGCCAGTACAAGGGCATCATTACCAACAGCCTCATGAAGACATTGAGCAAAGAAAGAGGCTGGCTAAAGTTCATCGATATAGAGATTTGGGATTGACCAACTCTAGTTCATCTTCAGATACACAAGAAGAGCAGAAACCATCCATGATGAACATGGACATCAAAAGTGATTCAAAAGATGATGGCAATTGGGAGGAATTGAATCAAGTCACAGACTCCTTTGGAGTGGAAGGCACAAAAGCATATCAAACCCTTGATGACACAATCATGGATACAAGGCAAGGATCACCTAAAGAAGGAATTCATGTATTCAAAATGAATGAAGAGACGAACATTCAAATCACATAGACTCACTTAGATGGTGAAGCCCTAGTAAAGAGACCAAAGGAAGAGAAAGAACAGGAAGAAGTGGAGGAGCCCGAGCCATTCACGCTGATCACGATTGTAGCAGAGCCCTCTCCATTAGATGTTACCTTTCAAGGAAATGCTACAAAATCCGCCACAAATGAGGAAGAAGAAAAAGAGAGAGAAGTGCATCTTCAAATAAGACAACCGCATAATGCAACTATACACGTGGAAGAAGGCAAAGATGTACTAACGGGGGAAGAACCAAGTATACCTAAAACATGGCTAAACATGGATGTGGCTCAACTAAAGCCCGTGGTAAAGCAGATGATACAAACGGCCATGGATACTCAAAAACAAATGCTCGAAGCAGATGTAGATTATGACAAGGCTATGAGAGAGAGAGGCCAATTCCAAGTAATAAGTGAAAACTTGTTTGCACAACTAATTCAAGCTCAACATGCACTCTTGGCCAAGGAAGTAGAAGCGAAAGAAACCATGGAAAAATGCACCATGTTAACCAGGGAAAACTAGAAGCTCCAAGATCAGCTAAAAGCACTCCAAAGCAAGTTTAAAAGCAGGTGAAGCTGAGCAAGCACCAATGAATGCTAGAAGTAAACTGCTTGAATCTCAAATAAAGGTATGTATGGAGGAAGCAAATGACTTAAGAAACAAGAATAAAGAACTTATGATTGCCATCATGTGCAACCAACCCATAGAAGCACAAGAAGCGACAACAACCGACACAAAGGCATTGGGAGCTCAAATTGCAAAATATGAAGATCAGTGAAAAATAGGAGCAAACCATCCGAGAAGAATGGGAAAGAAAGTACATGCTTGACACGAACGAACTCAGAAAGCGGTGTCGCGGAGTTTCATTAAAGGCGGGTGAGGTAGAGCAAAGAGCTTGACTTGATTTTATATCCTACAGGTGACTTATGTACTTCTCCTTAGCATAAGTGTGGAAAACTATAGAATTCGAATAATCAACTATTATCGGCCTTACTTGTAGATCTTCACCATACTTTTGAATGCATTTGTGTTCCCTTGATCCAAACAATAAATCTTGTGAGAGGTAAGTGTGTCTAGGGTTTACACACATAGGATGCCAAGATAATTACCTAGACTTTAACATTGCCAAGTATGCTGCGGTTTTCTTTTGTCTCTATACCTTTCACTTTTCCTTAGAGTTTCTAGACATTCATTCTCTTATTTTCTTTTATTTTATCTCACCATTTCTTTTCGTCAATCTCATTCACAAGTTTTCTTGGCTTTACTTGCATAGCGCACACTTTTTTCATCATAAATATTTGTGATAAAACTAGAACCAAGCAGAATATAATGACAAAGTGCACTTCGCTCTTATCTTTAACCATATAACACAATCATTTGCTATAAGCATATGTCTTTAATTCATAATCATAAGGCTCCCGATCACATAAGTTCTGCCATAAATCTGATTTTTTTTTTTTTTAGAAAGCATGCACTTGGAAGTATAAAGCGCTTAAAATCTGATAACTTTGTTTATAAAAATAAAAAAAAAACTTAGTCTTCTCAAACCTCACATTTAAATAGCATATATTGAACTGGAGTTTCATATACAGAGCCTGAATTCGTGCCCTTAAGCCATACGTTTAAAGAAGATTATGCACAAGAAGGGGATTCGCGCAATGAGGAAGAATGCATTTCATGGAAAATAATTGGGGTTCATACAAGAAAGCATCATCAGTCATGCCAGTTCATTCTCACAGACAATGTAAACTTTAAACGTATCTGAAGCTCCAACAATCATAGAAACTGAAATCATAATACGTGTTATGAAGAGGACAAAACAACAGTTTGTCTTGGTGCAATAGATGACGATTATCAGAAACAAAACCTGGTAGTGAAGACAAACAATTTGCAGTCGTATATTTTTCAGAGTGCAATTTAACATAGTGTAGCTAATGCAGTCCGATCCGAAATGAAATTCTTCACGGTTTAACGCTGTCGCATCAGTTGATCTCTTAGGTCCCAAAATCATGTCATATACATTCGGATCCGAGATGGAGATCTTTGGGCTAGCTGCGACACCTCCACCAATTTCTGAGGAAGTCCCTTCACTCGGATATAGATGCAATCACTTCGGAAGAAGTAACATAATATAGGGAAAATATATGCATTTACGTCAATTACATGTAGCAACCTAATGAACAATGCCCAATTTAATTCAATCTTATATGAACATGCGCCAAAATCTTTTGCATCCCATATAAGCATGAAACATAAACCTGGCACTTTCTTCACGAGCCAAATCATAAAGCACTATGTTATGAATTTATTTGGACAACAGTACAATAAAAGAAAAGTGCATCAATCAACAGCCACACAAAAAGGACAGTACAAACGTTATCAAGACTGTACATTTCTGGGTATGGATTTGTTTCAAGGGCAAGCATGAAAAGCATGTCTCGTCCATATAAGCAGAACACAATGAAACTTATCTGTAGTTTTTCTCAAAAGTGTCCTTAGAAGTTCGTCATCATGTTCTGCAGTTGTTTCTAGTGCATTTCTGGAACGACCTAAAGCCTCTTCATATTTTCCTACTCCATATAATGTACTTCCTTCAGCCTTTGCAGCATTTGATCATAACAATTCCTTCTGTTTTTGTTCCCATTCGATTAATACATCTTCGAGCTCTTTGTTAAACTCCAAAAGTTGAGCGAGTTGCATCATTAGAGTGATCTTTACCTTCCTTTCCTTTGCTTGCAGGTTTTCTGTCATCACCTTTCAAATGTAACCTTCCATCTGTGTATAGAAATCACATATCTCGAGCAGTTAATCACTCTGTGTAGCGATGGTGGATTGTTTTCTGAACACCAAGACCACGGTAAAGATTAGCAGAATGCGAGTCCTCATCAAAGAGAAAGAATGCAGCTGCGATCGACAGCTATGCTAAGATCTTTGCCAGGTTCCAAACTTTGCGTGGTCCTTCAGCACTTGACCTTGTGCTCTAAGTGCACATCATTCACTTTCCTTTCAATATCCACTCCAAATTCAATTGCTTGGGCTCCTCACGATGCTCTTCCACATTTGTTTGCGAACACCAGCTTAAGCTCTTTGTTTATCTCCCTCTCGGTACAGAAGAAACAACCAGCTTAAGCTCTTTGTTTATCTCCCTCTCGGTACAGAAGAAACAAGAGTGAATCTGGAGCTTCTCAGAACCAAACCGAGAACCGAGGCTCTTAACTTTCTTCAACATGTTCAGAAATTGCCCTCCGTATGTAAAATCTTCCTAGATCTTTCTCTGCATCCACCCAATATCTTGCCAAGATAAGACTTCTATTTCACCAAGAAGCATCAAAACACGTAAGTCCTTCTATCTCCTCTTCAACGCTCTCCCGAAACTCATTCAAAACTTCTCAAGTCCATCCAACAACTGCCGCACACGTCTTTTGATAATACGGTACAAATACAGACCTCAATGACTGAGCTAGCTGATTGATCAGTTTGTGGAACACATTACAACAAAAGATGCTTTTTATATTTACGTCCTCTTCAACAGTCACCTCAACACTTTTCTTATTCAAAAACATGGTGATGCCGCCTATCCTGATTTCCATTGCTTTTCCCCTCCTCATGATGATGGCCAGATGTGCGCCAAGAAAAATACTCCAACAGCTGAACAACATGAGACCTCTTCTCTTTCATATTCGGTATATATCACTTCCGATTATCCCCCTTGTAGAAAACTGAGCGGTGCTGCTCAAGATCCTCATAACACTCCCCTTTGATGCGCTCCTACTTTAGATGTTCCACGTTTCTTTCCTTTTCCAAAAAAAGAAATCTCCGAAGAGCCTCCGCCTTCTCTTATTGTTGGCTCATAATTCTTGTTTGGTTCTAAGCTTGACTTGAATTCACGACCACAACGGTGGAAATCAACTGAGGACAAACTTCTTGTGATATATAATGAAGATGCCGATCAAATACCTAATATAGGAAATGAGCTTTTGACTACCAAAAAGCACTAAAAACCGTGACCGATGAAATCAAAGAAAAGAATGAACTCATTGCAAAATTAAAAGCTCAAACAGAACAATAGGTAACAACGGGGAGACCAGTAGTTCCAAGCTCCCAAGCGGCTACTGAGGAGACTGAGGTACGTTCTCTTTCTCCTCCCATGCATCATTCACTGATAAGGGAGGCAGCAGAGCCAAACAATGAAAGACATGATCGGGCTATTGCAAAACTAAGCCGACATGAGAGGGCACTACTAGTGTCCCAGCTTACGGAACAATTTGAAGAACAAGTGGTAAAGGTAATGAAAGAGGCTAAGATTGAAAGCAAAAGTCTGGAACAGATATTGAAGCCATTCAATATACCTTAGGGACTGCTAGAAGAAGAGACACGACAATATATAAAGAAGACCACCAATAAAGAACCTGATAGCGATATGGAATCCAACCTACAGATGTTCACTTATACACCAGAGGAGTTTGACAAAGCAGATCGTGTGTGGAGATGCAAGTTTTTGGAGAAGAATCCAATGCTAAGAGTACACTGGGAGTCAGCACCATACGTGCTCTAGGTTAATCCATCCTTTTGCCCAGTCCCTAGAAGACGCTCTTGGATGTAATTTTGGGAAGCACAATGCTAGGGTAGCTTAAATAACCAATGGCTAAACTATTCGCTCTTACCTAGTCCCCCACACAACTATCTACCGATCGAGGAGTACATGGTGCAGACGATAGAATTTTGGCTATCCACATATGCCACAGTACTAGATTTAGCCATCAAAATGACAAACAAAATTTTGAGTATGCTACTTATAGTATTAAAAGTATTTCAGCACGTGCAATACACATTTTTGAACTTCATCGGAATTAACAAGGGAGAAGATGCCCTAATTTTTTATCTATCTACTACCCCAAGTTGCTTAACTATCATGGCAATATACTCATGACTTATGTTTCTACCGAGTCTCTATATGCAAACGTTTGAAGAAGCATTCTTTACAGGGTTTTTTGAGATGGAGTCGGAGATATTTGTGAAAATGACTTCCAACTTAAATGGGCGACCGGTGGCCCTATGAACCAAGCTTTTTTGCAGATCATAGATAGGCACCAGATGATGGAGTAAAATCAACACAATGGAAAGAGTTGATGATATGTCAAGCAAATTTGCTTAATCATAGAGAGCACAAAGTCATACAAACTTATGCACGTTGCCACAAAAAGCCTGACGAGGATGACATAGTTTAGGAGGAGGGACGTGTGGAGGGAGAATCAAGCAAAAAGAGAAGAAGAAGAAGAAGAACATCGAAGACCAAAACGGCTCAATAAAGAAGAAGCTCAATAAGAAAGAACTACCCTCTACCCAAAGCCCCGCAGGGGCACGTATCAGGCTACAATGCAAAAGTTTCAGGTCTCGAAGAGTGGAAACAAAGAAATATAACATCCAGGACCTTTCAAGGGAGGTTGCACACAACTTCCTCATCCACCAGGTGCGTGCGGTGGAAAGAAGTAAACAGGCTCCAGAAAATACAACAGGGTCAGATGTGTGAAGACAAAGACATATAAGAGGAACAAAAGTTAGAAAGGGGAGAGACTGAGAAGTTGAAATGGGTGACTAAGAATATCACATTCTTAGCCACATGATGTATGCGCGACAGCCCGAATTAACACAGCAACCCAGATTTATGAATGTAAGGAATACTAAGGGGATTACAGAAGCAAACTACTTAGTTCCGATAAAGTAACAAATTGTCTGACAATCCTTATTGCTTCTTCGACCACTAAGTGCATGTACTAAGGAGCTATAGACAAGCTACAGACAAAAGCAAAGCCTGTCAAGGGACAATAGAGACAAAGAGGGGGAGAGTGTTGCAGAGAAAATAGAGCACTAAGAGGAGCCCCAAAATTTCAAAATTATGGG
Organism: Ceratopteris richardii; assembly: GCA_020310875.1. NCBI lineage: Eukaryota > Viridiplantae > Streptophyta > Polypodiopsida > Polypodiales > Pteridaceae > Ceratopteris > Ceratopteris richardii. The sequence continues at coordinate 164,606,537 of CM035410.1, forward strand.
CATAATTTTTTTCTTCAAATGCTTATGTAAATCTCATGAAAGCCATGTAAATGCACTAGAGGGGTCCTCTAGATGCATAAGCCCACATCATTGTAGCATAACTCTTGTAAAATAGTAGGAAATTATAGTTAATTAATAAAGTTCCGGTCTCTTGTATGAAAGGATCATTTTTAGGGCACATGTATATAAGACACTTTGTGACTCTTGTAAGAAACTTTTGCCATTGTGAAGAATTGAAGAAGAATTTTGAATTTGCTTTTTTCTTACTGATTTCCTCCTTCTCTATGATCTTTTGTGTGTGTGTAATGCTTATGTGTGTAGAGGACTATTATCTATCCCTTCCCATCGCTTTTGAACTATTGTAGTGTGTGTATGAGCCATTAGGAGTTGTGGAGCAAGTGTTGGTGCATCCCACCATTCACTATTTTTCTCATAACTTGAATAGCGTTTGTCAGATGAGTGACCGGCAATAGATCCGTCTTGTCAAGAGCTTCTGAACCAACCCGTTATTGGCCATATTCGGAGTTCGGAGCTAGGAGAAAATTTTGAATTTGTGCTTACTACTGTAAATGGTATCGTGGCATGCATTTTGAGAGGATTGGTGAGTTAGAGAGGTAGTTAAGTCTTTTCACATGCATTGTAGCTTAGCCACTTCACTTTCCATCATGTGCACATGTGTCTTCATACACTTGGTTCATATGGTTCCTCGGATTGATAATTAAACGTGTATTGATCCACCACTATATGCACTTGTGGGGCGATTGAGGTCTAGTCTCATCGACACAAGTCCCTAAGGCTTCACGACTTAGGTACACAACTTTGTAACATGCCTCAGGTGGGACATATAGTTTGTATACTTACACTCAGGTATTATTTATCATTCTTTATTTTTCTCCCTTAGTTATTTTGGCCATACTGGCCTTTAGTGGGAGATTGTTACCGTTAGTGTCCATGTGAAATGCCAAATGACCACCAGACACTTATTTGTATATATTCTTTAATAAAACATATAGTGGCATGGTCAGCCACAGACTGTAAGTTCGACTGCATTTGTAAGGCCAAAGAAGTCTATCTTTGTGCTCCCTGTGTACTGTGTTTTTCTGTGTATTCTATAGCCTCTGTGTAGAGTACCATGTGTGGCTCTAGGAGCTCAGTTTTCTACTATGAGGATATTGTCGTGGAGATCTCAAGAAGGAGGGTGTAGTGTGGGGCATCGCCACCGAAATACTTCACTCATATCCTTTTGGTTGCTCCATGTATACTTCTTCCTATAACTCACCATGTAAGAAGGCATCCTTCACATCCATCTTATGAAAAATCCATGCTTTTACTATAGCAAATGGAAGAAGTGCTCTAACAGTAGACATTTTAGCTATAGGGCTGAAAGTTTCCTCATAAACAATGCCATATGTTTGTGCATATCCTTTTGCTACCAATCCTACTTTATACCTGCTTATGGTACCTTCATCATTATGCTTTACCTTGTAAACCCACTTGTGGCCTATGGGTTTCTTTCCTTGTGGCAATGGAACCAACATCCATGTTTCATTTCCATTAAGTGAAGACATCTCCTCATCCATAGCTTTCTCCCAATCTACATTTCTAATTGCATCTTCAAAATAGGAAGGTTCATCATCTTGTATTACCTTGGTAATGTAGGCACAATGACAAGCCATGTAACTATCATACATTAATTGTTGCATTGAATTTCGATCCTCCCAGATCTTCTTGGTCCTGGATCACTTCTTCTTGTTGTATCATCTTCATATGCCTTTCTTGCTCTTGGAGTCTTCACAGAGGGCAATCCAAGTTCCTCATCAAGGATATTTTCTGAACTTCTTGATCCTCCATGAATGTCTTCAAAAGCTATAGATATTTTATTACCAATAGAAACATTTTCTTTATCTATCTTAGATGGAGTCAATGAATTCATTAAACTCAAATTTTCATGCAATCCTCCACTCCAAGGGTTTGAGTTGGAAGTACTCCTTGGTGACATATCACGTCCACTTAGAATTGAGATTCTGCACTTGAGTTGTCAACATTTCCTTTTTCATTTGAGTCAAGATTAGTTCCATTTGCATCTGCATAGAATCGTGATATTTCATCAAACACCATATTGCTTACCTTCACTTGTTTGAGTGAGTTCTAACATTTATATCCATTTTGCTCAAAGGAGTACCCAATGAAGATACATTTTTTTACTTTTGGATCAAGTTTCATCCTCAAATCATCTATAACATGTACATATTAAATATAGCAAAATATTTTCATATGTGATAAGTTTGGTTTTTTACCTGTAAACTTCTCTTTAGGTGTAACTTGGTGCACAAGAGTAGTCAGAATTCTATTCATGATGTACACAGCAATGTGCAGAACTTTTGCCTAATAAAAAAGAGGGATTTTTTTCTTAGCCATCATGGCTCTTGCTATTTTTGTAATATATCTATTTTTTTGCGTTCAACAATGCGATTGAGTTGTGATGTGTACCTGCATCAAAATTGCCTTCAAATTCCATGAATTTCAAAAAATTTTTGAATTCATTTGACATGAATTTGTTGGAGTTAGACATCTGCGGAAGCACGTGAACAACACAAGGAAGAAGAAGAATCTTGGAGCACAACACACAATACTGAATGTATTACCACTATAAATACAAAGATAAGTGACCCGTTAGGGCAGTAGGTGTATATACAAGCCGGGGAAAAAACCTCCTAAAGAGGGAAAAAAGTGCCCCGGTGGTCCTAGTGTGTTCACACACATCACTACCAAAATACATCAACAAATCCATCTTGGGAGTGATGCAGTGAACAAGGAACTCACACTCATATATATGGAAGTTCCAAGCTATGTGGAATCAATCCACAAAAGGAAGTAAGCCTAAAGCTTTGCAGAAAGCTTTAACCTTCTCCCTAGGCAGAGCCTTCGTGAAAAGGTCTGCAATGTTCTCCTACATGGGCACATATGCCAAGCTCATCTCTCCAGGAGAGAACCTCTTCCTGACATAATGATAATGCACCTCAATGTGATTAGTGCAAGCATGGAACACAGGGTTCCTCGCAACTGCGAATGCGCTCTGACTGTCAGTGAAGATGGTGGTGGCAGAAGACTGACCAACACCCAAATCAGCCATAAGGCGTCTGAGACACACACACTCAATAGTCATTGTGAAAGTTGCCTTATACTCAGCCTCACAACTCGAAGTGGCCATTGTAGGCTGCTTCTTCATCAACCAAGATATACATAAGCTACCAAGCACGAAGCAAAATCCACCAGTGGACACATGAGTCTCATAGCAATCAACCCAGTAACTGTTAGAAAAAACATGCAAATCTGACAGTAGTGATCCCCCCTTGGGATAAAACAATCCAAGTAGTCAGATACCACGTCTCAAGTAGTGAAAGATGTGCTTAACCGCTTGCCAATGCTTGACACCTGGGCAATGCATAAACTTGCTCGTCTGTGAGATTGCAAAGTGAATATATGGCCGAGTAAATCATAAGTAAATCAAGCATCCGATAGCCCACTGATAGAGAACAACATCAAATGCATCTCTAGCATCATGAAGACTCAATCATAAACCTGTCTCCATAGGAGTGGCAATACGCTTACAGTCTTCAAGGCCAAAATGCTGCAATAATGTGTCAATATATTTCGTTTGACACAAAGCTATTCCACCATCAACTTCCATAAACTAAATGCCCAAATAATGATGCAAATGCCCCAAATCAAACATCTCAAATGAGGCATGCAAATCAGCCTTAAAATCAGCAATATGCTTCTCAATAGGACCAGTGAGCAACATGTCATCAACATAGAAAACAATGATCAGAAGCACATCATTAGCACACTTAACATATAAGGTGCTTTTAGTTGGACTGTTATCAAAACCATGTGCAATTAGATAGGCATGTATCTTTTCATACCAAGCATGTGGTGCTTGCTTTAAACCATATAATGCCTTCTTTAACCTACATACTTGGTTTTCATGCCCTTTTTGCACAAAGCCATAGGGCTGAAAAACATACACTTCTTCATGCAAATCACCATTCAGAAATGCTGTTTTAATGTCCAAATGATGTGAATTCCGACCATGATGAGCTACAAGTGCACAGATGCTATGAACAGTAGTCATTCGGAATGTAGGTGCAAAGGTTTCATAAAAACAATGCCTCTTTCCTATGCATAACCCTTTGCAACAAGCCTAACCTTATACTTGTCGATTGTTCCATCAGCTTTACGCTTCAGCTTGTATACCCACTTAGTGCCAATGGTCGTCTTTCCAAGAGGAAAGTCACATAAAGACCAGGTCCCATTTTTCATGATAGCATCATATTCAAATTGCATTGCAGCCATCCAGTGTTTAGAATTTTATGCTTCATCAAACAAAACAGGTTCAGTCTCATCACAAAGACTAGATGTAGCCATAGCATAGCAATCTGACGCAAAAGAGGCACTATGAGAGCCAAAACGAGTACGATATGATAGAGGAGCATCTAATTTGCTGTCATGCAAAGTTTGCGCTAGCCATTTTGGCATAGTTTTTGCCTCCTCAATATCACCTCTCTCATCAATAAGTGCATCATGTAAATTTACACTAGAAATGAAATGTTCTACATCATTACATGAAAATTGTAAAGGCTGATAAGTTGCCTCATTAGGACCAGCACTAGAGTGTCCACCTATAAAAAGAGGCAACAAAGTATCATATATGTCTTTGGAGCTAACAGATGTCTCCTTCATACATGAAAATAAAGGTTGAATAGCATCTTCAACAAAAACATCATGGCTAACTAGAATGCATTTAGTATTTGGTTGATACAGACGATAGCCTTTGCTTTCATAACTATGCCCAACAAAAATACATTTTACTACTTTATCATCCAGTTTCTTGTGATGTTGTTCAGGCACTAATGCATATGCCAGACAACCAAAAACATGCAGGTGAGCAACAAATGGCTTACGACCATGCCAAGCCTCATATGGCTTACGACCATGCCAAGCCTCACACATGACAGTGTCAAGCCAGAAACTATGTGGTAGACCCTAACTCTTGACCATACACCTCGCCATTTCCATGAGTGACATGTTCTTTCCTTCAACAAATCCATTCTGTTGAGGTGTATATGGCATTATACACTGATGTTTTATCCCACATTCAGCCAGAAATGCATTAAAGTCAGAAGACATATATTCCCCCCTCGATCAGAATGGAGGGTACCCATTTTACATGCTAACATATTTTCAGCCAAAACCAAAAACTGTTTGAAGCACATGAACACTTTGGACTTTGCTTTCAATGGATATACGCATGCATGCCTGGAAAAATCATCAATGAAAGTCATGAAGTAAAGATAGTTTCCAAAAGAAGGTGTCTGCATAGGACCACAGACATCACTATGTACAAGCTGTAATTTTTGAGTAGCCCAAACTGAACAATCTTTTGGAAAGGAGGAACACTACATTTTGCCCAAAGTACAGCCTTCACAGACATGTTTTCTGGGTGCCTCAAGTTTTGGCAAAGAGGACACCATTTCAGATTTCTGTAGACGTAGTAAACTAGCAAAATTCAGATGACCAAAGCATGCATGCCAAAACTTTGCATCTGACATAGCCTGAGAATCATGTATTGTATATGCCGAATCATTCAGAGATCTTTCATAGTCTATGACCTTATATAACCCACTACATAAATGCCAGAAGCATTAATCATGAAGCCATTTGATAGGTCATGAATTGTACATCTGTCATCAAAACATTTCACAACCAAGCCAATCTTGGCTAATGCAAAAATTGATAACAGATTTTTCTTGATCCCTCGTACAAATAAAGCATCTGACAAAGTGAAAGAACGATCATTAATAGTAGTCACAATGATGTTACCAACTCCCATCACACGATAAGAGGAGTTGTTGGCGCATGTGATAGTATTCCGTGTGGGGACAAGCTCAAGTCAAGTGAAGAAACTACGCTGCAAGGTAATATGTTTGGTTGCCCCACCATCAAAATACCAAAAAGCTGAGTCTACTGCAGACATACACTGCTCATGAGAAGATGGGTCAAAACTGCAAACAATAGTAAACACTCATTCTTCATTCTCCACAAGATTAGTGTAGAGGCCTCTGCAACAACCATTCGAGCCTCTTTTTTCGTTGCATCTTTAGCAGCCAATTTTGGACAACTCTTAATGGCATGATCATTTGCTTTATAGTATTTGCAAAACAATTTCTGCTTTTCTGATTTCTTCTCATCTTTGTCTTCCTTCTTTGAATGTGTAGCATTTGCAGATCTTTGCTTACTAGTAGAAGAGCTCCATTTTCCTTTACCCTTCTGACTAGCCAGGAAAGCTTGGTCTACAACACACATAATGGACCTATTCTACCTAGACTGATCTTCTTGCAACAGAATAGAAACTCAAATGATAGGGAATTTGGATTTCCTTTCATCATCAAACGAAGAGTAGAAGCAAAACTCTGATATGAGTCAAGAAGACCATTTAGAACCGTCTACACAAGTGAGCTATCTAGTATAACTTCATCAGCAGAAATTAACTGTTCCTTTAGGTCTTTGATCTTTGTCAAAAAACTGTCCATAGAATCACCTTCATTTATGTGCTCACTCTCCAAGTGTTTTCGGAGGTAAGCAACACGAGCCTCATTCCTAGCGTGGTACAATGTGGTAAGTGTATCCCAAGCATCCTTTGCTATTCTACAAGAGTGAATGTGAGGAATAATGGCACGTTTGATAGACAAAGCTATCAATGCATGTGCCTGAGCATCTTTGCCATCCCAACAAATTTTCTTTGCAATAGGTGCAATAAAAACTATAACACAAATATGAATCTGCAGAATATCACCATCTTTGACACCATCTCCATCAACTCTAGTACTTGTATTTGTAGTACCTGTATTTGCAGGTGTAACAGGACGTCTTTCAACACCCTGCACAACACTCCATAGTCCTTTTGCGAACAATACATGATGCATCATGTAAGCCCACAATGGATAATTGGTACCATCCAGCTTATCCTCAATAGCCAACATACGGAATACATCACTGCTTTCATCCATGGCCACTGACTAAAATACCTTGATGCAAAAAAAATAATTGTATCTAAAAAAGTTGAACAGAACTACCCAAACAAGTTCTTCTAGACGTGTAGCAGTCTTTGAGACACTTATACTGATGAATCAAAACTGGTATATATTTTTGGCACAAAAGATGAAATAGCCTACACAAGCGCTCGGATAGTGCGTTCGGATGCCGAAACGAGCTTAGATTGCGATTTTGGCACTATAGAGTGAAGCCGTTTTGATCTTTGAAACACCCTGAGTATGCTCATCAAATTTTGTGTGATTCTAAGACTGCAACCAAAGAGGTGTAGATGACACCCTGAATGAAGCGGCGACCTAGTTTGATACCAACTGTTGGAGTTAGACGTCTACGGAAGCACGCAAATAGCACAAGAAAGAAGAAGAAGCTTGGAGCACAACACACAATATTGAATGTATTACCACTAGAATGTACAAAGATAAGTGACCCATTAGAGAAATAGGCGTATATACAAGCCGAGGGAAAAAAACCTCGTAAAGAGGGAAAAGAGTGCCCCAAACAGTCCTAGTGTGTTCAAACACATCACTACCGAAATAAATCAACAATATTCACCTCCTCCATTAGTTCTTAATGTCTAAATATACTTCCTAGTCTACTTTTCCATCATTGCCTTGAAATTCTAAAAGCAAGTAAACATCTCACTCTTCTCCTTCATGAAGTATACCCTTATTTTTTGCGTAGAGTCATCAATGAAAGTGACATTAAACATGCAGCCTCCCATAGATGTGGTCTTTGTAGGACCTTACACAGTTGTATGTACTACTTCTAGCACATTCTCACTAACATGCTTGTCATGCAGAAATGATGCCCTTGATTATTTACCATTTGGCATGCTTCACAGACCTTCTGCATCTCTTCAACCTTGAAATTTGGTAGTCCATTGCCAAGCTCGTTTGATTGCATCAACTTCAGCCTTTGCAAATTTGCATGTCCAATTTGCTTGTGCCAAATCTCTATATCAACAATAACAATTGCACCTTTTGCAAACATGGTTGCATTCATTTAAGGAATTTTCACATTCAAGGTGAATATCCTACCCATTATGTTCCTTTTTTGATCAGCCTTCCATTCTGCTTGTACTCTTCAACATATAAACCATGAGAGTTGAACTTGGCTTGTAATCCGTGGCCAACCATTTTTCCATTTACTTCCATTGTTTTCACAAACTCTAGTTAGTAAACAGGGGGGAGTGAAACATGGATTCCAAGGGGAAACAAATTTTAGGTCACAGTTCTCCATCTAAAGAACAACTAGAAGATCCTTACGATAGGATGGAAGAGGTAGAACTTGAGCAAGAAATTGAGAGAAAACTAGAGGGAAAAGAACCTCAACAAGAAAAGTATACTTATGGGGAACTTCTCGATGAGTTTTTTACTCATGAACAATTTTGAGACTTAAAGGAACAGACCCTTAGGTTAGAGAGAGGCATAGGTAGCATGACTTCTTGCATTGATTAGCTTAAGTCTCAAATGATCTCACTTGAGACACATGTCACCTCTTTCCTAGCTAGGAAGGAAAGAGAAACTCCTACTCTTCATGTAGAGATGACTAGGAAAGATCTTTCTTTTCCTAGTAAGCACAAAGGAGAGAGCTCTAGGGAAGCTCCCCTCCTGAAACACTTGAAGCCACCTACCTTTATGGGACATGAACATGATAGAAATAAGGATGCAATCTACATTTTTTTGCAAAAGTGGAATGATTTGCATCAATTGAAGAGCACCCCACCTGAGTAGTGTGTGCTAGAGGTGAGTCTCTTGCTTGGCCCATGTGCTTATAAGTGGTGGATGAGTCTCAAGGAGGCAAACTCTATCCATAGAGATTGGGCTCAGTTTGAAACTCTTTTCCTAAAAGAGTTTCTTCTTGAGAATGAGGAAGAGAGGAACTGGGATGAGCGGGATAGGATCACCTAGAGATGTAGACCTTTGATGATCTACATATGCCACTACAGAGAGATCATTTTGAAACTTAAGGGATTGGATGACTTTCATAAAACTAGAGGGTTTTTTAGGGGCTTAGATAAATCCATCAAGAGAGAGGTAAGAAGAAACGCACTAAAGACATTTGAGGAGGCGATCAAGTATGCCCAGATTTATGGAGATGGATCAGTCCCTCAAACCTCTTAGTATGACTAAGTTTAAGAAGAAAGTTCCATTAAGGAAAAACAAAGTCTTCATTAAGAAACAAAGAGCACAAGAGCTTAGGTTACCTACAGAGCAGTTTGAGAGAGCCAAGAGAGAGAACTTGTGCTTTAGGTGTTTGTCTCCTAGCCATTCATAGTGGAACTACCCACTCAAGCAGGGGGAAGAAAGGAAGAGAGGACCAGAGAGTACTACGGCCTCTGATAAGGACAAAAAGGCGGTCCACCTAGTGCATACACTTCCTATTCATGGCAGCTCTAGCTGCAAGGGAATGGAGGTGATGCAGGAGGATATAGAGCACACCTATTGTTTGACCTAGTCATTGTGGTCACCACAATTTGGACTACATGACCTGGTTAAACTTCATGGTAGTGTATACAAGACCAGGGTGTGAGTCATGATAGATGACTTTACCACTCATAACTTTATAAACTATGCTCTAGTAAAAAATTTAAAGATTTCCCAACAGCCTAATGCACATAAATACATAGTATCTACGATGCAAGGGGAAGACAAGAGGATATGGGATACTATGGTATCCAATTTGGAAGTCAAGATGCACGATTATACACATCACATGGACCTCCAAATTATGAATATGGAGAGGAAAAACCTTGTGTTAGGAAGAGAGCGGCTATGGGGGTCGAAAGACACACCTAAACGCAACTATCAAAATAACACAAATGAGTTTGAAAGAAATGGAGGTAAATTTTGTATACAGGGAGAGAGAGATGTACCTAGTGCACCTCTCATTTCATCTTTAGAGTTGTATAGTCTTTGTCATTTTTAGCATGTACATGAGATCTTTTTATTGTATACTCAAGATTTTGAGCATTGTACAAACATTTCATCTGATGTATATTTTCATGCTAGAAATGTAATTATGGACATGAAGCTTTACTATTCTTTCTTGCAAGAGTGTATTGTTAAAAGTTTTAACGATCTTATGTTTGAAATCAGAGATGTTTTTCCCACTGACGTACCTAGAGGGCTACCACCTAAGAGACAGAACATTGACCATGCTATTGAGGTAGTTACTAACACTAACCCTATTTGTAAGCCACCTTATAGGCTTCATGTCTCTTAGCTTGAGGAGGTTGAGAAGCAATTATAGAACTATTTAGATAAGGGCTTCATTAGACTTAGTAACTCACCTTGGACATCGCCAATGCTCCTAGTTAAGAAAAGGGACGGCTCTATGAGATTATGTATAGATTATAGAGCACTAAATAGGTAACTATCAAAAATAGATTTCCAATGCCTAGATTGGAATACCTATCTGATGACTTACATCAAGCTAGGTATTTTACCAATCTTGACCTTAGATCAGGGTATCATCAAATTAGGATTAGGGGAGAGGATGTCCCCAAAACTGCATTCAGGACTAGATATGGGCACTATGAGTTCTTGTTGATGCCTTTTGGTCTCACCAATGCTCCTATCATTTTTATAAAGCTCATGAAGTGTATTATGGCCTTATCTCAGGAAGTTTGTAGTTGATTTCCTAGATAATATTTTGATCTATAGTAGATCAAAATAGGAGCACTTGGAACACTTAAGAAAAGTATTCCAAGTGCTAAGGGAAAATTCACTCTTTGCTAAATAGTCAAAGTGTGAATTTTTCAAAATAGAGGTTATATACCTTGGCCATATATTCTCCCAAAATGGAATCCAAATGGATCTTAAAAAATTAAGGGCTATTATGGAATGGCCACATCCCAGGAATCTAGAAGAACTGCAGATCTCCCTAGGTTTATGAAGCGTCTATCAAAGATTCACTAAGAACTATGCCAAAATTATTGATTAGATGATGGAACAACTTAAAGGGAAAGTGAAAGCCTTTCATTGGGGAGAGGAATAGAAGCAAAGTATGGAGAAATTGAAATTAGCAATTGCTACAACTCCACTTTTACATAGAGCAGATCCCAATAAACCCTTTGTTGTTGAGACTTGCACGAGTGATTTTGCTATAGGAGCAGTTTTAGTTCAGGATGGTTGACCAGTAGCTTTTGAGAGTAAGAAACTAGAACCTGCTTAGAAGAATTACTCCTCTATGAGGGCGTGACTCTATCTGGGTAATTGTGGATAGGTTAACCAAAATGGATAGGTTTATTTCAACACGTACTACAGTGAAGATACTGAGTTGGCTAGACTCTTTCTGAAGAACCTATACCGGTTTTATGGTCTTCATTTAGACATAGTTTTTGATCGGGATAGGAAGTTTACTAGCTACTTTTGGAGAGCGGTCTTCAAAAGGTTAGATATGAAACTTAGCATGAGCACAGTCGAGCATCCATAGTCGGATGGGCAAATTGAAAGGGTTAACGAAATCCTAGAGGATATGCTTCGAGCATATGTGAATGAAAGACAAACTAATTGGGAAGAGTAATTACCTATAGTAGAGTTTGCATATAATAGTGCCAAGCACTCTTCCACTAGGCATAGTCCATTTATGGTTATATATGGGTTTCAGCCAAGAGCTCCATATGCATTAGGATTGCAAAATGAGAAATTCCAAGCTACAAAGGACTTCTTGGAAGAGATGAACGATATGCTTAGGCTTGCTAAGAATAGTATTAGGAGAGCTCAGGATAGAGCTAGAGCCTATGCTGACCCTCAAAAGAGAGACATCAACTTTGAGGTAGGAGAGCAAGTCTATCTTAGAGCTCCATGTAGATTTGAAACCATGAAGATGGGACCTTGTCCAAAACTATCTCCTAAGTATTGTGGACCTTTCCAAATACTTAAGAGAATAGGAAAGATGGCTTGCCAGCTCCAACTTCCAGAGAATAGTCAAATCTGTCCAATTTTTCATGTTAGCCAGCTTAAGAAAAGGTTGGATGAATCTGACAACCTCATTCCAGACAGTGAGGTAATAGAGCCTACTTCTATTCAATCTATTGCACATGAGCCTAAGAGCATACTACACACCCGAGAGAAACACATTAGAAGTCACTTATATAAAGAGTGTCTAGTTAAGTGGAAAGATAGTTCAGAGGATAGTGCTACATGGAAGCAGGTTAGCACCCTTTAGAGACAGTTTAGATTACCTTCCGAAAAAACTTCTTAAGGGGAAGGATATGGGGAAACAACACGGAGATATGACCATGTATTGTCATACATGGGGATATAGTGGGAGTACCATTCTATTAATTCTCTCTTTCTACCAGACCTTCGAATACCATTTTTCAAGACAAAAATGGAGTTAAGGGGAAGGAAATGTCATGTGGGGAGTCACTAGAGAAGGGAGGGTATGAAGCATCCCTTAGAGCCCACTAAAAGGGCACACACATTAGTGCCATGTGGCACTCATGTGAGATGCCACCTTAGTGAGGAGGGAATCTATAGAAGAGGGTACATGGCTGGACGGTAAATCATCATGATCTTCGTGTTTTTGCTCGCCCGTTGTCGTCGAGATTTTCTCTCCTCTCTCACTCATGAAGGCCTACAGGAAACACATTTGGTGAAGGTAGCCATAATTCCTTGAGAAGTCCAAGATGCATCAAGGATGTCAAAGGGAGTTCACATGCAAACTTTGGAAGAAATCGAGCAAATCTAGGGTAGCAGTCAAAGCTGGTAAAACTTTGGAAATTAGGGCAAAAATTTCAATGTCTCCAAATCACATGAAAATTCATATACTTGTAAAGCCTATCAAAGGCAGTCTATAGCCCGGATTTCACATGAAAATGGATTTTCTAGCACATTGATATGCCATGTGCATTTTGTAAAAAATATAATTTTTCCACTTAGACCCTACAAAATTTTGTATAGGAATTTTTGTTAACCATATGGTTTGGCAACCTTGCAAGCTTCCAAATGTAGTCAAACTTGTACAAGGAAGATTCAGATGGGAGTTTTTTTTTGCATATTCCTAAAGGAGGCCTTTCAAAACATAGTGCTACAAACTTTTATCTTCATCAAAGGATATGTGAAGGGTCAAAGAGCACAAAATCCAGTTTTCAAGGTCACCGCAGTTTTCTAGAATAAGAAAATTGAAGGCTTGAAGGGCTACCACATGGCAAAATATGATTGAACCATGTTGTATGGTCAAGATGAGTTCATATTCAAGGGTGGAGATGCACTAAAGCATAAGGAAGGAGGATCCATGAGTTTTTTCATCAAAGAAGACTTTTTTGATAGTTAAAGATCAATAGTGTAAAGTTTCTCCAAAAATAGTAGCTTATCTTATCCGAATTGATGTCAGCATTGATCCGACGGTCCAAATCATCCCCCGATTCAATGGTGGAGAATGAAGGCGCCTAAATTTCACTCCTTTACACTAGATTTGATAGAAAGAACAATTCCAAGCCATTGATTTGATTAATCAAATGGTTGTAATCAAAAGTAGTGATCCTAGAGTTGAGAGTTGATTTCTCTAGATTCAAGGGCCCAAATTCATTCAAAAAACTATATAAACCCCCCTCCAAACTCCTAGAGCATCATTGTTAGGCATCCATAGGGCTCTTGCTAGCTTAAGGTTTCCTTGAGATGATCACCCTTGGTTGAGCGAGTGAGGATCCAAGGTGGGCTTGTATGAGTATAGTACCTAGTTTCAAATTTAAGTTAGAACTCTAATCTAGGATAGGCTCTTGAAACCAGCATCTCTATCTTGACTCACCCTCGGTGGAGCGTGTGAGTGAGTTAGAGCTGGTTTTAATGAGTCTTAGACTTCTTTAGTTAGACGTTACGAGCCTAGACATACATAGGGTCAATGAAGTGGAACTCATCTTCTTACGTGTGACATTCGGTTGAACTGTCATGGTTTCAAGGTCAGAACCTCCTTTGATCAGTAGACTGCTTAGCTTGACATATCACGACGATCTTATACATGTATCTTAATTCAAATCCTTTTAATTCATGTCACTTGTCACTTGTCTCTTGTCTCTTGTCTCTCAGTCTCTTAAGTATTTTTACATGTCTTCTATTTTCTTCTATGTGTGAGAAGGCTCCGCAGTATTGCGTTGAACGAGTGAGGATGTTTCATTGAGTTTGTGATTAAACTCTATCATCATAATTCACTTGCATGCATATAATCCATACATACCCATACATATTGATTAGTTTCTGAAAGTGTATAAGAAGCTCCAATATTGGACCATTCTTCCTTTCGAAACTGATTTATGTGTAAGGATTCCACCTATTCTCGTCCTGCATACATATCATCCAAAGAAGACTATGCATCTGGATTAGAATTAGGAAGTGTTTAAGAAGCTCCTTCAATGGACCATTCTTCCTTCCAAATTTGATTCGTGTGTATGGTTCTCTTTTATTCTTATCAGTGATGTTCATAAATCTAACTTGCACTCCTACATTCCCATTCCCATAATCATTTCAACATCTCTCTCTTCTCCATACTCAACATTAATTTCACTTTCATGTCCTTAAACCTTCCAACATTCATTAGCTTCATACACCCTCTATGTGCCACGACCGGACCCGATCCACCTGGATTGCGATCACCTCCACATTTGAAACCGACGTGAAACGCTTCGAGGCATTTGCTTCTGATCTTGTTGGGAGGTTGTGATCCATATCCTTTGTTTCATATTTTTCATCCTCATCATATTATCATCATCAGTCTTGAGTGTTGCACTGGATTTCTCACAATATCGTGCACATCTTTGTCATGAAGTAAACACATTTGTGAGAGATCTAGAGCATCGTGCATCACTTGCTTATTCACAGAAGATGGAGGAAGGATTCAAATCCCTTATTGTTGAGAAACAAGGCCAAAGAATAGTCTCTTCTATGTTGAGAGAGAAGGGAAAATTCAATGGCATCAACATCACAAGCTACTTAGATTTGTTTGAAGAGCAAGCTATGATTTTTGGTCTTCCCAAAGATCATTGGATATCATTCTTTGAACGAATTGTTGATAGCTCTATCATAAACCGTGTCACTCAATATGATAGTCTTCCTTCGAGTGATTTTAGAAAGGAGATGCTCAAAGAATTCTATCTTGAAGATTATAGCCAACATAATCGGGATGGATTCTTACGATGGGTCAATTCACCGAAGCCTAGTAGTTCTATTACTCACTTACAAAATGAGTATATTAGACACTATGAGCAACTTCTTGATGAGGATAAGATAACTTTGGAACCTGATCTTGTGATCAATTTTCTTAAGCTTCTTCATCCTGAAACTCCTAGGGAAGTTGAACGGCGATTAGAAGAACCGGATAAGCGCTATGGTCTTACTGACAATTGGCAAAAAGTGTGTAAAGTAGTAGAGGTTGTAGCCCATAGACATCAAAGACAATCCATGCTTTATGAGAAAACTAGTCTTCCTCAAGCTAGCGTTCCACAAACTAAGGAGCAAGTTAGAGAACAATCCCATGCTATGATTTTTGACTCTTCTCCTATTCCTCAAATGATGGAGCCTACTTAAGGTTTTAAAGTAGAGCCAAATAAAAGTGTAGTTGAACAATCTCAAGTGGAAATTCTCACTAAGAAAATGGAAAGTCTTATTGCTACACAATCCAATTTGGCCAAGACTATAGATGCTTTACAATCTAATTACACCAAAACTTTCCAAAATCAAATGAGCCCAATGTCTTTTCAAGAGCCTAATCAACATGTTATAGCTACCAATCAAAATCCACAAGTAGCTCCTATTCAAGCATATCAAGTTCGTCCAATGCATAATCCTTCAATGCAAAATCCTCATCCTCATGTGCAAAATCCTCAAATGTAGCAAAACATGTATCCTCAATCTTCTCAAATAGCTTTTCAAAATCCTCAAAATAAAAATTTTCAGAATCATCAACCGTATAATATGGAAGCTCCTCTTGCACCTCAATTACCACATGTTGCTCCCCAAGCTCCTCAAATACATCAATTGCCTTTTCAAAATCCTAATTATCATGTTCAAGAAATACCTTATCAACAAAATCCTTAATTTCAAAATTTCCCACCACAAGTTAATCAAAATCCTCAAAATCAAAATGGTTTTGTGCATGGCCCTCGTAGGTGTCCTTGGTGTGTGATTCGTTAGAGCACTTTTTGAGAGATTGTGAACTATTGAAGGCTGCTAAGGAGCAACGACTAGTAATAGACATAGGCAAGAAAATCTGTGACTATCGATCTAGGCTACCTTTGCAAGGAAATTATGGTAAGGGAGGAATGAAAAAGCACTATGAAAATATAACCATAACGGATGTAGGAACTAGAGGAGTGAAACTAGAAGCTCTTGATGAGCAACAAGTAGAATCAAGTAAACCAACAAAGGAAGGTGATTTTTCCATAGAGGCTTTAGTAAGAGCACGAGATGAGATTAGGAGAATAACGGCTTGGGAATCACTGATAGAAGATCAATCTCTTATTTCTCATATATCCAATGTAGAAGAAAAACGAAAAAGAGATGAAGTTGAGCCTAGTGAAAGAAGAGTGACTCGAAAACAAACCTCAGAGGGAATAGAAACAATCATAGAGCAAGGAGAAACATCACAATCCAAAGATAAAAAACAAGAATCACAACCCAATGAACAAATACAAGAGGAGAAACAAAAGGGGAAGAAGACAACACAAAGAAAAACAGAACCAAAGCCTTTAGATAAAGAAGAACAATCAAAACAAACTGAAGAAAAAACACGAGAACGTGAACAAAAACAAGATCTTGAGTAAAAACAAAAGAAACCAAAGAGAAAACCTAAAGCCATCTTTGTTGAAGCTAAAGGTCAAGGACAAAGCACAGGAGCACATCAAAGAGGTGGACACACAAGAAGAAGGAGCAAGTAGGGAGCTCCAAGAAGTGTATGTCAAATTTTCAGAAGAAATCCTTATAAAAATAGTGATTTTCATCACTAAAAACCATTGTAAATACCATTTTCTATTTTTGTAACTCCATTTTGTTCAAGCCGAGGAGTCCTCGAGCTTGGGGGGAGTGTTGAAGCTGAAGGTCAAGGAAAAACACAGGAGCACATCAAAGAGGTGGACACACAAGAAGAAGGAGCAAGTAGGGAGCTCCAAGAAGTGTATGTCAAATTTGCAGAAGAAATCCCTATAAAAATAGTGATTTTCATCACTAAAAACCATTGTAAATACCATTTTCTATTTTTTAAACTCCATTTTGTTCAAGCGAAGGAATCCTCGAGCTTGAGGAGTATTAGAAGTATCATCCTACTAATTTTCATAATTTTTAAACTTCATTTGAGCCCTCAAATAAGCCCTGGAACCTAATTTTTAACTAGGCCAAACACTAGGTCTGGACAGGGCCAAAACTACTCAAAAAACTATAAAAAGAGCTAGAGAGCTCATTTTTGAGGTTAGCTTGTGAGAGAATAGAGCTTTTGTAAGAGAACTCATTTGCAATCGAAGCTTTCCATTGTTCCTCTCTTTGATCTTACCTTGTGCGCGTGTGTGTGTATGTGTGTGCATGTTTGTGTGCTTTCACTCACGCACTTGTGCCTTCACTTGCTCGTGGTCTTCATACCGGTCCTCATGTCTCCGCGGATTGACAAGTAAAGGAGGTGGTGCTTACGCTTGAGCTACACCAAATTTTGGGGCCGTTGACAGGGAGAGAGCTTCGAGGACGAGCGTTGTGATGGTAAGATCGTAGATTTGCGATGTTGGAAGGTAAAAAAACTGTCTTTTTTGTTCATTTTCTGATTTTTCTTCTTCATCTTCATCATCATTACCATCTCCATCTTCTTCCATCTTCTTCTTCATAGAAATTTCTCGTTTTTTAGTGCATTTTCACCATTTTCATACCATTTTTCATGCATTATTGTGTGAGAAGGAGTTAGGAAGTGCAAGGGAGAGTAAGCGCTTGTGTTTTTTCATGATTTTCTGCACATACGGAGCTCGCCATTGCTCGGCACTCAGAAATTCAAAATTCCCGCCAAAAACACGATTTTGTGATGAAAATCACGATTCTGTGAAAAAATTCAAATTTTTTTGAAAAATCACGATTCTCTATTTCCCGCCTAAAAGCCTTTTGAAAAGAACACGATTCTGGGGTCATTCTCAGAATCGTGATTCTGTGCTTGTGCTCAAAATTGCGATTTAAAAAAAAACACGATTCTCTATTGGCAATCGCGATTTTCAAAAAACACGATTCTCTATTGGCAATCGCGATTCTCTAAAACACGATTCTCTGCTGGCAATCGCGATTCTCAACAACATGATTCTCTACTGGCAATCGCGTTTCTCTAAAACACGATTCTCTGTTGGCAATCGTGATTCTCTAAAACACGATTCTCTGCTAGCAATCGCGATTCTCAAAAACACGATTCTCTTGAGATTCACAGTATTGCGATTCTCTTGAGATTCACAGTATCGCGATTCTCTTGAGATTCACAGCATCGCGATTCTCTTGAGATTCACAGCATCGCGATTCTCTTGAGATTGACAGCATCACGATTCTCTTGAGATTCACAAAATCACGATTCTCTTGATTTCACAGCATCGCGATTCTCTTGATTTCACAGCATCGCGATTCTCTGGATTTCACAAAATCGCGATTCTCTTGATTTCACATCATCGCGATTCTCTGGATTTCACAAAATCGCGATTCTCTAGATTTCACAAAATCGCCATTCTTTGGATTTCACAAAATCGCGATTCTCTGGATTTCACAAAATCGCGATTCTTTGGATTTCACAAAATCGCGATTCTCTGGATTTCACAAAATCGCGATTCTCTTGATTTCACAAAATCAAGAGGTCCTGTTTGCCTGTTTTGGCAAAATCATGATTTTTTCCAAAAGGTCCTATTTGCCTGTTTTGGCCCCCAAGAGCCTGTTTTTACATAACTTTTTCATCCAAAGTCCATTTTTGGAGCTCTATAGCTCGTCGAAAAGCTTGTTTTGTATCCTACATGGCCTCGATTGTTTTTTATAAGAATAATGTGTTGATTTTCAGATAGGATAATTTGAACTTGACCCTCAAGTGGGACTAGGAAACCAAGGGGGCTCCAAGGGATTTTGAGCAATACAAAGGGGAATTTTGGAACTAGAAGACAAAGCTTATGAACCTGAGATCTGGTAGACACCTAGGCAAGGATAAACAAAGTATTATATCTTGTGAGGCTAGTGTCAACCATACAGCTAAGTCTTGGGCACAACAACTAAGTGGTTATCCTTACGTACAAAGTTCAGACACAAGTGACTCAGAAATGTCTTTTAGCATGGGGAAACCTGTAGGTGGCTCAGGAACTGCCCATCTACAAACACCAGAAGGTCCATATAAGACACAATTGGAATATATTTGGACCAACCGATTAGGTGCTCGCATCTATGAGGATGGCCTGAGGCGATCAGTGGTCCAACTCAAAAATCCAGATCAACCCTTTGGACTTGAACACCCGGTGGTCAAGTTCAAAGAAGGTTCATACATTGATAAGGAAGGAACCATGTATGTGGTCACCAACCTACCAGATAGGACCGATGAGTTTGGAAATATCATTCATGAGAATGAGATAGGAGACCTAGAACAAGGAAATGTAGGATAAGTACCCCAAACTCCTAGAGGTAAGTCTGTTTTGACCAGAGTGATCACTCCAGATTGGATCCCTCAAGACAACAAAAGCATAGAACTATTCTTGAATAGATAAACAAAAGAAGCCTTTTGGAGAATTAAGGCAGATCAACCTAGCCGATTGGGCATAGTCATCATCTACGAGTTCAAGGATCCAGAGATACCAGGCAAAGTTGTCTACTTGGATAACACATCAGAGAAGATGTTCTTAGTAACAGAACATGATAGACATGCATATACTTGGAAGAGTGAATTGATCTTTCCTCCACCACGATCCAATGTTTCCCATGGCCTCCAAGGAGTAGGATCATCCCAAGCTCATGAAGCCCGGAGAGAAAGAACTAGAGAGAGACCTGAGGTAAGTTTTGCACACACTGTGGGCAGAAATAGATGAGGATTTGAAAATGAAAGACATGAAAGAGAGAGACATCAAGCACATAGGCAACAAAGAGATGAACATAATTTTCCATTGCCTAGACCCCGAGAGCACCCAAGAACCCTTAGAACCACTCAAGTGATCAAGGCAATGAAGAATTATTTTGACGGGTCAGGAGATCCTTATGATCATGTGGCTGAGTTCAAACAAGTGTTAAGAGCTGAACACGTTGAGGATTTGTTCACCTAGTACGAGGCATTTGGTTTGACTCTTAAGGCCACTGCCTTAGCTTGGTTTCAACCACTGAGTAGTCGCAACTATCATGATATAGGTCAACTACTAGACAAATTCATTGTAGAATTTTCCAAGAGTGGTATCAGGCATAACACATCATCCTTGATCCACAGCTTCAAGCAGACACCCCAAGAAACAGTGCGACTAGCAGGTAGAAGATTCAGACAGTACCTAGAAAGATGCCCTACTCCAGAGTTACCCACACCAGCCAAACAAGTGGCTTTGTTTTTAGATGGCTTACTAAGCTCCAAGCTAAGATCATATGTGTACTTGAAAGAGCCTAGAAGCATAGAAGAGTGTATGTGGACCTGCATTGACATAGAAGATAACTTGGGTGAGGAGTTAGGACTATCCAAACTCTATAAAGACTCTGATAGTTCTACTAGTCATACCTCCAGAGCCTCTACTAAGCTAGATGAGATAGCAGAGCAAGTTGCCAAGAAGCTAGGAGTTCAAAATAGACAAATACCGAGAGCCACCCCAGTGAATCGATGTTATACTTGCGGAGGGGACCACATGGCTAATGTTTGCCCAATGTTGGCTCAACCCCAAAGGAACCCTAATGCTCTATATTGCACTATTGAGAGGAAATACACAAACCACACGGCTCAATATTGTCCCTACAATAGGCAGGCTGTTAGACAGAATTATCAGCAACCTTACCAACAAGGTAGGTATCAAAACCAATACCAACAGCCATATTATAGACCACAACAGTAATATCAGGCACCATATAGGCCACAACCAGTCCTAGGAAACCAACCACTAGTGCCTACCAATGCAATTCCAGTTAAGTATGCAGTGGCAGGAGAGAACCTTAATAGAGCATTGGTGCCAGTGACCCCACTATCTCAGAGAATGACTCTCATGCTCATAGTTCAGACTACTCCCATGAAGGTAGTCCACATGCTTATTACACAGAGTCACCTGAACATAGTGAGATTTACCCGTATCAATATGAGGCACCACCTATGGAACAAAATTGGGAGCCTGAATACTCCAATGTCATGTACACAAATCCTAACCCTAGGCCCCAATTGAGACAAATGAGACCACAAGCCCCTAGAGGATCTTGTTTCAAATGTCAAGGTGACCATTTCATTCGTGATTGTCCCCACCCACCATCTCTGAGTCAAGGTCAGGCTATCACAATACAAGCTTTTTGTCCTGAATGTGGCAAAGACCATCTCCACAGAGATTGTCCAAGAAACCCCTCCAGTGCACCCAAGATTACACCCATTAATGTGGTAGGCTTAGTGGCAGATTCAAGTGCCAGTAGTAGTAATGTGGCCCTTGTACAGGCAGTTACTAGGGCACAAGCATTAAAACAAGATAAACCAGCAGAACAATCAGAGTCAAGTGAACCAGGAGAGCCGAGTGAGAGGAAAACAAGAACATGGAAAGATACCAGAGAGAAGGCCAATCGCAAGTGGAATAAAAAGTTATCGGAACTAGAAGAAAGCTTGAAAGACGTAGAAACAAAAATAGAGGACATTGCATCTCAAAACCCCTCGCATGTCGAAACTCCATCCACTCCATCTCATCCCACCCCACCACCCATTGTAAATAGGCCACAACCAGGGTCTGTTCTTGCAGATCCAACCCCAGAAGGCTTGGACATGATGTTCAAGGCCTACCAGGCTCGACTTCAAGAAGGGCCTACAGCTGCAAACCTAGACAAGAGTTACCCTAGAGCGGACTTAGAGATTGAACAGATGAAAATGTGCATGAAAATGGTAGAACAAGCTCAAGCTATACTCGAGACTAGTCAAAATTTCAATCAGACAAACTTTGTCAAACCGGATTTGCATTTCCAAGGCTTACTAGAAAGATTAGAGCAATTGGTAAACAAACCACAAGTTTCTTTACCTCCACAGGCTCAACCAGTTATTGAGAGAAGAAGCTCACCACCAATGGGAGCTTATGTTCCTAATTCCACGGATGCTGGAATACCTCCTTCAATTCAGGAGCACTCTCGAGAATTCTTGCGGGAAATACAAGAGGAGAAATGGGCCAAGGAGAAGGGTAATTCCCCTCCTATTCGTGAGATTGATGACCTTCATGATCAATTTCCCCAAGACATTCCATCTATTTACAGAGATGAAGCAGAACAACAAGAAAACGAAAGATTAGATTTTGAATCTAATACCTTAGAAGAACTCCCTCAATTTCCAGGCCCTTGGGAATCTGAATCTCTTCAGATCAGAGCTCCCATAATATTGGTAAGAAATGAAGACTCAGTGGTTCCAAGAAACACTGATATTGTGAAGAACACCAAGGTTCAGTGTCATCTCACTATAGAAGAGTTGCTAAAAGCAAAACCCGAGCTATGGAATCATGTGAAGGATCAGGTCCGATAACTTGATTCCAAAATGCCAAAAGCAGGCTCTAAGCAGAAAGTGCCAAAGATACCCCTAGACAAAATAGGGGACATGTGTGAGGGTGAAGAAGGCAATACTTATCTTTCGATCACCTACCAAGGTTACACAACCAAAGCAATCATAGATTCAGGTGTGGGGGTGGCTATTGCGACCACCTCCTTGTGGAAGCAATGGGGCAAACCCACATTAAGACCAACTAGAATGAAGCTTCAAATGGCCGACGGTCATTTTGAAAGACCTCTAGGATGGCTCGAAGGGATAACTCTAACCACTTGTGGTGTAGAGTTTGAACACACATTTGCTATATGTGACTTTGAGAAAAATAATGTTTATGAGATGATCCTAGGAAGACCCTTCCTACGACAATTGCAAATAGTACAGGATTGGGGAACCAACTCCTTGTACTTACAACACTTAGGGGTCACCACCAAGGTCAATTTGAAGGATTACTCCTTCAGAGATGTACCACCCCTACAGTGGAACCCTATCCATAAAGCAAAAGAAGATTCAATCTCTGTGCATTCTGGAAGTTCTCCTGACCCATCCTGGTTGCATGAAGATACTCATTTGTGGATGTGCAAGGTCGCAAAGGAAGAGTAAAAATGCTTGAAGGCGAGAGAAGAAGGAACTTCACCAGGAGATAGACTAGTTAGAGACCCAGCCTATACACCGATGATCTTTCCGGATGAGGAATTTGAGCCTTATGGCTGGCCAGAAATCTTAGCCACCATGGACATTGCTATCAACGAGGAACAGAGGACACCTCGTTGTGATGAGGAGGGTTATGATATCTCAGTGTTCATGTGTCAGCCCTTGCTAGAAGAATGTGACCCTAGTGATGTCATAGAAGAAGAAGAGAATGACGATGGTATAGAGTCCATTGTGATGGATAGTTGCTTTAACTCATAGCAGCACTATCTAGAAGATATAGGAGTGTTCACCCAGAAAGAAGAAGAACCTCTCACAAGTATTAAAACGGTAAATTCAAAGGATGGAAGTGAGAGCAGTCAAAAGAAAAAGAAAAGAAAGCAGTGAAACAAGAAGAGGAGGAGTCATTGTTTGAAGTACGAGAAAACTTCAAGAAATATGAAGTTGACGACCGCAAAATTTTGGTACGAATGCCTAAGAGAGAGGCCATCATAGGAGAATCATATGATAATAAAGAAAAGACCAAGAAAATTGTAGTGACCATTGAAGAGAACGAAGAGAGATGCACATATATAGGAGATGACCTAAGTGCAAGAGAAGAAATGGAGCTCGTAGCTCTATTAAGGGAATATAGGGATGTGTTTGCATGGCACTATAGAGACTTGAAAGGGGTAATCCAATAATTTTCTCTCATACTATCCCCATGACTGCTGATGACAAGCCCACCAAACAAAAGCCCTACACATTTAATGATACATATGCAGCCAAAATAAAAGAAGAAATCGATAGGCTGATTGAAGCTGGATTTATCTATGAGATTGAGCATACTGAATGGGTGTCCCCCATTGTAGTGGTGCCCAAGAAGAACGGGAAGTTGCGAGTGTGTATTAACCTTAAAAAAGTTAATGCCGCTACGATTGGAGATAATTATCCACTTCCAATCACGGAACACCTATTGGAGCATGTTGCAGGCAAGGAAGTTTATAGCTTCCTTGATGGATTTTCACGTTACAATCAAGTAGCCATTGCCCCAGAAGATCAACACAAAACAACTTTCACCACAGAGTGGGGAATTTTTGCATTTCGTGTGATGCCATTTGGGCTCACCAATGCACCTGCAACATTCCAACAGCTCATGTGTCATGTCTTCAAAGAGTTCTTGCAAAAGAGCTTAGAAATATATGTGGACGATTTATGTGCTCATTCCCAAGAAAGAAGATACCACATCCCTGAGCTCAGACAGATCTTCAACAAGTGTAGAGAATATTGAGTGTGTCTGAACCCAGAAAAGTGTGTGTTCACGGTGCGTCAAGGTAAAATCTTAGGTCATATTGTTTCTAAGAATGGAATCTCAACGGATGAGGACAAAGTAAGAGCCATAGCGGAGTTACCAAGGCCAAGGAACATTAAAGAGGTACAATCTTTTATGGGCCATTGTGGATATTATCGTAGGTTTATCCACATGTATGCAATCATAGCTAAACCTCTTTATGTTCTGTTGACAAATTTCGAGTGGACCGATGAATGCGAGAATTCCTTCAATGAACTGAAGAGACGTTTGTGCATAGCACCAACACTGACCACTCCTGATTGGAATAAACCATTCCATGTCCATGTGGATGCATCCAATCACGCCATAGGATGTGTGCTAGCACAACCCACAGGTGAAGGAAACTTAGATTTGCCCATAGCATATGCTAGTAGACAGCTCACCGCAGCTGAACGAAACTATACCACAATTGAGCGAGAGGGTTTAGGCATGGTATATGCTGTGAAGAAGTTTAGACACTATTTATTGGCCAACAAGTTCAAGTTTTTCACTGATCATCAAGCTTTGTTATATTTGGTCAATAAACCTTGCAATACTGGATGCTTAGTAAGATGGTTCCTCTTACTAATGGAATATGACTTTAAAGTTGTTGTCAGGAAAGGTAGAACCCACCTTCGGGCAGATCACCTTTCTCGCATCACTTTAGGAGAGTCACCGCAAGGAGTGTCTGATGAATTACCCGATGCATATTTGTTCAATTTAGAAGTTGTTCCTAAATGGGCAAATAAGTTGGTACCAGTCCTAACCTTCGGCCCTACAAATAAGAATGTGAAAACATCACAAGAAGAAATTGTAAAATCACAGAAATATGACATATTGGCAGGAAGCTTGTACAAACAAGATATTGAGGGTGTATTAGCTTGTTGTGTTGAGGACGATGAACATAGTAGTTGGTTGCAACAAGCTCATGAAGGATTGCTAGGAAATCATTATTCTAAACAGCGCACATTACAAAATCTGAAACGTTTAGGAGTATATTGGCCTAGCATGGACAAAGAAATACATGAGTGGATTAAGAATTGTCCAATGTGTAGAGAGGGACCACCATTGGAGCATGCAACCCTTTATCAAGTATCATTAATTCTTGATTGGAGTGCTCCATTGGTAGAGTTTATGAGATCGGGAACCTTACCCAAAGAGGCTAGTCTAGCAAGAAGACGAAGCATGGAGCAAGAGGCTCAGGACTATGCTTTAGTTGGAGACAACTTATATCGAAGAGGCAAGGATGGTTATCTGCGTTCACGAATCAGACTATTTGAAAGTCTTAGAAACTGCACACAATGATGTTGCAAGTGGACACTTCAGTCCTGATCGAGTAATCAAGACCATTCTATTCTCAGGACTTTGGTGGCCCACTCTTCATATGGATGCTCATACCTATGTGAAGAAATGTGACACATGCCAACATGCACAATATCCAATTAGAAAAGACGAGATGCCTTTGAGGCCAATGATGGGAGGGCGTGCATTTTCGAAGTGGGGCATAGACTTCATAGGTCCTATTAACCCCCGAGCTAGAAACTCCCATGCAGAGTATATTATTGTAGCCACGGATTACCTTACAAAGTGGGTAGAAGTGAAAGCCACAACAAAGAATGATGCTCAGACTATGGCTAAGTTCTTATTCGAGAATGTGTTCATGAGATATGGGTTACCAATAGAGTTAGTGAGTGATAGAGGCACACACTTCTTGAATGAGGTCATTGAAAATCTTCTCCAAGAATTCTTGGTGATACATAAGAAGTTTGCCCCCTATCATCCACAAGCTAACGGACAAGGTGAGAGCACAAACAAGATCCTATGTAACATATTGACAAAACTAGTAAATAATAAACGCTCTGATTGGGACAAATAGCTACATCATGCTGTTAGGGCTTATCGAGTTGCCTATAAAACCGTACTGAATGCCACCCCATTTTAGATGGTCTTCGGACAGAATGTTGTGCTGCCATTGGACTTTCTCATCCCAGCTTTAAAAGTAGCACAAGAGCATGAGTGGAATGGACATGAATTGTCCTCTAGGATCTTTGATATGGAACGCTTAGGTGAGACAAGGCTACGCGCGACGGCAGGCATCTATGCTGCAAAGAAAAGACAAAAGGCATACTTTGATGCACACATCAAAGATAAAGGATTGAAAGAGGGCGACCTAGTGTTGGTGTACACACTAAAACAACATGCCCGTAAGTTGGAAAAAACAGGATAAAGACCCAAGATCATTAATAGAATTTCCATTAGCGGTGCAATTCAGTTGGCCACTTTAGAAGGAGATATCTTGCCAAACTATATTAGTGGATGTAGAGTCAAGTTATACCAAGAACCCCTTACAGAGGATATGCTTACGAGACTCAACATTGCTAAGAAGCAAAAAGAAGAGGAGTTAAGGGTGAGGGAAGAAGCACAGGCAGAGGCCAGAGAGCCTATTAGGCGAAATAAGTTAAGGCGACTAGGCCTAGATGTCAACTCAAAAGCCCCAAAATATCACATGGATATGTGCCAAAAATGGGGCATAACTACTTCTCAATTCATTGACCCAAGTCCCTTTGTGACCATAGAGATAGCACAAGGAAAGGGTGCTAGGACTGTGAAAGCATTGATTGAGGTGCAGCAAGTAGTGCAGTTAGACTGTCCTACTGCCAAGACTTGCAGTTGAACATCAATCCTATAGAAGCTTATCTCATAGGATTGGGAGGTGTGGAAACCCCTTGTTTGGGCGAGGTGGAACTTCCCATCTACCTTCAAGATGTTCCAATGAAAGTCAAAGTGCTAGTGTGTCAAGATGAGAACCTTAGAGAACCAATTGTCTTGGGTCAAGATTGGATCTATGACCATGCAGTTAACTTAAACCTAAGAAGTCAAATTCTTCAAGTTTGGGTACAGGAACAATGCATTACATTAGAATTAGAGAACTGCATGCTCACAAATCCAGATGTCCCACATTCTCTTAGTTCTTCTAAGACAAATCATCTGGAAGAAGATGAAAGCTCTATAATTCAGAAGGACTCAATCATGGAAGGAGAGTCGCAAAGGCAAGCAAACCCTCCTTCTTTTTTGAAGAGTAAAGCATCCATAGTAGTTCAACCTCAGAAGCAAGCACAACAATTCAAGACAACTGCTATAGCAAATAGAAAGACACCCTTCAATAAGAAAGCAGTTCCGAGCATGAAGCAGATCTGGGTATGCAAAAGAGAGCAACCACTAGCCTTGCCCCCACAAATCCCATCCAGGCAAGCCAACCAGGCCAGAAGACGAAGGAAGAAGCTTGGACAAGCTCAACCACAAGGTATCCGACAAGTTTGGGTGCCTAAGAAATTAGCTGCAGCTCAACAAGGGCAATTAGAGATGTGGGTACCTCAGAAGCTCTTACATCCACAACAACCTATGTTATCCCACATGCGAAAGGTCTCAACAAAGAAGCCACAAAGAGAAAAGGGTAAGAACTGCATACGGAGATTGAAAGATGATCAAATCACCTTTTCAACAATAGTAGAAAGACGTGTAAAAAGGGTATGGGTTTGGAAGCCAAAAGTACAAGTAGCCTCCACCGAACCAAAGCGCCAACCACACTCGATACCACAGTTCAGAAAGCATCCAAAGAGGAAGAGGCCTGAAGTGATCTCTACAGTGCCAAATGTTGTTCTAAAATGGACTCCAATAAGGAGGATTACATCAGTTTGAGACCCAATGGATACCTCCACCAAAGCCGGCATCAACATCCGCAAATAACATCAAAAGCCTCGACAAGCGACAACCATGTGCTCCTTGCACAACCTTGTCTTTTGCACCATTCAGGTCATGCATTTCCAAAGTATGCATTAATATAGGGCCACATTACATGGCCGTGCATAGACACAATTGAGAGTCCCATGCACGAGAGCACATTGACACATGTAAACCATTTTTTGATACTAAACTTTGTCTTCTTGTTTTGTGACATTGTTCCTCTAAAAGAAAAAAAAGAGAGAGACAAAAATTGTTCCCAGGTTTCGCTCATGGAACATGAATGAGTCATGCTTAGTTGAAGATTGAACCATCAATTACTGGGCATTTATCGGTTTGGATAGAAGTGTGCTCGGCTAGCAGATGATATAATTGTTGCCTTATCTGGTAGATGTCAAGAACTTGGCATGAACATGGCATCCACAACTATGGTTTCCCCTTACCATGGTAGGAGTGAAGAGCTTGAAGGTCCGCAACTTGAGAGATGCTTAACTACCATATGTACAAGAGCATCCAAGGAGATATCTGCAAGGGATAGTTTTGGTACCATGCAAATCCTTGTATGTATACTAGATGAGAAGATTCCTCCTTATGGTGAGCTAATGAGAAGATGTGAAACTAAGCTTGGTGTAGTTACCCAATGTCATTTGTCAGGGAATATAAAGAAATTCCATTCTCAGTATTTGGCAAATGTTGCTTTGAAGAGAGCAGACAGGACCAGACACTCAAATAATTTTATCAGTGAATCCTCAACACGGACATTCATCAACAATGTCCATCACAAACGCCAGGAGCACAACAGGACGAGATAAACATTGATCGATGCTTCACCATGGTAAGTATCTTTTACCTTGACAACACCATAACCATGATAGATTAGGAAACCTCTTCATCGGCATACCCTTGAGCACTCAGCTCAAGACCCCAATTTTTGCACCATACTTCTTCCACATATTTTCCTCAACCCATGCACAAACACACTTACCCATCATTCATTATGGGTTATTAGTACTTGGCGTGATTACTATGAAAATCATCTTAAGAAGATCTAGAGGCCATCAATGGCGACTCACAACGACACAATCATGCTGGAATCCAAGGAAGGAGCGCATACCAAGGGATAACAACTTTCAAAGGCTTTTAGTGACAAATGAAGAACCGGACAACCAACCCTGTCACATTTGGAAGGTAGACAGCTCTTGTTCCTACCGAATAGACACTACCTCTCACAGCACTACATGGAACAACCATTACAACAAGGGTCTGTCAGGGACGACAGACTCGAGAGAGGGGGGAGTGTTGAAGCTGAAGGTCAAGGAAAAAGCATAGGAGCACATCAAAGAGGTGGACACACAAGAAGAAGGAGCAAGTAGGGAGCTCCAAGAAGTGTATGTCAAATTTTCAGAAGAAATCCCTATAAAAATAGTGATTTTCATCGCTAAAAACCATTGTAAATACCATTTTCTATTTTTGTAACTCCATTTTGTTCAAGCTGAGGAGTCCTCGAGCTTGGGGGGAGTGTTGAAGCTGAAGGTCAAGGACAAAGCACAGGAGCACATCAAAGAGGTGGACACACAAGAAGAAGGAGCAAGTAGGGAGCTCCAAGAAGTGTATGTCAAATTTTCAAAAGAAATCCCTATAAAAATAGTGATTTTCATCAGTAAAAACCATTATAAATACCATTTTCTATTTTTGTAACTGCATTTTGTTCAAGCCGAGGAGTTCTCGAGCTTGAAGAGTATTAGAAGTATCATCCTACCAATTTTCATAATTTTTAGACTTCATTTGAGCCCTCAAATAAGCCCTGGAACCTAATTTTTAACTAGGCTGGACACTAGGTCTGGACAAGGCCAAAACTACTCAAAAAATTATAAAAAGAGCTAGAGAGCTCATTTTTGAGGTTAGCTTGTGAGAGAATAGAGCTTTTGTAAGAGAAATCATTTGCAATCGAAGCTTTCCATTGTTCCTCTCTTTGATCTTACCTTGTGTGTGTGTGTGTGTGTATGTGTATGCATGTTTGTGTGCTTTCACTCACGCACTTGTGCATTCACTTGCTCGTGGTCTTCATACCGGTCCTCACGTCTCCGCGGATTGACAAGTAAAGGAGGTGGTGCTTACGCTTGAGCTACAATCTTGATTTCAGAAATTGAGAGAAAAATAGATCCTATGGAGATTTTAGATGACATTTTGCTTAAGAGTCAAGTGACTATGTCTTTAGAACAAGTTTTCTCTATTGCAAAGCCTGTTTTTAAAGATAATTGTATCCGCCCAATTAAAAGGAAGAGGTTTCTGCTTAGTCTAGATACTGAGATGCAAGATTCTCTAGATCAAGATCAAGCTATGAATGAAGCCTTAAACTTTGATGAATCTGATGAAGAGGACTTTGATGATGATGAAGTAAATGTTAATAAAAATTTCTTAGGACCTATTCAACCTGACCATGAAAATCATGAAAACAGTCCTGAAAGTCACTTTAAAAGAAAATTTTGGTCAGGTACATCAAAGATGCATGCTAAAATAGGAAATGATAAGAACACTATCACTGTAAATGCATTAGTAGATTCCGGCTCCAAAATCAATGTGATTTCAAGAGAAGTCTATGATAAGTTTCGATGGCCCATAGATAAAGATTGTGGATGGCATATGAGAACTGCAGATAATGGTGTAGGTACCCTGTATGGAGCTTGTGCTAGTGTGCCCATATTCATAGGAGGAATCACAGAAGAGTTTCACTTTTTTATTCAAGATAATTGCTCCTATGAAGTTCTCTTAGGTCAACCCTTTATTTGTGAGAGTCGTATGGAAACTAAAGCCATGGATGATGGGTCTACCTATGCTAGATTTAAATCTAAGGATGGAATGCAATCACTTCAAGTCATGACGGTAGGAGTGAATCATCCTAGGAATCGATTGTCAATTAGAAAGAAACCTATTGTTACTCAAAGTCATGAGCATGCTTGTAGTGATTGTGCACCTCGATTCATGTTTGGAGCTACATATGATCAAAATTTCGGATAGAATCCATTGTTGAGCAGAACAACAGTGGATATTGGTTTGACATCTCGCATCCAACCAACATGTACAATAGTTTGTCACTTTCTTCTCCACATTCTAGATTAGATTTTCTTCATAAGAGTCAATTGTCCAAGTCTTTTATCCAAAAAAACCAAAAAAATTATAAAAACAACAAAATCATGGAACATGATGAGAACATTGAGCATGTGATTGAAACATCTCATTGTTTCTCTACTCTTGAGGAGTTAGAGTTATGTCTTCAACAAAATTCTAATTCCCATATTATTCTTCTTTCTTCCCTTGATGAGTATGGTCTAATCCAGGAATATGCTCTCAATGTTGACAAGTGCTCAAAATTTAACCAAACACATGATGCCTTAATTGAAACAAAGTAAAAAACTGTAGACAAAAAAATCAAACCCATAGCTCAACCATTACCTCAAGGAAGTAATGAAAAAATTATTGATGTGAAAAATAATCCAATTCTTCGGGATAAGAAAAACATAGGACATACATTCACGGATGAGACAATCAAACAGGTGAAAATTGGTAGAGATGATGACTTTCTTTTGCCAGCAGAGAGAGATAAATTTGAGAGAGTTATACGAAGCCATGGAAAAGCCTTTACTATGTATCCTCATGAGATTGGTTGTGTAGATCCTAAGCTAGTTGCACCCATGATAATCTTTACTATTCCACATATTCCATGGAATCTTCGCCCTATACCAGTTCCAAAGGCTCACTTACCTGAGCTAATGAAACTACTTAAGGAGAAGATAAACATGAGAATTTTAGAGCCATCTTTTGCACCTTACTCAAATCGATGGTTCACTGTGCCTAAAAAGAATGGGAAACTACGTTTTATTCAAGATCTCCAACCCATCAATAAAGTCACCATAAGGAATGTAGGAACAGGACCCATTGTAGATGAGTTTGCTGAATCATTTTCAGGACATTCTATCTATTCAATGGGTGATTTATATTCTGGATATGACCAATTACAATTAGCAATTGATAGTTGTGACATAACCACAATGAAATCTCCTTTAGGCTTAGTGCGAATGTGTACCTTACCTCAAGGAGCGACTAATTATGTGGCTCATATAATGAGTGCTATGAATATGGTCTTACATGATTTTATCCCTCATATAACTATGCCATTCATTGATGATATACCAATTAAAGGGAGTGAGGAACGTGTAAAGGACATTACTTTAGATTCATCTGGATGTCGTAAATTTGTTCTTGACCATATCTCTGATTGTGAAAGAATATTTCAACGATTTGAAGAGGTAGGTCTCACATTTTCCATAGAAAAATCTATTATTGGTATTAACGAGGTTCTTATTGTTGGACATTTATGTGGCCATTATGGTCGAAAGCCATACCCACAAAAAGTTGATGCCATTAGCAAGATTTTTGAAACATGTAACAATGTGAGTGAGGTACGTAGATTTCTTGGTGTTTGCATCTTTTATGTTATTTGGATCCCACACTTTGCTCATGTTGCTGATTGTCTCTATGACTTGTTGAGGAAGAAACGAAAATTTATTTGGACTGACAAACACACTCAAGCTATGCGTAAATTGAAGAAATTATTGCTTGAAGCTCCCATCCTTAAGCGTGTAGACTATTCTGCTAGCAAACCTATTATATTGACTGTTGATACTAGTCCTATTGGTATAGGTTGGGTCATAAGTCAAGATGATACTGAAGGGAATAGATATGCAATTAGGTTTGGTGCCAAAATTCTACATGAAACACAACAAAAATATCCACAGATCAAACGAGAACTATGGGGTATGGTAACAACTTTGAAAACAGACAAAGAATATTTCATTGGTGCAAATGTCAAAGTTGAGACTGATTGTTTGCCTCTCATTGGAATGATAGCCAATTGTTCATCTCCTGATATAGCCATGCTTAGATGGATCTCATATATTAAGTTCATAAATCCTGATTTAGTTCATATTTCAGGTAAGTCAAACTCAATTGTTGATATGTTATCGAGAGCTAGATTTGATGATGATCTTGAAAGTGATCTAATAAAGAATGTGAATTTAGTTGACCATGTTCCACATATATATGAGTATGAGAAATTTCATGAGTCTGAGTACAAAAATGAATGGAGAGACATAGGAAAGTATCTAAGTACACTACAACCATTACCTACCTGGACTATGAATAGATTCTGTAACATTAGGAAACGAGCTTATAACTTTTTCCTATGTAACAATTATCTTTGGAGACATGCTAAGGGTAAGGTTAAGAATCCACAATGAGTCCTAGGAAAACGAGGGCTTCAATTGCAAGTAATGAAGGAAATGCATGAGACATTATGGGCAGGTCATAAAGGATTTTTTGGAACATATGAAAAAATTAGAAGTACCTATTATTGGCCTAGGATGTATGTTGACATTAGTAGCTATGTTTATACATGTTCTACTTGTCAACTTCATTCATCAGTCAAACATAGAGATCCGTTGCATCCTACTTATCCACCTTGTATTCACTACAAGTGGGTAGTAGATCTTGTAACTATGCCTAAAGGTATTGACAAAATGCGTTACATTGTACTTGCAAGAGAAGACTTAACTAATCATGTAGAGGGACATGCACTACGATCTAAGACCACTTACAATGTTTGCAAATTCTTGCTTGAAGATGTCATAAGTCGCTTTGGGTACATAGAGAAAGTAGTTGCCGATCGTGGAGAGTTAAATGCGAGAGAATTTGAGCGCCACGGTATTCGTTTGTCTCTCACTACTGCATATAATCCATAGGCCAATGGTAAAATAGAGAGAGGGCATCCACCTATTGTGAAAGCCATATCTAAATCATATAACGGTGACATCAAACAATGGCCTAGATTCTTACCTTTTGCACTTTGGGCAGATAGAATGACATGCACACGTACTACTGGATATATGCCTGCTGAACTCATGTACTGTCAAAAACCATTGTTTCCAATTTAGTCTCATATTTTTGCATGGTCAAATTTGCCTTGGTCTGAAAACATGTCTACTGATGATTTTTTGAGTTTGCGCATTAAACAGTTAGAACAAGGTAAATTAAGACTTGATGATGCCGTTGAAAAACTAAGAGAATCTAGAATGAAGAACAAACATTATTTTGATAAAACTCATTGATTGTGTCCTAAGACAATTGAAGTAGGAGATTGGGTGCTCATTTATGATAGTACATTTGACTCTCAATATGATGCATGCAAAAACCTCACTCAAAGGTGGTTTGGGCCATACATTGTATCAAAAGTCAACAACAATGGTACATATGCTCTTTGTGAATTAAATGGTGTTGCACTAAAAACTTTGATTGCAGGTAAAAGGTTAAAGCTATTCAAGAAACGTGATAATGACGAGTACATTTTGGATGATGACATTGAAGAAGATGACAACAATGAGGCCGATTCATAAACAAGAGTATCCATGTTATAAAAAATAAAAAAAAAGTAAAATAAAAAACACATAAAAAATATCATTAATTTTTCAAGTTCATGTTGCTTTGTTTTTTTTCATTCTATTTTTTTCCGTTCTTGTTTCATGCATGTTTGTTTTCAGTCTTTGCATTGCATTGCATATCCACATCACTTGAGTCAAAAAAAAAGGGGCAAATGATGATTTCCCTACTTGTGTAAAACTGTATCTTAAGTAGTAATTTATCTACTAAGAAATTGATTATAATCTAGGATTGTGGAATGATAGGGCATGTAGATTTGGAGTTTTATTTTGATGACATGACTTTCATATATAAACATGCATATGTATCCTGTATCGAAAGCATAATTGTTGAAATCCTAGCTCCTACTACTGCATGTTTCTACATCCTTAGTCCATCTCACAGCACTTGTATCGGAGTTTAAACGACTGTTCTCCGTCATCAAAAATGCTTGTACCTTGTATCAGGGTTTAATTTTTCCCCGTCATTAAAAAAAAAAAACTGCTACATATTACCAGGAATTTTACACTTTCTTCCACCCCAAAAAAGTGATCGTAACCATAAAATTGCCGAATCATCATCATAAAAAAAAAGAGCAAGCCAAAGGAGGACAAAGAGGCATAGTAGAATAAATCACGGGCTAAACAGGATGTTATTAGACAAAAAAATTATTTTAAAGATTGCTTTGAAAAAATTAGTAATAAAAGAAAAAATATTAGTAATATAGGCAGATTTATGCATTAGTGGAGTTTAGTAAGATTTCCTTGCATGTTATTAGAGAAAGATCATATTCATATTTATGTAGGAAAGGAGTTGATCTAAAATAAGCTAAAGATGAAAGATGTCTCTTGAAAATCCTAAATCTTTGTTTATAATCGTATTTAAGGTAGATTGCTTTATGAAAAAGGTACAAATTTTTCTTCAAGATGAGAGCAACTGATGCTTAAAATGACTCAATACATCCACTTCCACTTCATATTGATGCTTGTTTGTTTTCTTTCTTGTTTTCAATGTTGCTTGTTCATTTGCATATATGTTGCCTATTCGTTCATGCATATTCATGTTGCGTGTTTCAATTCTTTCTTTCATGCAAATTTTGCTTCATGTCACATTGCCTACTCATTCATGCATATGATCAATTTTTCCTTCCATGTATGTTCCCTATAAAACAATTTGATGCCTCGAACATTTTGTTTTTCACAGATAGTAGAGTGGCGCTTCTGGAGGAATCGCAGGTTTAGTGGGGGCGAATGTCGTCGAGATTTTCTCTCCTCTCTCACTCATGAAGGCCTACAGGAAACACATTCGGTGAAGGTATCCAGAATTCCCTGAGAAGTCCAAGATGCATCAAGGATGTCAAAGGGAGTTCACATGCAAACTTTGGAAGAAATCGAGCAAATCCAGGGTAGGAGTCAAAGCTCGTCAAACTTTGGAAATTAGGGCAAAATTTTCAATGTCTCCAAATCACATGAAAATTCATATACTTGTAAAGCCTATCAAAGGCAGTCTATAACCTCGATTTCACATGAAAATGGATTTTCTAGCACATTGACATGCTATGTGCATTTTGTAAAAAATGTAATTTTTCCACTTAGACCCTACAAAATTTTGTATAGGAATTTTTGTTAGCCATATGGTTTGGCATGTATAAAGATCATATGTGGCTACATATTTGTACAAAGTTTCAAGGCAATCAGAGCTTCCTAGACACCTTAATGCTACCTTGCAAGCTTCCAAATGTAGTCAAACTTGTATAAGGAAGATTCAGATGGGAGTTTTTTTTGCATATTCCTAAAGGAGGCCTTTGGAAACATAGTCCTACAAACTTTTATCTTCGTCAAAGGATATTTGAAGGGTCAAAGAGCACAAAATCCAGTTTTCAAGGTCACCGTAGTTTTCTAGAATAAGAAAATTGAAGGCTAGAAGGGCTGCCACATGGCAAAATATGACTGAACCATGTTGTACGGTCAAGATGAGCTCATATTCAAGGGTGGAGATGCACTAAAGCATAAAGGAAGGAGGACCCACGAGTTTTTTCATCAAAGAAGACTTTTTTGACAGTTAAAGATCAATAATGCAAAGTTTCTCCAAAAATAGTGGCTTATCTTATCCGAATTGATGTCTGATCCGACAGTCCAGATCATCCCCAGATCCAATGGTGGAGAATGAAGGTGCCTAAATTTCACTCCTTTACACTAGATTTGATAGAAAGAACAATTCCAAGCCATTGATTTGATTAATCAAATGGTTGTAATCGAAAGTAGTGATCCTAGAGTTGAGAGTTTGATTTCTCTAGATCCAAGGGCCCAAATTCATTCAAAAAACTATATAAACCCCCCCTCCAAACTCCTAGAGCATCGTTGTTAGGCATCCATAGGGCTCTTGCTAGCTTAAGGTTTCCTTGAGACGATCACCCTCGGTTGAGCGAGTGAGGATCCAAGGTGGGCTAGTATGAGTATAGTACCTAGTTTCAAATTTAAGTTAGAACTCCAATCTAGGATAGGCTCTTGAAACCAGCATCTCTATCTTGACTCACCCTCGGTGGAGCGTGTGAGTGAGTTAGAGCTGGTTTTAATGAGTCTTAGACTTCTTTAGTTAGACGTTATGAGCCTAGACATACATAGGGTCAATGAAGTGGAACTCATTTTCTTACGTGTGACATTCGGTTGAACTATCATGGTTTGAAGGTCGGAACCTCCTTTGATCAGTAGACTGCTTAGCTTGACGTATCACGACGATCTTATACATGTATCTAAATTCAAATCCTTTTAATTCATGTCACTTGTCACTTGTCTCTTGTCTCTCAGTGTCTTAAGTATTTTTACATGTCTTCTATTTTCTTCTATGTGTGAGAAGGCTCCGCAGTATTGCGTTGAACGAGTGAGGATATTTCATTGAGTTTGTGATTAAACTCTATCATCATAATTCACTTGCATGCATAT
This sequence comes from Ceratopteris richardii, assembly GCA_020310875.1. NCBI lineage: Eukaryota > Viridiplantae > Streptophyta > Polypodiopsida > Polypodiales > Pteridaceae > Ceratopteris > Ceratopteris richardii. The sequence goes on from CM035410.1 coordinate 164,644,427, forward strand.
AATCCATACATACCCATACATATTGATTAGTTTCTGAAAGTGTATAAGAAGCTCCAATATTGGACCATTCTTCCTTTCGAAACTGATTTATGTGTAAGGATTCCATCTATTCTCGTCATGCATACATATCATCCAAAGAAGACTATGCATATGGATTAGAATTAGGAAGTGTTTAAGAAGCTCCTTCAATGGACCATTCTTCCTTCCAAATTTGATTCGTGTGTATGGTTCTCTTTCATTCTTATCAGTCATGTTCATAAATCTAACTTGCACTCCTACATTCCCATTCCCATAATCATTTCAACATCTCTCTCTTCTCCATACTCAACATTAGTATCACTTTCATGTCCTTAAACCTTCAAACATTCATTAGCTTCATACACCCTGTGTGTGCCACGAGCGGACCTGTGCCACCCGGATTGTGATCACCTCCACACCGTAGCAGGTCAACCTCCTTGAATCCTGTGCAAGGATAATAAAAAACAAGGGGGCTCTTAGTGAATCTATCAGTGTGTCTTCCTCAAATCATTTGGATATTGATAGGTGGACAAAGAGGACCAATCAAACTATGGAGTACATGTTGTATGTGTATCTCTTACTGTCATTATGATTGGAAGTGCTACCCTCCCTTGATTGAGTTGTCTTATAACAATACTAAGCATTGTACCATTGTTTACAACCCATTTATGTTGATGTATGGTTATGATCCAAGACCACCGATTGCCACATGTCTTAGAGAGGTGCAGTTATCCACCTTTGTAGTTTAATTTCTATAGGATATTGTAGCTCCGTGATGAGTAGCACCTCCTTTAATGTCAATCCGGGAAGACGTGAGGATGGTATGATGACCTCGAGCAAGTGGAGGCACAAGTGCGTGAGTGAGAAGCACACAAACATGCACACACATACACACACACGCGCACACACAGCAAGACAAAGAGTGAGTAGCAATAGAGTTCTTAGATTTCTTCCAAAAAGCTATTACAAGTTCGTTTCAATTACAATCTAACCTCAAAAATGAGCTCTCTAGCTCCTTTTATAGTTTTTGACTAGCTTTGGCCCTGTCCAGACCTAGTGTCCGGCCTAGTTAAAAATTAGGTTCCAGGGCTTATTTGAGGGCTCAAACGAGATCTAAAAAATACGAAAATTGATATGTAGGTACTTCTAAGGCTCCTCAAGCTCAAGGACTCCTCGGCTTGCACAAAATGGAGCCACAAAAAGGTGAACATGGTATTTACAGGGGTTGTTAGTGATGCGAATCACTTTTAATTGGTGTAAGGGTTTTGAAAAATTAAAGGTTGCCTTAGTGCTAGATCTGCGTGAATGCTCGTACTTGCTTCTCCATGAAGAAAATTATTGGCCTACTTGCCAGATCTTCTTTGACTGCCATGTCTGCTTGTGCTGTCCCTTCGCTCTGACTCTCTTCGTCTTGTGGCTCCTTCGGTTCCCCGACTGCTGCCAACACCCCCCCCCACTCTCGGTCTGTCGCCCCTGACAGACCCTTGTCTAGAGGGTTTTTGAACATAATATTGGATGACATCGGAGGCTAGGTGGTGTTCTTCTAGTCGTAAGCCGCGTGCTAGATCTGTGAGCAAATCATCCCAATTCACAGGTCCGGGAACATCTGGATGAGGCACCCTCAATTGTTCTGAGTGAATAGTTCTCTCCACAGCAAATAATTGGAGGAGATGTGATGGTCTGGGTATAAAGATTTCGGAGTGATATTCCCAGAATCCTGTGATGAACATCTCCTCAAATGTCTGTTTAAAGCAGGCTGGGAGGTACTTGATTCTGGCGTGCCAAGCATATATTACTTCAATTGATGGGGTGGTACTCATATCATATACCAGATCCTGGTTTCCTGTCACGAAGCGTGCTCCTGAGAAGTGGGGGTCCTTAATGTTCTTAAACGTCCTGAAAGTGATCAGCATTAATTCAAATATTTTCATACACATCTGGGCCATCACATCGGGATTATTGCGTAGCCGAATGCTCCAGTGACGGATTGTAGAAATCATGTAGTTCACCGTGGGGGGTCCTCGTGGAGGTGCTAGATAAACGTAATTTAACCATTTTGCGCAGGCTTTGATGTCTCTGACGGCAATAGTGAATTCAGGCCAGGTGCGTCTTCGAAGAACTGGAACGTAACAAGGATTATATTTAATAAACAACGGCATATTATTCCAGGTTCGGACCATTTCAGGATATGTTTCCAAAAGCCTGATCCTCCAGGTGGGTTGATGGATGGACCCACGCTTAGCACTTTCCGGTATATCATCCGGACCAAATTGTGTAGCAAATGTGGGAGGCTTGCCGCATTGTCGTTGAATCTCGGCGTTGTAATCAGCCAAAAGTATGCAGTATGGCACATATTGGTCATTATTGGTGCCGATCCATCTATGATGAGACATGCTTCTGAAATATTCTGACTTTATGACAGTTTCTTCTAGGTTTGCTAGTGATTGGATCTGAATGGCCACCCGTTCTTCGTGGGTGTTCGCTGTCTTTTCCAGTGTCTGAAGCCACTCGGGTGCTTCCACTTCCAAGGTGTCTAGTCCCTCTGAGGTTCGTTGCCCTCCTGGCATCGGCATAGGAACATACGGTTCTTCATACGAATCATCTACCTCAATAGGGACCAACTCTTCTGGCTCTGGTTCTACTACTGGAGAGGGCTGCCTCTCGTATGTCAGTAACCTCTTTTGTAATTCTGCCACCTGCTCAGTTAAGGCCTTTACCTCATCTGAGGTAGAGGTTGATGGGACACTCTTCGGTTGTTCTTTTTGTTCCTTAAGTCTGCTCCGTAGTGTGTCACGTTCTCTTTCCAAGTCATCATGGGCTTCCAGAAGATCTGCATAGCTTTCCAAAATGGTTTTCATCGTCTCCGAGGGAACTGCTTTGAACTGCTCTGGATCTATCTCGTGGGGAGAGCCTTCCATTGCTGCTTCCAGATTCTCTTCATTTTGTTTCTGCAGTCTCTTGTTCTCTTCAAGTGCTGTGGCCATATGTTTCCTGAGTAGCGCCAAGTTACGTCTGACCTTTAGGTTATCGGCCTGGTATACTTCCAGCAAGGCTTCTAGTTGTTTGGCGCCTGATTCTTTCGATGGTTGGGGTGCCTCTAGTAGTGTTTGGTGAGCCTGCTCAAGCGTTGTATAACGTTGATTCACATCTGCATTTTCCTTTTCAAGAATTGTAAGTTGCCTTTGTAAGTTCTGGTGATTTGTTGTCAGTTGCTGATACCGGCCGTCCAGAGCTCTGTACTCATTCTGAAGTTGATAGACACATTGATTTAAAGCTAGGAATATACTATGTACATTAAATGATGCAGGGAGGGGTGAAGATGCAGGGGGAATGGGGGCGGGAAAGGGAGTTGTGAATGATGTGGATGCAAGTGGAGATGTGGGTGGAGGGGGTATGGGAGATGGAGGTGTCATGGGGGGAGGGGGCGGTGCAGTGGCAGGAGATGTTTCCATAGTGTCGACTGTGTGAGTGACCGTGTAGATGGGGATCGTGGGTGGGGTGGATGTGACATTAGTGAAGAGAGTGGTGAAAGTGGGCATGGTGACTCCCCCGAATTGGATTCCCGGAGAGAGTGGAATTCCCATGACGATTGTGGTGGTAGTGGACGTGGTGGTGATAGTGTCATGTGGTGGAGTGAGTTGTGTAGTGAGAGGTGAGGAGGGTGGTGACAGTGGTGCTTCCTGATGTTCATCTGCTTGTGTTGTATCTCCTGGTGCTGATACATTGATATGAATTTGTTTCCCGGACCTCCGGGGACGGGCGGGAACTCCTTTCTCAAATCGGTGAATGTAGGCCATTGCCTCATGAATGGCCTCATCCAATCCTACTGCATCTGCATGTAAGTTGATGGACTCGATGAACATATCATCCACACCTTCCTCTGCCAGCATCTGGTTCATGAGTTTCTTGCCTGCTTCGAGTGACATTTTATGCTGTTCCTGAACTAGCTGCATGGTTCGATATAGTCTTTTTATTTGTGCCGAATACGCAAGGGCACTTGCTAGCTCTGAAAGTTCATCGTACTCTTGTTCTTCATAGGCTTCTTCCCCTTGTTCGGTTTCATGTTCATCGACGTCGACTTCTACAACTTGCGGTTGGGTGGGGGCTGACGTTGTTGTATGGGTTTGTGGTTCCTGAGCGCGCTCTGTTTCCGGTTCGAGATTAGAGTCGTAGATTAATCTAGCCACTTCTTCATCAGTGAGATCATTGAGAGTAAAGCCCTGTGGGAATTCCAAGTCGGATGGGACGGGTGGAAACACCAGATTGGGTCCCTCTGTACTTGGTCTTGGTAGCCGAATGGTGAATGGTCTAACTCGTCGTGTCTAGGGAGGGGTAATCTCTGGTGTAGTGGTGGCTCCCCTTGGTTGAGCGCAGGGTAATTGGACTCCCCCTCGCATCTTCTTTGATGGAGGACCTGCCGCTGATAGCCTTCTCTGGAATTCCTGGGCCCGAGACCATACGAGTGCCCGCTGAATAGGCACGTCATAGGCCAGACATCGATAGATTATCTTGGTCAGAGCACAACACCCGTGGAGCACATTTTTCTGCTTCTTGTTCCACCGTTGATGGGCTAGGTGGATCTGATCTATGATCCAATATGGTACGTTGATAGGGAGGTTTTCTGCCTCTGCCAAATACAAGCTAAACCATATCTTCTTTGGGGGCATGGTGAATCTTTCCTCGACGGGGAAAGCAAAATGCTGCATGACGGTTCGTAGGTGAAGGGCGATGGTCGGTGTCATCGCTACCATATCCTTCAGCTTGTTGAGATCTTTATGTTTCATTCTGCCTGGAACCATTGTTTCCTTTTCAGTAGAAATGTGCATACCATACATGCCCAATGCTTCTCGTACCAGATTGAGGGTCAGTTTGAATCTTTTAAGTTCGTGGCCCGGCAATAGTGAGGGTAACACAAAAGTGCTGTCACCTCCCTTGGCCCTGCTAGGAGTGATGGTACTGATAAGATAAGAACAACGTAAGAAATCTGGCTTCGGTAAGTGGGCCCTGAAATAACTGTCCAGGCCAACTTTGGTCCATACTGAACGCATTACTTCGGCATTCTGATAGCTCTCAAATTCGCGCGTGAAAAAATGGTAGCGTCCCCATTTACCATTAAACTCCAATTCTGCTTCCCAAAAATAGGTTCCATCACCCAATGGTCCTGCAACATCACTGAACCAATGAGCGTGTTTGCCCACTTGAGAGGTGTGCCCCTGGGGAGGATCCTGAACTGGGAGTACATGCACAGCTTGAAATTCTTGCGGTCTTTCGGTGAGATGTGGTTCGAGGAGGAGTGTTTCTATATCCACAATCTGTGTGCTGGATCCGGCGTGAGAACTGGCACCTCCTGCTTCTGCCATGGCCTTGCTTGCTTGTTGGTTCTGTGAGAATATAGAACCAGGTGTTAACATCGTAATGGACAGAATAAACCCGTTGTTGTCCCCGTTACAACATTAACATGAGGTAGATGATGAGTCAGTGGTTAGTAAGTGCACGGTGACAGTGTGTGTAGTTAATGCCTGGATAGACCTAGGAGCTAGATGGAAAGATGCACTGTCTGACTAATGCAGTTAGTAAGCGGAGATGAATTCACAGATTTGGGTCGGGGGGTTTATTACAAGTCTTAGGTTGCCAAACACCATGAATGGCTTTTGGTCTTGGTTTTGTGGAGATTCGGGAAGGTTGCACGAGTAATTCTGCTGGGAGTTGTTGTGTCATTGGGACCCATTTACGAGTGAGTCTGTGCGTGCTTCTAGGTGATAGTGTGTTCGAGTGTATCAGACAAGTGTGGGTGGCGGCAGCTTGAGCGAGTGAACCCTGTCGTGTATAATGTGAATTGTGTGGGGATAGTTGAGCCCGCAAGCAAGCCTTAGGCACCCAAATTTGTCTTGATTGTGGATCAGCCTTCATCGACTTCTTGGGTACCCAAATGGATTTCACTTTCTCAATAGAGGTTTTAGGAGTCCTCTTATTAGCATCAAGTCGTTGATTACTAATAGGAAGTTGAGACCGTTGTTGCGACTTAGTTACGATCGGCAACTCGTCTTTCCGCACCCACATTTGTTTCATCGGCTGAGTCGTTCTGCTTCGCGCGTTCTTTTGGTCTCTTGCCTGGAGAGTCTTCAGTGATTGATCTGCCCTTAGTTGCTGCCTCCTTCTGGCCTTTGGAAAAGAAGGGAGTTCCATTGTGGTTCTGACTCCTTTTTTGAGATCTTCATTCTTCTGCATCACATAGCCTTTGACAAGAACAACATGGTCAACTTCATGTGTACCCCTGGAGGGACCAGGAGTCCGTGCCTTTTCTAGTTCCTTGAGTGCTCCATTATTTAACTCCATTGTAATTCTAGTTTGATTCACCCATACATGAAGAAGTCCATTTCTTAGGTTTAAGTTGACTGCTTGGTCATAGATCCAGTCTTGACCCAAGACAAGGGGTTCAGTGAGGTCCTCGTCTTGACATACTAGTGCTTTAACTGTCATTGCCTCATCATGAATATAGAGGGGAAGTTCCACCTCGCCCAAGCAAGGGGTTTCCACGCCTCCCAATCCTATGAGATATGCTTCCACAGGATTGACAGTTAATTGCAACTCTTGACAGTAAGACAATTTAACAGCACTAGTGGCTGCCCCTGAGTCAATTAAGGCTCTTACAGTCCTTGCACTCTTTCCTTGTCCTATATCTAAGGTTATGAAAGGACGTCGATCAGTTATCCTATGTGAGCTAACACCTGAAATTTCACACATAGCCACGTCATATCCTTGATCTGCATATGCATCTTGCCTAGGGCGCTCTCTACCTTGTCTCCTTAATTTCATTCTCCGTATGCGCTCTAGGGCTTCTGCTTGAGCTTCTTCTCGAATTCGCTTTTCTTCCTCTTTGCGTTTCTTAGCAGTAGTGAGTCGACTTAGCATTTCCTCTGTGAGAGGTTCCTGATACAACTTGACTCTGCATCCGCTGATATAACTTGGGAGAACATCACCTTCTAATGTGGCTAGTTGCACTGCTCCACTTGTTGAGATTCTGTTAATGATCATGGGTCCGTAGCCCCTCTTCTCCAGTTTCCTTGCATGTTGCTTCAGTGTGTAGACTAAAACTAAGTCGCCTGCCTTTAAACCCTTATCCTTAACGTGGGCATCAAAGTATGCCTTCTGTCGTTTCTTTGCTGCATATATCCCTGCAGCTGCCCTTAGTCTTGTTTCTCCTAATCGTTCAAGGTCAAAAAGTCTAGAGGAGAGTTCATGACCCGTCCATTCGTGCTCTTGTGCTACCTTCAATGTAGGTATCAAGAAGTCCATTGGTAGCACTGCATTTTGGCCAAACACCATCTGAAAGGGGGTGGCTTGGAGTACCGTTTTGTAGGCGACTCGGTATGCCCAAACAGCATGGTGTAGCTGTTTGTCCCAATCAGAGCGTTTATTATTCAGGAGCTTGGTCAACACATTGCACAAAATCTTGTTTGTGCTTTCGGCTTGCCCATTAGCTTGTGGGTGGTAGGGAGCAGACTTCTATGAATTACCAAGAATTCTTGGAGCAGATTTTCAATTACTTCATTCAAGAAGTGAGTGCCCCTATCACTAACTAGCTCTATAGGTAGCCCGTATCTAGTGAACACATTCTCAAATAAAAATTTAGCTGTTGTTTGAGCATCGTTCTTCGTTGTGGCTTTTACCTCTACCCACTTTGTTAGAAAGTCTGTCGCAACAATGATATATTCTGCGTGGGAACCCTTAGCTGGGGGATTAATAGGACCTACAAAGTCTATTCCCCACTTAGAGAATGCACGTCCACCCATCATAGGTTTCAGTGGCATCTCATCTTTACGTATGGGATATTGGGTCCTCTGACAGACATCACAACGTTTCACATAGGTATGTGCATCCATGTGGAGGGTCGGCCACCAGAAGCCCGCAAATAGTATTGCCTTGATCACCCGATCTGGTCCAAAGTGTCCTCCTGCTACACCTTGGTGAGCAGTGTCCAAGATCTTGAGATACTCACTCTCATGGACACATAGTCTCAGGTATCCATCCTTACCACGCTTGTAGAGATTATCACCAATGAGTGAGTAATCCTGGGCTTCTTGTTCTAAACTCCTTTTCCTAGCCAGAGTCATGTCTGGAGGGAATGTTTTCGTCCTCAGGAAGGATACTAGTGGTTCACTCCAATCTGGCACTATGGATACTTGATAAAGAGTGGCATGTTCCACAGGTGGTTTAGTGCAGCAGATTGGGCATTCCTTGCACAACCTTTGGACATCAGCTTCCATAGTTGGCCAATGCACTCCGAGTCTCCTTAGTGTCTGTAGGGTTTGTTGTTTTGAATAGTGTTGCTCTAATGCACCTTCATGTGCTAATTGCAACCATTTAGCGTACTCATCCTCTTCCACACAACAAGCCAAGATCCCTTGATCTGTGTGCTTGTACATACTTCCCGCCATGATGTGGTACTTTTGGGCTTTTACTACTTCTCGATCCTGTGTGGGTATTACTGGATGGTTAGGCCCGTATGTCAATACTAGCACTAATGGCTTAGCCCACTGCGGCACCACTTCCAAATTAAACAAGTAAGCATCAGGAAGGTCATCTGACACTCCTTGTGGGGCTTCTCCAGATGTGAGCCTAGAGAGATGATCTGCCCTCAAATGAGTTCTCCCTTTTCTCACCACTACCTCAAAGTCATATTCCATTAGTAAGAGAAACCATCTTACTAATCTTCCTGTATTGCATGGCTTGTTCACAAGATATAACAATGCTTGGTGGTCAGTAAAAAATTTAAACTTGTTTGCAAGCAAATAGTGTCTAAATTTTTTAACTGCATATACCATGCCTAATCCTTCTCTCTCTGTAGTGGTATAATTCCGTTCAGCTGCATTCAATTGTCTACTAGCATAGGCAATTGGAAGATCCATATTACCTTCGCCAGTAGGTTGCGCGAGTACACACCCAACAGCATAATTGGATGCATCCACATGAACATGGAATGGCTTGTTCCAATCTGGTGTGGTCAAGATTGGTGCTGAACATAATCTTCGTTTAAGCTCCTGGAAGGAGTTCTCACATTCATCAGTCCACTCAAAGTTTGTCAGAAGTCCGTACATGGGCTTTGCAATGACAGCATACATGTGAATGAATCGACGGTAGTAACCACAATGTCCCATGAAAGCTTGTACTTCCTTGACATTCCTTGGCCTAGGTAGCTCTGCTATGGCCCTCACTTTCTCTTCGTCAGTAGATATGCTGTTAGCAGCAGACAAGGGAGTCAACGACGATCTGGCAAGTAGGCCAATAATTTTCTTCATGGAGAAGCAAGTATGAGCATTCACGCAGATCTAGCACTCAGGCAACCTTTAATTTTTCAACACCCTTACACAAATTAACAGTGATTCTCATCACTAACAACCCCTGTAAATACCATGTTCACCTTTTTGTAGCTCCATTTTGTGCAAGCCGAGGAGTCCTCGAGCTTGAGGAGCCTTAGAAGTAGTTGCTTACCAATTTTTGTATTTTTTAGATCTCGTTTGAGCCCTCAAATAAGCCCTGGAACCTAATTTTTAACTAGGCCGGACACTAGGTCTGGACAGGGCCAAAGCTAGTCAAAAACTATAAAAGGAGCTAGAGAGCTCATTTTTGAGGTTAGATTGTAAATGAAATGAACTTGTAAGAGCTTGGTGAAATTAATCTAAAGAACTCCATTGCTCCTCACTCTTTGTCTTGCCTTGTGTGCGCGTGTGTGTGTATGTGTGTGCATGTTGTTGTGCTTCTCACTCACGCACTTGTGCCTCCACTTGCTCGAGGTCTTCATACCATCCTCACGTCTTCCCGGATTGACATTAAAGGAGGTGCTACTCATCACTGAGCTACACCAAATTTTGGCGCCGTTGCCGGGGATCGAACTTTGAGGATGAGCGTGTGATGGTAAGACGTAGAGTTGACGCGTTGGAGTTGTAGGTATTTTCTTCACTTTCATCTATTTTCTTGTTTTTTCTTCACCATCATCATCATCACCATCTCCCACCTCCATCTCCATCATCGCGAAAATCTTCAGTTTTGATCATATCACCATCTCCACCTCATTTCCTTCATTCTACTTGTGAGAGAGAGCGAGAAAGCGATATTGCTTGCACTGTTTTTTGCATGTTTATTGTGTTTCTTGCAGGTATCATCATCATCATCCCCTCCAGCACGCTGCGCAGGTACGAAACTCGTCGAATCTGTCTCGCTGTCGCCAGCCTCTGTCGATCGCGATCGACAGAAAATTCGATCATTTGGTAAAATAAAGTGCACCACTAGCACAAGCATGATGAACACATCCCAAATCACCTAAAACAGTAGAAAAATTCTGAGTTTTTCTGTCAATCGCGACCGACAGCCTCTGTCAATCGCGACCGACAGACCCTGTCAATCGCGACCGACAGACCCTGTCAATCGCGACCGACAGACTTCACGACCGACAGACTGCCACGTAGGACCCTGTCAATCGCGATTGACACCGTCAATCGCGATCGACAGCCACGACCGAGACCCTTGTCAATCGCGATCGACAGCCACGACCGAGACCCTTGTCAATCGCGATTGACACCGTCGATCGCGATTGACTGAAATTCAACGATTGATTGACTTTGACGCGTAGCCACGTGTCCATCGCGACTGATAGGTCCCCGATTGATTGAAATTTCGGCGAAAAAACCGGAACACGTGTCAATCGCGATTGATACCGTCGATCGCGATTGACAGCCACGATCGACTCTGTCGATCGCGATTGATACTGTCGATCGCGATTGACAGCCACGATCGACTCTGTCGATCGCGATTGACACTGTCCATCGCGATTGACAGGCCGACGGACACCTCTGTCAATCGCGATTGACAGACCTGTCGATCGCGATTGACAGGCTTTTCGGCCAAAAATTAGGGTTTGCTTTTGTTCAAAATTGGGGATAATTTTGGGGCAAAATAGTCAATCTATTAGCATTTTTAGAGGTTCCTTCACTTGAGATTTGGGAGAAAATCCTAGGATCTGTCAGCCAGATTGAATCCTGTTTTAACCCCCTAAACCCTGAACAGTCATAACTTTTTCGTACGAAATCCATTTTTTGAGCTCTAGGGGTCTTTAGAATTGTTTTCCTAAAAATCACTATGCAAGTTTGTGTTTGTGCTACAGGAATGAAAATCATTGGTTCTGTCTTTAGAATTTAAATCTTAAAGCTAACTTTGGAACTCTACAGATCTATTGGCATCGAAAGGCGTTCTAAGCAAGTGTAAGTGCAAGCTTGGGAACACACTTCCTGGGCATTCAAGGGCAACCGAGCAGGAAACAAAAGGTTGGAAACTTTCAACCCCCTCTGTTAATTCCTAGCTTAGGCTAAGAACGACTAGAGGTAGGAGTAAGTCAGGGCGACGATAGGCAATTATCAAGTTGAAGCAGACCTAAACTCTCAAGTTCAAGCTAAGGACATAATCTTTGTACTGTCGAGAACTTTAAAGGAAAAGAACTTAACGTGGAACGATCAACTGTAAGTGCGGAACTACACTCAAATATACCTTGCGACGTGATATCAGACAAGAATTTTAACATAGGAATCAACTAAAAAGAATCAAGTAACTGATACAAAAGGACTCTGCAACGAGGTTGTACTTGGACAAAAATTGGGCTACTTAATAGGCATATGAACCTTAGATCAGGACGACATCTGGTAAGGGATAGACAAAGCCTTAGGTCTTCAGAGGCTAGTGTCAACCACACTGCTAGGTCGTGGGCCCAGCAGTTGAGCCACCACTCATACTACTCAAGTTCTGAAACTAGTGAGTCCGAGATGTCTCAAGGTATGGAGAGGCCTACAGGAAGTTCAGGAGTGTCATACTTGCACAGGGTAGAAGGCCCTTACAAAACGCAGTTGGAATACCTTAGAACCAACCGATTAGGTGCTAGCATCTATGAGGACGGCCTAGGAAGATCTGTGGTACAGATTAAGAATCCTGATCAATCCATTGGATTAGAGCACCCAGCTGTCAAGTTTGAAAACGGAGCATACTTGGACAAAGAAGGAACCATATACGTAGTCACCGGTCACCCAGATAGGACGGACGAATTTGGAAATGTGATCCCCGAAGCAGACTTAGGTGACCTGGAGCAAGGAAACATGGGTGCAGAACCTAGAACCCCTCGAGGTAAATCTGTTCTTACGAGGATTATCACACCGGAGTGGATTCCCCAGGATAATAAGAGCATAGATTTGCTCCTCAATCGAGAGACTGTCGAAGCCTTTTGGAGGTACAAACCTGATCGGCCAACTGATATAGGAGCAATCATGATCTATGAGTTTAAGGATCCTGATAGCCCAGGCAGAGTGACCTACTTAGATCACGCTTCGGAGAGGATCTTTGTGGTGACAGAAAATGATAGGCATGCTTACACTTGGAAGGGTGAATTTGTTTTCCCCCAACCAAGATCGAATGTATCCTATGGTCACCCTGGAGCTGGAACATCCCAAGCTCATGGAATGCAAAGAGACAGACATAGAGAAAGGCCGGAAGTAAGCTTTGCTAACCCAGGGGGCAGAGAAAGAACAAGGCTGGAAACAAATAGGATGGAATCTAAGATACATAGAGCTCACAGGAATCAAAGAAATGCGGATGAGTTCCCTCTACCCCAACCTAGAGAGCACACAAGGACTTTGAGACCGACTCAGCTAGTTAAGTCCATGAAGAACTACTTCGATGGCACTGGAGATCCATACGATCATGTGGCTGAGTTTAGACAAGTCCTGAGAGCTGAACAAGTGGAGGATCTTTTCACGCAGTATAATGCCTTTGGTCTGACCCTTCGGAACACTGCCCTGACATGGTTTCAGCCACTAAATGAGAGACAGTTCAGGAGCATAGATCAACTCCTAGAGGCGTTCATTATCGAATTCTCCAAGAGTGGCATAAGGCATAATACCTCCTTGCTGATTCACAGCTTCAAGCAAACACCTCAAGAAATTGTGAGGCTTGCAGGAAGAAGATTTAGGCGATACTTAGAAAGATGCCCTGTTTCGGAGCTACCCACACCAGCCAAGCAAGTGGCTTTATTCTTGGATGGATTGCTAAGTACCAAATTGAGATCTTATGTGTACTTGAAGGACCCTAGGACCATAGAAGAGTGCGTACACATGTGCATTTACATTGAGGATAACCTAGGGGAGGAGTTAGAGCTTTCCAAGATATACAAAGATTCGGAGAGTGCCTCTAACCTCTCTTCCACACAATCCACATCAATCGAGGAACTTGCAGAGAAAGTAGCTCAGAAATTAGGTGTCACCAACAAACAAATCCCGAGATTTGCCCCTGTGAAGAGATGCTACACTTGTGGTGGCGACCACATGGTGAATGTATGTCCCATTATGGCCCAACCCCAAGTAAATCCTAGTAGCCAGTACTGCACTATAGAACGAAGATACACAAATCACACCGCACAAGACTGCCCATACAACAAGCAAGCAGTTAGGCAAACCTACCCTCAGACATACCCTCAACAAGGCAGATACCAGAACCAATACCAACCACAACAGTATTCTAGGCCTCAACAAACCTACCAACCACAATACCAAGACCAGCAAAGGCCTCAGCCTGTGTTAGCCCAACAACCTCCAGCTCGATCCAACTTGATCCCTGTAAAGTATGTAGCTGCAGAAGAGAACCCGAATAGAGCTATAGTCCCCGTCACACCATTGCTTTCAGAAAGTGATCCCAGTGATCATAGCTTCGATTCCACACATGTCGATAGTCCCCAGGCTTACTACATGCAGTCTCCTGAACATGGTGAGTCTTACTATAGTGAAGAGCCAAATGAACCTAGTTGGGAATCAGATTACACAAATGTCATGTATGCAAATCCCAACCCTAGACCCCAACCTAGGCAGGTAAGACCCCCATTCCCTAGAGGACCATGTTACAGATGTCAAGGAGATCATCTCATTCGTGACTGTCCCTTGCCTCCACCTACCCAATCCCAGTCAGTAACGATCCAAGGCTATTGTCAAGAGTGTGGAAAGGAGCATCTCCTACGAGATTGTCCTAAGAATCCCAACAATATGCCAAAAATCACTCCTATAAACGTTATTGGGTTAGTTGTAGACTCCATAGGGAGTGTGACTTCCACTGCGCCAGTGCACGTGGTCACAAGAGCTCAAGCATTGCAGCAAAACCAAGCTGTAGATCAGGGAAAGAGCCCAGAAGTCAGTGAAACGAAGAGCATAACCAAGAAGAGAACTAGAGCCTGGAGAGATAGTCGGGAAAGAATGAAAAGACAATGGGCTAAAAAGATGAGTGAACTTGAGGAAAGCATAAGAGAAACCAAAGCCAAGATAACTGAACTCACATCTCAAACTCCCTCTCACACTACGCCACCACCACCATTCCCATCGCCATCCGACCCGCCACCTTCCAACCCACCTCATACGATTCCACCACCCCCTAGAGTAGGATCAGTATTAGCTGATCCCACTTCTGAAGACATAGACATGATGCTTAAAGCATATCAGGCCAGAATCCAAGAAGGGCCAAATGTAACGGATCATGACAAGTGCTACCCTAGAGCTGACCTAGAGATAGAAAGAACCAAGCTTTGCGCGAAAATGGTCGCATTGGCTCAGACTATGTTCGAAGCCAGTCGCCTTTTCAATTACTCGGGCTCAGCCAAGACGCAATTACACTTGGATGGACTTCTAGAGAAGCTAGAGGACATAATTGAAAGATCTGCCAAGGAAGAAAAAAACCAAGAAAGAGATAAAGCAAGCAAAAACATGACCCATCCCCCACCGAAAGCTTATGTGCCCAATTCCACTGAACCAGACAACCCCCCTTCACTAGAAAGAATGGAGAATCTAATGGCACAATCACAAAAGGAACTCGCCCCTCAACACCATGACAAGGCCAGTGAAAGAGCAGGTCTTCCTACCCAGAGAGCCTATGTGCCTGAAGCCTATGTGCCTAACTCCACGGAGCCAGACACATCATCTTCTATGAATCGATTCACACCAGAATTCCTACGAGAGATTCAAGAAGACAAATGGGCTAAAGAAAGTGAAGTGCCTCCTCCCATTGAACTTGTGGATGACGCACATGACCAATTCCCACAAGACATCCCATCCATTTATGGGGAGCAGGAGAGTACCCAATCTCAAGAAAGATTAGACTTCGAGTCTAACTCTCTACAAGAATTACCCCACTTCACAGGCCCATGGGAAGCTAAGTCTACTTGTATGAGAGCACCCACGGTCATGGTACGAAATGAGGACTCAGTCTTACCTAGGAACACAGAGGTGGTGAAAAACACTAAAGTGCAGTGCAATCTCAAGTTAGAAGAGCTACTCAAGGTTAGACCTGAATTATGGGAACATGTAGCCAAACAAGTACCAGAGATAGCAAAACCTCGTTCCCAGGTAGGATCACATAGGACAGTGCCAGAGATACCCTTGGATAAGATAGGAGATATGTGTGAAGGTGAAGAAGGGAACACCTATCTTCCTATTACCTACCAGGAGTACACTACCAAGGCAATTTTGGACTCAGGTGCAGGAGTTGCAATTGCCACCACTTCCCTATGGAAGCGTTGGGGCAAGCCAGCACTCAGGCCAACGAGAATGAAATTGCAGATGGCCGATGGTCATATTGAGAGACCCTTAGGATTGCTAGAAGGAATAACTCTCACCACCTGTGGTGTCGAGTTTGAGCATACATTTGCTATATGTGACTTCAGCAAGAACCATGCCTATGAAATGATCTTGGGACGACCTTTTATGCGACAGTTGCAAGTGGTACAGGATTGGGGAACCAATTCTTTTACCTGCAACACTTGGGTGTTACGACCAAAGTGAATCTCAAGGATTACTCTCATAGAGATGTCCCTCCTATTCAATGGAATCCCATCCATAGAGACAAAGATGATACAGAATCTGTGCATTCCATAGGATCAGGATCCTCATGGATGCATGAAGACACCCACTTATGGATGTGTAAAGTAGCAGTAGAACAGGAGAAAAGAGAAAAGGCCAGAGATATAGGTGCAAAAGAAACCCATAGATCAATCCAAGACCCAGCCTATGCACCTGTAGTTCTTCCAGACGAAGAATTTGAACCTCACGGCTGGGCAGAAATTTTAGCAACCATGGATGTAGCCATCAATGAGGAACAATGGACACCTCACTGTGATGAGGATGGCTATGACATTTCAGTCTTCTCCATAGATCCAATCATGGTAGAGGCAGTTCTAGAAGAATGCGAACCTAGCCCTGATGCATTTGAAAATGCAAGTGACTCCGATCTAGAGTCAATCATTATGGACCCACCATTTGCATCAGATGAAGAATACTTCCATGAAGTAGAATTTCAACCCCAGAGGCATGGAGAGCTTACAAATGATGTAAGATTAGCAACACATGTGACCCCGAAGGAAGAAGGAAAGAAACGAAAGAAGAGAGAAGTCTCACCAGAAGAGGAAGAATCTTTGTTTGAGGTCCCAGAAAACTTTAAGAAGTATGAGATAGACGACAGGAGAGTCATGATAAGGATGCCTAAACGAGAGGCACAACCCGGAGAGGCCTATGATAACAAAGAAACCACCAAGAAAATAGTAGTGGCTCTAGAAGAAGGAGAGGAGAGATGCACGTACATAGGCCATGACCTAACAGAGGAAGAAGAGCATGCGTTAATTGCCTTGCTAAGAGAATACAGGGATGTATTCGCTTGGAGTTACAAGGATTTGAAAGGTGTTGACCCTGACATATGCTCACACACTATCCCCATGACCTCAGATGCTAAACCCTCTAAGCAAAAGCCCTACACATATAACGATAATTACGCTGCTAAGATCAAAGAGGAGATAGATAGACTGGTCGAAGCTGGATTTATCTATGAAATTGAGCACACTAAGTGGGTATCCCCTATCGTAGTGGTGCCCAAGAAGAATGGCAAGCTGCGTGTATGCATTAACTTGAAGAAGGTCAATGCAGCCACAATTCGAGATAACTATCCGCTTCCCATCACAGAACATCTCTTAGAAAGAGTGGCAGGCAAGGAAGTGTATAGCTTCCTCGATGGATTTTCGGGCTACAATCAAGTCGCCATTGCTCCAGAAGATCAGTATAAAACAGCTTTTGCCACAGAGTGGGGCATATTCGCCTTTCGTGTAATGCCATTTGGGCTCACCAATGCACCAGCTACCTTCCAGAGACTAATGTGCCATGTATTTAAGGAGTTCCTGAGGAAAAACTTAGAAGTCTATGTTGATGATCTTTGTGCTCATTCCAACATTAGACAAACCCATATCCCCGAACTCAGACAAATCTTTGACAAATGTAGAGAATATCAGGTCTGCGTGAACCCGGAAAAATGCGTTTTTATGGTCAGACAAGGCAAGATTCTAGGGCACATAGTGTCAAAGAATGGCATATCTACTGACGAAGAGAAAGTGAGAGCCATAGCAGAGCTACCTAGGCCAAGGAATGTCAAGGAAGTACAAGCCTTCATGGGGCATTGTGGTTACTACCGCCGGTTCATTCACATGTATGCGGTCATTGCAAAGCCCATGTACGGACTTCTGACTAACTTTGAGTGGACTGAGGAATGTGAGAATTCCTTCAATGAGCTTAAACGAAGATTATGTTCAGCACCAATCTTGACCACACCAGATTGGAATAAGCCATTCCATGTTCACGTGGACGCATCCAATTATGCTATTGGGTGTGTGCTTGCTCAACCTACTGGTGAAGGTAATATGGATCTTCCAATTGCCTACGCTAGTAGACAATTGAATGCAGCTGAACGAAATTATACCACTACGGAGAGAGAAGGCTTAGGCATGGTATATGCAATTAAGAAATTTAGACACTATTTGCTTGCAAACAAGTTTAAATTTTTTACAGACCATCAAGCATTGTTATATCTTGTAAACAAACCATGCAATACAGGAAGATTAGTAAGATGGTTTCTCTTGCTAATGGAATATGATTTTGAGGTTGTGGTAAGGAAAGGTAGGACTCACTTGAGAGCTTATCATCTCTCTAGGCTCACATCCGGAGAAGCCCCACAAGGAGTATCAGATGATCTTCCTGATGCTTACTTGTTTAATTTGGAAGTGGTGCCGCAGTGGGCTAAGCCATTAGTGCCAGTATTGACATACGGGCCTAACCACCCAGTAATAACCACACAAGATCGAGAAGTAGTAAAAGCCCAAAAGTACTACATCATGGCGGGAAGTGTGTACAAGCACACAGATCAAGGGATCTTAGCTTGTTGTGTGGAAGAGGATGAGTATGCTAAATGGTTGCAATTAGCACATGTAGGTGCATTAGAGAAACACTATTCAAAACACCGAACCTTACAGACACTAAGGAGACTCGGAGTGCATTGGCCAACTATGGAAGCTGATGTCCAAAAGTTGTGCAAGGAATGCCCAATCTGTCGCACTAAACCACTTGTGGAACATGCCACTCTTTATCAAGTGTCCATAGTGCCAGATTGGAGTGAACCACTAGTATCCTTCCTGAGGACGAAAACATTTCCTCCAGATATGACCTTGGCTAGGAAAAGGAGTTTAGAACAAGAAGCCCAAGATTACTCACTCATTGGTGATAATCTATATAAGCGTGGTAAAGATGGTTAGCTAAGGCTATGTGTCCATGAAAGTGAATATCTCAAGATCTTGGAAACTGCTCACCAAGGTGTAGCATGAGGACACTTTGGACCAGATCAGGTGATCAAAGCAATTCTATTTGCGGGCTTCTGGTGGCCAACCCTTCACATGGATGCACATACCTATGTGAAACGATGTGATGTCTGTCAGAGAACTCAGTATCCTATACGTAAAGATGAGATGCCACTGAAACCTATGATGGGTGGACGTGCATTCTCTAAGTGGGGAATAGACTTTGTGGGTCCTATTAATCCCCCAGCTAAGGGTTCCCATGCAGAATATATCATTGTTGCGACGGACTATCTAACAAAGTGGGTAGAGGTAAAAGCCACAACGAAGAACGATGCTCAAACAACTGCTAAATTCTTGTTTGAGAATGTATTCACAAGATACGGGCTACCTATAGAGCTAGTAAGTGATAGAGGCACTCATTTCTTGAAGGAAGTGATTGAAAATCTGCTCCAAGAATTCTTGGTAATACATAAGAAGTCTGCCCCTTATCACCCTCAAGCTAATGGACAAGCCGAAAGCACCAACAAGATCTTATGCAATGTACTGACAAAATTAGTAAACACTAAACGCTCTGATTGGGACAAATAGCTACACCATGTTGTTTGGGCATACCGAGTCGCCTACAAAACGGTACTCCAAGCCACCCCCTTTCAGATGGTATTTGGCCAAAACGCGGTGCTACCCTTGGACTTCTTAATACCTACATTGAAAGTAGCACAAGAGCATGAATGGACGGGTCATGAACTCTCCTCTAGACTTTTTGACCTTGAACGATTAGGAGAAACAAGACTAAGAGCAGCTGCAGGGATATATGCAGCGAAGAAGAGACAGAAAGCATACTTTGATGCCCATGTGAAAGATAAGGGCTTGAAAGCAGGAGATCTAGTTTTAGTCTACACACTGAAACAACATGCAAGGAAGCTAGAAAAGAGAGGCTACGGACCTATGATTATCAATAGGATCTCCACGAGTGGATCAGTACAACTAGCCACTTTAGAGGGTGACGTTCTCCCAAGCTATATTAGCGGATGCAGAGTCAAGTTGTATCAGGAACCCCTCACGGAGGAAATGCTAAGTCGACTCAATACTGCTAAGCAACGTAAAGAAGAGGAAAAATGAATTCGAGAAGAAGCTCAAGCAGAAGCCCTAGAGCGCATACGGAGAATGAAATTAAGAAGACAAGGTAGAGAGCAACCTGTGCCAGATGCATATGCAGATCCAGGATATCCCGTGGCTATGTGTGAAGTTTCAGGTGTTAGCTCACATAGGATAACTGATCGACGTCCTTTCATAACTTTAGATATAGGGCAAGGAAAGAGTGCAAGGATTGTAAGAGCCTTGATTGACTCAGGCGTAGCCACTAGTGCTGTTAAATTGTCTTACTGTCAAGAGTTGCAATTAACCGTCAATCCTGTGGAAGCATATCTCATAGGATTGGGAGGCGTGGAAACCCCTTGCATGGGCGAGGTGGAACTTCCCCTCTACATTCATGATGAGGCAATGAAAGTTAAGGTACTAGTGTGTCAAGATGAGGACCTCACTGAACCTCTTGTCTTGGGTCAAGACTGGATCTATGACCAAGCAGTCAACTTAAACCTAAGAAGTGGACTTCTTCAGGTATGGGTCAATCATAGTCGAATTACAGTAGAGTTAGATAATGGAGCACTCAAGGAACTAGGAAAGGCACACACTCCTGGTCCCTCCAGGGGTACACATGAAGTTGACCATGCTGTTCTTGTCCAAAATTATGTGTTGCAGAGGAATGATGTTTGCAAAAATGGAGTCAGGGATGCAACGGAACTCCCTTCTTTTCCAAAGGCCAGAGGGAGGTGGCAACCGAAGGTGGATCAAAGACAGAAGAAGCAGAGTAATACCTATGTCGGAGATCAAAAGTACCTGCGCAGCAAAATGTCTCAGCAAGTGAAACAAGTGTGGGTGCGGAAAGGCGAACACCCGGTTGCACTCAAGCCAACCACACGGGCAAAGCCTCTTATTAGTAACCAACAACACGATACTAATAAGAAGTCTTTCAAAAGCTCATGTGCTAACGTGAAGTCTATTTGGGTGCCCAAGAAGTCGATGAAGGCCAGCCCACAATCAAGACAAATTTGGGTGCCTAAGGCTTGTTTGCGGGCTCAAATAGCTACACCAAGAACACACCCTACACAGCATGATCCATTCACTCGCACAGCCGGCATCCACTCATTTTCAACACTCAGGAACACACCAAGGCCCATGAGCACGAACAGAATCACTTGTAAATGGGTCCCTAAAAGGTCTCATTTTCAAGCCGACACACCCATAAAGCTCTCGAGAGTCTCTACGGAACCAAGAGCAAAACCCATCCACTGCGTTTGGCAGCCTAAGACTTGTAACAAACCCCCGGACCCCAATTGTAAATCCATGATAACCTAATAACCCCATCACTATCACACTACATCATTCCACTTAACTCTTAGGTGTACTGAACCCCTAACCACACACACACTCGCACCGAGCACTTACTAACCCATTAATCTCTCCCAACCCTCGTGTTAATGTTGTAATGGGAGCAACAATGGTTCTCTCTTGTCCTGTACAATGTTAACACTAGTTTCTATATTCTCACAGAGACAGGCAGCAAGAAGTAACATGGCCGATACGGTAGGAACCAGCTCCCAGGCAGGCACCAGCCCCCAAGTTGTGGACATTGAAAGCCTTCCGGTCGAGGAGGAATTAAAGGAACGACCAGCGGCATTAAGGGCATTACATGCCATACCAATTCAGAATCCTCCACAGGGTCACACAATGCCGTTGGGCAAAACCTCACACTGGTTCAGTGATGTTGCGGGACCTCTGGGCGAAGGCACATACATGTGGGAGTCCGAGGTAGAATTCAATGGACGTTGGGGCAGATACCACTTTTTTACCAGAGAGTTTGAAAAGCTACAGAATAACGAAGGACTGAAGCCGATATGGAAGAAGGCTGGGCTCTATGATTATTTCAAGTTCCAACTACCAAAGCCCGATTTCCTAAGGTGCTCATACTTGATTAGCACCCTCACTCCAAGCAAAGACAAAAAAGGATACAGCTCCTTTGTACTCGCATCACTCACAAGGGGCAATGAGCTGAAGCGTTTCCGCTTGACTATTAACTTGGTAAGAGAAGCTCTCGACATGAACGGTATGCACATTCCTACGGAGAAAGAGACTATGGTCCCCGATAATATGAAGAACATGAATCTGACGAAGTTAAAGGACATGGTAGCGATGACTCCCACGATCGCCATTCATTTACGTATGGTCATGCAACATTTCGCATTCCCCGCGCAAGACAGGTTCACAATGCCTCCCAAGAAGATCTGGTTTAGCCTCTACTTAGCGGATGCCTTTGATTTGACAATCAATATGCCCCACTGGATTATAGACCAGATCCATATGGCTCATCAAAGGTGGTATAAGAAACAAAAATCTGTACTCTATGGATGTTGTGCGCTTACCAGGATTGTGTATAGATGTCTCGCATATGATGTACTGGTGCAAAGGGCTCTCAATTGGTCCAAAGCACAGGAGTTTCAACGCAGATTGTCAGCCGTCGGACCTCCCTCAAAGAAGATGAGAGGCACCGTACAGATGCCTTGTGCACAACCCCGCGGTGCAACCCTAACACCAGAAACAACTCCAAAGCTTCCTCGACGAGTACAACCATTTACTATCAGGTTACCCAGGCACAGCACAGATTGCCCTAACCTTGTGTTTCCACCAGTACCTACTGATCTGGAATTTCCCCACGGATTTACTTTGGAAGATCTAACGGATGAAGAAGTTGCCAGAATTATTGAAGCCGTTAATGCGGAAGTTGAGGCAGAGCAGGGTAGTGGACAACAAACGGCTACACAACAACCCCAGACAAGACAACCAGAAGTGGTAGAAGTGGAAGATGAAGAAGAAGGAGACCAAGGGGATGAACAAGAAGGATTTTCTGATGAAGGGGCGCATGACTATGAGCAAGAAGTTATACAGGAGCTAGAGGGTGCCCCAACATATACAAGGGAGTTGAAAAAGCTCTATGATACCATCAACAGGGTCCAACAACACCATAAGTTATCCCTTGCAGCAGGAAAGGCTATCATGCACCAAATCCTTGAGGAGGAAGGAGTTGATGAACAGTATCGTGCCACACTAGATATGATCTCTGATGCCCTAGGAGTACCTGAGGCAGTGCAGACGGCCCTGGCACAATCACGCAGAATGGAAAGAAGATACGGAAGACGTCCCCCACGAGCAGGGAAACAAATGAATGTATTAGGATCAAGACCACAAGGCACCCCCACAACCACGGGCACTGCACACACCGCTCACGACACCGAGGAAGCCCATGCATCAAGTGCACCTCCATCACCTCCCTTACCACCTTCGCCCCCACACCCGCCACATTCACCTCCCCCTACCAATGTAACAACCACCGTTACCGCCTCCAAGCCCACCGCCATGACTGAAGCACAAACCACCAATCAACCCACACACCCTCTCAACACCTCCCGTGTATACACCTCCACTAACACTGTAACCCTAACGGCAGCTACTGACATCCCCATTCCCCCACTCACACTTTCGGGCAGTTCACATTCACAACTGCACACACCACTGTACACATTCACCACAATCACTGCACCCACAATTCCACTATTCACAATCACTCCCACTACTGCTTCCACCATGGATTTTATGGACATATCACCCTCCACTGCACCTCTCCCTCCCCCCATACCACCACAATCTCCCATTCCCCCACCACCCACTTCACCATTTTCCAGCACTGCATTCACACTTCCCTTCCCCTTTCCCTTCCCCTCTGCACTTAACACCCTCCCTGCATCCACCCCCATTAATAATGTATTTAATAATATGTATCAGTGCATGTCTCAGTTACAACAACACTATCAGCACCTCGATGCTCAGCATACAAGTTTGTTCAGGAGACATGAAGAGTTACAAGGAAGATTCATTGATTTAGAGAAAGAAAAGCATCAATTACAACGGCAGTTTAGCGCATTGCAAGAACAACATGAGCAACTGGTGGCAAATCCACCGCAACCAGATGCAGAAGAAAGACAACATATGGATGATTTGCTACACTCACAAATCACAGAGAACCTCAAGCTCCACCGCAACATGGCTCTATTACGGAAGCATATGTCTGCAGCCCTAGAAGAAAATAGACGGCTTCAGACACAAAACGAAGAGAACTTGGAGTTAGCCATGGACGGTTCCCCACAAGAAATTGACCCGGAGAGATTTAGGGCTATTCCCTCGGACAATATGCAGATCATATTGGAAACCCATGCTGATCTCCTCGAAGCCCATGCAGCCTTAGAAAAGGAAAGAGACGAACTACGAAGGCAATTGGCAGCTCAACCAGCACCACCCAAAGAAGTCCCAACCACAGCTGACACAACTGACGAAGTAGCAGCGCTCAAAGCACAACTCGAAGAATTACAGAAGAAAGTGCTTGTGTATGAATGCCAACCCTCCCCCTTGGTAGAACCAGAACCTGAAGACCTAGTACCAATCGAAGTAGAGGAAACCTTTGAGGACCCGTACGTTCCGATGCCAGCACCTGGGGGCAAGCGAACAGATGAGGGCATGGACACCCTTGAAATAGAGGCTCCGGAATGGATGCAGAAATTGGAAAAAGTGGCCACAACACATGATGATAGGGTGGCAGTCCAGATAGCATCGATGTCACGCTTAGAAGAGGTGGTCATAAAATCGGACTATTTTAGGAACCTCTCTCATCACAGGTGGATCGGCACCTCTGACGACTTGTACGTTCCTTTTTGTGTCCTAATGGCGGACTATAATGCTGAGATCAAGCACCACACTTCACGGGAACCAACCTCTGCCACACAGTTTGCACCAGACGACCTCCCAGAAAGTGCCAAGCAGGGAAATATTCGCCAACCGACTTGGAGGATTCGGCTGCTTGAAACCTATCCGGAAATGAATCGCACCTGGAATAACATGCCCCTATATATCAAGTACAATCCCTGCTACTGTCCTGTTTTCAGACGAAGGTCGTGGCCAGAATATACAAAGATGGTGCTGACAACCAAAGGCTGTGAAAAGTGGCTCAACTATGTCTACTTGGCGCCACCTAAAGGTCAACCTACCGTAGGGTATATGATATCGACAATTCGGCATTGGGGTGTCAGGTTCAAAAACGTACCAGATGTCATGACACAGATGTGTCTTAAAATTTTTGAACTCATGATAGTCACCTTCCGGACCTTCAAGAATGTTAAGGAACCTCACCTCTCTGCGCTCGGATTTAATGAAGGCAATCAGGATTTAGTTTATGAAATGAGCACAACGCCCTCTATTAATGTTGTTTATGCATGGCATGCCCGCATAAAGTACCTACCGGCCTGCTTCAAACAAACATTTGAAGAGATGTTTGTCACCGGGTTCTGGGAATATCACTCAGAGATCTTCATTCCCAGGCCCTCACATTTATTACAATTGTTTGCAGTGGAACAAGCTCTCCACTCAGAAAAGTTACGAATGCCACATCTAGAGGTTCCCGGGCCGGTAGATTGGGATGCTCTACTCACAGACTTGGCCAAAGGATTGAGGATTGCCGAACATCACTTAGCGCAAGATGTTGTCGAATACTACATCCAACGACCCTCCCAACAAGGGTCTGTCAGGGACGACAGACACGAGAGAGGGGGGAGTGTTAGCAGCAGACAAGGGAGTCAACGACGATCTGGCAAGTAGGCCAATAATTTTCTTCATGGAGAAGCAAGTATGAGCATTCACGCAGATCTAGCACTAAGGCAACCTTTAATTTTTCAACACCCTTACACAAATTAACAGTGATTCTCATCACTAACAACCCCTGTAAATACCATGTTCACCTTTTTGTAGCTCCATTTTGTGCAAGCCGAGGAGTCCTCGAGCTTGAGGAGCCTTAGAAGTAGTTGCTTACCAATTTTCGTATTTTTTAGATCTCGTTTGAGCCCTCAAATAAGCCCTGGAACCTAATTTTAAACTAGGCCGGACACTAGGTCTGGACAGGGCCAAAGCTAGTCAAAAACTATAAAAGGAGCTAGAGAGCTCATTTTTGAGGTTAGATTGTAAATGAAATGAACTTGTAAGAGCTTGGTGAAATTAATCTAAAGAACTCCATTGCTCCTCACTCTTTGTCTTGCCTTGTGTGCGCGTGTGTGTGTGTATGTGTGTGCATGTTGGTGTGCTTCTCACTCACGCACTTGTGCCTCCACTTGCTCGAGGTCTTCATACCATCCTCACGTCTTCCCGGATTGACATTAAAGGAGGTGCTACTCATCACTGAGCTACATATGCCATTCTTTGACACTATGTGCCCTAGAATCTTGCCTTGCCTGACCATAAAAACGCACTTTTCTGGGTTCAGGCAGAGTTGATATTCTCTACATTTGTCAAAGATTTGTCTGAGTTCAGGAATGTGGGTTTGCCTAATGTTGGAATGGGCACAAAGATCATCAACATAGACTTCTAAGTTTTTCCTCAGGAACTCCTTGAATACATGGCACATTAGTCTCTGGAAGGTAGTTGGTGCATTGGTAAGTCCAAATGGCATTACCCGAAAGGCAAATATACCCCACTCTGTGGCAAAAGCTGTCTTATGCTGATCCTCTGGAGCTATGGCTACTTGATTGTAGCCCGAAAATCCATCAAGGAAGCTGTACACTTCCTTGCCTGCTACTCTTTCTAAGAGATGTTCTGTGATGGGAAGTGGATAGTTATCTCGGATTGTGGCTGCATTAACTTTCTTCAAGTTAATGCATACACGCAGTTTGCCATTCTTCTTGGGCACCACTACGATGGGGGATACCCATTCAGTGTGCTCAATTTCATAGATAAATCCAGCTTCAACCAGTCTATCTATCTCTTCCTTGATCTTGGCTGCATAGTTGTCATTGTATGTGTATGGCTTTTGCTTGGAGGGTCTAGCATCTGAGGTCATGGGGATAGTGTGTGAGCATATGTCAGGGTCAACACCTTTCAAATCCTTGTAACTCCAAGCGAATACATCTCTGTATTCTCTTAGCAAGGCTATTAATGCATGCTCTTCTTCCTCTGTTAGGTCATGGCCTATGTACGTGCATCTCTCCTCTCCTTCTTCTAGGGCCACTACTATTTTCTTGGTGGTTTCTTTGTTATCATAGGCCTCTCCTGACTGTGCCTCTCGTTTAGGCATTCTTATCATGACTCTCCTGTCGTCTATCTCATACTTCTTAAAATTTTCTGGGACCTCAAACAAGGATTCTTCCTCTTCTGGTGAGACTTCTCTCTTCTTTCGTTTCTTTCCTTCTTCCTTCGGGGTCACATGTGTGGCTAATCTTACATCATTTGTAAGCTCTCCATGCCTCTGGGATTGAAATTCTACTTCATAGAAGTATTCTTCATCTGATGCAAAAGGTGGGTCCATAATGATTGTTGGAGCAAGTCTATGACAAGCCTAAGTATTGGCTTGAGTCTCACAAAGTCATTAAAGAAGCTTCAAAATGAAGACTATGTAAAGTTCACTTGTGAACTACCTCTTGTAACTTTTGAAGAGTTTACTTAATGTAGAAGTAAGAGAATCTTAAGTGGTTGAGCCCACATGATCAAGAATGGAAAGAGGAGCCACGAATTCGTGATTTGTGGTAGGTAGAGAATCAAATCAATCATTGATTGATTGGAGAGTGATTGAGGGAAGTTAGCCCCCCAAACTCAACTATAAATAGATGGCAGTTTTAGTCGTGGTTAGAGAGACCTATGTGAAGACCTCCAAGAGCTGAGCTTTATGCCATATCAAGGTGTGATTACAAGGCACACATATGTATCAGTAAGTCATTGTATTGTACAAGCAATATACTTTCATTTTCATGATTATTTGAGTTCATCTTTCCATGTTCTTGTGAAGTGTACTACTCACTGCCATTACTCTCAGTTTTCTCAGTCAGCTTGCAGAGATGTTTTCTCTGAGCTTGGTGCATCATTTTCAGTGATTTAACTTGGTAAAGTTAGCTCTATAAGGCTACTATATGCTCACAAATTTTCATGTCATTTGGATGTTGGAATCTTCAGTTATGTTCATTTGAAGTCAACAGGGTATGTTCATCTTCACTTCTCTGTCAGGTACCCGACTTTTTCAGTCATCTTGTCAGAGTCATTTCTCAGTGTTTACTCATCCAAATTCAGTGATTTTAAGCTTGTTGGATTCAGCGTACTGTCTAGTATAAGCATACAAATTTTCATGATCATTGGATTCTTACATCTTGAGTTATGTTAATGTTTCTACTCACTGGTCTATTTCTGTAGCAGCCCGTGAAAATCGGGATGATGTCATCACTTGTTAAAAGTCATTCTCAGTGTGTGGTTTGTTATTTTTGATGAGATTACTCTCTAAAGTTAGCTCTCTAAGCTACCTAGCCTTCCCCAAGAGGAATTAATCTAATTGCTGCTGTGCTCAGAGAATTATGTAAAACACTGGACAGGTGTATTAACCAAGAATAGCAAGTTTTCACCTCTGAGCTAACTCCAACTTATCTGTTTTGATCTATCTTTTTGAGAGTGATCTTCCAAGGTACATAGGGTGTCTAATACATCCATTGGCAAGCTAAAAGGGCCCACCATCTACTCCTGGAGTTCATTTGGCTAGTGTAGAGCAAAGATTTTGCAACACCTCTTCATCTTCAACACATACCTATCCATCTCTTCACAGTGGTATCAGAGCAAGGTTGGACAACATGGCAGATGGATTTCCTTCATCAATTGACAAATTGGACAGAGGTAACTACTCAGCTTGGTCATTAAGAATGGAAGCTTATCTCCAAGGTAGAAGTTTATATGGTTATGTGGTGGAGATGAAGTTATGCCAAGTTTCAGGAACAAAAGTCAACCAACACAAGAAGAGCAAGAAAGATTGAGCACATGGTGCTCCAAGGATGCACTTGCAAGGTCTTATCTCCTCAACTCTATCTCAGATTTTTTGTTGCCTCACATTAGAAGTTGTAAGACATCTCAGGAAGTGTGGGATGCACTTGAAGCTTTCTTTTCTTCAAGTACCAAAGCTAGGAAGCATCAACTATGGCTGAAGTTCACAACTCTCAAGAAGGCTCCCAAACAAAATGTGACTGATTTTGTCACAAAGCTCAAGGACATAGCGGATCAGTTGGGAAGCATTGGAGAGGTAATAGATGAAGAGCAAATTGTAAGGCAGGTCATCAATGGCTTGAAGGCAGATGATAAGTGGGAAGCATTCACCACAGCTATGGATTTGTACATGGACATGCATGTACCTGATTTCAACACACTCATTGGACAACTACTTACTCAAGAGGCAAAGCTTATCAAAAATGGAGAAAGCTCTAAAGGTAATCAATCTTCAGCTTTATACACGGATAAAAGCAAGTCTAAAGATAACAAAGGAAAGGCAAAGAAAGTGGATGATGAAGCAGGTACATATCAAGCTAACTATGCAGGTAGGGGAAGACATGGCAGAGGTAGAGGAAGAGGAGGTAGACAAGGCAGGGGGAGATCCCAAGACTCCAACTCATGTTCTATTTGTGGATTAACTAATCATACAACTGAAAATTGCTTTAGGAATTCCAGGAATCAAAGAGGCAGAGGATACAATAGAGGAAGTTATGGCTACTCAAGAGGAAGGTTCAACAACTACCATGGCAACTACAACAACTACAATCATTCAAACTATCAAGGAGGCTACAAAGGAAGGAGAGACTACAATAACTACACAGAAGACTCAAACAAAGAGGATTCATTATTGATCATGAACATGGCTATGCCACAAGGTAAATCTGATGAGCATATTTTCTACATAGATTCAGGTTGTTCAAATCATGTGGCAGGAAATGTGGCACTCCTATCAGATTTAGAAGATCCAAGGAATAAGCATAAGGTAGGTACTCTATGTCCCTACCATTACAAAGAATTTGATAAGTGTTGGGCAGATAGTAGAGAAAGGGTTGCAAGTCAGGTTCACAAAAGCAGGAGCATTTGTTGAAGATCCAAGTCAAGGATTCAGAAAAATTGCAAAAGGTGAAAAGACAGGTAGATTGTTCACATTTGAATTACAGGACACTAGAAACATTGCTCTCTTTAATTATGGTAGTCAGACACTCACAGAATTGGAAGTATGGCACAAAAGGTTAGCACATATTGGTGAAAGGTCATTAAAGCAAATCTGCAGGGACCAAAGTGTACTTGGACTTCCTAATTTGTCAAAACAACATATGATTTATAAGTGCAGTGCATGTCAATTTGGAAAGTCTCACAGGTTACCATTCATGAAGAAAGGTTATATGCATGGAGATCTCTTGGAGTTGGTTCATACAGATGTATGGGGACCAGCAAGGAAGCTTCAATATCAGGATCAAGGTATTATGTTTCCTTTATTGATGATTGCAGCAGATGGACTATCCTATTCTTTATGAAACACAAAGATGAAGTTTTTTCATGTTTCAAAAGATATTTGGCTCTTGTGGAGAATCAAACAGGTAAATCACTAAAAAGGCTAAGGTCAGATGGAGGGGGAGAATATTTCTCCCATGAGTTTGATTCTTTTCTTCAAGAAAGAGGAATCAAAAGAGAGGTAACTACAAGGTACACTCCTGAGCAAAATGGAGTGGCAGAAAGGAGGAATAGGACAATTGTTGAAGCTGCAAGGTCTATGTTAAATGAAAAGCATTTACCTAATTACTTATGGGCTGAGGCCGTATCTACAGCCACTTACTTGATTAACAGGTTGCCTTCAAAATCCCTTGATGGGATGACTCCATATGAGGCTTGGAATGGAAGAAGACCAAGCTTAGATCATTGTAAAATTTTTGGATGTATTGCTTTTGCTCATGTTCCTTCACAGGTTAGAGGCAAGATGGATCCAAAAGCAGAAAGGTGTGTATTTATTGGATATGACAACAATCAAAAGGGCTACAGGTTATACAACCCTACCAACAAAGGATTCTTGGTAAGCAGAGATGTAGTCTTTGATGAGAACAATTCATGGTATGAAGATTCATGCAGGAAGGTCAATTTACCATATGATCTTGAAGAAGATTTTCCAAAGCTTGGTAGAGAACAATCAAAGATTGAAGAACAAGACACCTCAGAGGATGATGAAGAATCTCACATGGAAAAGATCAAAGCATGGAAGTCTAAAGGTAAAGCAAAATTGCAGGAACTTGGACATGAGGCAGAATCATCACATCATGGCCTAAGAAGATCTATGAGGGAAAAGAAAAAACCAGAAAGGTATGGGTTTGACACCTCATTAGTAACTAAACATTCTATCTACATAGCACAGGACATAAACCAAGAGGAGCCATCATCATTTGAAGAGGCCAAAGCAAAAACAGAATGGAAGCATGCAATGAAGGAAGAGATTGAAGCACTCGAGGAAAACAACACTTGGGACTTGGTGCCCAAGACTTCATCCATGAAGGTAATAGGCTCAAGATGGGTCTATAAACTCAAGAAGAATTCTGATTGTTCCATTAACAGGTATAAGGCAAGGCTTGTAGCAAAAGGCTTTGCACAAACTCAGGGAATTGATTATGAGGAGACCTTCTCTCCTGTGGCAAAGATGCCTACTATTAGGGTTTTGCTTAGTATTGCCTCTTCCAAGAATTGGAAGATACTTCAACTAGATGTAAAGAATGCATTCTTGAATGGTTGGATAACAGAAGAGGTATATATGGCACAACCACCTGGTTTTGAGAATCAAGTTTATCCTGATTATGTGTGTAAATTTAACAAAGCATTGTATGGTCTCAAGCAAGCTCCAAGAGCTTGGAATTTCAGGCTTGTTTCATTCTTGCAGGACAAAGGGTTTCAACCAAGCAAGGCAGATCCTTCACTCTTTATTAAAAAGAGTAATTCCGAGGTCATCTATCTATGTGTATATGTAGATGATATTATATTGACAGGAAATGATGCAGATGGTATGAAGAAGATCAAAGATCAGATGAGAGAAGAGTTCAAGATAAGTGATTTGGGTTCACTTACCTACTTCCTAGGTTTGGAAGTTGTCTACAAAGATCATGGTTTGTTTCTCACTCAAAGAAAGTACATTAAGGACATGTTGGCAAAATTCAAGATGCAAGATTGTAAGATTGCAGGTACTCCAATGGAGGTTAATCACAAATTGAGCTCACATGAAGGTGAACTCATAGAGGACATCACATCATATCAAAGTCTAGTGGGTAGTCTCAACTATGCCACATTGACAAGAGTAGATATATGTTACAGTGTGAGTGTGCTAAGCCAATTTATGCACACACCAAGGAAACCACATATGGATGCTGCCAAAAGGATACTCAAATATCTCAAAGGAACCATAAATGAAGGACTTTACTATCCTTATGTATCTGATTTAGGTTTGAAGCTATTTTCTGATGCAGATTGGGCTGGCTCCAAGGAAGATAGAAGGAGCACTTCAGGTTATCTTACCTTTGCAGGTTCAAAGCTTATTTCATGGTCATCCAAGAAGCAACCCACAGTTGCTCTCTCTTCTACTGAAGCTGAATATAGAGGTCTTGCCATAGCTACACAAGAAGCTATGTGGATGAAGACATTATTCAAAGATCTTGGATTGGAGTTTGGAACTCCAACTATTTTTGGTGACAATATGAGTTCTATTCACTTGGCTGCTAATCCTATTTTTCATGCAAGGACTAAACATATTGAAGTTCATTATCACTATGTACGAGAAAAGGTTCTAAGCAAAGAGATTCAAATATCATATGTGTCCACTCATCAACAATGTGCAGATATTCTAACCAAAGCATTGGATGGTACAAAGCTTTGCAAATTCAAGGCTATGATTGGTTTGCAGGTAATCTTGGAAGATTGAAGACCTCAAGCATACTTGGCTTGAGGGGGAGCTGTTGGAGCAAGTCTATCACAAGCCTAAGTATTGGCTTGAGTCTCACAAAGTCATTAAAGAAGCTTCAAAATGAAGACTATGTAAAGTTCACTTGTGAACTACCTCTTGTAAGTTTTGAAGAGTTTACTTAATGTAAAAGTAAGAGAATCTTAAGTGGTTGAGCCCACATGATCAAGAATGGAAAGAGGAGCCACGAATTCGTGATTTGTGGTAGGTAGAGAATCAAATCAATCATTGATTGATTGGAGAGTGATTGAGGGAAGTTAGCCCCCCAAACTCAACTATAAATAGATGGCAGTTTTAGTCGTGGTTAGAGAGACCTATGTGAAGACCTCCAAGAGCTGAGCTTTATGCCATATCAAGGTGTGATTACAAGGCACACATATGTATCAGTAAGTCATTGTATTGTACAAGCAATATACTTTCATTTTCATGATTATTTGAGTTCATCTTTCCATGTTCTTGTGAAGTGTACTACTCACTGCCATTACTCTCAGTTTTCTCAGTCAGCTTGCAGAGATGTTTTCTCTGAGCTTGATGCATCATTTTCAGTGATTTGACTTGGTAAAGTTAGCTCTATAAGGCTACTATATGCTCACAAATTTTCATGTCATTTGGATGTTGGAATCTTCAGTTATGTTCATTTGAAGTCAACAGGGTATGTTCATCTTCACTTCTCTGTCAGGTACCCGACTTTTTCAGTCATCTTGTCAGAGTCATTTCTCAGTGTTTACTCATCCAAATTCAGTGATTGCAAGCTTGTTGGATTCAGCGTACTGTCTAGTATAAGCATACAAATTTTCATGATCATTGGATTCTTACATCTTGAGTTATGTTAATTTTTCTACTCACTGGTCTATTTCTGTAGCAGCCCGTGAAAATCGGGATGATGTCATCACTTGTTAAAAGTCATTCTCAGTGTGTGGTTTGTTATTTTTGATGAGATTACTCTCTAAAGTTATCTCTCTAAGCTACCTAGCCTTCCCCAAGAGGAATTAATCTAATTGCTGCTGTGCTCAGAGAATTATGTAAAACACTGGACAGGTGTATTAACCAAGAATAGCAAGTTTTCACCTCTGAGCTAACTCCAACTTATCTGTTTTGATCTATCTTTTTGAGAGTGATCTTCCAAGGTACATAGGGTGTCTAATACATCCATTGGCAAGCTAAAAGGGCCCACCATCTACTCCTGGAGTTCATTTGGCTAGTGTAGAGCAAAGATTTTGCAACACCTCTTCATCTTCAACACATACCTATCCATCTCTTCACAATGATTGACTCTAGATCGGAGTCACTTGCATCCTCAAATGCATCCGGGATAGGTTCGCATTCTTCTAGAACTGCCTCTCCCATGATTGGCTCTATGGAGAAGATTGAAATGTCATAGCCATCCTCATCACAGTGAGGTGTCCATTGTTCCTCATTGATGGCTACATCCATTGTTGCTAGGATTTCTGCCCAGCCATGGGGTTCAAATTCCTCATCAGGAAAGACTACAGGTGCATAGGCTGGGTCTTGAATTGATCTATGGTTTTCTTTTGCACCTACCTCTCTGGCTTTCTCTCTCTTCTCTTCTTCTACTGCTACCTTACACATCCATAAGTGGGTGTCTTCATGCATCCACGAGGATCCTAATTCTATAGAATGCACAGACTCAGTCTCATCTTTGGCTCTATGGATGGGATTCCATTGAATAGGCGGTACGTCTCTATGAGAGTAATCCTTGAGATTCACTTTGGTCGTAACACCTAAGTGTTGTAGGTACAAAGAATTGGTTCCCTAATCCTGTACCACTTGCAACTGTCGCATAAAAGGTCGTCCTAGAATCATCTCATAGGCATGGTTCTTGCTGAAGTCACATATAGCAAATGTATGCTCAAACTCGACACCACAGGTGGTGAGAGTTATTCCTTCTAGCAATCCTAAGGGTCTCTCAATATGACCATTGGCCATCTGCAATTTCATTCTCGTTGGCCTGAGTGCTGGTTTGCCCCAACGCTTCCATAGGGAAGTGGTGGCAATTGCAACTCCTGCACCTGAGTCCA
Organism: Ceratopteris richardii; assembly: GCA_020310875.1. Classification (NCBI taxonomy): domain Eukaryota; kingdom Viridiplantae; phylum Streptophyta; class Polypodiopsida; order Polypodiales; family Pteridaceae; genus Ceratopteris; species Ceratopteris richardii. The sequence continues at coordinate 164,679,090 of CM035410.1, forward strand.
AAATTGCCTTGGTAGTGTACTCCTGGTAGGTAATGGGAAGATAGGTGTTCCCTTCTTCACCTTCACACATATCTCCTATCTTATCCAAGGGTATTTTTGGCACTGTTCTCTGGGATCCTGCATGGGAGCGAGGTTTTGCTATCTCTGGTACTTGATTGGCTACATGTTTCTAATTCAGGTCTAACCTTGAGTAGCTCTTCTAACTTGAGATTGCACTGCACTTTAGTGTTTTTCACTACCTCTGTGTTCCTAGGTAAGACTGAGTCCTCATTTCGTACCATGACCGTGGGTGCTCTCATACAGGTGGACTTTGCTTCCCATGGGCCTGTGAAATGGGGTAGTTCTTGTAAATAATTAGACTCGAAGTCTAATCTTTCTTGAGATTGGGTGCTCTCCTACTCCCCATAAATGGAAGGAAGGTCTTGTGGGAATTGATCGTGTGTGTCATCTACCAGTTCAATGGGAGGAGGGACTTCACTTTCCTTAGCCCATTTGTCTTCTTGAATCTCGCGTAGGAATTCTGGTGTGAACCGATTCATAGAAGATGATGTGTCTTGCTCTGTAGAGTTAGGCACATAGGCTTCAGGCACATAGGTTCTCTGGGTAGGAAGACCTGCTCTTTCACTAGCCTTGTTATGGTGTTGAGGGGCGAGTTCCTTTTGTGATTGTGCCAGTAGATTCTCTATTCTTTCTAAGGAGGAGGGGTTGTCTGGTTCCGTGGAATTGGGCACATAGGCTTTTGATGGGGGATGGGTCATGTTTTTGCTTGCTTTATCTCTCTCTTGATTTTTTTCTTCCTTGGCAGATCTTGCAATTATGCCCTCTAACTTCTCTAGAAGTCCATCCAAGTGTAATTGCGTCTTGGCTGAGCCCGAGTAATTGAAAAGGTGACTGGCTTCAAACATAGTCTGAGCCAATGCGAGCATTTTCGCGCAAAGCTTGGTTCTTTCTATCTCTAGGTCAGCTCTAGGGTAGCACTTGTCATGATCCGTTACATTTGGCCCTTCTTGGATTCTGGCCTGATATGCTTTAAGCATCATGTCTATGTCTTCAGGAGTGGGATCAGCTAATACTGATCCTGCTCGGGGTGGTGGGTGGGTTACGTGGGGTGTATTAGAGGGTGGAGGGATGGAGGGTGATGGAGATGGTAGCGGTGGGAATGTGTGAGAGTGCGGTTGAGATGTGATTTCTATAATTTTGGCCTTGGTTTCTCGTAGACTTTCCTCTAATTCACTCATCTTTTTAGCCCATTGTCTTTTCATTCTTTCCCGACTATCTCTCCAGGCTCTAGTTCTCTTCTTGGTTATGCTCTCCGTTTCACTAACTTCTGGGCTCTTTCCCTGATCTACAGCTTGGTTTTGCTGCAATGCTTGAGCTCTTGTGACCACTTGCACTGGTGCAGTGGAAGTCACACTCCCTGTGGAGTCTACAACTAACCCAATAACGTTTATAGGAGTGATTTTTGGCATATTGTTGGGATTCTTAGGACAATCTCGTAAGAGATGCTCCTTTCCACACTCCTGACAATAGCCTTGGATCGTTACTGACTGGGGTTGGGTAGGTGGAGGCAAGGGACAGTCACGAATGAGATGATCTCCTTGACATCTGTAACATGGTCCTCTAGGGAATGGGGGTCTTACCTGCCTAGGTTGGGGTCTAGGATTGGGGTTTGCATACATGACATTTGTGTAATCTGATTCCCAGCTAGGTTCACTCGGTTCCTCACTATAGTAAGATTCACCATGTTCAGGAGACTGTATGTAGTAAGCCTGGGGACTATCAACATGCGTAGAATCGAAGCTATGGTCACTGGGATCACTTTTTGAAAGCAATGGTGTTACGGGGACTATACCTCTATTCAGGTTTTCTTCTGCAGCAGCATACTTTACAGGGATCAAGTTGGATGGAGCTGGAGGTTGTTGGGCTAACACAGGCTGAGGCCTTTGCTGGGCTTGGTATTGTGGTTGGTAGGTTTGTTGAGGCCTAGCATACTGTTGTGGTTGGTATTGGTACTGGTATCTGCCTTGTTGAGGGTATGTCTGAGGGTAGGTTTGCCTAACTGCTTGCTTGTTGTATGGGCAGTCTTGTGCTGTGTGATTTGTGTATCTTCGTTCTATAGTGCAGTACTGGCTACTAGGATTTACTTGGGGTTGGGCCGTAATGGGACATACATTCGCCATGTGGTCGCCACCACACATATAGCATCTTTTTACAGGGGTGAACCTTGGGATTTGTTTACTAGAGACACCTAGTTTCTGAGCAAATTTCTCTACAAGTTCCTCGATCGATGTGGATTGCGTGGAAGAGAGGCTAGAGGCACTATCTGAATCTTTGTATATCTTGGAAAGCTCCAACTCCTCCCCTAGGTTATCCTCAATGTCAATGCACATGCGTACACACTCTTCTATGGTCCTAGGGTCTTTCAAGTACACATATGATCTTAATTTGGTACTTAGCAATCCATCCAAGAATAAAGCCACTTGCTTAGCTGGTGTGGGTAGCTCAGGGACAGGGCATCTTTCAAGATATTGCCTAAATCTCCTTCCTGCAAGTCTCACGGTCTCTTGCGGGGTCTGCTTGAAACTGTGAAACAGTGAGGAGGTGTTATGTCTTATGCCACTCTTAGAGAATTCAATAATGAAAGCCTCTAGGAGTTGGTCTATGCTCCTGAACTGTCTCGCGTTTAGTGGCTGAAACCATGTCAGGGAAGTGTTCCTAAGGGTTAGACCAAAGGCATTGTACTGGGTGAATAGATCCTCCACTTGTTCAGCTCTCAGGACTTGTCTAAACTCAGACACATGATCGTATGGATCTCCAGTGCCATCGAAGTGGTTCTTCATGGACTTGACTAGCTGAGTCGGTCTCAAAGTCCTTGTGTGTTCTCTAGGTCGTGGTAGAGGGAACTCATCCGCATTTCTTTGATTCCTGTGAGCTCTAACTACCTCAGGCTCTACTCTATTTGTTTCCATCCTCGTTCTTTCTCTGCCCCCTGAGTTGGCAAAGCTCACCTCCGGCCTTTCTCTATGTCTGTCTCTTTGAGTTCCGTGAGCGTGGGAGGTTCCAGCTCCTGTGTGACCAAAGGACACGTTCGATCTTGGTTGGGGGAAAACGAATTCACCCTTCCAAGTGTAAGCATGCCTATCATTTTCCGTAACCACAAAGATCCTCTCTGAGGCGTGATCTAAGTAGGTCACTCTGCCTAGGCTATCAGGATCCTTAAACTCATAGATCATGATTGTTCCTATATCAGTTGGCTGATCAGATTTATACCTCCAAAAGGCTTCGTCAGTTTCTCGATTGAGGAGCAAATCTATGCTCTTATTATCCTGGGGAATCCACTCTGGTGTGATAATCCTAGTGAGAACCGATTTGCCTCGAGGGGTTCTAGGTTCTGTACCCATGTTTCCTTGCTCTAGGTCCCCTGAGTCCGCTTCTGAGATCACATTCCCGAATTCGTCAGTCCTATCTGGATGACTGGTGACTACATATATTGTCCCTTCCTTGTCTAAGTACACTCCGTTTTCGAACTTGACAGCTGGGTGCTCTAGTCCAATGGATTGATCAGGATTCTTAATCTGAACCACAGATCTTCCTAGGCCGTCCTCATAGATGCTGGCACCTAATCGGTTGGTCCTAAGGTATTCCAATTGCGTTTTGTAAGGGCCTTCTACCCTGTGCAAGTATGGCACTCCTGAACTTCCCGTAGGTCTGTCCATGCCTTGAGACATCTCTGATTCACTAGTCTTAGAGCTAGGGTAGTATGAGTGGTGGCTCAACTGCTGGGCCCAAGACCTAGTAGTGTGATTAACACTAGCCTCTGAAGACCTAAGGCTTTGTCTATCCCTCACTAGATGTCGCCCTGATCTAAGGTTCATATGCCTAACTGATTAACCCACTTTTCCCAGGTACAACCACGTTTCTGAGTCCTTTGTATCAATTACTTAATCCCCTTTTTATGTTGATTATCGTGTTTATACTCTTGTCTGATATCACGTCGTTAGGAATACTTGAGTTTAATTTCGCACTTTAGTTTGGTCGTTTCACGTTAGGTTCTTTTCCTTTAAGGTTGCCATTCACACACACAGATTATCTCTTGACTTGAACTTGATTTCTTAGATAGTCTTTGATTTATCTCGTGCCTATCGTTGCGTGGAATTACTTCTAACACTACCCGCACTTAGCCTAAACTAAGAATTGACAGAGGGTGTTGCGGGTTTTCCAACCTTGAGTTCCTTTCCTTGAGTTGTTGCCCTGGTGTGCCCAGGACGCGTGTTCCCAAGCCTGCACTTACTCTTGCTTTGCGTACCCTTCGATGCGCTCAAAGGACCTGTAAAAGGCCCAAGATTAGCTCAAGACTTAAATTCAAAAGACAAAACCAATCACTTTCATTCATGTAACACTTCACCAATTTGCACTATGATTTTTTTGGACACGACTCTAGAGATCCTTGAATTTTGTTCCCCCTGGGTATGGTCAACTTCAAAATACCCTATCTAATATTCCTGATCTTAATTTAATCGTAACCAATCGATGTTTTTGTTGTACTCCCTACGAGCTTTCCAACAAAACAAAAATCACAGCAAACGGATTTCGTATGAGGAAGTTATGTCAGTTCAGGGTTTTGGGACTCAAACAGGATTAAACTAAGTTAACAGGCAAACAGGAATTCTCGGGTTACTTGGGTCATGCCCTCGTAATGCAATACTACACCCTAGTGTTTGTCCCACACTTGGCCACAATTTAGACCATTATTTTTGCCTTAAAAATTTGACCTAATTTGCCCTTCTAACGTGTTCACAAAGTCTGTCGGTCGCGATTGACAGGTCAGTCGCGATCGACGTGTCGATCGCGATTGACAGGTCCATCGTGGCTATCAGTTGCGATTGATTGGTCAGTCACGATTGACAGGTGGCTCGAAAAGTCAATCAGTCGTGGTCAAAGGATCGTTGACTCTGTCGATCGCGATTGATGTGTCGATCGCGATTGACAGGTCCGTTGCGAGGGTCTGTCCGTCGTGGTCAAACAATCGTTGACTGTGTCGATCGCGATTGATGTGTCGATCGCGATTGACAGGTCCGTCGCGAGGTCTGTATGTCGTGGTCAAACAATCGTTGACTGTGTCGGTCGCGATTGACAGAGCCATCGTGGGCTGTCAGTCGCGATTGATGTGTCGATCGCGATTGATGGCTCGATCGCGATTGACACGTGTCACGCGTATGATCCGTCGGTCGTGGTCAATCGGTCGTTGACTCTGTTGGTCGCGATTGACAAAGCCGTCGTGGGCTGTCAGTCGCGATTGACTGGTCGATCGCGATTGACAGGTCTGTCCGTCGTGGTTTGTCGATCGCGATTGACAGAGCGATCGCGATTGACAGAAATCTAATGAATTTCAAAAATCTAAGCACATTTTTGGGAAGCTCTAGGCCTGTAGATCATGGTTTTGCACTTTGTTTGGCAATTTGAGCATTTTTTCTATCGGTCGCGATTGACAGAGGTCGGCGACACACAGACAGTTACTGCGAATTCCGTACCTACGCACAATGCTGGGGACGATGATGCGGCCTGTACCTGCAAGACAGCTCAAGAAACATGCAAAAATAGCACACACAATTTTGCTCTCTCGCTCTCTCTCACAAGTGAAATGAGGGAAATGAGGTGGAGAAGGTGATATGATCAAAAAACTGAAATTTTTGCGATGATGGAGATGGAGATGGGAGATGGTGATGATGATGATGGTGATGAAGATGGTATAGAAGAAACAAGAAAATAGATGAAAGTGAAGAAATTACCTACAACTCCAACGCGTCAACTCTACGTCTTACCATCACACGCTCGTCCTCAAAGCTCGATCCCCGGCAACGGCGCCAAAATTTGGTGTAGCTCCGTGATGAGTAGCACCTCCTTTAATGTCAATCCGGGAAGACGTGAGGATGGTATGATGACCTCGAGCAAGTGGAGGCACAAGTGCGTGAGTGAGAAGCACACAAACATGCACACACATACACACACACGCGCACACACAGCAAGACAAAGAGTGAGTAGCAATAGAGTTCTTAGATTTCTTCCAAAAAGCTATTACAAGTTCGTTTCAATTACAATCTAACCTCAAAAATGAGCTCTCTAGCTCCTTTTATAGTTTTTGACTAGCTTTGGCCCTGTCCAGACCTAGTGTCCGGCCTAGTTAAAAATTAGGTTCCAGGGCTTATTTGAGGGCTCAAACGAGATCTAAAAAATACGAAAATTGATATGTAGGTACTTCTAAGGCTCCTCAAGCTCGAGGACTCCTCGGCTTGCACAAAATGGAGCCACAAAAAGGTGAACATGGTATTTACAGGGGTTGTTAGTGATGCGAATCACTTTTAATTGGTGTAAGGGTTTTGAAAAATTAAAGGTTGCCTTAGTGCTAGATCTGCGTGAATGCTCGTACTTGCTTCTCCATGAAGAAAATTATTGGCCTACTTGCCAGATCTTCTTTGACTGCCATGTCTGCTTGTGCTGTCCCTTCGCTCTGACTCTCTTCGTCTTGTGGCTCCTTCGGTTCCCCGACTGCTACCAACAGATATGTAGGAGGTGCTCTAGATTGCACGAGAGAGCATAAAGAAAACACTTGATTGTAGTACCTTTTGTGCCAACTGATACCGGAGGCCTTTTGACCTTTAGGAGGGTATGTGGGTGTACCTTAGGGTGCCTCACGTTTTTGAGAGGATACATGCTAGTAGGTGTGCAAACTTGTCTTCTAGGTATTGTAGAGATTTTAAGATCATAAGGAAGATGATTGGGGTGTCTTATGGGCTTGATTTTCCTTGAGAGATAAATTTTCATCTTGTTTTCCATGTTAGTTGTGTGAACAAGTGGTTGGGTAGAGTGACCAGGTGGTCCCTCAAGATGAGATAAGGGCTCTAGAGGAGATGAGCCTCTTGAACATCAAAACCCTCAATTTGTGAAAAACCCTATGAAACTAATATTTCCTTATACTTTTGTAATGTGCCATCTGCTTTATACTTAGCTTTCCAAATCTATTTAGTACCAATTACCTTCTTCTTTGGTGGCAAGTTGACTAGCTCCTAGGTATCATTTCTGACTATACTATCATACTTAGACTGCATTGTCGCTCTTCAACCTGGATCATCAATGGATTCTTCAATGGTGTTAGGTTCCTTTATTGAGCCCATGAGATTTGCCATTAGAGCAATGTTAGCAATGTGTTTTGAGGCTTTTCTTTGCTCCTCTATTATCTTTGATCTACATTATCCATCCTAGGATGATTCTGGTACATCTAAGTGTGGATTGTGATCATCAAAGAGCTATCGTGCCCACTTTGGTAGTGAGCTACAATTAGTTGGCTTTTTATTGAGGAAATTATCATATGTTTCCTCCTCCTCAAATTTAACCTATCTTTTGATAGGCACAAGGTGATATATTTCTTCGACTGATGAGATAGTTGATTTACCATTATCTTCTACTAAGTGTGGTCATTCATCAAACACCACATCTCACCTGACAAAAATCTTCCTTGCCTCAGGATCCCACAACTCGTATGCTTTAGAATTCACTATATCTTAGGAAGACACACTTTTTGCTTTTTGAATCGAACTTTACTCTTGTCGAATCAAGAATATGAGCATCACAGAAACAACCAAAAATTCTGAAATTCAAAGTTGAAGGATTTTTACTAGAATATGCTTCTTGAGGAGTCATCCTCTTCAACGCTTTTGTGTTGCTTCAATTGAGGATATAGACTGCTATATTGAATACCTCTTCCCAAAATGAATCAGGCATGTATTGAGACTTTAACATACAACAAGACATTTCTACTACTATCCTATTCCTTCACTTGAGAACACCATTTTTGCTGAGGCATATGAGCTGTGGTAAGTTTCCTTTTACACCATGCTCCTTACAGTAGTTATTGAATTTTGTTGATAAGAACTTCCCTCCTCCATCTATTCTAAATTTCTTCAGTTTCCTGCTTGATTCATTTTTAACATACTTATGCCACATTTCAATTTTTTCAAAAGTGTTAGCCCTCTCTTGCATGAAATAAACCCACATCTTTTCACTATAATCATCGAATAATAATAGAAAGTAGAAATATCCTCCTAAAGAAGGTGTAGACATTTTACCACAGAGATCAGCATGTACTAACTCTAGAGGATCTTGAGCTTGATTGCTAGTCTCCCATAGAAATGCCTTTTATTGTTGCGTGCCCATCATGGATGCCTCACAAGGTTCTTGCAACTCTGAAAATGCAGGCAAATGAGCAACCATCCTTGTTCTTTGCATATGGTTCAAAACTACAAATCCAAGATACCCAAATTGTTGATGCTATAATGTGGTTACATCTTTTTCTTTAGTAGCAATTAAGGAACTTAACTCTACAAGTTATCATGAATTATGCCTTTTCCTACTACATTACCTATTGAATTCATGATTTCTGCACCATTCTTGTTGAAGTGAGCTTTGAGTCCATGATCTGTTATTGTAGAAACTAACAATGAATTTCTTTTAAGTGTAGGTACATAGAGAATGTCAGATAACTTCTTCTCAGCACTTGGAGAAGTGATAAAAGAGATGGTTCCTATTCCTTCAGTTGGACACTTGGAATCATTTTCCACAACTATGTTGATGGATTCATGTAGAGGCACTAGGGAACTATACCAATCCTTTTTGCTAGTCATATGGCGAGAAGCTCCACTATCTAAAATCCATGGTTCATCAATATGACCTTGAGCGAATGAGCATAGCGAATGAGCATACCTCTTCAATAGCTACCCATAGTTCCAGCTCCATGTTGTTTGTCGACTCATTGTTGATCCAAGATGATTTCACAATCCCATTTCATTCATCAACTTGTTTCTTTCTACAATCCTTGATGGCATGACCTTTTTTTTCACAATAGAAGCATCTTCCTATGAAAGTTTTCTTCCTCGCTTTCTTCTTTGATCCATCAAAAGAGGCTTTTCCTTTTGCATTGGCTCAGAATGCATCATCGTTTACCTTTCTGATTCTTCAAGTGCATCTCCTCTTCTAAGAGCATAGCATAGAAATCTTCAAATGTAAGGGGAGATGGTCTTACCTAAGTGTTAAGAGCTGTTACTAATCCATCATACTTTGTTGGAAGAATATGCACACATCTTTGAGCCAGCTTTTGCAGTGTTATAACAACACCAACTGCAGCCAATTGATCTTGTAGATGTTTTATTTGTTTGATAAAATCTTTAGCCTTTTTGGAATCAAAATGCTTTTCATTTGCCAATTGGTTTTCTAGATTCTACATCCTAGTGTGGTTTAGTAGTGTATTCAACTAAAGTAAGCACATATCACTTACATTGGTGACAATTGCACTTAATGCATCAGCATTCTACCTCTTCCAAGCTTGTAGACCATCTAGATCTGGTCAAATCATCACTCTTGAATTTTCTAGATCTTCAACTAGTATAGGTTCTGGATCCAATCCCATCAATCCCATGATAGTGTCAAGTAATTAGGAGTTTAAAATTGCAAAATTTTGAACTTCCAGAGTGTATAGTTGGTTCCATCTAGCTTCCCCTCAATGAATGCAGGTGGATGAATTCAAATATGTGTAGTATTAACATTGACTGGAGCACCAAGACTAGTGTTTGATGATGAAGCCATCATGTAATCACTCAAATAATCTAATGATATTCTAGTTTAATAGTAGGTTGAAATAGTAATACTTCTCAATCTATTCGAACCTTACAACTCTGATACCATGTAAGAAAGTAACTACACAAGAGAATATAGTAGTATGTCAAAAAACTTCTACTAACAAGAAGTAGAAAGATGATGGCATTGTCCACATGCGTGCTCTCAAGCTAGACCTTAAATGGTGATGTAGACAAGTCTAGATATAGAGTTACAAGGTAGAGATTTGCTAGCTCAATTTGATATCTGGGGTAGTGCAGAGGTCATGTATATATAGGCTAATGGATAGATGTGGCCTTCTACGGATGGCTATACATGGGTAGTAGAATGTGGGTGACCACCACCCGCATAATTCCCATACACTGCTTAGGCAGGTTCAACCAACCTAACAAATATGAATGATTGGGAACCTTGGTAGGTCCCTTTCCCTTGAGCTACACCAAATTTTGGCACCGTTTCTTGGGAGCGTTGCTCGAGGACAAGTGTTATGATGGTAAGATCGTAGATTTGCAATGTTGGAAGGTTAAAAAATAGTCATTTTTTATTCATTTTTGGATTTTTCTTCTCCATCTTCATCATCATCATCATCACCATCTTCTCCATCTTCATCTTCATAGAAATTTTTCATTTTTGAGTGCATTTTCACCATTTTCACATCATTTCTCATGTGTGGGAGTGCAAGAACGAGCTAGGAAGTGCTTGGGAGTGCATGCGCTTGTGTTTTTCATTATTTTTTGCACATTTGGGGCTTGGTGACAAAATTCAAAATTCTTGCCTAAAAACTCTGAAAATTGCGGCTTTCTTAAAAATCACAATTCTCTCTAGAAAATTCAAAATTTTTTCCCGCCTAAAATTTTCTGAGAAAATCACGATTCTCTACATTTTGAAAATCACAATTCTTTAGATTGAGAGGATTGGAGAAAATTGGGATTTCTTGGACTTGGCATTTGAAAAAGTCATGATTCTCTGGATTGAGGATTTGAGAAAATCGTGATTCTCTAGACTTAGAAAATTTGAGAAAATTGCGATTCTCTAGCTTGCATATTTTGAGAAAATCACGATTCTCTGCACTTAAGAAGTTGAGAATTTCATGAATCTCTGGAATTTAGCATTTTGAGAAATTTGTGATTCTCTTGATTGAGAGGATTGGAGAAAATTGTGATTTCTTAGACTTGGCACTTGAAAAAGTCACAATCCTCTGGATTGAGAGGATTTGAGAAAACCATGATTCTCTAGAAAAAGAAAATTTGAGAAAATCGTGATTCTCTGGCTTGTAGATTTTGAGAGAATTGCGATTCTCTACACTTAAGAATTTGAGAAATTTGCGATTCTCTGGAATTTAGCATTTTGAGAAAGTTGTGGTTCTTTGGATTGAGATTTTTGGAGAAAATTGCGATTTCTTAGTCTTGGCATTTGAGAAAGTCACGATTCTTTGGATTGAGAGGATTTGGGAAAATCGCAATTGTCTAGAATTAGAAAAATTTTGAAAAATTCGCAATTCTTTGGCTTGTAAATTTTGAAAAAATTGCGATTCTCTACACTTAAGAATTTGAGAAATTTGCGATTCTTTGGAACTTAGCATTTTGAGAAAGTTTTGATTCTCGGGATCGATAGGATTGGAGGAAATCACAATTTCTTGGACTTGGCATTTGAGAAAGTCACGATACTCTAGATTGAGAGGATTTGAGAAAATCACAATTCTCTGGACTCAGAAAATTTGAGAAAATCATGATTCTCTAGCTTGTAAATTTTGAGAAAATTGCGATTCTCTGCACTTAAGAATTTGAGAAATTCATGATTCTATGCTTGATAGATTTTGAAAAAGTCGTAATTCTTTGGATTTGGAGAGAATCGCTATTCTCTAGTTGCACCTGTAAAAAAAATTCGACTTTTTGGTTGCCTGATTTGCAAAAAATTGCAATTCTATGAGAGGCCCTATTTGCCTGTTTTGACCCCCAAAAGCTTGGTTGGACATAACTTATGTTGAGTTACAAATATGTTATTTTGAAGTTGACCTTCAAGTGGGAGTAGGAATTAAGGGAGCTCTAGAAATTTTTTTAGAAATACAAGGGGGAAAAGTAGGTCTTGGAGATACCTGAATGCAAGTGTTCTATAAAAAATAGCGAGTCTAAATCTTGATCTAACCTTGGGACATTTACAAGTCCATTGAGAGCCATTCAAGGAAGTCAAAGCAAGGAGGCAAGTGTGCTACAAATTTAGGAACATGTATCCGGAGCATTCAAGTGCAATCAAGGGAGAAGAAACTTGAGGTTAGAATCATTCTTAACCCCTTGAATCAATTCTTAGCTTATTCTAAATATGACTAGTGATATTGATTAATTAGGGTGATGTTAAGCTCCAAGAAAACCCTAATTTCTCAGGTTCAAGCTAAGATTATACAAGAGAAACCTATAAAAGAATAAGTAACTGATTCAAAAGAACATTGCAACACAATTGTACTTGGGAATTTGGGACTAATAGACAAAGCTTATGAACCTTAAGTCAGGTAGACACCTAGGCCGAGATAGACAAAGCATTAGATCATCTGAAACTAGTGTCAACCATACAGCTAGGTTGTGGACTCAACAACTCAGTGGTTATCCTTACGTGCTAAGTTTGGTTACAAGTGATTCAGAAATGTCCTTTAGCATGGAAAGACCTGCAGGTAACTCAAGCATTGCCTATCTACAGACACCACAAGGTCCCTATAAGACACAGTTGGAGTATATTAGGACCAAGCGATTAGGTGCACACATCTATGAGGATGGTCTGAGGCGATCAATTGTCCAACTCAAAAATCCCGATCAACCCTTCGAACTTGAACGTCGAGTAGTCAAGTTTGAAGATGGTTCTTATATTGACAAGCAAGGAACAATGTATGTGGTTACCAGCTTACTAGACAGGACATATGAGTTTGGAAATATCCTTCAAGAGAATGAGATAGGAGACCTAGAGCAATGAGACCTAGGACGAGAACCCAAGACTCCTTGAGGCAAATCTATCTTGACCAGAGTGATAACGCCAGAGTGGTTTCCCCAAGACAACAAAAGCATAGAACTATTCTTGAATAGAGAAATGGATGAAGCTTTTTGGAGATACATGGTAGATCAACCTAGCAAAATGGGCGGAGTGACCATCTACGAGTTCAAACATCCTGAGACACCAGGCAAAGTTGTCTATCTGGATAACACATCAGAGAGAATGTTCTTGGTAATAGAGCATGATAGGCATGTATACACTTGGCAAGGTGAATTGATTTTCCCTCCATTGATATCTAATGTTTCCCATGGCCTCTAAGGTGTAGGATCATCCAAGGCTCATGAAACTTAAAGGGAAATAGCTAGAGAGAGACTTGAAGTAAGCTTTGCACACACTGTGGGTAGAGACAGATCAAGACTTGAAGGTGAAAGACCTGAAAGAGAAAGACATAGAGCACATAGGCATCAAAGAGATGAATATGATTTTCCATTGCCCAGGCCTCGCGTGTACCCAAGAATCCTTAGGCCCTCTCAAGTGGTCAAGGCAATGAAGAACTACTTTGATGGTTCAGGAGATCCTTATGATCATGTGGCCGAGTTCAAACAAGTGTTAAGAGCTGAGCAGGTTGAGGACTTGTTCACCCAGTTCAAGGCATTTGGTTTGACTCTCAAGGGTACTACCTTAGCTTGGTTTCAACCCCTAAATAGTTGCAATTATCAAGACATTGGTCAACTGCTAGAAGCATTCATTGTAGAATTTTCTAAGAGTGGTATTAGGCATAACACATCATCCTTGATCCACAGCTTCAATCTGACACCCCAAGAGACAGTGCGACTTGTAGGCAGATGATTCAGATAGTACTTAGAAAGATGCCCTATTCTAGAGTTACCCACACCAGCCAAACAAGTGGCCTTGTTTTTAGATGGCTTATTAAGCACCAAGTTAAGATCATATGTGTACCTGAAAGAGCCTAGATCCATAGAAGAGTGTGTGCGGACGTGCATTGACATCGAAGACAATTTGGGTGAGGAGTTAGAATTGTCCAAACTCTATAAGGATTCTTACATTCTACTAGTCATACTTCCAGACCCTCCACTGAGATAGATGAGATAGCTGAGCAGGTTGCCAAGAATCTAGGAGTTCAAAATAGAAAAACACCTAGAGTCATCTCATTGAAGAGATGTTATGCTTGTGGAGGCGACCACATGGCTAATGTATGCCCATTGCAAAATCCGAATGTGAGAGAAATGAATGCTCCATATTGCACTATTGAGAGAAAATACACAAACCATATGGCTCAAGATTGTCCGTACAATAGGCAGGATGTCGAAGAAACTTATCAGCAACCTTACCAACAGGGTCTGTATCAGAACCAATACCACCAGCCATATTGTAGGCCACAACAACAATATCAACATCAATACCAACAGCAATGCCATGCACCATATAGGCCACAACTGGTCCAAAGAAACCAACCTCCACCTCTTGCTAATGTAATTCTAGTTAAATATGCAATGGTAGAGGAAAATCCTAATAGAGCATTGGTGCCAATGACCTCTTTGGTCTCAAAAAATGACCATCATGCTTAGAGTTCTCACTACTCCTATGAAGATAGTCCACAAGCTTATTACGGAGAGTCACCTGAGCATAGTGAGACTTATCCGTATCAATATGAGGCATCACCTTTGGAACCAACTTTTGGAGCGAGAATACCCCAATGTCATGTACACGAATCCTAACCTCAGGCCCCAAGCAAGACAAGTAAGACCACAAGCCCCTAGAGAACCATGTTTTAGATGTCAAGGCAACCATTTCATTTGTGAATGTTCCCACTCACTGGCTTTGGGACAAGGACATACATCACAATACAATGCTTTTGTCCTGAGTGCAACAGAGAACATCTTTTGAGAGATTGTCCCAGGAACCCCTCTAGTGCACCCAAGGTTACACCCATTAATGTGGTAGGCTTAGTGGTGGATTCAAGTTCAAGTAGTGTTAAAATGGCTTCGACACAGGCAATTACTAGGGCGCAAGCCTTACAGCAAGCGAAATCAATTGAACAATGAGTCAAGTGAAATAAGAGAGCCTAGTAAGAGGAAAACAAGGACTTGGAAGGATACCAGAGAGAAAGCCAATCGTAAGTGGACTAGAAAGTTATCAGAACTAGAAGAAAGCCTGAGAAACGCAGAAACAAAGATTGTAGACATTGCATCTCAAACCCCAAACATGCTGAAAAGCCAGCCACTTCACTTCATCCCACCCCACCACCCATTGTAAATAGACGACAACCAAGGTCTGTTCTTGCAGATCCTACCCCAGAAAGCTTGCACATGATGTTCAAGGATTACCAGGATCGACTTCAAGAAGGGCCAATAGTTGCAAACCTAGATAAGAGTTACCCTAGAGCAGATTTAGAGATGGAACGGACAAAAACGTGCATGAAAATGGTAGAACTAGCTCAGGCTATGCTCGAGACCAATCAATTGTTCAATCAGACCAATTCTATCAAATCGGGTTTGCATTTCCAAGGCTTACTAGAAGAATTAGAGCAGTTGCTAAACAAGCCGCATGTTTCTTTACCTCCACATGCTCAACTAGTTGTTGAAAGAGAAAGCGCACCATCAACAAAAGTTTACTTTCTTGATTCCATGGATGAGGGAGCACCTCTTTCAATTCCATAGTACTCTCAAGAGCTCTTGTGGGAAATACAAGAAGAGAAATGGGCCAAGGAGAAGGGTAATTCCCCTCCCATTCCTGAGATTGATGATCTTCATGATCAATTTCCCCAAGAAATTCCATCTATTTATGGAGATCAAGTAGAGGAAAAAGAAGAGGAAAGATTAGATTTTGAATCTAGTTCTTTACAAGAGTTGCCACTATTCATAGGCACATGGGAAGCTGAATCTCTTCAGATTAGAGCTCCCACAATACTAGTAAGAAATGAAGACTCAATGGTTCCAAGAAACACTAAAGTCATGAAGAACACTAAGGTTCAATGTCATCTCACCTTAGAATGGATAACTCTAATGACTTGTGGTGTAGATTTTGAACACACCTTTGCTATATGTGACTTTGGCAAAAATAACATCTATGGGATGATCCTAGGAAGACCCTTCCTATGACAACTACAAATAGTGCAAGATTGGGGAACCAACTCCTTGTACTTGCAGCACTTAGGAGTCATGACCAAGGTCGATCTGAAAGGCTATACCTTCAAAGATGTACCACCCCTATAATGGAATCCTATCCACAAGGCACGAGAAGATTCAATCTCTATGCATTCTGAAAGTTCATCTCATCCATCCTGGATGCATGAAGATACTCATTTGTGGATGTGAAACGTCATAGAGGAAGAGGGAAAATGTCTAAAAGAGAGAGAAGAAGGAACTCCTCCAAGAGACAGACCGGTTAGAGACCCAACCTACACACTGATGATTTTTCCATATGAGTAATTTGAGCCTCATGGTTGGGCAGAAATCTTAGCCACCATGGACATTGTTGTCAATGAAGAACACTTGACACCTCATTGTGATGAGGTGGGTTATGATATCTTTGTGTTCATGTGTGAGCCCTTGCTAGAGGAGTGAGACTTGAGAGAGGTCATAGAAGAAGAAGAGGGATGATGATGATCTAGAGTCCATTGTGATGGATAGTTGCTTTATTTCAAAGGAGAAATATCTAGAAGAAATAGGATTATTTACCTAAAAAGAAGAAGAACCTCTCACAAGCATTAAAATCGTAAATTCAAGGGAGGAATTCGAAGGCAGTGAGAAGAAAAAGAAAAGAAAAGCAGTGAAACAAGAAGAGGGGGAATCATTGTTTGAAGTACCATAGAATTTCAAGAAATATGAAGTTGAAGACCAGAAAATTTTGGTACGAACGCCTAGGAGAGAGGCCATTATAGGAGAAGCATATGACAATAAAGAAAATACCAAAAAGATTGTAGTATTTGAAGAGAATGAAGAGTGTTGTACGTACATAGGAGAAGACCTAAGTGCAGAAGAAGAAATAGAATTGGTAGCTCTATTAAGGGAATATAGGGACGTGTTTGCATGGCACTTTAGAGACTTGAAGGGAGTAGACCCTAAAATATGTTCTCATATGATCCCCATGATGGCTGATGCCAAGCCCATCAAACAGAAGCCCTACACATATAATGACACTTATGCAGCCAAAATAAAAGAAGAAATTGACAGGCTGATTGAAGTTGGATTCATCTATGAGATTGAGCATACTAAATGGGTGTCCCCCATTGTAGTGGTGCCCAAGAGGAATGGAAAATTGCGAGTGTGTATTAGCCTTAAAAAAGTTAATGCTACTACAATCAGAGATAGCTATCCATTTCCAATCACTGACCATTTACTAGAGTGTGTTTCAAGAAAGGAAGTTTATAGCTTCCTTGATGGATTTTCAGGTTACAACCAAGTGGCCATTGCCCCAGAAGACCAACACAAAATGGCCTTTGCCACAGAATGGGGAATCTTTGCATTTCATGTGATGCCATTTGAGCCAATGCACCTGCAACATTCCAAAGGCTCATGTGTCATGTATTCAAAGAGTTCTTGCAAAAGAGATTAGAAGTAGCTACATGAATCCCAATGCGCTTCTTTTTCATTAAACAAAGTCATATATTTATACAACTCCTCACACCCATTCGCATGGGGTTTCATACCTTTTCATTGCAACCCTTCATAGACCCTTCAATTTGAGCCTTAATTAAACTGCAAAATGCGAACATGTACATGCCACGCTAACAAATTGTAATCACTCAAGTGCAAGTATAAATAGATTACAATTGTGAAACACCCTAAGAGAAAATAATTCAAATCAAGCGATCAAACTCAAGTACGATAAAATCCAAGTGTTCCTTGTGATGAAGACTAATTGGAAAAGAAGTGACATCCTAAGAAAGTTAAAAAGAATGATTGACTATTACAAAAGAACTCAGCAACAAGGTTGTACTGGGAAAATCGGGGTTATCCAATCAGGCATATGAAACTTAGATCAGGACGACATCTAGGGAGAGATAGACAAAGCCTTAGGTGTTCGGAGGCTAGTGTCAATCACACAGCTAGGTCTTGGGCCCAACACTTGAGCGCTTATCTGCACTACCCTAGCTCTGAAACTAGCGAATCAGAGATGTCTTATGGTATGGAGAGACCCACAAGAAGTTCATGTGTGGCTTACTTAGAGAAACCTGAAGGTCCTTACAAAATGCAATTCGAATATATCAAGACCAACCAATTAGGTGCACGCATCTATGAGGATGGTCTAAGAAGATCTGTTGTCCAAATTAAAAACTCTGATTAACCCCTTGGACTAGAACATCCAGTGGTCAAGTTTGAAAATGGTGCATACCTAGATAAGGAAGGAACAATGTACGTAGTCAGCAACCAACCAGATAGAATAGACAAATTCGGTAATGTGATTCCAGAGGCAGACATAGGTGACATAGAGCATGGGAACTTAGGAAGAGAGCCTATGACTTCTCGAGGAAAATCAGCCTTGACTAGAATCATCACTCCAGAGTGGGTGCCGCAAGACAACAAGAGCATAGATCTGCTCTTAAATCAAGAGACTGATGAGGCCTTTTGGAGGTATAATACTGACCAATCTAATGAAGCAGGAATGCTCACAATCTACAAGTTTAAAGATCCTGATAGCCCAGGCAAAGTGACCTATCTAGACAATACTTCAGAGAGGATCTTTGTGGTCTTAGAGCATGGTAAACATGCCTACACTTGGAAGGGTGAATTTGTTTTCCCCCATCCAAGATGTAATGTCTCATATGTTCACCAAGGAGCTGGAACGTCCCACGATCATGGAGCTCAAAGGGATAGGCCGAAAGTGAGCTTTGCTAACCCACTTGGAAGAGAAAGAACAAGAACAGAGACAGATAGAATGGAAACTGAGAGACCTCGAGATGCAAGGAATCAACGAAATACAGACGAATTCCCTCTGCCAAGGCCTAGCGAACACACGAGAACCTTGAGGCCTACACAGTTAGTCAAGTCCATGAAGAACTGCTTCGATGGCACAGGAGACCCATACGATCATATGGCAAAATTCAGGCAAGTATTGAGAGCTGAACAAGTTGAAGACTTGTTCACTCAATATAATGCCTTCAGCCTAGCTCTCAAGAACACAACCCTTACATGGTTTCAATTGCTTCACCAAGGCCAGCCAGTTCAGGAACATAGACCAACTTCTAGAGGCTTTCATCATAGAATTTTCTAAGAGTGGCATCAAACACAACACCTCCTTACTAATACATAGCTTTAAGCAGACACCTCAAGAGACGATTAGACTTGCAAGAAGAAGGTTTAGGAAATACCTAGAAAGATGTCCAATTCCAGAGTTACCCACTCCAGCCAAACAAGTGGCTTTATTCCTAGACAGATTGCTAAGTACCAAATTGAGATCATATGTGTACTTGAAGGACCCTAGTACCATAGAAGAGTGTGTACGCATGTGCATCGACATTGAGGATAACCTACGGGAGGAATTGGAGCTCTCAAAAATCTATAGAGATTCAAATAGCTCTACTAGCCTTAATTCAAATCCATCCACATCTATTGAAGAACTTGCGAAGAAAGTAGCTCAGAAGTTAGGAGTCTCAAGCAAACAAATACCAAGGTTCGCCCCAGTGAAAAGATGTTATACTTGTGGAGGTGACCATATGGCGTGTATGTCCAACTATGGCTCAACCCCAAGTGAATCCTAGTAGTCAATACTGCACTATAGAATGGAGATACACTAATCTCACCGCGCAAGATTGCCCATACAATAAGCAAGCAGTCAGGAAAACTTATCCACAGCCATACCCTCAACAAGGAAGATACTAGAACCAATACCCATCACAGCAGTTTGCTAGGCCTCAAAAACCCTACCAACCACAATATCAAGCCCAGCAAAGGCCACAGCCTATGTTAGCTAAGCAACCTCCAACCCCAGCCAATGTTATTCCAGTGAATTACGCAACTGCAGAAGAGAATATGAATAGAGCCATAGGCTAGTAACACCATTGCTTTCAGAAAGTGATCCTAGTGATCATAGTTTTGACTCTACTCACATTGAAAGTCCACAGGCTTACTACATGGAGTTACCCTGAGCATAACGAGTCATACTATTATGAAGACCCGAGTGAACCTAGTTGGGAGCCAGAGTATGCAAATGTCATGTACGCAAACCCCAACTCTAGACCTCAACCTAGGTAGGTAAGACCTCCATTCCCAAGAGGACCATGCTATCGATGTCAGTGAGATCACCTCATTCGTGATTGCCCTATGCTAGCACCTACACAACCCCAATCTGTGACAATTTAGGGTTTTTGTCCCGATTGTCGAAGGAGCATCTCTTGCGAGATTGTCTTAAGAACCCCAAGAATATACCGAAAATCACTTTTATCAACGTTATTGGTTTAGTACTAGACTCTACAGGAAGTGTAACTTCCACGGCCCTAGTGCAAGTGGTCACTGGAGCTCAAGCTTTGCAGCAAAACCAAGGTTTAGGCCAAGAAAAATGTTTCGAGGCTAGTGAAACTGAGAGCATGAACAAGAAGAGGACTAGAGCTTCGAAGGATAGTCGAGAAAGAATGAAAAGGCAATGGGCAAAGAAGATGAGTGAACTCAAGGAAATTCTAAGAGAAACGAAAGCCAAGATAATTGAACTCACATCTCAAACTCACTCTCACACTACTCCACACCCACCATTCCCATCTCCATCCAATCCACCACCTTCCAACCCACCTCACACAATCCCACCACCCCCTAGAGTAGGATCAGTCTTAGCAGATCCCACTCTCAAGGACCTAGACATGATGCTTAAGGCATATCAGGCCAGAATCCAAGAAGGGCCAAATGTAACGGATCATGAAAAGTGTTACCCTAGAGCAGAACTAGAGCTCGAGCGAACTAAAATTTATGCGAAGATGGTGGAATTGGCTCAAACCATGTTTGAAGTCAATCGCCTCTTTAACTTCTCTAGTTCAGCCAAGACACAATTGCACTTTGATGGACTATTAGAAAGATTGGAGAGGTTAATTGCAAAATCTGAAAAGGACCCCGCCTCTCAAAGTAAGGACAAGGCAAGTGAAAGGATAAGCCTTCCTGCCTAGGAAGCTTATGTGCCTAACTCCACAGAACCATCTTCTTCTATGAATCAGTACTCACCAGAATTCCTGCGAGAGATTCAAGAAGAGAAATGGGCTACAGAAAGTGAAGCTCCTCCTCCCATTGAACTTGTGGATGAAGCACACGATCAATTCACACAAGACATTCCTTCCATTTATGAGGAGTAGGAGAGTATCCAATCTCACAAGAGATTAGATTTTAAGTCTAATTACTTACAAGAGCTACCCCATTTCATAGGCCCATGGGAAGCTAATTCCACTTGTATGAGAGCACCCACTGTCATGATAAGAAATGAAGACTCAGTCATACCTAGGAACACAGAGGTAGTGAAGAACACTAAAGCGCAGTGCAATCTCACTTTAGAAGAGCTACTCAAGATTAAGCAAGAACTATGGAAACATGTAGCCAATCAAGTGCCAAAAGTAGCAAAACCTTGTTCCCAAGTAGGATCTCATAGAACAGTGCCAGAAATACCTTTAGACAAGATAGGAGACATGAGTGAAGGTGAAGAAAGGAAACACATATCTTCCCATTACCCATCAAGGATACACAACCAAGGCAATTTTGGACTCAGGTGCGGGAGTTACAATTGCTACCACTTCCTTATGGAAGCATTGGGGCAAGCCAACACTCAAGCCAACGAGAATGAAATTGCAGATGGCCAATGGTCACATTGAGAGACCCTTAGGATTGCTAGAACGAATAACTCTCACTACATGCGGTGTTGAGTTTGAGCATACTTTTACCATATGTGACTTTTGCAGGAATCAGGCCTATGAGATGATTTTGGGAAGACCACTTATTCGGCAGTTGCAAGTGGTACAAGATTGGGGAACCAATTCTTTGTATTTGCAACACTTACGTGTTACAACCAAAGTGAATCTCAAGGATTACTCTCATAGAGACGTACCACCTATTCAGTGGAATCCCATCCATAGAGCTAAAGATGATACAGAGCTAGTGCATTCCATAGGATTAGGATCCTCATGGATGCATGAAGACACCCATTTATGGATGTGCAAAGTAGCAGTAGAGGAAGAGAAGAGAGAAAACGCCAGAGAGGTAGGTGCGAAGGAAACCCATAGATCAATTCAAGACCTAGCCTATGCACATGTAGTATTTCCTGATGAAGAGTTTGAACCTCATTGTTGGGTGGAAATTTTAGCGACATTGGATGTAGCCATCAATGAAGAACAATGGACACCCCACTGTGACGAGGATGGCTATGACATTTCAATCTTCACCATAGAGCCAATCATGGGTGATTCGTTTATTGAAGAGCGTGAACCTAGCATTGATGCATTCGAGGATGCAAGTGACTCTAATATAGAGTCAATCATTATGGACCCACCTTTTGCATCAGATGAGGAATATTTCTATGAAGTAGAAGTTCACCCTGAGAGACATGAAGAGCTGACCAATGATGTGAGGTTAACCACACAAGTGACTGCCAAGAGTGAAGGCAAGAAAAGGAAGAAGAAAGACGTCACACTAGAGGAGGAAGAATCCTTGTTTGAGGTCCCAAAAAACTTCAAAAAGTATGGGATAGATGATAGGAGAGTCATGATAAGAATGCATAAATGTGATGCACAAGCAGGAGAGGCCTATGATAACAAAGAAACCACCAAGAAAATTGTGGTAGCCATGGAAGAAGGAGAAGAAAAGTGCACCTACATTGGAAATGACCTGATGGAGGCAGAGGAGCAAGAGTTGATAGGCTTTCTAAGAGAATACAGAGATGTATTCGCTTGGAGTTACAAGGACTTGAAAGGTGTAGACCCTGACATATGCTCACACATGATACCCATGACCTCAGAGGCCAAACCATCTAAGCAAAAGCCATACACATATAACAATAACTATGCTGCTAAGATAAAGGAGGAGATAGATAGACTGGTGGAAGCTGGATTCATCTATGAAATTGAGCACACTGAATGGGTATCCCCCATTGTAGTGGTGCCCAAAAAGAATTGAAAATTACGTGTATGCATTAACTCAAAGAAGGTTAACGCAGCCTCTATTAGAGATAGTTATCCGCTTCCTATCACTGAGCATCTATTAGAAAGGGTAGCAAGCAAGGAAGTGTACAACTTCCTAGATGGGTTCTCTAGTTACAATCAAGTAGTCATTGCAACAGAAGATCAACATAAGATGGCTTTTGCCACAGAGTGGGGCATATTTGCTTTTTGGGTAATGCCATTTGGTCTAACCAATGCACCTGCAACCTTCCAGAGACTGATGTGTCATGTATTTGAAGAATTCTTGAGGAAGAATTTAGAAGTCTATGTTGATGATCTTTGTGCTCATTCCAACATTAGACAGACACATATACCTGAACTCAGGCAAATCTTTGACAAATGTAGAGAATATCAAGTCTGCTTGAACCCAGAAAAGTGTGTTTTCATGGTCAGGCAAGGCAAGATGCTAGGACGCATAACGTCAAAGAACGGCATATCCATTGACAAAGAGAAGATGAGAGCTATCGCAGAACTACCTAGGCCAAAAAATGTCAAGGAAGTGCAAGCTTTCATGGGGCATTGTGGCTATTACCGACATTATACACATGTATGCCATCATTGCAAAGCCTCTGTACAGACTTTTGACCAATTTTGACTGGACTGATGAATGTGAGAAATCTTTCAATGAGCTTAAATGGCGATTGTGTTCAACACCAATCTTGACTACGCCAGATTGGAACAAACCCTTTCATGTTCACATGGATGCATCCAATTATGCTATTGGGTGTGTACTTGCACAACCTATGGGCGAAGGTAATATGGATCTTCCAATTTTGTATGCCAGTAGATAATTGAATGCTTCTGAACGAAAATATACTACCACCGAACTAGAAGGATTAGGCATGGTATACGCGATGAAAAAGTTTAGACGCTATTTGCTTGCAAATAAGTTTAATTTTTTTTCTTGATCATCAAGCATTGCTATACTTAGTAAATAAGCCATGCAATACAAGCACATTGGTAAGAGGGTTTCTCTTACTAATGGAATATGACTTTGAGGTAGTGGTGAGGAAAGGCAAGAATCACTTGAGAACAAATCATCTCTCGAGGCTCACATCCGGAGAGGCCCCACAAGGAGTATCAGATGACCTTCTTTATGCTTACTTGTTTAATCTAGAAGTTGTATCGCAATGGGCCAAAACATTAGTGCCAGTATTGACATATGTGCCTAAACATCTAGTAATGAACACTCAAGATAGGGAGGTAGTAAAAGCCCAAAGGTACCATATCATGGCAGGGAGTATGTACAAGCATATAGATCAAGGAGTATTAGCTTGTTGTGCGGAAGAGGATAAGTACGTGAAGTGGTTGCAATTAGCACATGTAGGTGCATTAGAGCAACACTACTCAAGGCAAAGAACTTTACAGACACTAAGGAAACTCAGAGTGCACTGGCCAACTATGGAAGCTGATGTCATAAGTTGTGTAAGGAATACCGAGTCTGTTGTATTAGGTCACCTGTGGAGCACGCTACACTGTACCAAATGTCTCTAATACCAGATTGGAGTGAACCATTGGTAGCCTTCCTGAGGACGAAAACATTCCCTCATGATATGACCCTAGCTAGGCAAAGAAGTTTAGAACAAGAAGCCCTAGATTACGCACTCATTGGCAATAATCTATACAAGCATGGAAAAGACGGATATCTCAGACTATGTGTCCATGAGAGTGAATATCTTAAGATCTTGGAAACTGCTCACCAAGGTGTAGCGAGAGGACACTTTGGACTAGACTGTATGATTAAGGCAATCCTATTTGCAGGCTTGTGGTGGCCAACCCTTCACATGGATGCACATGCCTATGTGAAGCGGTGTGACATTTGTCAGCGAACTCAGTATCCTATACGTAAAGATGAGATGCCACTAAAACCTATGATGGGTGGATGTGCATTCTCTAATTGGGGAATAGACTTTGTAGGTCCTATTAACCCCCCAGCTAAGAGTTCACATGCTGAATACATCATTGTGGCCACATACTATCTAACCAAGTGGGTAGAAGTGAAAGCCACAACGAAGAACGATGCTCAAACAATAGCTAAGTTTTTATTTGAGACTGTGTTCACTAGATATGGGCTATAGATAGAGCTAGTAAGTGATAGAGGCACTCACTTCTTGAATGAAGTTATTGATGATATCATATGGCTATGTGTGAAGTCTTAGGTGTAAGTTCCCATAGAATAATTGACCGATGTCCTTTTGTGACCTCAGAAATACGACAAGGAAATAGTGCAAGGACTATACGGGCTTTAATTGACTCAGGTGAAGCCACTAGTGCTGTTAAACTTTCTTACTGTCAAGGATTGAAATTAAGTGTCAATCCTATCGAAGCATACCTCATAGGCTTGGGAGGTGTGGAAACCCCTTGCATGGGTGAGGTGGAACTTCCCCTCTACATTCAAGATGTTCTCTTGACAGTTAAAGTGCTAGTGTGTCAAGATGAGGATGTCACTGAACCTCTTGTCTTGGGTCAAGACTAGATCTATGATCACGCAGTCAACTTGAACCTAAGAAGCAGACTTCTTCAGGTATGGGTAAATCAGAATCGCATTACAATTGAGTTAGAAAATGAAGCACTCAAGGAACTAGGAAAGGCACCAACTCCTGGTCCTTCCAGTAGTACACATGAAGATAACAATGTTGTTCTTGCCCAAAGCTCTATGATGCAGAAGAATGAGATTCTCAGCAAAGGGTTCAGGGATGTGGTGGAACTCCCTTCTTTTCCAAAGATGATTGGGACAAAGCAATCAAAGGAGTGCAAAAATCAAGGGAAGCAGATGATCGATATTCATAGCCAAGGGAGAGCTCAAAGCAAAAAGACTCAAACTATGAAGCAGATCTGGATACGCAAGGGTGAACAACTCTCTGATTTGGAGACAGATTTCCAACACTGCACCAAACCAATTGCTCGGGCAAGAAATACACAGAAAGAGCGTTTGAGAATTTTGCCAAAATGGACCATTTCTATCTAGGTCCCAAAGCAGTCGATGATGGCTGACCCTAATACTAGACAAATTTGGGTGCCTAAGACTTGCTTACATGCACACGTAGCTTCACACAAGCGCACAAGCCAAAAATGCTACTCACCATCCTTCACATCACACACCTCTGGACACACATCTGCATTCCAACACTCCACACATGTGACCACACCTAGAACTACTTGGAAATGGGTACCCAAAAAGTCCCAAATCCAAGACAACATGATCCAGAAACATGAGAAAATCATTGTCACCAAAAGGAACCGCACATAAAGTTTGGAGAATTAAACTCTTTGATAAACCACCTAACCTCGCCATGTAACTCACTCTGCATAGACAAAAATGCATTTGAGTACATTGCACAACCAAGTATGCATATAGGGGGAGCACTGACCTTCTAACTATAACTCACACACATACACACGATATCCCACTCGACTAACTTCTAACCCAAAGAGTGACATGTTGGTATTGTAAAGGGAACACGCTATTATCATGTTTCCCACGCAATGCTAATGTGATTTTCTTCTTCCAACAGATAAGATCATCAGCTGCTCCCAATGATATCATGGCTGACATAGCAGGAACGAGCTCTCAAGCAGGCACGAGCCAGCAAGTGGTTGATTTAGAGAGCTTACCAATCATGCCGAAAAAAAATGTAAGACCAGAAGAGTTGCAGGCCATCCAAATCATATCGATATCAGACCCCCCAAGTGGCCATACCATGCGTGTAGGAAAGGCTTCGCACTGGTTTAGTGGTCACAGGACCCTTGGGAGAGGGATCATACCTATGGGAATTAGAGTTGGACTTCAATGGAAAGCAAGGTAAATACCACTTCTTTACATGGGAATTCAAAAATTTACAAAATGCAGAAGGGCTACGTCCTGTATTGGAGAAGGCAGGATTGGATGCGTACTTCAGTGCTCGCCTCCCAAAGTTTGACTTCATGAGATGCTATTATCTCATCAACACCTTGAATCCAAGCAAGCACCCAAAAGGTACAAGCTCATTTGTGCTCCCATCTCTGACAAGGGGGAATGAGCTCAAGAGGTTTAGGTTATCAAACAACTTAGTGAGAGAGGCCCTATATATGCGAGGAATGCATATTCCAAGAGAGAAGGAGGTCCTGGTGCCTGATTACATGAAGAATCGGAGCCTCACCAAGCTCAAGGACATGGTGGCCATGATGCCCAATATTGCAATACACGTTCGAATGTGCATGCAGCACTTTGCTTTTCCTGCCCAAGACAGATTCACCATGCCACCCAAGAAGCTATGGTTCAGTTTGTATCTGGCACAGACAGAGAACCTCACCATCAACCTACCCCACTGGATAATTCATCAGATACACCTAGCCCACAAACAATGGCCACGAAAACATGTTTTATATGCATGTTGTGCTCTAACTAGAATCATTTATAGGTGTTTGGCTTATAACATCCCTATTCAATGAGCCCGAATGTGGAATCGAGTGTAGCAGTTTAGAGGCCGAACATCCACTGGACCCCCTTCCAAAAAGATGAGAGGAATTGTTCAAGTACCTTGTGCTCAACCACGTGGAGCCACCCTAACACCGAACGTTACTCCACCACCCCAAAGGGTTCAACCATTCACACTACGACTTCCAAGACGCAGCACCAATGGACCTAATTTGATATTTCCTCCCATTCCCAATGATGTCGAATTTCCCGGTGGAGCACCCTTGGAGGAACTCACAAATGAAGACTTCGAACAATTGTTAAGAGAAGTAGATCTTGAGGCAGAAGAGGAACAACAAGTGGGGGATGTTCAACCGCAAGCAACAACCTCCCAAGTACCTATTACTACAGTAGATGTGGACGAAGAAGACGAGGAAGATGAAGAGTATGAGGAGGATGAGGAGGATCATGACCAAAGGCATCAAGATGAGCAGCAGGAAGTGCTAGAACTTGTAGGTGCACCTGCATATGCAACCCAACTACAAAGGCTATACGATATGTCAAAGCAGTGCAAGAAAGGCACAAACTCTCCCTTGCATCAGGCCAAGCCTAGATTGAAGAAATGCTAGCAGATGAGGGAGTGGACCAAAATTTCCTTACCACCCTCAAATTAATGTCAGAATCCTTAGGAGTCTCGGAAGCCATTCACACAGTAGTCTGCCAGTCCGTGAGGTATGACAAACGCAGAGTCGACACATTACCACACATAGGTAAGAATATAAGAATACCCATGATAGAACCAAAAATAACCATCGAAACCATAGCTACCCCCACGACCACCATTGACTTCACTGCTAAAACTTTTGTACACACATCACCCATCTCAACCTCACACCCCACATCCCCCCCTTCTCCACCACCATTGCCTCCCACCATTGCACAAACTGGAATCATAACAACTACCGTCAGCTATACCCCAACCTCATCCACATCCTTCTCTTTTCATGAGCCAATCTCACAGGACACCCTCTTCTCTTCCATCACCAATCCCCTGTACACTTCACCATTTTCGTCCTCCGAACCCATAATTGGCCACCTCATAATCCTGAGTATGGTTGGACACCACTGACCCACTGAAGGTATCCTTTGTTTCCTAGCTTATCCTCCATTGCAGGTACCCCTATCCCATGACCCATACTTCCCATTCGCTTCCTACACCTCACTCACCCTAATTGCCCCACCCCAATACCTATCTTTCATGGAACAGTACATTCACACTCCAGTGTCTCAAATGCATGGTTTCCAGATGCTCGCAATGACATCAATCTACACAGACACCACACTCACTTCACCTACCATACCCACGTACATGGTAGCCCCTGCACGCACCACATTGTCCGACCCCATGGACATTTCACCACCGACGGCACCTCTTCCTACAATTCCACCATCACCCACTCCCCTACCCCCCACCTCACCATTCACCACCTCATTGGCAGACATAGGATTCACCACCCCCCTTCCCATTCCCACTCCCGCTGCATTCCAAACTCCTCCCCTTGCATCTCATAATGTAAATAGTACATTTAATATCTTACTTCAGTGTGCCCATCAATTACAACAAGAATGCCACCAATTGGAAGAGCGCACCGTTTCCTTCTAGGCAAAATCTCGTGCATGCAGGCTAGAGTCAACATCTTAGAAGCTCATTACTAAACACTCCTAGTAGGACATACCACTTTGCAACAGGCTCACACTGAATTGGAGTCAAAGATATCTATGGTGGATGACAAAGCAGTCAAGGATCTGGAAAATGTGCTCCAAGCACAGATGCTATCCAACACCACACTCAGATGCAATCTCGGGCTACTACGGAAGCACATGGCAGCAGCCTTAGAAGAGAACAAGCGGCTTCAACAACAAAACCAAGAGAATTTTGAAGCAGTTCTGGAAGGAACCTTCGGAGCAGACATTAGTCCTACAAAGTATAGAGCGGTCCCATCAGAAGACATTCGGATCTTACTTGAGGAGCATGAAAATTTTTTGGATTCATATAAAAAGTTAGAATCCGAATGTGCTGACCTAAAGAAGCAGCTAGCTAGTGCCAACATAGCTCAACAGGATCCGGTAATCTCGCAACAATCTACAGAAGAATTAGAAACCCTCCGAAAGCAGATGACAAAACTACAAGCACATCTCTTACCATATGAAAGGCCACCCTCTCCAATTGAAAAACCAGAACCAGATATAGTGGTAGAAATTCCTGTCGATGAAAGTTATGAACAGACATATGAGCTGATGCCAGTACCCGACACTCAAGTTACCGAGGAAGGACGGGACACTTTAGAAATTGGAGTTCCAGACTGGCTCAAAAGGGTTGAGAAAGTGGGACAAACACATGACGATCGTGTCGTAGTGCAAATTCAATACCTTACAAATCTGGAAGAAACGGTTCTTAGATCTTCTTACTTTCAGCACTTATCCCATCAACAATTGATCACAACATCAGAACCGCAATACATGCCTTATTATGTCTTGCTACATGACTATAATGCAAAAATTAAAAGACATATAGGGAAGGAGCCCACCTTTGCCACTCAATTTGAGCTAGATGACTTACCAGAAGATGCACACGCTGGCTCGATCTTCCAACCTAATTGGCGTGAATGGCCACTAACTCACTACCCTGAGATGATGAGCACCTAGGTCACCATGCCACTATACATCAAGTATAACCCATGCTATTGCCCAATGGTCCATCGTAGATCATGGCAACCTTTTGCAATCAAAGTACGCAATAATAAAGAATGCTCTGCCTGGGTCAACTATCCATGTTTTGCTCCACCTCGAGGGCCACCAACCGTAGCATACATGATATCCACCATTCGACACTGATCTACATGCTTAAAGAATGTGCCCGACATAGCAGCAAAAATGTGTATGAAAATATTTGAGCTCATGATAGTTGTCTTCAAAACCTTTCAAAAGGTCTAGGCTCCATACATCTCCGCCCCAAGATTTTCCCAAGCTAACAAGGATTTAGTCTACGACATGAGCCAGACCCCCTTTGTAAACATAATCTTTGCCTTGCATGCACGAATAAAGTATTTACCTATGTGCTTTAAGCAAACCTTTGAAGAAATGTTCTCTACGGGGTTCTAGGAATATCATTCGGAGATTTTCATTCCCAGACCAACACATTTGCTACATTTATTCGCAGTAGAACAAGCCATCCATGCAGATCAGTTATGTCTGCCACATCTGGACATCCCAGGTCCAATTGATTGGGATGGTATGATGAAAGACTTGGTCAAAGGACTACGCATTCAGGAACATCAGCTTGCCACTCATGGTAATATTACATCCAACACTCCCAGCAACAAGGGTCTGTTAATGACGATAGACGCAAGAGAGGGGGGTGTTGGTAGCAGTCAGGGCACTCAGGGACTTACAAGACAAGGAAGCCAACGAAAAGAGTCAGAGCAAAGAGACAAACTAATTAGGCAAAGCAGTCAATGCAGATCTGAGAAATAGGGCCTATAATTTTTCATGAAGACATATTTCCTAAATAGTGATCTTAGTCACTTCACACCATTGTAAATACCAATTTTTGATTATTCCTACTCCATTTTTTGCAAGCTAAGGAGTCCTCGAGCTTGAGGAGTATCAATAGTATTTATGTACCAATTTTCATAATTTTTGGAGCTCGTTTGAGCCTCCAAAATAGCCGAGGAACCTAATTTTTAACTAGGCCAAACACTAGGTCTGGACAGGACCAAAGCTAGTAAAAAACTATAAATAGAGCTAGAGAGCTCATTTTTGAGGTTAGCTTGTTGTAGATTTGAGCTTTGTATGAGAACTCTTTTGTAATGGAAGTTACTCCTTTGTTCCTCTCTTTGTTCTTGCCTTGTGTGCGTGTGTGTGTATGTATGTGCATGCTAGTGTGCTTCTCACTCACGCACTTGTGCCATCACTTTCTCATAGTCTTCATACTAGTCCTCATGTCTCCACGGATTGACAATTATGAGGTGGATCTCCTCATGTTGGTACTTGACATTGTGCTAGAGTGACACATACCTAATCCTTCTCTTTCTATGGTGGTGTAATTCCATTTAGCTGCATTCAACTGTCTATAAGCATAAGCAATTCGAAGATCCATATTACCTTCACTAGTAGGTTGTGCTAGTACACACCCAATTGCATAATTGGATGCATCCACATGAACATGGAATGGTTGTTCCAATCTAGTGTAGTCAAGATTGATGCTGAACAGAATCCTTGCTTAAGCTCGTTAATGGAGTTTCCACATTCATCCATCCACTCAAAGTTAGTCAAAAGAGCATATAGAGGCTTTGCAATGATGGCATACATGTGAATGAAATGTCATTAATAACCACAATGCCCCATGAAAGCTTGTACCTCCTTGACATTCTTTTGGCCTAGGTAGCTCTACAATAACTCTCACTTTCTTCTCATCTATGGATATTCCATTCTTTGACACTATATGTCCCAAAGTCTTGCCTTGCGTAACCATGAAAACACACTTTTTGGGGTTTAGGCAGACCTGATATTCTCTACATTTATCAAAGATTTGTCTGAGTTCAGATATATGTGTTTTTCTAATGTTGGAATGAGCATAGAGATCATCAACATAGACTTCCACGTTTTTCCTCAAGAACTCTTTGAACACATGGCACATCAACCTCTGAAAGGTAGCTAGCACATTGGTAAGCCAAAATGGCATTACCCAAAAAGCGAATATGCCCCACTCTGTGGCAAAAGCCGTCTTATGTTGATCTTCTAGAGCAATGGCCACTTGGTTGTAGCTAGAGAAGCCATCAAGAAAGCTATATACCTCCTTGCCTACCACTCTTTCCAATAGATGCTCAGTGATAGGAAGCGGATAACTATCTCTAATTGTGGCTCCATTAACCTTCATCAAGTTAATGCAAACTCATAATTTGCCATTCTTTTTTGGCACCACTACAATGGGGGATACCCACTTGGTATGCTCGATTACATAAATGAATCCAGCTTCTATCAATCTATCTATCTCCTCCTTGATCTTGGCAGCATAATTATCATGTTAAGTGTATAGTTTCTGCTTAGAGGGTTTGGCTTCTGAGGTCATGGGAACTGTATGTGAGCATATATCAGGGTCTACTCCTTTTAAGCCTTTGTAAGTCCATGCAAAAACATCCCTGTATTCTCTTAACAAGGCTATCAACTCTTGTTCCTCTTCCTCACTTAGATGATGTCCTATGTATGTGCATCTTTCTTCTCCTTCGTCTACGGTTACAACAACTTTCTTTGTTGTCTCTTTGTTATCATAGGCCTCTCCTACTAGGGCTTGTCGTTTAGGCATCCTTATCATGACTCTCCTATCTTCTATCTCATACTTCTTGAAATTTTCAGGGACATCAAACAAAGTTTCCTCCTCATCTGGTGATCCTTCTTGATTCTTCCTCTTCTTGCTTTCACTCTTGGCGGTCACCTATGTAGTTAACCTCACATCATTCGTAAGTTCTTCGTGCTCTTGGGGATGAACTTCTACTTCATATATGAATTCATCTTATGGTGTGCAAAAGGGATCCATAATAATTGACTCCAGATCTGAGTGAGTCAGATCTGAGTCACTCTATTGTTCAAATTCTTCTGTGCTAGGCTCGGACCCTTCAATAACTGAATCACACATAATTGGCTCTTTCGTGAAGTCTAAAATGTCATAGCCATCTTCGTCAGAGTGTGGTGTCCATTGCTCTTTGTTGATGGCTACATCCATTGTTGCTAGAATTTCTGCCCAACCAGGAGGGCAACAACAGTAACTCATTTAGATGGACTTCTCAAAATATTATAGGTGCATACGCTAGGTCTTGAATTGATCTATGAGTTTTGTATGCACCTACCTCTCTAGCTTTTTCTCTCTTCTCGTCTTCTTCTCCAACTTTACACATCTATAAGTTGGTGTCTTCATGCATCCATGAGGATCCTCATCCTATGGAATGCACCAATTCCATATCGTATGTGGCTCTATGGATGGGATTCCACTATACGGGGGGCACGTCTCTATGAGAGTAGTCCTTGAGATTGACTTTGGTTATAACACCTAAATGTTGCAAATACAAGGAATTGGTTCCCCATTCTTGTACTACTTGCAAGTGTCTCATGAATGGTCTTCCCAAAATCATCTCATAGGCATGTTTTTTTCTAAAATCACATTTAGCAAAAGTATGTTCAAACTCTACACCACAAGTAGTGAGAGTTATCCCTTCTAGCAATCCTAAGGGTTGCTCAATGTGACCATCAGACATTTGCATTTTCATTCTTGTTGACTTGAGTGCTGGTTTGCCCCAACGCTTCCATAGGGAAGTGGTAGCAATAGCAACTCCTATGACTGAGTCCAAAATAGCCTTGGTGGCGTAACCTTGATGAGTGATTGGAAGATAGGTGTTTCTTTCTTCTCCTTCAGTCATGTCTCCTATCTTTCCCAAGGGTGTATCTAGCACTATTCGATGTGATCCCACTTGGGAATGAGATTTTGCTAATTTTGGCACTTGATTGGCTACATGTTTCCACAATTTTGGCTTAAGCTTGAGTAGCTCCTCTAAAGTGAGATTGCACTCCACTTTAGTGTTCTTTACTACCTCCGTATTCCTAGGTATGATTGAGTCTTTGTTCCTTATCATGATCATGGGTGCTCTCATACAGATAGACTTTGCTTCCCATGGGCTTGTGAAATGGGGTGGTTCCTACAAGGAATTAGACTCAAAGTCTAACCGCTCACTCGGTTGTTCCTCTTCCTACTCTCCATAAATAGAAGGAATGTCTTGTGGGAATTGATCATGGAGGTCATCCACAAGTTCAATGGGAGGAGGATTTTCACTTTCTTTAGCCCACTTCTCTTCTTGAATCTCTCTTAGAAATTCTTGGGAGTACCAATTCATAGAAGAAGAGGTGTCTACTTCTGTGGAATTAGGCACATAAGCTTCCTGCGGAGGAATGCTCATTCTTTCACTTGCCTTGTCCTTAACTTGGGAGGTGGCTTCCTTTCTAGATTTACCAATTAAACTCTCCAATCTTTCTAATCTTCCATCAAAATGTAACTGAGCCGAACTAGAGTAATTGAAGAGGCGGCTAGCTTCAAACATGGTTTGAGTGTTTGATCCAACTCCACCATCTTATCACAAAGCTTAGTTTGTTCAATCTCAGATCAGCTCTAGGGTAACACTTTTCATGATCTGTTACATTTGGCCCTTCTTGGATTCTGGCCTGATATGCTTTAAGCATCATGTCTAGGTCTTCTGGAGTGGGATCTGCTAAGACTGATCCTACTTGAGGTGGTGGTGGAGTTGTATGAGGCAGGTTAGAAGGTGGTGGATTGGAAGGTGATGGGGATGGTGGTGGTGGTATGCGAGAGTGCATTTGGTGAGTTCAACTATTTTGGCTTTTGTTTCTTTTAAGCTTTCCTCCAGCTCGCTCATCTTCTTAGACCATTGTCTCTTCATTATCTCATGACTACCTTTCTAGGCTCTAGTCATTTTCTTTGTTATACTCTCCATCTCACTCATTTGAAAATTCTTTTCATGACCTAAGCCTTGGTCTTGTTGTAATGCCTGAGCTCTAGTGACTACCTGCACTAGGGCAACAGAAGTCATGCTTCGAGTAGAACCTAGTACTAGCCCAATCACATTAATGGGAGTGATCTTTGGCACATTGTGTGGGTTCTTTGGGCAATCTCATAAGAGTAGATCTTTCCCACAATCTTGATAGAAACCTTGAATTGTCACTAATTGGGGTTGTGTAGGTGTAGAGATAGGGCAATCATGACATTAGTGTATTCCGGCTCCCCGCTAGACTCACTAGGGTCTTCATAATAATATGTTTCATTATGCTCAGGTGACTGCATATAGTAAGCTTGTGGACTATCAATATGAATTGAGTCAAAGCTATGATCATTTGGGTCACTTTTTGAAAGCAATGGTGTTACTGGCACTAAGGCTCTATTCAGGTTTTCTTCGGCAGTCACATACTTCATTGGGATCACATTGGCTGGAGTTGGAGGTTGTTGAGCTAGCACAGGATGAGGCCTTTGTTGGGCTTGGTAGGGTTGCTGATAAGATTGGTAGGGCCTACCATACCGTTGTGGTGGGCACTGATTCTGATATCTCCCTTGTTGTGGATATGGTTGTGGATAGTTTTGTTGAACAACTTGCTTGTTATAAGGGTAGTCTTGTGCAATGTGATTAGTGTACCTCCTTTCTATGGTGCAATATTGGCTGTTCAGGTTCACTTTGGATTGAGCCATAATTGGACACACATTAGCCATGTGGTCTCCACCACAGGTGTAGCATCTTTTCACTACGGAAAATCTAGGTATCTGTTTTCTAGAGACTCCTAATTTCTGAGCTACCTTCTCTGCAAGTTCCTGGATAGATATGGATTGTTTGGATGTGAGGATAGTAGAGCTATGTGAATCTTGATAGATTTTTAAAAGCTCTAGTTCCTCCCCTAGATTATCCTCGATATCTATGCACATGCGTACACACTCTTGTATGGATTTAAGGTCCTTTAAGTACACATAAGATCTCAATTTGGTACTTAACAATCCATCTAGGAATAAGGCTACTTGTTTGGCTGGAGTGGGCAACTCTGGAACATGGCATCTCTCTAGGTATTGTTTGAACCTTCTTCCTACAAGTCTCACTGTCTCTTGAGGTGTCTGTTTGAAGCTGTGGATCAATGAGGAGGTATTGTTCTTGATGCCACTCTTTGATACCACTATTGTAGGAGATGGTGGATAGTCTTCAAGATATGAAGTGGTGTTGCTAGATCTTGCTTCATACCTGCTAAGAATTATTTCTGGAGAGTGTAGTGGGCCTCTTTAGCTAGCTAATGAACACAAATAATCATATATGTTGCTTGGAACATGATCCACTAATCAATGGATCAAAATAGATAGGTTGGAGTTGATCGAAGATAAGGAAACTTGCTATTTTTGTTCCTACACCTGTTCAATGTTTTGAACACTTCACTAAGCACAGCAACAATTGGCTTAATTCCTTTTGGGAAACTCTAATAAGCTAAGTAAGCTATCAATAATAAGTGATTTCATAAAAAATGATGGACTACACAAAGAGAAAGATGTTTAGCAAATCATAAGACCATCTCAACAATTTTGGGGTTCAACAGTCAATAGACTAGTGAACAAAGATGTGTTAATATCTCGCAATCCTGAGAAGCAATGCTTATGAAACTTTGTAGACATGTACTAGACAGTATGTTGAATCTAGCAAGATTTAAATCATGACAAATGATCAATCATGCATTGAGAACAAGCTCTGAGATGGTCACTATTCTGATGGAGCTATAACAAAGAAGTGAAATGAGAATGTAATGATCCTATATGTATTAAATCATATTCAAATACAATGTCATTGACAATCATACATTGCTCAATGTGTGAGAGGTGAATGAGCTATGAGATAATCTCTCACTTCACAATGAATCTCTTAAAAATGATCTCATGGGCTCGAGATGCACGCGGGTCTTTTTTATCCTTGTTGCAAAGAAAAGAGGCACAAAAGAGGAGCCCCAAAATTTTCAAATTAATGGGCAAAAATTTCTTCTTCAAAATCCTAGAAAATTTCCTCAAAGCTATGTAATTGCACTAGACGAGTCCTCTAGATGCATAATCCCAAATCATTGTAATATACTTCTTGTAAAATAGTAGGGAGTTAGAGATTAGTCAATAAAGTGCCGGTCTCATGTGTGAAAGGACCATTTTTAGGGCACATGTATATAAGTCACTTTGTGACTCTTTGTAAAGAACTTTTTGCCATTGTGAATAAGGAGAACTGAAATTTCGAATTTGCTTCCCTGCTGATTTTCATCTTCTCTATGATCTTTTATGTGTGTGTAATGCTTGAAATGCATGTGTAACACTGTTTTCTATCCCTCCCCAACACTTTTGAACTATTGTAGTGTGTGTGTGAACTAATATGAGTTGTGGAGTGAGTATAGGCATTTCTCACCATTCACTATTTTGACCATAATTTGAAGAGCGTTTGTGAGATTTGAGTGACAATATGAGTAATAGATGCGTCTCATCGAGAGCTTCGAAAGGAACCCGCTATTGGCCATACTCAGAGTTCGGAGCTAGGAGAAACATTCAAATTTGTGCTTACTGTTGTAAGTGGTATCGCAGTAGACATTTCCAGAGATTTAGTGAGTTGGAGAGGTAGTTGAGTCTTTTCATATGCATTGTAGTTGAGCCACTTCACTTTCCATCATGTGTGCACATGTCCTCATACACTTGGTTCATGTGGTTCTTCGGATTGATAATTAAACATGTGTCAATCCACCACTATATGTACTTGTGGGGCAAATGAGATTTAGTCTCTTTGACACAAGTCCCTAAGACTTCGTGACTTGGGTACACACATTTTTGGCACCATTGTCAGGGAACAAACTCAACCAAGGTGCCTTCGTGATGGTTATAGCTCTAAAGTGAAGAAATCATACTTGTAGAGGTGAATTCATTCAATGGAAAGTAGTCAACCACTTCAGCACTTGTTACTACTCACGATCAACCAGTGGTATCGTATCGCAATCCACTTGGTATCCTATCGTCCTGATCACGGTATCATATCGTCGATTGAGCGGTATCATATCACACACATGGTTGGTATCGTATCGCGTATCTAGTATCGTATCATTTGAACTCCGTGGTATCGTATCATCCAAAGATTTGGTATCGTATCATCTGACATCTGGTATCGTCTCGTGAGAAATTTTGGTATCGTATCGTTCAAAATACCAGTATCATATCATCCAAAAATTCAGTATCGTATCATGCCAAGTTTCGGTATTGTATCGTCACTTGCACTATTATCGTATCGCGAGAACTCTAGTATCGTATCTTGAGAGATTTTGGTATCGTATCGTACAGTGCACTGATATCGTATCATTAGGAATTGTGGTATCGTAACGTGTAGAGCACAAGTATCGTATCATGCAAGAAGGTGGCATCGTATCGTCTACTGTTCTAGTATCGTATTGTCACAGACAGAAGTATTGTATCGTCCTATATTCAGTATCGTATTGCATGAATTTGTGGCATCGTATCGCTTCAAGTTGTAGTATCGTATCGTGCAGAGTGTGGTATCGTATCGCCCAGAGTGGTATCACCCAGAACATACCAAGCCATTTGAGGGCAAAATTAGAGGTAAGTGAGGAGCCAATTGTGGGATAGTGGGAAACCAAGATAGCCCTAGGAGGGTGGATGAACTTGAGATCAGGACGTGTGCTAAGTAGCCGGGGGAGTTTTATTTCATCGGTAGGAAGTGCAACTCAAGCAAGTCATCACTCTATCTATACTGACACCTCTAGTGACTCAGAGGAAGAGATACCAATGGCTTCAAAAGACATGCAAGGTTCTGTCCCTAGGAGAAACTTCATGTCCATGGTAGAAGGAGAATACCGTACCTCTCTGCAATATGTGACCACTAATTCCCAAGAGATCCCCATCTACCTAGATGGCTCAAATAGATCAATAGCCAGGATGGTGAATTCCACTGACTCAGCAATAGTGCCCAGACTTGCAGTCAAGTATGAAGGAGGAGTTTATATGGACAAGTTGGGTCACATCTATGTGGTAACAAAACACGCAGATCGGATCAACAAGAGAGAAGGATTGGAAGGACAAGGACACTCAGGAAGGCCGGACCCTGAAGAGTTAGTAACCACACCCAGAGGCAAATCAGTAGTGACAAGAATCTTGAGAGGGGATTTGATACCTCAAGATGATTACCTATTAGAGGTCTACTTGATCCATGGATCAGACTTGTTGTTACAATCTGACTCACCCACACACAGACAAGAAGTAAGCCCAATGAATTTCTATGAGTTAAAAGATCTTGAAGAGGAGTCTAGAGTCAAATACCTAGACAAGAACCAAAGAAGGTATTGTCTGGTAGATACCGTTGATATGGCTTGATTGAAGTATATGGAGTTGCCAGTATTCCCTTCATGAGAGCAGGCAACTACCTCCCATAACCCTTTTGGGATGCATCAAAAGCTAGAGAATACAATGTGAGGTCAGAGGAGTCAATGAAGTGTTCCTAACCAAACCCATGTGCAATTCACAATGCCACGACTGCACTCACACAATCAAACTCACCCTGGACTATGCAACCACCATCGACCACCAGTGAGGCCAAGACCACCACTAGGAGTGCAGCCTAGAATGCCTCCAATTAGACCAACAATTCTTGTAATGCCTAGAAACCTAGAACCCATAAGAAGATTAAGACCAATTCAAGTGGCTAAGTGTATGAGAAATCATTATGACGGGATGGGAGAACCTTACAATCACATAGCTGAATTTAAATAAGTTCTACAGGCACAACAAGTGGATGATTTATTTGTGCAGTATGAGTCCTTTGGACTTACCCTCACAGGAACGACTTTGATGTGGTTCCAACCATTGGATCCCAATCAATTTGGAGATATTGAGCAGTTCTTTCAGGAGTTCATTGGGGAATTCAATAAGAGAGGAATTACACACAACTCTTCATCTTTGATCCATAGCTTCAAACAAAACCCAAATGAAACTATGAAAACATCTTCCCGAAGGTTCAATCAATATGTCGATAGATGCCTAGTAACAGAAAGACCCACTCACCAAAAAATGATATCACTATTCTTAGAAGGGCTGACGAACGGGACTTTGAGAACTTTAGTCTATGTAAAGTGGCTACAGAGGTTGAGCTTTCGCCTTCAAGAGTGTATTGACCTAGAGAATAACCTAGCTGATGATCTCAAAAGTACACCAAGCCCTACAAAATTAGAAGACACTAGAAGTACAGCGACATCCAACTCTAGTAACATAGAGGAGTTAGTAGAACTGGTAGCCAAGAAGTTAGGAGTTCAAGGACAGCGGAACTACCAGCATCCAACAATGAGAATACCCATGTTATGAAGATGCAGCTTTTGTGGAGAAGACCACCCAACTCACATGTGTGTAAGAGGAGGAAGAGGCTTGCCTCAAGCTTACCCTTACAATAGGCAGCCTCATCAAGGAACTGCCTTGTATGGCCATATAGAACAAAAATACACTAATCATTCCACTAAGAATTATCCATTCAACAAGTAGTCACGACCTTTAAATCAACCTCAGTATAGGCCATATGGATACCCACCTAGAGAGCCAAGAAGGGAGATTCCAAGATACAACCCTCATCCAAGACCACAAAGAGCACCTGGGCCATATGAGCAAGGGCAATATGCACAACCTCAGCTAGTGTTAGGACAACAACTGCCATTTCCACAGAACGTAGTACTAGTTAAATATGCTCAACCAGAGGAAAACTTGGAGAGATCCATAGTACCTGCATCACCATTAGCCAGTATAGAAGCAGCAAACCTAGGATACGAACTGACCCAAGGAGAATACTAGCCCTATGACACTAGTATGATGCAGTACGAGCAAGTTTATGACCCCTAATACTATGGTTATGAGGGATATGACAATGTCCATGGACCAGAGTTGGCAACCCTAATGTACACCGCACCCAAGGCACTTGCACCCATGGGACCACCCATCAGACCACCCATGCCAAAAGGACCATGCTATAGATGTGGAGGAGATTACTTTATAAGACAATGCACTCTTCCATACAACCCACCACCACCTAGGACGTGGGAAGGGTATTGCAATGACTGTGGAAATAAACATCTCTTTAGAGACTACCCAAAGAATCCCAATAATACTCATGACACTGCACCTATTAATGTAATAGAAGTAATTGAATTGTCAGGAAGTGACAAGGAATACACAGTACCATTGAAATCCATCACACAAGCACAAGCAAAAGGACGAGAAAGAAAACGAGTAGACTTAGAGCAAGAAAAGAGTAAAACCCTAGAACCCAGAGTACAAGTAGTGGAAGACTCGGAAGACCCATGTGAGAATATCCAAACAATGAAAAGCCAAAAGTGGAAGGATAGAAGGGAAAAACTCAGAGAAAAATGGATGAAATAAAAATAAGGAAGACAAGAAGGACACAAGAGGCAATAAGAAACCTAAGGAACCTACAATTTTGGAAGAAATTCCCATAACACCGCAGACACTAGAACCAGACAAGCCAGGATCAATTCTAGCAGATCCAAGACCAGACGATTTAGACATGTGGTTGAAAGCTTACCAAGCTAAAATCACGAATGGACCAAATGTAGAGTAGCACAAAAAACTTTACCCACAAGGGGAGTTAGAAAAGGAGAGACTAGCGATATGTAGAAAACTCATAGAGGTAGCTTAGGCCACTCTAGAGAAGACTGTCCCAGTCCTCCCTGAGATGAGAATATCCGAGAATCATTACAATGATTGTCTTAAAACTAAGGAACAGAAGCCAAAAGAAAGGGATGATAAGGAAGAACTACTGAATACCCAAGACAAATCCATGTCCACAGTCCCTGATTTAGAGGCTGATTGGCCAAGAGAGTTGTGGACTAGAATTCGAGAAGATCAAAATAATGGAGTTGCAAAACCGACTTTTGAGGAATTAGATGTGGAAGACCATCAACCAATGCCAAATTTGGAGCAAATATATGAAGAAGTCTCTAGGCTAGACCGAAATAGGGAGGAAGTACAGAGGATTTCCACCCTACCAAACTACATGGGAGAATATGAGAAGAAATCCATGATCTTCCGTGCTCCCATATTTCGAGGAAAAGAAAAGGAGTCTTCAGACAAGACCTCACACAATATAACAGAACTCAAAAAGACCAAAGTACAATGTTAGTTGACTGTGGAAGAATTACTTCGGGTCAAACCACAATTATGGAAACAATTAGTGGGACAACTGAAGTTAGAGCATGAGAAGAACGAAAAGGAAAGCAAGGAAACTGAAAACCCTTGTACTATATGAATTTCGGTGGATAAGGTTGGAGAATTTAGCGAAGGAGATGAGGGCAACACATGTTTACCCATCACGTACAACGGATACATGATCAAGGCCATACTAGACAGAGGAGCGGGAGTGGGCATCTCCATCAAAGAGATTTGGGAGGAATGGGGAAAGCCAGCCCTACGACCAACACGTATGAACCTTCAATTACCAGATGGTCATGTAGAGAAACCCCTCGAATATTGGAAAAAATTAGATTAACCACCTCTAGAG
Organism: Ceratopteris richardii; assembly: GCA_020310875.1. Lineage (NCBI taxonomy): Eukaryota > Viridiplantae > Streptophyta > Polypodiopsida > Polypodiales > Pteridaceae > Ceratopteris > Ceratopteris richardii. The sequence continues at coordinate 164,721,460 of CM035410.1, forward strand.
TCGAGTTTGAGCATACATTAGCTATATGTCAATTTGGAAAGGCAAATAATTATGAAATGATATTAGGAAGACCTTTCATGAGATAACTTAGGGTAGTGCAAGACTAGGGACGAGACTCATTGTACCTTCAACATCAAGGAACTACTACCAGGATAAATTTGCATACCTTTGCGTAGAAGGATGTACCCCCATTACAATGGAATCTCGTACACAAGGAAGAAGATGATTTGTCTATCCATAGTGCCGGATCAAGTGATCAATCATCGATGCACGAGGATGTCCAATTATGGATGTGTAAGGAAGCAAAGAGAGAGGATAAAAGACTTCAATTATGGCCCATAGGACATCAAAATTATCGATCCGTAGAGGACTCAATGTACATGCCTCAAGTTTTTCCTGATGAAGCATTCGAACCGCATGGTTGGATGGAGATTTTAGCCACTTTGGATGTCTGTGTAAATGAAGAAGTATTGACCATGAATGAATGTGCAGACGAAGATGGCTATGATGTAAGCTTTTAAATGGTAGTTCTTCAGGAGGTAGAAGCAGGAGAAATATTAGAAAAGGAATGGAAAGAAGAATACGAGAGCATAGAGATGGAACTGGAGTTTGATTCAGAGGAATGCTATCTAGAAGCCATTCAAGCTGAAGACAAGTGTGGAACACCCAAAGTGATAGCAATAGAAGCAGCCCCTATAGTATTGAACCATGAGGAAACCACGAGTAAGACCGAACCAACCCTGGATCTATTTGAAGTTCCTAAACACTTCAAAAGATACAAAGTAGAGAAGAGGAAAATAGACATTCAGATGCCTAAGAGAGAAGCGAGAGAAGGAGAAGAATAAGACAACAAGGAACAAACAAAAAAAATCATAGTGACCATCGGAAATGGAGAAGACAGATGCACATACATAAGAAAGGATGTGTCACCTGAGGAGGAAGAAGAATTGATAAGACTGATTCGAGACTATCGAGATGTGTTTGCATGGACCTACAAGGACCTCAAAGGTGTGGAACCCTCCATTTGTTCTCATCGAATACCAATGACACCTGATGCAAAACCATCGAAGCAATGCCCATACACATATAATGATGTTTATGCAGCAAAAATTAAAAAAGAAATAGACAAACTATTAGCATCCGAATTCATTTAAAAGATAGAAAATACCGAATGGGTTTCACCATTAGTAGCTGTGCCCAAAAAGAACGGGAAACTTAGAGTGTGCATTAATCTAAAGAAAGTCAATGCAACCACAATCCATGATAGTTACCCATTACCTATCACTAATCATCTCTTGGAAAGAGTTGCAAGAAAGGAAGTCTATAGCGTCTTGGATGGATTCTCTGGATACAACCAAGTAGCTATTGCTACGGAAGACAAACATAAAATTGCATTCGCAACGGAATGGGGAGTCTATGCTTTCAGGCTGATGCCTTTTGGACTCACTAACACCCCTGCTACCTTCCAAAGTTCGATGTGTCATGTTTCCAAAAAAGTCTACACCGATACAGGTCACTCATCTGATGGAGACAAGGGGAAACAACAAATTCTCTTCATTACAATCCAAACCAAAAGACTTCTGAGAGTATGGCTTCCAAAGTCATGAGTAAAAGCCCAGAAAACATGGCAGCACATATGGATTTCGAAGAAGGTCACACAGGTTGCAAGTCAAGAGATAGACAAGTAAGAAGAAATATCACACCGACAAAGTAGGACCATGAAGCCAAACAAGATTCACCAAAAGTACCACAGGAATATGATATCAACTCATCTGACTACAAAAAGAAAGAGGAAAAACCTAGAGCATGACAAAACCAAGAGAAGACAAAGCCTCACATGTCAACTACAAAAAGGATATGGAGACCCAAGAGGCAGCAAGGACAGGAACAACAGATTCAAGAGGATTCCGATTGCACTCATGAAGAGCTGAGTGCACCTAAAGTATGCATGTCAGTGCCACACTACGAGGCCATGCACTCGGCACAGAATATGTTCAACAAAACTAGTTGCTGGCAGTAGTCAAGGTACACAAGGGCTCACAAGACAAGGAAGTCAAAGAAGGGATTCAGAGGGAAGAGAAAGCACCAGCAGACAAAGTAGTCAACGAAGATCTGGCAAGTAGGCCGTCCAAAATTTTCCATGAAGTAATACTTCCTAAATAGTGAATTTAGTCACTCTAAATCATTGTAAATACCATTTCACCTTTTTGTAACTCCATTTTGTGCAAGCCGAGGACTCCTTGAGCTTGAAGAGTATTAGAGGTAGCATCGTACCAATTTTCATAATTTTTAGACTTCGTTTGAGCCCCCAAATAGGCCCTAGAACCTAATTTTTAACTAGGACGGACACTAGGTCTGGACAGGGCCAAAAGCTAGTCAAAAACTATAAATAGAGCTAGAGAGCTCATTTTTGGGGTTAGCTTGTAATAGATTTGAACTTGTATGAGCATTTTGGAAGTAATCTAAAAGAACTCCATTGTCTTTCTCTTTGTCTTGCTGTGTGTGCGCATGTGTGTGTATGTGTGTGCATGTTGGTGTGCTTCTCACTCACGCACTTGTGCCTTCACTTGCTCGAGGTCATCATACCATCCTCACGTCTTCCCGAATTGACATTAAAGGAGGTGCTACTCATCATTGACCTACACCAAATTTTGGCACCGTTGCCGGGGACCGAGCTTTGAGGACAAGCGTGTGATGGTAAGACGTAGAGTTGAGACGTTGGCGTTGTAGGTAATTTCTTTACTTTTTCTTATTTTTCTCTTTTTTACTTCATCATCATCATCACCATCACCATCCTCACCATCTCCCACCTCCATCTCCATCATCGTGAAAATTTCAGTTTTTGATCATATCACCTTCTCCCCTCCATTTCCCTCATTCCACTTGTGAGAGAGAGCGAGAGAGCGATTTGTGTGCACTCTTTTTGCATGTTTCTTGAGTTTTCTTGCAGGATCTGGCTATCCCACCATCTCCATCAAGCTGCACAGGTACGGAAAATCTCGGCCCTGTCTCTGTGTCGCAGACCCCTGTCGATCGCGATCGACAGAAAAATCGCTTATTTGGTAAAACAAAGCACACCACAATGACACACAAGATGAGCACACTCTAAATCACCTAAAATAGTAAAAAAATTCCGTATTTCTCTGTCAATCGCGATCGACACCATCGATCGTGATCGACAGCCATGATCGACAACCTTTGTCAATCGCGACCGACAGACCCTGTCAATCGCGATCGACAGACCTGTCGATCGCGATCGACAGCCCCCACGATCGACTGACTACCACGTAGGATTTAGTCAATCACGATTGACACTGTCGATCGCGACCGACTGAAATTTGATGATTGACACCAAAACTCGCATTGCCACGTGTCCATCGCGACGGACACATCCCCGATCGACTGAAATCACGGCGAAAATCTCGGAAAAAGTGTCGATCGCAATTGATACCATCGATCACGACTGACAAGACTCACGACCGACTCTGTCGATCGCGATTGACGTTGTCAATCGCCACTGACGTGGCGATCGCGACTGACAGGCCTCGACAGACACCTCTGTCAATCGCGATTGATAGATCTGTCGATCGCGATTGACAGGCTTTTTCGGCCAAATTTTAGGGGTTTTTGTTCCAAGTTTTTGGGGTAAATTTTAGGCATACTTATCAAGGAATTAGTGATTTTTGAGGTCCCTACACGTGTGTTTTGAGAAAAATCCTGTGAACTGTTAACCTCTTTTACCCTGTTTTAACTCCAAAACTCTGAACTGTCATAACTTCCTCATACAAAATCCGTTTGCTATGATTCTTGTTTTGTTGGAAAGCTCCTGGGGATTATTAGACATAGTATTTTTAAGTGGACCATATCCAGGGGGAGGAAAACTCACGGATCTCAAGAATTGTGTTCCATAGAGACATGGTGCAAATTGACATGTGAATTACATGAATGAAAGTGAATTTTTTTGTGTCATTTGAATCTAGGTCTTGAGCTAACCTTGGGATTTTTACAAGTCCACTAAGATCACTAGAAGGCATCCAAATCAAGGGCATTCCGTAATCTTGAGAATGGGGTTCTTGAGCACCAAAAAGCAAGGGATCTGCAAGTGAGGTTGGAATACTCTCAACTCCCTTGTTCAATTCCTAGCTTAGGCTACACGTGAATAGTGCTAGAAGTAAGTCAGGGCAACGATAGGCACAAGACAAGTCAAAGACTATCTAAGAAATCAAGTCCAAGTCAAGAGATAACCTGTGTGTGACCGATAACGATAAGGGAAAAGAACTTAACATGGTACGAACAACTTAAAGTGCGGAAATTAACTTAAGTATTCCTAACGACGTGATATCTGACAAGACCATAAACACGATAATCAACTAAAAAGAACCAAGTGACTTATACAAATTGATCGGCAACAAGGTTGTACCTTGGGTAAAAATTGGGATTGCTCAGCTAAGCATATGAACCTTAGATCAGGACGACACCTAGGGAAAGATAGACAGAGTCTTAGATCTTCAGAGGCTAGTGTCAATCATACTGCTAGGTCTTGGGCCCAGCAGTTGAGCCATCATTCGTACTATCCTAACTCTGAGACTAGTGAGTCAGAGATGTCTCAAGGTATGGAGAGACCCACAGGAAGTTCAAGTGTGCCATACTTACATAGGGTAGAAGGCCCCTACAAGACACAGCTGGAATACCTTAGGACCAACCGATTAGGTGCTAGCGTCTATGAGGACGGCCTAGGAAGGTCCGTGGTCCAAATTAAAAATCCTGACCAACCCATTGGACTAGAACGTCCAGTAGTCAAATTTGAAAATGGAGCATACTTGGACAAAGAAGGAACCATATATGTAGTCACCAGTCACCCAGACATGACAGATGAATTCAGAAATGTGATCCCAGAAACGGACTTAGGTGACCTAGAGCAAGGGAACATGGGTATAGAACCTAAGACTCCTCGAGGCAAATCAATTCTCACTAGAATTCTCACACCAGAATGGATCCCCCAGGACAACAAGAGCATAGACCTGCTCTTGAACCGAGAGACCGATGAAGCCTTTTGGAGGTATAAGCCTGTTCAGCCTAATGAGATAGGAACGATCACGATCTATGAATTCAAAGATCCAGATAGCCAGGAAAAGTGACCTATTTAGACAATACTTCAAAGAGGATCTTCGTGGTTTCAGAGCATGGTAGACATGCTTACACTTGGAAGGGTGAATTCATTTTTCCCCAACCAAGATCTAATGCGTCCTATGGCCACCCAGGAGTTGGAACATCCCAAGCTCATGGAGCTCCAAGAGAGAGGAATAGAGAAAGACCTGAGGTAAGTTTTGCCAACCCAATAGGAAGAGAACAAATGCGAGCAGAGACGGATAGAGAAGAAACAGAGAGAACTAGAGTTCCAAGGAACCTAAGAAATGCTGATGATTTTCCTTTGCCAAGGCCCCGAGAACACACTAGAACTTTGAGACCAACCCAGCTGGTTAAGTCCATGAAGAATTACTTCGATGGCATGGGAGACCCATATGATCATGTGGTCGAGTTTAGGCAAGTATTGAGAGCTGAGCAAGTTGAGGACCTGTTCACACAATACAATGCCTTTGGTCTAACCCTAAGGAACACAGCCCTTACTTGGTCTCAACCACTGAATGAGAGACACTTCAGGAACATAGACCAACTTCTGGAGGCATTCATTACTGAATTTTCCAAAAGTGGCATAAGGCATAACACTTCCTCACTGATTCATAGCTTCAAGCAGACCCCTCAAGAGACCGTGAGACTTGCAGGAAGAAGATTTAGACAATATCTAGAGAGATTTCATGTTCCTGAGTTACCCACTCCAGCCAAACAAGTGGCTTTATTCTTGGATGGATTGCTAAGTACCAAATTGAGATCATACGTGTATTTGAAGGACCCTAGGACCATAGAAGAATGTGTACGCATGTGCATTGACATCGAGGATAACCTAGGGGAGGAATTAGAACTTTCAAAAATCTACAGAGATTCAGATAGTTCTATCACCCTCTCTTCCTCGCAATCCACCTCCATTGAGGAACTCGCTGAGAAGATAGCTCAAAAACTAGGTGTCTCTAGCAAACAAATCCCAAGATTTGCCCCAGTTAAACAGTGCTATACTTGTGGAGGTGACCATATGGCGAACGTATGTCCCATCATGGCCCAACCCCAAGTGAATCCTAGTAGCCAATACTGCACCATAGAACGGAGATACACAAATCACACTGCCCAAGATTGCCCCTACAATAAGCAAGCAGTTAGGCAAACCTACCCTCAACCATATCCACAACAGGGCAGATACCAGAACCAGTACCCACCACAACAGTATGCCAGACCTCAACAAACCTATCAACCACAATATCAGGCCCAACAGAGACCTCAACCAGTGCTAGCACAACAACCCCCAGCTCCAGCCAATGTGATCCCAGTGAAATATGCAGCTGCAGAAGAGAACCTGAATAGAGCCATAGTGCTAGTAACACCATTGCTTTCAGAAAGTGACCGCAGTGATCATAGCTTTGATTCTACACATATTGATAGCCCCCAGGCATATTACATGCAGTCACCTGAGCATAATGAGGCCTATTATTACGAAGAATCGAGTGAACCAAGCTGGGAGCCAGAGTATACCAATGTCATGTACACCAATCCCAACTCGCAGCCCCAACCTAGGCAGGCAAGACCATCATTCCCTAGAGAACCCTGCTACCGATGTCAGGGAGACCACCTCATTCGTGATTGCCCGATGCCTGCCCCCACACAACCCCAATCTGTAACCATTCAAGGCTTTTGTCAAGATTGCGGGAAGGAGCACCTCTTACGAGACTGCCCAAAGAACCCACAGAATGTAACAAAAATTACTCCCATCAATGTGATTGGGTTAGTTGTAGACTCTTCAGGAAGTGTAACCTCCACTGCCCCCGTGCAAGTGGTCACTAGAGCTCAAGCCTTGCAGCAGAACCAAAGTTTAGGCTAGGAAAAAAGTGCTGAGGTTAGTGAAACTGAGAGCACGTCTAAGAAGAGAACTAGAGCTTGGAGAGATAGCCGCGAGAGAATGAAAAGGCAATGGGCAAAGAAGATGAGTGAAATCAAGGAAAGCCTAAGAGAAACGAGAGCCAAGATAATTGAACTTACATCTCAACCTCCCTCTCACACTACTCCGCCACCATCATTCCTAGATCCATCCAATCCACCACCTTCTAACCCGCCTCATGCGACCCCACCACCCCCTAGAGTAGGATCAGTTCTAGCAGATCCCACTCCTGAGGACCTAAATATGATGCTCAAAGCATATCATGCCAGAATCCAAGAAGGGCCAAACATAACCGATCATGAAAAGTGTTACCCTAGAGCAGAACTAGAGCTTGAACGAACCAAAATTTGTGCTAAGATGGTGGAATTGGCTCAAACCATGTTTGAAGCCAGTCGCCTCTTTAACATCTCTAGTTCAGCTAAGACGCAATTGCACTTTGATGGACTGCTAGAAAGATTGGAGAGGCTAATTGCACAATCAGAAAAGGAACCCGCCTCTCAAAGTAAGGACAGGCCAAGTGAAAGGCTAAGCCTTCCCACTCAGGAAGCCTATGTGCCCAACTCCACAGAGCCAGACACATCTTCTTCTATGAATCGGTACACACCGGAGTTTTTGCGAGAGATTCAAGAAGAGAAATGGGCTAAAGAGAGTGAAGTCCCTCCTCCCTTTGAACTTGTGGATGACGCACATGATCAATTCCCACAAGATATTCCCTCCATTTATGGAGAGCAAGAGAGTGCACAATCTCAAGAGAGATTAGACTTTGAGTCTAATTCTTTACATGAATTACCCCACTTCACAGGCCCATGGGAAGCAAAGTCTACATGTATGAGAGCACCCACGGTCATGGTACGAAACGAAGACTCAGTCATACCTAGGAACACGGAGGTAGTAAAAAAACACTAAAGTGCAGTGCAACCTCACTTTAGAAGAGCTACTCAAAGTTAGGCCAGAGTTATGGAAACATGTAGCTAACCAAGTGCCAGAAGTAGCGAAACCTTGTTCCCAAGTAGGTTCTCATAGAACAGTGCCAGAAATTCCTCTAGACAAGATAAGAGATATGAGTGAAGGTGAAGAAGGAAACACCTATCTTCCCATTACCCATCAGGGGTACACAACCAAGGCAATTCTAGACTCAGGTGCAGGAGTTGCTATTGCTACCACTTCCCTATGGAAGCGTTGGGGCAAGCCAGCACTCAGGCCAACGAGAATGAAATTGCAGATGGCTGATGGTCACATAGAAAGACCCATAGGCTTGCTAGAAGGAATAACTCTCACATGTGGTGAGGAGTTTGAGCATACATTTGCTATTTGTGATTTTAGCAAGAACCATGCCTATGAGATGATTTTGGGAAGACCATTTATGCGACAGTTGCAAGTGGTACAGGATTGGGGAACCAACTCATTGTACTTGCAACACTTAGGTGTTACGATCAAAGTCAATCTCAAGGATTACTCTCATAGAGATGTCCCTCCTATCCAATGGAATCCCATCCATAGAGTCAAAGATGATACTGATTCTGTGCATTCCATAGGATCAGGATCCTCATGGATGCACGAAGACACACACTTATGGATGTGCAAAGTGGCAGTAGAAGAGGAGAAGAGAGAAAAATCCAAAGAGGTAGGTGCGAAAGAGACACATAGATCAATTCAAGACCCAGCCTATGCACCTGTAGTATTCCCTGATGAAGAATTTGAACCTCACGGCTGGGCAGAAATTTTAGCAACAATGGATGTAGCCATCAATGAAGAACAATGGACACCCCACTGTGATGAGGATGGCTATGACATTTTAGTTTTCTCAATAGAGCCAATCATGGGAGAGGCAGTTCTATAAGAATGCGAACCTAGCCCTGATGCATTTGAGGATGCAAGTGACTCTGATCTAGAGTCAATCATCATGGACCCACCCTTTGCATCAGATGAGGAATACTTCTATGAGATAGAAGCTCACCCTCAGGAACACGCAGAAATTATGAACGAGGTGAGATTAATCACACAAGTGGTCGCCAAGAGTGAAGGCAAGAAGAGGAAGAAGAGAGAAGCCACACGAGAAGAGGAAGAATCTTTGTTTGAGGTCCCTGAAAACTTTAAAAAGTATGAGATAGACGATAGAAGAGTCATGGTAAGGATGCCAAAACGTGAGGCGCAATCAAGGGAGGCCTATGATAACAAAGAAACCACCAAGAAAGTGGTTGTAGTCGTTGAAGAAGGAGAAGAAAGATGCACGTACATAGGCCATGACCTAACAGAGGAAGAAGAGCATGAGTTAATAGCTTTGCTAAGAGAATACAGAGATGTATTTGCTTGGAGTTACAAGGACTTGAAGGGTGTTGACTTAGACATATGCTCACACACAATTCCTATGACCTCAGACGCGAAACCCTCTAAACAAAAGCCATATACATATAACGATAATTATGCTACTAAGATCAAAGAGGAGATAGATAGACTGGTAGAAGCTGGATTTATTTATGAAATTGAGCACACTGAGTGGGTATCCCCCATTGTAGTGGTGCCCAAGAAGAATGGAAAGCTACGTGTGTGCATTAACTTGAAGAAGGTTAATGCAGCCACAATTCGAGATAACTATCCACTTCCAATTCTCGAGCATCTATTAGAAAGAGTAGCAGGCAAGGAAGTGTACAGCTTCCTTGATGGATTTTCGGGCTATAATCAGGTAGCCATTGCTCCAGAGGATCAACATAAGACAGCTTTTGCCACTGAATGGGGCATATTTGCCTTTAGGGTAATGCCATTTGAGCTTACCAATGCCCTTGCAACCTTCCAGAGATTGATGTGCCATGTATTTAAAGAATTCCTGAGGAAGAATTTAGAGGTCTATGTTGATGATCTTTGTGCACATTCCAACATTAGACAGACACATATACCTGAGCTCAGGCAAATCTTTGACAAAAGTAGAGAGTATCAAGTCTGCTTGAACCCAGAAAAGTGTGTTTTCATGGTTAGGCAAGGCAAGATTCTAGGACACATAGTGTCAAAGAATGGCATATCCACTGATGAAGAGAAAGTAAGAGCCATAACAGAGTTGCCTAGGCCAAAGGATGTCAAGGAAGTACAAGCTTTCATGGGGCATTGTGGCTATTACCGACGCTTTATACACATGTACGCCATCATTGCCAAGCCACTATACGGACTTTTGACCAACTTTGAGTGGACTGATGAATGTGAAAACTCTTTCAACGAGCTCAAAAGGAGATTGTGTTCAGCACCAATCTTGACCACAATAGATTGGAATAAGCCCTTTCATGTTCATGTAGATGCATCCAATTATGCTATTAGATGTGTACTCGCACAACCGACTGGTGAAGGTAATATGGATCTTCCAATTGCCTATGATAGTAGACAGTTGAATGCAGCTGAACGAAATTATACCACCACTAAACGAGAGGGATTAGGCATGGTATATGCAGTTAAAAAGTTTAGACACTATTTGCTTGCAAATAAGTTTAAATTTTTTAGTGATCATCAAGCACTTTTGTACTTGGTAAACAAACCATGCAATACAGGCCGATTAGTAAGATGGTTTCTCTTGCTAATGGAATACGACTTTGAGGTTGTGGTGAGAAAAGGCAAGACTCACTTGAGAGCAGACAATCTCTCTAGGCTCACATCTGGAGAAGCCCCACAAGGAGTATCAGATGACCTTCCTGATGTTTACTTGTTTAATTTGGAAGTTGTACCTCAGTGGGCTAAGCCATTAGTGCCAGTATTGACATATGGGCCTAACCACCCAGTCATAAACACTCAAGATAGAGAGTTAGTAAAAGCCTAGAAGTACCACATCATGGCAGTAAGCATGTACAAACAGACAGATCAAGGGATATTGGCTTGTTGTGTGGAAGAGGCCGAGTAGGCAAAATGGTTGCAATCAGCACATGTAGGTGCATTAGAGCAACACCATTCGAGGCAAAGAACTTTACAGACACTAAGGAGATTCGGGGTGCATTGGCCTACTATGGAAGCTGATGTACATAAGATGTGTAAAGAATGCCCAATCTGTTGCACTAAACCACCCGTGGAGCATGCCACTCTTTATCAAGTGTCCATAGTGCCAGATTGGAGTGAACCACTAGTAGCCTTCTTGAGGACGAAAAAATTCCCACAAGATATGACCTTGGCCAGACAAAGAAGTCTAGAACAAGAAGCCCTAGATTACTCACTCATTGGTGATAATCTATACAAGCGTGGTAAAGATGTTACCTCAGACTCTGTGTCCATGAGAGTGAATATTTAAAGATCTTGGAAACTGCTCACCAGGGTGTAGCAGGAGGATATTTTGGACCACATCGGGTGATTAGAGCAATCCTATTTGCAGGTTTGTGGTGGCCGACCCTTCACATGGATGCACATACCTATGTGAAACGGTGTGATGTCTGTCAACGGACTCAGTATCCTATACGCAAAGATGAGATGCCCCTGAAACCTATGATGGGTGGACGTGCATTCTCTAAATGGGGAATAGACTTTGTAGGTCCTATTAATCCCCCAGCTAAGGGTTTGCATGCAGAGTAGATTATTGTGGCCACAGAATATTTAACCAAGTGGGTAGAAGTGAAAGCCACCACTAAGAATGATGCCCAGACAACCGCCAAGTTCTTATTTGAGAATGTGTTCACTAGATACGGATTGCCTATAGAGCTAGTTAGTGACAGAGGCACTCACTTCTTGAATGAAGTTATTGAAAATCTGCTCCAAGAATTCCTAGTAGTACATAAGAAGTCAGCCCCCTATCACCCACAAGCTAATGGGCAAGCTGAAAGCACCAATAAGATTCTATGCAACGTGCTCACTAAATTAGTGAATAATAAATGCTCTGATTGGGACAAACAGGTACACCATGCTGTTTGGGCATACCGAGTTGCCTATAAAACGGTACTCCAAGCCACACCCTTTCAGATGGTATTTGGCCAAAATGCGGTGCTACCTTCGGCCTTCTTGATTCCTACATTGAGAATAGCACAAGAGCATGAGTGGACGGGCCATGAGCTTTCCTCTAGAATTTTTTATCTTGAGCGATTAGGAGAAACAAGACTGAGGGCTGCCGTAGGAATGTATGCAGCTAAGAAACGACGGAAGGCGTACTTTGATGCCCATGTTAAGGATAAAGGATTGAAGGCCGGAGACTTAGTTTTGGTATATACCCTGAAACAACATGCGAGAAAGCTAGAAAAATGTGGCTATGGACCTATGATCATAAATAGGATCTCGACTAGTGGAGCAGTCCAATTAGCCACACTCGAAGGCAATATTCTCCCTAACTACATAAGCGGATGCAGATTCAAGTTATATCAGGAACCTCTCACTGAGGAAATGCTCAATCGACTCAACACTGCCAAGAAACGTAAAGAAGAGGAAAAACGAGTTCGAGAAGAAGCACAGGCAGAAGCCTTGGAACGCATCCGCAAAATGAAGATGAGAAGACAAGGACGAGATCAACCTAGGACAGATGACTATGTGGACCCAGGATATCATATGGCCATGTGTGAAGTCTCAAGTGTAAACCCCCATAGAATAGTTGACCGACGTCCTTTTGTAACCTTGGAGATAGGACAAGGAAAGAGTGCAAGGACTCTACGGGCCTTGATTGACTCAGGCGCAGCCACTAGTGCTGTTAAACTTTCTTACTGTCGAGAGTTGAAATTAAATGTCAATCCTATAGAAGCATATCTCATAGGATTGGGAGGCATGGAAACCCCTTGCATAGTCGAGGTGGAACTTCCCCTCTACATTCAAGACATTCTACTGACAGTTAATGTACTAGTGTGTCAAGATGAGGATCTCACTGAACCTCTTATCTTGGGTCAAGACTGGATCTATGATCATGCAGTCAACCTAAACCTGAGAAGTGGACTTCTTCACGTATGGGTATATCAGAGTCGAATTAGAGTTGAATTAGACAATGGCGCACTCAAGGAACTAGGAAAGGCACAAGCTCCTGGTCCTTCCAGGGGTACAGATGAAGATGACCATGCTATTCTTGTCCAAAACTATGTGATGCAGAGGGATGATTATCGCAACACAGAAGTCAAGGATGCAATGGAACTCCCTTCTTTTCCAAAGGCCATCGGGAGGCAGCAACCAAAGACAGATGAACGGCAGAAGAAGCAGACGACTTCTGCTCGAAGCCAAAAGAAAATACGAAGCACGGTGTCTCAACCATCAAACCAAGTGTGGGTGTAGAAAAGCGAGCGTCCTATTGCGGTCAAGCCACAACAACTAGCTCAAGTTCCTATTAGTGATCAACGACCAGAAACTAATAAGAAGTCCCCCAAAAATCCTTCTGTGAAAGTAAAGTCTATTTGGGTACCCAAGAAGTCGATGAAGGCTAGCCCACAATCAAGAAAAATTTGGGTGCCTAAGGCTTGCTTGCGAGCTCAAATAGCTACACCGAGACCACACCCTGTACAACATGGTTCACTCACTCGTACAACCGATACCCACTTGTATTCAACACGCACAAACACACATTGGCCCATGAGCACGAGCAGAATCACTTGTAAATGGGTCCCTAAAAAGCCTCATCTCCAAGCGGTCACTCTTATAAAGCCCTCCAGAGTCTCCACAAAATCAAGACCAACAGCCAATCAGTTTGTTTGGCAGCCCAAAGCGTGTAACAAACCCCCCGATCCCATTTATAAATTCATTCTTACTGACTAACTGCATCACCCTTACACTGCACTTTCCCATTTAGCTCACAAGACTATCCATCCACTAATGGCACACTGGATCACCTAGCATGTATTGACCTACTTACCTCTCACTAACCTCATGTTAATGTTGTAACGGGGACAAAATTTTTTCTATCATGTCCATTACAATGTTAACACATGTTTCTATATTCTCACAGAGTCAGCAGGCAAGAAGTAACATGGCTGATACAGCAAGACCTAGTTCCTAGGCAGGCACCAGCCCTCAAATCGTGGACATTGAAAATCTTCCCATTGAGGAGGAATTGAAGGAGCGCCCAGTGGCATTGAGAGCATTACATGCCATACCGATTCAAAATCCTCCACAGGGGCACACAATGCCAGTCAGCAAAAACTCACATTGGTTCAGTGAGGTGGCAGGACCTCTAGGAGAAGGCACTTACCTGTGGGAGGCAGAGATAGAGTTCAACGGGCGCTGGGGCAGGTGTCACTTCTTCACCAGGGAATTTGAGACACTTCAAAATAATGAAGGGCTGAAACCGATATGGAAGAAGGCGGGCTTATATGATTACTTCAAAGCCCAGTTATTGAAGCCCGACTTTCTAAGATGCTCATATCTGATTAGCACCCTCACTCCTAGTAAAGAGAAAAAAGGGTCTAGCACCTTTGTCTTACCATCTCTCACAAGAGGTAATGAGCTGAAGCGCTTCAAGTTGACGAACAATTTGGTAAGAGAAGCTCTCGACATGAAAATCATGCATATCCCCATCGAGAAAGAGACTATGGTCCCCGACAACATGAAGAACCGGAATCTGACGAAACTAAAGGACATGGTGGCAATGACGCCGACTATTGCCATTCACCTTCGAATGTGCATGCAGCATTTCGTGTTCCTGGCTCAAGAGAGATTCACAATGCCACCCAAGAAGATCTGGTTCATTTTATACTTAGCAGATGCTTTCAATTTGACAATCAACATGCCGCATTGGATTATTGACCACATACACTTAGCGCATCAACGGTGGTATAAGAAGCAAAAGTCAGTGCTTCATGGATGCTGTGCTCTCACAAGGATTGTTTACCGATGCTTGGCTCATGACGTGCCAATTCAACGGGCACTTGTTTGGACCAGGGTGCAAGAATTTCAACGCAGACTATCAACTACAGGGCCTCCATCCAAGAAAATGAGAGGAGTAGTTCAGATGCGTTGTGCCCAGGCCCGAGATGCTACACTGATACCAGAAACCACTCCACGGCTTCCAAGGCGAGTGCAGCCATTCACTATCAGGTTGCCGAGGCATAGCGCGGAAGGACCAAACCTAGTATTTCCACCTATACCCACCGACTTAGAGTTCCCTCATGGCTTTACACTGGACGATCTAACTAATGAGGAGGTGGCTAGGATAATTAATGCTACGAATTTAGAAGTGGAAGCAGAGCAGGAAAGTGGGCAACAGAAAGTCACCGACCAACCCCATCCAGTCCAACCAGAAGTAGTCGAAGTCGATCAAGATGAAGAAGAGACGGCAGAATAAGAGCAAGAGGATGAACAAGGACTGTCCGATGAAGAAGAGCAGGAATATGAGCAAGAAGTGGTACAGGAACTTGAAGGAGCCCCTGCTTATACAAAGCAATTAAAGAGACTGTATGATACCATCAATCGAGTTCAAGAACAACACAAATTATCCTTGGCAGCAGGAAAGGCCCTGATCAATCAGATCCTGGAAGACGAAGGTGTAGATGAGCAATATAGGGCAACCCTTGATATGATTGTTGATGCATTGGGGGTACCTGAAACGGTGCATACCGCCCTTGCACACTCGCGAAGATCAGAGCGAAGATACGGCAGACGCCCCCCTCGATCAGGAAAACAAATGAATGTATTAGTATCAGAACTACAGGGCACCACATCCACAACCACGGGCACAGCTCATACCATTCATGACACTGAGGAAGCCCATACATCCAATGCACCCCCATCACCCCCCTTACCCCCTCTCCCTCCAACTCCACCACCTTCACCTCCCACTACCAGTGAAACCACTATTGTCACCGCCTCAGGGTCCACTTCCCATACCGAAGCACAAACCGTCAGTCAACCCGCACAACCTGCACAACCTATCACCACCTCTCTTGTATAAAGTACCACTGACACTATAATTTTAACTGTAGCAATGGAAAACCCTGTTCTCCCGATCACACTTCCTGGCGGTTCATATTCACAACTACACACACCACTTTACACCTTCACCACCATCACCGCACCCACAATTCCCATGTTCACAATCACTCCCATGACTGCATCCACTTTTGATTTCATGGACATATCACCCACCCCCGCACCTCTCCCTCCCCCCATACGTCCACAATCTCCCTTTCTCGCATCCACTCCCATTAATAATGTATCTAATAATATGTACTAGTGTATGTCTCAGTTACAACAGCATTACCAGCACCTAAATGCACAGCATACGAGCCTCTTCAGAGACCATGAAACGCTCCAAGCAAGATTCATTGATTTAGAGAAGGAGAAGCGGCTATTACAACAGCAGTATACTACATTGCAAGCACAACATGATCAATTAGTTGCCAATCCACCCCAGTCAGATACTTGAGAAAAACAACAACTCGATGACATGTTACATGCCCAGATAACGGAAAATCTCAAGCTTCAATGCAACCTCGCCTTATTACGAAAGCACATGTTCGCAGCACTTGAAGAAAACAAACGACTACAAAAACAGAACGAGGAAAACCTGGAAGCATCAATGGAGGGTTCACCACAGGAAATCGACCCAGAGAAATTCAAGACTATCCCATCTGAAAATATGCAAATCGTCTTGGAAACCCATGCCGACCTCCTGGAAGCCCACACAGCATTAGAAAGAGAAAGAGATGACCTACTAAAGCAACTGGCAACTCAGCAGGAGTCACCAAGCAACGTCATAATCGCAGCCGACACATCTAAAGAAGTCGCAGAACTCAGAACAGAACTAGAAGAACTACGAAATAAAGTTTTGCAATACGAGCATCAACCCTCTCCCTTGGTGGAACCGGAACCTAAAGATTTAGTGCCAATTGAAGTGGAAGAGACTTTTGAAGACCCATATGTTCCCATGCCAGCACCCGGAGGTAAGAAAACAGAAGAAGGAATGGACACGATTGAGATCGAAGCCCCTGAATGGATGCAGAGGTTAGAAAAGGTTGCTACAACCCATGACAAGAGAGTTGCAGTTCAGATAGCATCCATGTCACGATTGGAGGAAGTCGTCATAAAATCGGATTACTTCAGAAACCTCTCCCATCATAGGTGGATTGGCACATCCGATGATTTGTATGTTCCATTCTATGTATTAATGGCAGATTACAATGCTCAAATCAAGCAACGCACATCAAAAGAACCAACCTCGGCGGCACAGTTTGCACCCGATGACATCCCTGCAAGTGCCACGCAAGGGAATATACATCAACCTACTTGGAGGATCCGTCTGCTTGAGGCATACCCAGAGATGGTACGCACGTGGAATAACATGCCTTTATATATCAAGTATAATCCCTGCTACTGCCCTGTCTTTCGAAGAAGGTCTTGGCCGGAGTACACAAAAATAGTGCTGACAGTCAAAGGATGTGAAAAATGGCTCAATTATGTCTACTTAGCCCCACCTAAAGGCCAACCCACAGTAGCATACATGATTTCAACGATTCGGCATTGGGGAGTCAGGTTCATGAATGTCCCAGATGTGCCTCAAAATGTTTGAGCTCATGCTGGTTACATTCAGGACATTTAAGAATATCAAAGAACCTCATCTTTTGGCTATTGGATTTAATGAAGGGAATCAGGACCTTGTCTACGATATGAGCACCACACCATCCATTAACGTCCTATATGCGTGGCATGCTCGTATAAAGTATCTACCTACCTGCTTCAAACAGACGTTTGAAGAAATGTTCATCACAGGGTTTTGGGAATATCATTCAGAGATATTCATTCCCAGACCATCTCATCTATTGTAGTTATTTGCGGTGGAACAAGCCCTACATTCAGAAAAGCTACGTATGCCACATCCAGAAGTTCCAGGGCTAGTAGATTGGGATGCCGTACTCACTGATTTGGCCAAAGGGTTGAGAATAGCAGAACATCATTTAGCCACAGACGTTGTGGAGTACTACATCCAACGACCCACTCAACAAGGATCTGTCAGAGACGACAGACGCGAGAGAGGGGGGGTGTTGGCAGTAGTCAAGGTACAGAAGGGCTCACAAGACAAGGAAGTCAAAGAAGGGATTCAGAGGGAAGAGAAAGCACCAGCAGACAAAGTAGTCAACGAAGATCTGGAAAGTAGGCCGTCCAAAATTTTCCATGAAGTAATACTTCCTAAATAGTGAATTTAGTCACTCTACATCATTGTGAATACCATTTCATCTTTTTGTAACTCCATTTTGTGCAAGACGAGGAGTCCTTGAGCTTGAGGAGTATTACAGGTAGCATCGTACCAATTTTCATAATTTTTAGACTTCGTTTGAGCCCCCAAATAGGCCCTAGAACCTAATTTTTAACTTGCCCGGACACTAGGTCTGGACAGGGCCAAAAGCTAGTCAAAAACTATAAATAGAGCTAGAGAGCTCATTTTTGGGGTTAGCTTGTAATAGATTTGAACTTGTATGAGCATTTTGGAAGTAATCTAAAAGAACTCCATTGTCTTTCTCTTTGTCTTGCCGTGTGTGTGCGTGTGTGTGTATGTGTGTGCATGTTGGTGTGCTTCTCACTCACGCACTTGTGCCTTCACTTGCTCGAGGTCATCATACCATCCTCACGTCTTCCCGGATTGACATTAAAGGAGGTGCTACTCATCATTGAGCTACACTAGTGGTGCACATTTCCCACTTGGGAATAGATCATAGATTCTACTTCCCTAGGAATGAACCTACTATGTAAATAAAGAAATGTTTTGGCTACACGAATTCTTGTTTTCTTCCAAGAATGTAAATGGAAAGATGTGTGGTAAGAGAGCTTACTTACTTAAGTAAGGGGAAAATGGAGTGATGCAATGAACAACATGTTACTATGACACACATAAATAATGACATGCCTTCTATAAAAAGCTAATGCTCTTCTTATTACAAGTGCAGATGGCTTTTGAGGACTCTGAAGCAACCATTCAAGAAGAGATGTTGGAATTCCCCCTACAGAGCATGATAAAGGCAAAAGGTCACTGGTTTCGGGAAGATCAACCTGTCGGGGATTATCTGTTCTTTTTAACAATTAAAATTTTGGGCACCGATCATCAGTTTCTCGTAATGTCCTAGGATTTCAAAGTAGTGCATGAACTTCCATCCACTATAGACATTATGAGAAAGCTCCTATTCGAAAATACTTTGAACTCCCAATCTATAAACCGGATTTCCAGCCTTACACACAAGTCATGAATACCTTACAACCGGCTTTGCATGATCCATTAGTACCTGAAGCAAGAGACCCAGATGTAGCAAGCAAGTGGGTCATCATACAATTCACCCACGACCTAATTAAACAAGCTTTTGGGTGGGAAAAAGACGGAAATACCATATTGAAGGAGGAAAGTCGGGGAGCTAAGACCCGAACAATCATCCTATTGATATAGAAGAGGAAGTCAGACTCATTCACCAACATTTTTGCTTTCCAAACATGCACACATATACGGCTCCACAGAAGATCATCATGCAAATGTTATCCCATTCCATCAAAAAAATAGGGAATCAAGTTAACATGACTCCATATATTCAAGAACGACTCTTCGAAGCAAATAAATAGTGGAATCATTAGAAGTTCATGAACGGAAGCATTGCCTTAACAATACTGATCTATCATGCTTTGGGCATTAGGGAACATTTGAAAGAGATGCCCTCATCTGAAGCAATGGCTAAGTATGCAAAGATTGCCACGGTTCCAAGGAAGAATAAAGGAGTCAAGATAATAGAAGAAGCTAAAACGAGCTCCAAACCAAGAATGAGAGGTACCAAAAGGTTACGGGAGATGATGCAAGCAGAACCAGAAGCTCCAGCTACAAAAAAGGCACATGTACTTCCAAGGACTAGGCTTGAAGAAAATCCACCCGTTATGGAGGAGGAATTAACAAAGGCAATAAAAGCAACTCACCAATATTTGGAAGGTCAAGTAAACCTAACTATTCAAGGACATCGTTACCGACAGATGGTTGGAGACAACGAACAACGAAAACACCTGACCAAGGTTCATAGATATAGAGAATTGGGATTGATGAATTCTAGCTCATCATCAGACACACCAGAAGAACAAGAAACATCTATGTTGAATGTGGATATTAGAAGTGATTCAAGGGTGATGGTCAATGGGAAGATATAAATCAAGTACACGATGATTGTGGCATGGAAGGCACAAAGATCAATTAGACGCTTGATAACACTATCAAGGACATGATAAGGCAGGAAGCATCTCAAGAAGGAATTCATATAATCAAATTGAATGAAGCATCTAGCATCCAAATCAAACAGACTCCTCTAGCGGGAGAGGTCCGGGTAAAGAACCCCAAGGAAGAAAAAGTAGAAGACACAGTGAAAGAATTTGAACCCTTTACACCAATAAGGGTAGTAGCAGAACCCTCTCTATTAGATGTCACGTTTCAAGGGAGTGCTACCAAATCGACCAATAATGAAGAGGTAAAAAGAGACCAAGAAGTACAACTCCAAATAAGGCAACTGCACAACGAGACGATACATGTGGAACAAGGAAGAGACGTACGAACGGGGGAAGAACCAAGCATTCCCAAAACTTGGTTGAACGTGGATGTAGCTCAGCTCAAGCGAGTAATACAACAAATGATACAAACTGCTATGGATACTCAACAGATAATGCTTGAAACTGATGCCGACTATGACAAGGCAATGCAGGAGAAAAATCAATTCCAAGAAATAGGTGAAAGCCTATCTGCCAAATTAACTCAAGCACAAAGGACAATTTTAGAAAAAGAGTCAGAAACCAATGAGGCCAAGAATAAATGTGACACACGAGAAAAGGAAAACAAGAAACCACAAGAACAACTGAGGGAACTACAAAGAAAATATGAGGCTAGGGAAGCAGAAAAAATGCGAATGAATGCTAGAAGTAAACTCCTTGAATCTCAAGTCAAGGTATACATGGATGAAGCCGACAATCTAAGGACCAAGAACAAGGATCTGATGAAAACCCTACTATGCAACCAACCTATAGAAGCTCCGGAAATGACAAAAAGCGACACAAAAGCATTGGAGGATCGAATAGCAAAGTATGAAGATCAGCTGAAGAAAGAGCAAGCCATCATAGCAGAATGGGAAAAAAGATATATGGATGACACCAATGAGCTTAGAAAGAAATGGAAGATGACAGAAAATCAGTACTTTGTATAATGCAATGAAGATGCTAATCAACTCGTTGCCATAGGAGAGGAACTCCTCAAGACCAAGGATACGATTAAGCGATCCACCAAAGAGATCAAAGCAAAGGACGAACTTATAAATAAATTGAAAGCTCAATTAGAACAACAAGTAAATATGGGGACACCAGTAGTTCCACACTCCACAATGGCTATTGAGAAGACTGAGGTACCTCCTCTTTCTCCCCCATACATCATTTATTGATAAGGGAGGAAACAGGGACCAACACTGAAAGACATAATTGGGCTATTGCAGAACTAAGCCGAAATGAGAGGGCACTACTGGGGTCCCAGCTTACTAAAGATTTTGAAGAACAAGTCATCCAAGTAATGAGAGAGGAAAAGATTGAAAGCAGGAATCTAGAATAGATTATGAAGCCTTTCAATGTACCTTATGGGCTACTAAAAGAAGAAACATTCCAGTACATAAAGATGACCACCAATAAAGAGCCAGATAGCAACCTATAGTTTAACATGTAGACATTTACCTATACACAAGAGGAATTTGATAAAGCAGATCCTATCTAGAGACAAAAAATTTTGGAAAAGAATCCTACCTTATGGGTACACTGGGAATCGCACCGTATGTACTTCAAGTCAATCCATCTTTTTGCCTAGTACCCCGAAGACGCTCCTGGATGCAATTTTGGGAAGCATAGTGCCAAGGAAGCTTAAATAATCAATGGCTAAACTATCCCTTAATACCAAGTCCACCACGTAATTACTAACTGAAGAGTACATGGTAAAAACAATCAAATTTGGGATTTCTAGATATGCCACCGTACCGGATTTAGCTATAAAAATGACTAACAAAATTTTGAGTATGTTACTTACTGTAATAAAGGTATTTCAACATGTTCAGCATACATTTTTGAACTTTATCAGCATTAACCAGGGTTCAGATGCTCTTGTTTTTTATTTATCAACTATACCTAATCGATTAACACTCATGGCCATATACTCAAGACATCTTTTTTCCAAGTCCATATATGCGAACATTTGAAGAGGCATTTTTTTACAGGATTTTTTGAATTGGACTCAGAAATCTTTGCAAAAATATCTTCTAACCTAAATGCAAGACTGGTGGCCTACAAATTAAGCTTCTTTGCAGATCATAGACAGGCACCAGATGACGGGGTGAAGTCAACCCAATGGAAGGAATTGATGATATGTCAAGCCAATTCGCTTAACCATCAAGAGCAGAAAGTCATACAAACATACACACGTCACCACAAAAAGCCTCTCAGGATGACAGAGTTTAGGAGGAGGGACGTGTGGAAGGGGAATCGAGCAAAAGGAGAAGAAGAAGGAGATCAAAGAATAAAACAACTCAGTGAAGAACAAAGCTCATAAAGAAAAGAACAACCCTCTGCCCAAAGCCCCCCAAGGGCACGCATCAGGCGACAATACCAAAAATCCAGGTCTTGAGGATTGGAAATAAAGAAAAATAACAACCAGGAATTTTCATGGGAGGTTGCACACAGATTCCTCATCCACCAGGTGCATGCGGTGAAAAGAAACAAACAGGGAAGGGAGACAATACACAAAGGATTCTTCATCGGATAAGATAACCAATTGTCTAAGAATTCTAGATGCTTCTCCCTCCACTGGATGCATGCAATGGAAAGAAATGCATCAGGTCCCTGAGGATGACAAAGAAGATTTAAAAACAACCTTTGAAATGTAATGCTGACTTAGAAGAGAGCAAAAGCATGCAAAGTAAGGTGTGCAATGGAGAAAAGTAAACACGCTCCATGCAATACAACCAGGTCAGATTTATGAAGAAAAAGACATCTTAGAAGACCAAAAGTTAGAAAGAGGCAGAGGCTGAGAAGTTGAAGAGGGTGACTAAGAATATTACATTCTTAGACACTGATGGCGTGCGTGGCAGCCCAACTTAATACGGCAACCCAGAATTATGAATGTAAGGAATACCAAGGGGCTTATAGAAATAAAAGACTAAGCTTGGATAAAGTAACAAATTGCTTGACAATCCTTATCCCTTCATCAACCACTAGGTGCATGTATTAAGGAGCTATGGACAAGCTGCAGATAAAAAGCAAAGCCTGTCAAGGGACGATAGAGACAACGAGGGGGAGAGCGTTGCAGAGAAAAGAGGCACAAAAGAGGAGCCCCAAAATTTCAAATTAATGGGCATAAATTCCTTCTTCAAAATCCTAGAAAATTTCCTCAAATCTATGTAATCGCACTAGAGGAGTCCTCTAGATGCATAAGCCCAAATCATTGTAATATACTTCTTGTAAAATAGTAGGGAGTTAGAGATTAGTCAATAAAGTGCCAGTCTCATGTGTGAAAGGACCATTTTTAGGGTGTTAAAAGTCAAGCTTCAAGCTACAAATTCATGGGGAATCTTTTATGGACATGTGGAGCAATCAAAGGAAGCCAAAAGCCAAGAGATTCCATCAAGAAAAGTCACTCAACCACTCCCCAAGTCATCTCAACTAATTCCTCCAAGTTAGGAGGCTGATTTGGAAAGGTAGTTCCTAGATTTTAGGGGCACACTTCTCACTATAAAAGGAGCATGTATCCCGACTTTTTTTGGGCCATCTTCTTGGAGTTTTAGCTCATGTAAAGTGAGCACTAAGTGCTGGAGTTGTGATAAGCAAGCCCCTTGCTTGCTTCTTTGTTTTCTTTTAGTAGGCATATCTATGTGTGTGCGCAGGCAGTGTTGCAACTCTCTACCCCTGAGTTGTTAGCATTGGTTCTCCCTCATATTGTATCCATTTGATGTAATTCTTGTCTCATTGGATAGCTATTAGAGTCTATTTTATGCTCACAAATTCTCTGGATTATTCTCTGAGTAATCTGGGAGCAACATTCATTTTAGTGAAGTTGTGTGATTGATATCTCTCTTAGTGTGTAGGCTCTGTTTGAAATATTTTGCTCTCTGGTGTAAGGGCTGGTTCTCCTTCTCTATGTATCCATTTGCTATGATTTTGGTGTCATTGGGTAGCTAGTAGAGTCCTCTAAAGTTGACCAAAGTTTGATATTCATTCTCTGTATAATCTTTGAGAAAAGCGTGCTGGAGTGAAGTGAGGTATCTGCTTGATTGGCAGTTGTGAGCATTCAACTAGCTCATGTTGTAGACATTGTTTCTCCTTGTGTAGGCATCCATTTGAAGTGAAATTTGGTTTGTTGGAAAGCTCTTGGTGTCTAATACAGGTCTACAAAAGCTCACTGGAATTCTCTGCATATGCTCTGAGAAAGAGCATTTTTGGTGTGCAGGGGTCAAAGAAGGATACCTGTGGAGGTCATTCACGCTTCGTCGTTGCTTAGGGGTTGAGATACTTCCCCCATCAGTGGTATCAGAGCATTTGGGCATCTTGGAGGCATCACATACAAGCAAGAAGACCTCTTGTAGTTGGTGGTTGAAGATTTGCATCAACAAAAGCTTCTTGGAGGTAGCTCACATCAAGGGGGAGCTATTCTACTCAAAGTTTCAAAGAGCACAAGGTGTCCATCTAAGGAAAGCTTTGGATTGAGGTAACCTCAGAGCCTCATTTTCATTTTACACACATTGGAGCATTAGACAAGGGCTAGGTCAAGTATCAAAGACTAGATATGGGAGACTTCAACACTCAAATTGAAAAGCTAGACAAAGGGAACTATCAACCATGGAGATTTAGGGTCTCCAACTATCTTATGGGCAAGGGCCTTTGGGGGTTGATTAGTGGAAGTGAACCAAGACCTAGGTTGGATGAGAATCCAACCAATGACCAGAGAAGGGCCTTTAGGGAATGGAATGAAAGAGACAAGAGGGTTATCTTTATCCTTTCCCAACACATTAGCAATAGCATGATCGGCCATATCCAAGACTTGGATTCAAGCATGAAGGTATGGGAGACACTTGAAAGGCTTTATTCAACAAGCACCAAAGCAAGGAAGATCCAACTCAAGAATGAGCTCAACAACCTTAGGAAGAGCTCAGGGAGTAGCATAAATGACTACATACTTAAGGTCAAGGAGTTATCAGATGCATTGGGATCCATTGGAAGCCACGTAGACGATGACGATCTTGTGGCTTATACTCTCAATGGTTTGAGAGATGATGAGAAGTGGAAACCCTTTACCACTTCAGTATATGTAAGGGATAATCTTCCCGATTTTGAGCAATTGGTTGCTCTCATGGTCACCGAAGAAATGAACATAGGTGGAAGTTCAACTAAAAGAAAGGATGCACAAGTTTTCTATGCAGGTAATCAAAGGGGCAAAGGAAGACGAGGACAAGGAAGGGGCAAAGGAAGGTTTGGAGGAAGGCAAGGCCACTCAAGCAATCAAGGACATGACCAAGGCACCTCATCACAAAGAGGGAGAGGAAGAACAAGAGGAAGAGGAGGACGACATCAACAAAACAGGAATCAAGATGGTGAAGGATGTTACATATGTGGCAAGTTTGGCCACTATGCTAGAGATTGCTACCAAGGAGGAAACCAAAGGAGCTATAATCAAGGTTCTTCATACAAAGGCCAAGGTAATTATGCTTCTACAAGTTCAGAAAATGACAATCTCTTGATGATGCACATGAATGGGAATTCAAGCAAAGTAGATAACACTTGGTATATTGATAGTGGATGTAGCAACCATATGAGTTGCAATGCTTCTTGGTTTACTAATCTACATGTTCCCAAAGGTAAAGGACATGTAGAAACAGGTGATGATACAGGCCATGAGATCTCCCATGTTGGAGATGTAGCTTTGGATGACAAGGAGGAAGGAAGATGTCTCAAGGATGTCTTGCATGTACCTACTATCACAAAGAACTTGGTGTCCGTTGGGCAAATGGTTGAAAGAGGCTATCAAGTAAGGTTCAACAAAGGTGGATGCCTTGTGGAGAACCCTAAGCAAGGTTACAAGGTCATAGCAGGAGGAAAGAAGCAAGGGAGACTCTTCACTTTGGAGGTAAATTCTCATTCCACTCAACATGTCTACTTCACATATGGAAACAAGAGGATTTCGGAGTTGGACTTGTGGCACAAGAGGATAGGTCACATCAACATACAAAGAATGAAGGAAATGCAATTCAAGAGGCTGGTTGAAGGTCTTCCCAACTTCCAAGGACAAGGTATGAAGCATTTATGTGAATCTTGTCAACTAGGGAAGCAAGCGAGACTTCCATTCAAGAAGAGTGGCTACATAAGACAACATCCATTGGAGTTGATACATACAGATGTGTGGGGGCCAACCAAAGAGCAATCCATTGGAGGTAACAAGTACTTTGTCACTTTTATAGATGATTGCACAAGGATGGTTTGGGTTTATTTCATAAAAAACAAATCAGATGTGTTTACATGTTTCAAAGCATTCAAGGCAATGGTAGAGAAGGAAACAGGTACATATATCAAGAAGCTAAGGTCCGATGGAGGGGGAGAATATTTCTCCAATGAGTTTTCTGATTTTTTAATGGATCAAGGCATCAAGAGGCAAGTAACATGCAGGTACACCCCCCAACAAAATGGAGTAGCAGAGAGAAAAAATAGATACATTGCCGAGATCGCTAGCGCAATGCTTAATGAGATGAATGTACCTAACATGTTTTGGAGTGATGCAGCAAATACCTCCGTGTATCTTATGAATAGGGCTCCTACCTCAGGGATCCATGGCTTGACACCATATCAAGCCTATTATGGTAAGAAACCTGATCTTTCCCACTTGAAGATATTTGGATGTACTTGTTATGTACATGTGCCAAGTGAATTGAGGCACAAGCTACAACCAAAGGCAGAAAAGTGTGTGTTTCTAGGATATTCAAATGATCATAAAGGTTACAGGTGCTTCAACCCAAACACAAAGGACTTGAGGATATCAACGGATGTAGCATTTGATGAGCTACTCCCTTGGTATAAGAAGTATGATTGTATGCAGGACTATGAAGAAGAAAAGCATGGACATGATGAAGAACAAATCGACCTAGAGCTAAGCGGCCCAAGGTGTTCCATCAATGAAGATAGTTCAAGCATGAACTCACCATGGAGGGGGAGATCTTCATCAAGCTATGAAGCACAATCAATCAACAAAGGCAAAGCAACATTGGTGGAGTTGGATGAAGAAGGTAATGAAGTTGAAGATGATGAAGGACACATGATGGAGAAAGAAGCCATGTCAAAGAAAGAGATCAAGTTCCCAAGGCAAAGGAGGTTTATTCCTCCAAAAGGTGAAGAAAGGAAGTCTTCTAGAGTTAAGTATCCAACTCAAAGGTTTACTTATGATTCATACATGGCAACTCATTATGCATATATGAACAAAGTAGTAGAAGATCATGAGCCGGATTGCTATGAAGATGCAAGCAGGTACACCGAATGGAAAGAGGCAATGCAAGAAGAGATCAACGCACTTGAGGAGAATCAAACATGGACTCTAGTGCCCAAGAAGGATAACATGAAGGTAATAGGTAATAAGGGGGTGTATAAAGTAAAGAGGAATTCAGATGGATCTATTTCTAGGTTCAAAGCAAGATTGGTGGCCAAGGGTTTTGCACAAACATATGGAGTGGACTTTGAAGAGACATTCAGCCCCGTGGCAAAGATGAGAACCATTAGGACACTCATTGCAATGGCTGCTAGCAAAGGATGGAAGCTTTTCCAATTGGATATCAAGAATGCCTTTCTCAATGGAGACTTGGAAGAAGAGGTATACATGGAGCAACCACTAGGTTTTGTTCATAAAGAGTTTCCACATCATGTTTGTAGGTTGAAGAAGGCACTTTATGGCCTAAAGCAAGCTCCAAGGGCTTGGAACCAAAGATTGGTGGACTATTTGATCAAATGTGGTTACAATCAATGCAAGGCGGATCCATCTCTCTTCATCAAACAAAGAGGAGAACTTGTAGTCTACATGTGTGTGTATGTAGATGATCTTATCATTACAGGTAATGATACAAAGGGCATTGAGGAGATCAAGGCAAAGCTTGGAAACGAGTTTAGGATCTCTGATCTTGGAGATCTTAGGTATTTTCTTGGCATTGAAGTTGTATACAAAGAAGAAGGTATTATGCTCATACAAAGGAAGTATATTCTAGACCTACTTGAGAGGTTTGGGATGCTACATTGCAAGCCTATTTCAAATCCCATGGAAGTTAATGTAAAGCTAAGCTCCATTGATGGAGAGCCATTAGAGGATGTAACCTTGTATCAATCTATTGTAGGATCTTTCAATTATGCCACAATAACTAGGCCCGACATAGCATATGGAGTTGGAGTGTTATCACAATTTATGCATAGTCCAAGGACTACACACTTGCAAGCTGCAAGAAGAATGTTACGATATCTCAAGGCCACTATAAATGAAGGATTGTTCTATTCATTTGATGATGATATGCAGGTCAAAGCTTATTCTGATGCCGATTGGGCCGGTTCGAAGGAGGATAGAAGAAGTACAAGTGGTTACCTAGTCATGCTAGGTAGCAAGATCATCTCATGGATTTCAAAGAAGCAACCCACGGTGGCATTATCTTCCACCGAGGCTGAGTATAGAGCTTTGGCTCAAGTCACATGTGAGCTAATGTGGATTAAGAAGTTATTTATGGAGCTTAATTTGCAGGTTGACACATATCCAATTTTTTGTGACAATATGAGTAGCATTCATCTAGCATCGAATCCTGTCTATCATGCTAGAACCAAGCATATTGAAGTGCACTATCACTTCATAAGGGAAAAGGTGATATCGAAGGAAGTTTCAGTACATCATATTGGTACCAAGGACCAAGTTGCCGACATGTTTACAAAGGCTTTGGATGGGATGAAGATTTCAAAATTCAAGCAATGCATCAACATGAAGGAGCTTGGATGAGGACGAAGAATTGAAGCTTGAGGGGGAGTGTTAAAAGTCAAGCTTCAAGCTACAAATTCGTGGGGAATCTTTTATGGACATGTGGAGCAATCAAAGGAAGCCAAAAGCCACGAGATTCCATCAAGAAAAGTCACTCAACCACTCCCCAAGTCATCTCAACTAATTCCTCCAAGTTAGGAGGCTGATTTGGAAAGGTAGTTCCTAGATTTTAGGGGCACACTTCTCACTATAAAAGGAGCATGTATCCCGACTTTTTTTGGGCCATCTTCTTTGAGTTTTAGCTCATGTAAAGTGAGAACTAAGTGCTGGAGTTGTGATAAGCAAGCCCCTTGCTTAAGCTAGCCCCTTGCTTGCTTGTTTGTTTTCTTTTAGTAGGCATATCTATGTGTGTGCGCAGGCAGTGTTGCAACTCTCTACCCCTGAGTTGTTAGCATTGGTTCTCCCTCATATTGTATCCATTTGATGTAATTCTTGTCTCATTGGATAGCTATTAGAGTCTATTTTATGCTCACAAATTCTTTGGATTATTCTCTGAGTAATATGGGAGCAACATTCATTTTAGTGAAGTTGTGTGATTGATATCTCTCTTAGTGTGTAGGCTCTGTTTGAAATATTTTGCTCTCTGTTGTAAGGGCTGATTCTCCTTCTCTATGTATCCATTTGCTATGATTTTGGTGTCATTGGGTAGCTATTAGAGTCCTCTAAAGTTGACCAAAGTTTGATATTCATTCTCTGTATAATCTTTGAGAAAAGCTTGCTGGAGTGAAGTGAGGTATCTGCTTGATTGGCAGTTGTGAGCATTCAACTAGCTCATGTTGTAGACATTGTTTCTCCTTGTGTAGGCATCCATTTGAAGTGAAATTTGGTTTGTTGGAAAGCTCTTGGTGTCTACTACAGGTCTACAAAAGCTCACTGGAATTCTCTGCATATGCTCTGAGAAAGAGCATTTTTGGTGTGCAGAGGTCAAAGAAGGATACCTGTGGAGGTCATTCACGCTTCGTCGTTGCTTAGGGGTTGAGATACTTCCCCCATCATAGGGCACATGTATATAAGTCACTTTGTGACTCTTTGTAAAGAACTTTTTGCCATTGTGAAGAAGGAGAACTGAAATTTCGAATTAGCTTCTTCCCTATTGATTTTCATCTTCTCTATGATGTTTTGTGTGTGTGTAATGCTTGAAATGCATGTGTAAGTCTGTTGTCTATCCCTCCCCATCACTTTTGAACTACTGTAGTGTGTGTGTGAACCAATACGAGTTGTGGAGTGAGTGTAGGTGTTTCTCACCATTCACAGTTTTGACCATAAATTGAAGAGCGTTTGTCAGCTTTGAGTGAACATATTGGCAATGGATGTGTCTCGCCGAGAGCTTCGAAAGGAACCCAGTATTCCCCATATTAGGAGTTCCGAGCTGGGAGAAAGATTCAAATTTGTGCTTACTACTATAAGTGGTATCGTGGCAGACATTTTCAGAGATTTAGTGAGTTGGAGAGGTAGTTGAGTCTTTTCATTTAAATTGTAGCTGAGCCACTTCACTTTCCATCATGTGTGCACACGTCCTCATACACTTGGTTCATGTGGTCCTTCGGATTGATAATTAAACATGTGTCAATCCACCAATATATGTACTTGTGGGGCAAATGAGATTTAGTCTCTTTGACACAAGTCCCTAAGACTTCATGACCTGGGTACACAATCCTCTTCTTGTAGTTGTACTTGGAGCCAAAGTTTGAATTCAAATTCAAAGATCTACCCAAAAAGTTGAATCCTAAAGTATATGATAGATTCCCTCATCATTCAACAACTAAATGAGTCATGATTTTAGAGCTTCCTAACTCCATGTGGGTGTGTACCACTTTTACATAGGTAAATGTGAATGATTTTTACAAGAGGTTGATCATATGAAGCCTTGCATAAGTTATGTCAATAAATCAAGTATGAGATAATTAACCAAGTATGTGGGCTTGGTTGTAATTGCACCAATAGCTCCCCCTCAAGTCTAACATGCTTGGTCTTCATTCCTCCTTCATTTCCTACAAACCAATCATTAATTTGAACCTGTTCATCTTTGTTCCATCCAATGCCTTTGTGAGTATATATGCACATTGTAAATGAGTTGATACATAAGATAGTTGAATATCCTTGCTAGGAAATTTCTCCCTTACATAATGATAGTGCACTTCAATGTGCTTAGTCCTTGCATGATATAAATGATTAGCAACCAAATGAAGTGAACTAGTGTTGTCTCCAAAGATTATTGGAGTGTAAGAGTGCATCTCCAAATCTACATATAATTGCTTAAGCCACATAACTTCTTGGGTTGCATTTGCCAAACCTCTATATTCTGCTTCTATGGAAGATAAAGCCATAGTTGGTTGATTCTTAGATGAACATGATATAAGCTTTGAACCTACAAAGGATAGGTATCACGCACTTCTCCTCCTATCATCCTTGGAGCCAACCCAATCTGCATTAGAATACATATTTATATCTATTTCATAAGTGAAGGGATAGAACAACCCTTCATTGATTGTACCCTTTAGATACTTAAGCACCCTTTTTGCAGCTTCCATATGAGGCTTCCTTGGTGCATGCATAAACTAACTCAATGTAATTAGTCCATAGGCAATGTCTACTCTTGTTAGAGTAGCATAATTGAGACTTCCCGCAAGTTGTTGATAGCCTGTAACATCATCAAGTAGTTCTCCTTCATGAGAACTCAGCTTATGGTTAAGTTCCATAGGAGTACCTGCAATTTTAGTGTTCTCTATCTTGAACTTTACCAACATATCATGTATATACTTCCTTTGAGTAATAAATATACCAAAATCTATGTACACAAGCTCTAAGCCAAGAAATTAGGTTAATAAACCAAGATCATTGATGTTAAGTTCTTCCATTACTTGAGCCTTAACCTGTTTGATGCCATTAGCATCACTCCCTATAATAATGATGTCATCCACATAGACACATAAGCAGATAACTTCTTATTTGTTCTTCTTGATAAATAAACAAGAATCTACCTTGCTAGCTACAAAGCCTTGGTCCTACAAATAAGTAACAAGCCTATGGTTCCAAGCTCTAGGAGCTTGCTTGAGACCATAGAGTGCCTTCCTTAGCTTGCATACATAACTTGTTTTATCTTCATCTTCATAACTTGTTGGTGGTGCCATATACACTTCTTCTGATATCCATCCATTTAAGAATGGATTCTTGACATCTAACTGATATAGATTCCAATTTTTTGACGCAGCAACAATTACCAAAACCCTAATTGTTGGCATCTTTGCGACAGGTGAAAAGGTTTCTTCATAGTCTACTCCATGAGTTTTGGCAAATCCTTTTTCCACTAACCTTGCCTTGTACCTGTTTATAGAAGCATCTGAGTTCTTTTTTATTTTGTATATCCACCTGCATCCAATTACCTTCATGCTTGGCTTCTTGGGAACTAGATCCCAAGTATGGTTTTCTTGAAGCGTTTATACTTCTTCCTGCATGGCTTTTGTCCATTCTTTCTTCTTTCTAGCCTCTTCAACTGAAGAAGGCTCTTCTGCCATAGAGTCTTTAGTGATATACACAGAATGCTTGGTGACTAATGATGTAGCATAACTATATCTTATGGACTTTTTTCTTTTTCTTTGTGATCTTCTGAGTGCTTTATTTGAAGACTCTAGTATGTCTTCTAATTGCTTGAGTTTGATCTTGCCTCTTGACATCCAAGACTTGAAGTCAATCTGCTCTTCATCCTTTGAGTTGATATCTTCTCCTAATTGTTGATCTTCTTGAGTGAGGGTTGGAAAATCATTTTCCAAATCATATAGCAACTTGAATTTCCTGCAATCATCTTCAAACCATGAATTATTTTCATCAAACACTACATCCATACTAACTATAAATGCTTTGTTATAAGATTGTATAGCCTGTACCCCTTTTGGTTTTGATCATACCCAATGAATATACATTTTTCAGCTTTAGGGTCAAGCTTCCCTCTGATTTGTGAAGGAATGTGTACATATGCAATGCACCCAAATAATTTGCAATGGTCCAATGAGGGTCTCTTGCCATTCCATGCTTCATAGGGTGTCATACCATCCAAGGATTTGGATGGGAGCCTATTGACCAAGTATGTGGCTATGGAAACAACCTCTACCCATAGGTAATTAGGTAGCTTCTTCTCATTCAACATAGACCTAGCAGCTTCAACAATTAACTTGTTCCTTCTCTCTACCACTCCATTCAATTCAAGAGTATATCTTGTTGTTCATTCCCTCTTTATGCCTCTTTCCTATAGAAATGAATCAAATTCATGTGAAAAATACTCACCACCTCCATCAGACTTGATCCTCTTCAAGCTCCTTCCTATTTAGTTTTCAAATAGTGTCAAGTACTTTTTGAAACATGTAAATTGTTCATCCTTGTGCTTCATGAAATAAAGGATTCTCCATCTACTGTAATCATCAATAAATGAAACATAGTACCTTGAACCTGAGATTGATGGATCTTTGCTAGGACCCCACACATCAGTGTGTACAAGCTCCAAATAGTCTTCATGAATGTAACCCTTCCTGTTGAGTGGTTGCTTGTGAGCTTTGCCAAATTGGCATGCTCCACATTTGTATATCATATGTTGCTTGGTCACATTGGGAATGCCAAGCACACTTTGGTCCCTGCATATTTGCTTCATAGTTCTTTCACCTATGTGTCCTAGCCTTCCGTGCCATATTTCTAACTCAGATAAGGTTTGATCTCTATCATTGAATAGTGCTATGTTCCTTCTGTCTTCAATTTCAAATGTGAATAATCTACCAGACTTCTCACCTTTAGCAATCCTTTTGAAGCCATGTTGAGGGCCTTCTACATATGCTCCATGCTTAGTGAATCTGACCTATAAGCCTCTCTCAAAAATATGCCCAACACTAATTAGGTTTTTGGTTATAGTTGGCACATCCAGAAATTTACTCAAAAGATTCATGCTACCATGAGATGTTTTGACATTTCCAATTTTCTTGATTGAGTGTTTAGAATCATCACTTTTCTTTACTTCATGCTTCCCTTTGGGTTCTTCAAGATCAGATAATGTTCTAGCGACATGATTGGAACACCCTCAATCAATATAGAAAAGATGCTCATCATCTTTACCTTGCTTGGATGTCATATTCATCATGATGACTAGAGAGTCTTCTTGATCTTTTATATAGTTGTTGTAATCTCTTCTTCCTCTAAAACCTCCTTGATAACTGTTGTTTTTGTAGCCTTGATTGTAGTTTTGGTTGTAGTTACCTCCTCCATTGTTGTACTTGCCTTTGGATTGTCCATAGCTACCTCTATGGAAGCCTCTTCCCCTTTGATTCCTTGTATTCTTAAATGATGGAGAGTGCTAATCTCCAAAAGAACAATTTATCCTTGATGCTAGAGCACCTCTATATCAAGAACAACTCAAAACCTCAACCGATTTTGGAAGATCGATGCCAAATTATCAAACTTTGAACTAACTATGAAGAAACTGATTATTCAAAAAAGTCTGCTACACTTAACTCACTCATTGACTAACCAAATATGTAACGTTTTCAATGAAACTTTTTACAAGGTGTCTCCTAAACTTTGCACACCTTCTCCAAGTTAAATCTCTCCAAAATATTCAGTAGATCTTGAGATTTGATCCAACGAATGTACCTATGTCTGAAACTGTTCTTCTGTATAGTCGACTTTAACGCCTGCAACTTCTAATGCATGGTTCTCCCAGATTAGACCCCATTCATTCAAATGATTTCAGCCACAAGTAGCTTACTATCCACCTTAGAAACTTGGAAACCAAGCTCTTTCAAGAACTTCATAAGTCTATAGTTCCATGCCCATGGGGCCTGCTTCAAACCATACAAAGCTCTCTTGAGCTTACATAAATACTCTGGATACCTTTTATCCTTGAAACCTTCTAGTTTCTCCATGAAAACATCATCTGAAATGTAACCATTTGGAAAAGCATTCTTCACATCTAATTGACATAGCTTCCAACCTTTACATTCAGCAATAGCTATGAGAGTCCTTATAGTTGTCATCTTTGCCACAGGACTGTAACTCTCACCATAATCTATACCATATGACTGAGCATGCCCTTTCACAACAAGTCTAGCTTTATATCTAGACACACTTCCATCTGCATACCTCTTTGTCTTGTAGACCCATTTGCATCCAATGATCTTCTGTCTATTTGGTTTAGGAACCAATTCCTATGTCTCATTCTCCATCAATGCATCATACTCCTTCTACATAGCTTTCTCCCAATTTTCCTTACCTTTTGCCTCTTCATATGTAGAAGGGTCTTCCTCTACTTTCATCATATAAGCATAATATTTTGTGGTAAAAAATGAAGTATCATAGCTATAACTTGTAGGTTTCCATTTGTGCCTTGATGATCTTCTGAGTTCTCCACTTCTTGAAGTTTCTGGTTCATCACATTCTGGATCAAACCTTGGCATGTCTTCAACTTCAACTATTTCTTCATTGTTCTCTTCTTCATCAAATATTTGAACCTTTGATTTACCTTTCTTTTGATTTAATGTTTCTTCATCACCTGTATGAATATTATTTGTACCTTCATACCAAGTACCTTGCTCATCAAATGTAACATCCTTTGACACAAGAAATTGGTTTGTGGATGGACTCCACAACCTATAACCCATATCCTTATCATCATAACCAATGAACACATACTTTTTAGCTTTAGGTTCCAATTTATGCCTCAATTGAGATGGCACACATGCATAAGCCAAACATCCAAACACTTTGCAATGATCTAAGGTAGGTCTCTTGGCCCACCAAGCTTCATATGGTGTCATACCCTGCAAAGCTTTACATGGTAGCCTATTAGCCATGTATGTGGTTGTATTTATAGCCTCAGCCCACAAATAATTAGGGCAATTTTTCTCCTTCATCATTGACCCTGCAAACTCAACAAGAGTTCTATTTCTCCTTTCCGCTACACCATTTTGTTGAGGAGATTACCTAAAATTAACTTCCCTTTTTATACACACATTCCACAAATAATTACTAAACTCATTAAAGAAATACTCTCCCCCTCCATCTGACCTTAGTCTCTTCAATTTTTTCCCTATGATTCTCTCTACATACACAGGGTAATGTTTAAATGTATTCAACAACTCTGATTTATCTTTGATCACATATATGGTGATCCACCTAGTAGCATCGTCAACATAAATCACATAATATCTTGAACCATTAATGCTTAAGTCCTTTGATGGTCCCCATACATTTGTATGCACCAACTCAAGCTTCTTTGAATACATGAAACCATGCTTATGATATGATTTCGTATGAGCCTCACCTAATTGACATGCCTCACGTATGTATGTCATGTGTTGACCTGCAAGATTAGGTAATCCAAGCACTGAACCATTCTTAATCATATCCATAATACCTCTTTCATTGAAGTGTCCAAGCCTTTCATGCCAAAGATCTAACTCAGAGATCTTATGTCCTCTTTAAGTGAACAAGACATGACCAACATTGCCTTGAATCTTTAATGCGAAGAGCCTTCCTTCTTTCTTCCCTGAAATAATTTGTTTATACCCATTGCTAGGGTCTTCCACAAAAAATCCATCACTAGTGAAACTTCCTTCATATCATTTCTCTACAATTTGCCCTACACTTATCAGATTCTTTGGGATTGTAGGAACATACAAAACCTTACTCCGAAGAGTGCTTCCATCCTTGGCCTTTAGTGATCCAATGGACTTCACATTATGCTTTGTGTTATCACCAGTTTGAACTACATGATTACTCACCTTATTCTCCAAATCAGTCATTAAAGCTATGTTGCCACTCAGGTGATTGCTACACCCCGAGTCTATGTAGAAGACTCTTTGATCTTCACTTTGTCTTTCAAAAGTTGCATTCATAATTAAGGTTGAATCCTCCTTCTCATCTAAAGCATAGTTGTAGTAGGTATTATTGTAAGATTGACTTTGAAAACCTCTACCTGCATTTCTTCCAAAGAAACCTCTACTACCTCTACCTCTGAAATTACCTCTCTGATTTCTATTACTTGTTCCTCTTGAATTAAAGTTTTGATTGTATCCTCCACCATTCTGATTATTATGCCAACATTCATGAGCTAAATGATTACTCTTACCATAAACCCAGCAAGCTTTGACAACATCTTTATTGCTTCTGCCTCTTCCTCTTCCTTTGCCACCACCTCTTCCTCTTAGGAAGTTAGCTTGGCTAGTAGTGCCTTCTTCTTCATTCAATTGTTGCTTGCCTTTGTTAATCTTCATCTTGTCCTTTGAATACATTGCTTGATCTGTACTTTTATCAACATCACCTTTGACATCCTATTCAAAGGTTCGCATGTGTCCTAGCAATTGATTCAAATCAGGAGTGAAATGATCTAGCGACAATTTAGTGGATAGAATGAATGGCTTCCACTTCTCATCTCCTCTCAAACCTATGAGAATTTGTCTTACCAATTTTTCCTCTTCAATATCTTCATCAACTACTCCTAATGCATATGCAATGTCCTTCATCCTTGCTACATAATCAGAAATAGATTGAGAAGCTTTCTTTTTGAATGTGGTGAATTCTTCCCATAAAGATGCCTTCCTTGACTTTGTAGTGTTTTGGAAATGCTCCTCTAAAGCATTCCATATGTCACTTGCACTTTCAAGACCTCTAATGTGAGGTAGCAAGTAATCATTGACTCCCATGTAGATAATGCTCCTTGCTTGAGCATCCTTCTTCATCGATGTCTTCAAATCTGAGAGTTCTTCCCTAGTTGGAATACTAGGATCTCTAAATTCTGGATTTTCTTCTTCACCTATAATGTATCCTATCAAGTCTTTGCTCATACGATGAGCTTCCATCCTCATAGACCAAGCAAGATAGTTTTCTCTATCCAATTTCTCTATCTGAAGAGAATCTCCCATCCTTTATTCACCTATGCAATAAATTCTTCAAGCTTTGTGAATAATGAATGTACCTTTACTTCGAATATAGTTCCTTTTGATCTTCTTGATAGCTTCAGGCCTCCTTCTCTACTTTTTACTTCAAACTTTCACCTTTTGAATCTTCAAAGGTTGATTTCTGTATAACTGCAACAGTCGAGGTCCTTCTTTCTTCAATTTTGATGACTCCTCCTCTGATACCAATGATGGAGAGTGTTAATCTCCAAAAGAACAGGTTCTCCTTGATGTTAGACACCTCTGTATCAAGAACAACTCAAAACCTCAACCAATTTTGGAAGATCAATGCCAAATTATCAAACTTTGAACTAACTGTGAAGAAACTGATTATTCAAAAAAGTTTACTGCACTAAACTCACTCATTGAATAATCAAATATGTAAAGTTTTCAATGAACCTTTTTACAAGGTGTCTCCTAAAGTTTTCACACCTTCTACAAGTTAAATCTCTCCAAAAGATTCAGTAGATCTTGAGATTTTCTCCAAACAATGTACCTATGTATGAAATGTTCTTTTGTATAGTCGACTTTGACACCTGTAACTTCTAATGCATATTCTCCCAAAGTAGACCCCGTTCATTCAAATGCTTTTAGCCACAAGTAGCTTACCTTATGAGTGCCTACTTGCTCAAAAATGTACACTATGGAGGAAGATCTGATCAAAACATTGACCACTGGGATTGCACCTATTCTTGTCTTCACTTCTTCACTTTACACATATAAATATTCCTACTTAAAATTCTCTCATCCTGATTACAATTAAACTCTCAAAACTTGTACACAGGTCCATTCAACTATAGAATTAGACTTGTACAAAAGAATTCATCAAGAAGATAAACATACAAGGAGCACTAAGCAAAAGATTGAGGTGCAACTTTCTTCTATTCAGGAACAAATTACATATAAGTGATACATCAAGTTCTTATCACTTTCTAAAGTCTCTAATGGCTTCTAAAGCTTGTCACTCATCATCTCTCTTCTATATTCCAACACTATACTTTTATATATAAGCATATATGTACAAACGTGTCACCATTACAAAAGTATAGGTGAACTAATTTTATTTTTAATGTACATGTATATACAATTCTTCATCTTCTGACCATATACTTATCTTCAAGCCTCATAATTTGATCTTTGCTTTATTATTTGACTTCAATCCTTTGTTAAATTATCAATGGTTGATTTTTCTATACCAACATTGAAGCATTCTTCTGTAGTGTCATTGGTAATACCACAAATGTTGCAAGGTGAATTGTTGTAGGATCTCCCCCTACCTTGCTTTCCTCCTCTGCCCCTTCGTCTAGCACTTCTTCCTCTTCTTGGATCATTAGCTTGAGAGGTACTAGCCTCTTCTTCATTCTTCTTGCTTTTACCTTTATCCTTAGCTTTATTCTTATTTGTATAAAGGGTAGAAGATTGATTACCTCTAGAGTTGTCATCATTCTTGTTGAGCTTTGTCTCATGGATGAAAAGCTGCCCCATCAAGGTGTTGAGGTCAAGTATTTGCATATCCATGTAGAGGTCCATTACAGTGGTGAAGGACTCCCACTTGTCATCAGCTTTGATGCCATTAATGATCTACCTTACTATGTGTTCTTCTTCTATCTCTTCTCCAATGCTTCCAAGCTTGTCAGCCACATCTTTCATATTGGTTACATAATCAGCCACTCCTTGCTTAGGTTGCTTCTTTAGAGTTGTAAATTCCATCCATAACTGAATCTTCCTAGCTCTTGTATTTGAGGAGAAGTATCATGAGAGTACTTCCCAAGTCTCTTGGGAGGTCTTAAAATTCCTAATGTGTGGTAACAAGAAATTAGAGATTGAGTTTAGTAGATAGTACCTGGCAAGAACATCCTTTGCACACCGTGTGGTCAACCTTTCTGTCCAATTTTGCTTGCTCCTAAAGATTGGCATTTATTCATCTCCTGAGATGTATCCATATAGACTTCTCCCTTGAAGGTAGGCTTGAATCTTTAGTGACCATGTTGAGTAGTTGTTTCTGTCCAATTTGCCAATGAAGGATGGAAACCCATGTCCCATCTTGCTTGTTGTTGCTCCTATACCACTGTGTAGGAGATGGTGGATAGTCTTCAAGAGATGGAGTGGTGTTGCTAGATCTTGCTTCACATCTGCTAAGCATGATTGCTGGAGAGTGTAGTGGGCCTCTTTAGTTAGCTAATGAACACAAATAATCATATATGATGCTTGGAACATGATCCACTAATCAATGGATCAAAACAGATAGGTTGGAGTTGATCCAAGATCAAGAAAGTTACTATTTTTGTTCCTACACCTGCTCAATGTTTTGAACAATTCTCTGAGCACAACAACAATTGGCTTAATTACTTTTGGGAAAATCTAATTGACTTAATAAGATAGCAAAAATAATGAATGATTTCATAAAAAATGATGGACTACACACAAAGAAAGATGTTTCGCAAATCATAAGACCATCTCGACAATTTTGGGGTTCAATAGTCAACAGACCAGTGAGCAAAGATGTGTTAATATCTCACCATCCTGAGAAGGAATGCTAATGAAACTTTGTAGATATGTACTAGACATTATGTTGAATCTACCATGCTCTAAATAATGAAAAATAATCAATCATGCATTGAGAAAAAGCTCTAAGAAGATCACTATTCTGATGGAGTTATAATAGAGAAGTGAAATGAGAATGTAATGATCATATATGTATTAAATCATATACAAATACAATGTCATTGGCAATCATACATTTCTCAATGTGTGAGAGGTGAATGAGCTATGAGATAAGCTCTCACTTCATAATGAATCTCTTCAAAATGATCTCATGGGCTTGAGATGCACGTGGGTCTTTTTGATCCTCTTCTTATAGTTGTACTTGGAGCCAAAGTTTGAATTCAAATTCAAAGATCTACCTAAAAAGGTGACTCCTAAAGTATAGGATAGATTCCCTCATCATTCAACAACCAAATGAGTCGTGATTTTAGAGCTTCCTAACTCCATATGGGTGTATACCACTTTTACATAGGTAAATGTGAATGATTTTTACAAGAGGTTGATCATATGAAGCCTTGCATAAGTTATGTCAATAAATCAAGTATGAGCTAATTAACCAAGTATATGGGCTTGGTTTTAATTGAACCAATAGGGCATCTCTCTAGGTATTGTCTAAACCTTCTTTCCACAAGTCTCACTGTCTCTTGAGGTGTCTGTTTGACGCTATGAATCAATGAGGAGGTATTGTGCCTGATGCCACTTTTGGAGAATTCATTGACGAAGGCTTCTAGCATTTTGTCTATGTTCCTGAATTGCCTCTCATGTGGTGGTTGAAACCATGTAAGAGCAGTGTTCCTAAGTGTTAGACCAAAAGCATTGTATTGTGTGAATAGGTTATCAACTTGCTCAGCTCTCAATACTTTCCTGAATTCAACCACATGATCACAAGGGTCTCCTGTACCATTAAAATAATTCTTCATAGATTTGACTAGTTGTCTAGGCCTTAAGGTCCTTGTGTGTTCTATAGGTCTTGGTAGAGGGAGTTCAACTATGTTTCTTTGATTTCTTGGGTCTCTATGTCTCTCATTTTCCATTGTATCTTCCTCTATTCTCATTCTTTCTCTTCCTATTGGGTTAGCAAAGCTTAATTTAGGTCTATCTCTACTCTTGTCTCTTTGAGTTCCATGAGCTTGGGATGTTCGAGCTCCTTGGTGACTAAGAGAGACATTAGATCTTGGTTGGGGAAATACAAGTTCACCCTTCCAAGTGTAGGCATGCTTACCATGCTCCAAGTCCACAAAGACCCTTTCTGAAGTATTGTCCTTTAAATTCATATATTGTAAGCATTCCCACTTCATTAGGCTGGTCTGGTTTATACCTCCAAAAAGCCTCATCTGTCTCTTGGTTTAGGAGCTAATCTATGCTCTTATTGTCCTAGAGGACCCACTCTAGAGTGATTATTCTAGTCAAGACTGATTTGCCTAGAGGGTTTTTTGGCTCTCTTCCTAAGTTTCCTTGCTCTATGTCACCTATTTCTGCCTATGAGATTATGTTTCCATATTCTTCTGTCCTATCTGGTTGAGTGGTGACCACATACATTGTCCCTTCTTTATTTATGTATGCACCATTGTCGAATTTGATGACTCGATGTTCTAGTCCAACAGGTTGATCCGAGTTTTTAATATTGATAATAGATTTTCTCAGTCCGTCCTCATAGATGGGAGAACCTAATCGGTTGGTCCTGATGTACTCCAATTGAGTCTTGTAAGGTCCTTCTGGCCTTTCTAGCTATGCTACTCTTGAGCTACCTACAGGTCTCCCCATGCTAAATGACATCTCAGAATCACTCGTTTCTAAATTTAGAGTGTATGGGTAATCACTCAACTGTTGGGCCCAAGATCTAGGAGTATGATTCACACTAGCTTGAGAAGATCTAAGGCTTTGTCTATCTCTCCCTAGATGTCTTCCTGATGTAAGGTTCATATGCTTCTCCCTTTATCCCAACTTCCCCAAGTACAACCTCCTTGCAGGGTTCTTTGGTATTAGTCCCTTGTTCTTTTTAATTTCCTTACGATGTCACTTCTTGTCCAATGGTTTTCATCGTGAGCAACACTTAAGTTGTTCGCACTTGAAGTTTGATTGCTTAATTTATATACTTTTTACCTTAGATTTTATAGTCGAATAGAATTATTAATGCTTGCACATGAGAAATTAAGGTTCTTGTACTTGATCATGCTTAATGTGGCCCTAATTAATCAATACCTCTGTACGTACTTAGCCTAGTCTAGAATTGATAGAGGGGGTTGAGAATGATCCAACCTCAGGTTGCTTATCCCTTGCTCACACGGGAGTGCCCAAGACAATCGTTCTCAAGACTACAGTACTCTCGTGCTTTGAACGCCTTTTGATGCTCTCAGTGGACCTATGAAAGTCCCAAAGTTAGCTCAAGATTTAAGTTCAATTGTCATAAAATAAATCATGTCCATTCATGTAATTCACAAATCTTATTTTGCTTTGTTTTTATGAAAATTCCCTTAGAGATCCCTCAACTTTCTCACCCCTATGGAAGGTCAACTTCAAAATACCCTATGAGCTTTCCAATGAGCTTTCTAATGAACAAATTTTGTATGAAGAAGTTATGATAGTTCAAGATTTTAGGGTTAAAACAGGCGAACATGCAAACAGACAGTCTTGGATTACTTGCTTGCAGGCCTCACTATGCACCAATTATTTGATCTTTATGCTCAAAATTGATCAAATATTGAAAATTAAAAAACCCTAAAAATTAGCAAAAATTGGTTGTCAATCGTGATTGAAAGGGATGTCAATCACAATGGACAGAGTTGTCCATCGTGGCCTATCAATCACGATGGACAGGTGTTAATCGCGATTGATGGTTGTCAATCATGATGGACATGGGTGTCGGTAATGATTGATGGTGTCATTCACTATTGATGGTCTCAATCCCGTAAATCTTTTGGGTTTTTCGTGATTTTGAGTCGATCATGACCTATACGTCGTGATTTTTTTTGTCGATCGTGATGGACAAGGATGTCGATTATGATGGACACGTGCTAGTTGTGATGGAATCCTAGCAATCACATTGGACAGGTAGTCCATCATGGGGCTGTCAATCACGATTGATTGAATTTTTGAGATTTTTATGTTACCTTGTGTCAATCGCGCCTCTATGCATCACGATGGACAAGAATTTTGCCGTATGCAAGTGTCAATCATGATTTTTCATTCAACCGTGATGGATGCAAGTGTCTGTTATGATGGATGTTGTCAATCGCGATTGATGGGATGTCCGTCGGAGTCTGTCGGTTGCGATGGATAGGCTGTCTATCGCAATGGACACTATCGACCGCGATTGAT
Source organism: Ceratopteris richardii (assembly GCA_020310875.1). NCBI lineage: Eukaryota > Viridiplantae > Streptophyta > Polypodiopsida > Polypodiales > Pteridaceae > Ceratopteris > Ceratopteris richardii. The sequence continues at coordinate 164,765,246 of CM035410.1, forward strand.
GCTGTCAATCGTGATGGAGAGAGAAAATGAAAATTTTCTTGAAATTTTTGTGTGAATGTGATATGCAAGGCCTTTTAACTATGAATATGCACTTAGTTTTACCAAACACTCAAGTTTTCTATCAATTACGATTGATAGAGGTCAACGTCCCAGGACCTGTGAGGAGTTTTTCTCTACCTCCACAAGCTGCTAGAGATGATGATATAGCCAAAACCTACAACAAATGCTCAAAAACACACAAAAGCTGAATGCACAATAGCTCTCTCTCTTACAAGTGAAATGAGGGAAATGAGGTGGGCAAGGTGATATGACCAAAAAATTCAAAATTTTGCGAAGGTGGAGATGGAGGTGGGAGATGGAGAGGGTGACGATGGTGAAGAGAGTAAAAGAAAACAGTGAGAAGTAAGGAAAATAACTATGACTCCAACATCACAACTCTACGTGTTACCATCACACGCTCCTCCTCGAAGCTCTTTCCCCAGCAACGGTGCCAAATTTGGCCTTTATCCTTGATGTGTGCATTGAAGTATGCCTTTTTTCTTTTCTTTGTAGTGTAGATGCCTGTTGTCGCTCGTAGTCTAGTCTCACCTAATCGTTCTAGATCAAATATTGTGGAGGAGAACTTGTGTCCATTCCACTTGTGCTCGTGTGCTATTTTCAAAGTGAGGATTATAAAGTCTAATGGTAACACAACATTTTATCTAAAGACCATTTGAAATGGGGTGGCATTGAGTACCGTTTTGTAGGCAATTCGGTAAGCCCAAACATCATGATGAAGTTGCTTATCCCACTCAGAGCATTTATTATTTACTAGTTTTGTCAATACATTACAAAGGATCTTATTTGTGCTCTCAGCTTGTCCATTAGCTTGTGGATGATAGGGGGAAAACTTCTTATGTATCACCCAGAATTCTTAGAGAAGGCTTTCAATGATCTCGTTCAAGAAGTGCATACCTGTATCACTTACTAACTCTATTGGTAACTCATATTTGGTGAACACATTCTCAAATAAGAACTTAGTAGAACTTAGCCATCATTTGATCATCATTCTTTGTCGTGACTTTGACTTCTACCCACTTTGTAAGGTAATCTATGGCTACAATAATGTACTCTGCATGGGGGTTTCTAGCTGGAGGGTTGATAGCACCTACAAAGTCTATACCCCACTTTGAGGATGCACATCCTCCCATCATTGGACTCAAAGGAATCTCGTCTTTTCTGATCACATATTGTGCATGTTGGCATGTGTCACATTTCTTCACATAGGTATGTGCATCCACATGAAGAGTGGACCACCAAAGTCTTGAGAATAGAATGGTCTTAATTACTCAGTTAGGCCCAAAGTGTCCACTTGCAACACCGCTATGTGCAATTTCTAAGATTTTCACATAGTCTGATTCGTGAATGCACAATCTTAAATAAACATCTTGGCCTCTTTGGTATAGGTTGTCTCGTACTAGGGCATAGTCCTGAGCCTCTTGTTCCATGCTTCATTTTCTTGTTACACTAGCTTCACTTAGTAATGTTCCGGACCTCATAAATTCTACCAATAGAGCACTCCATTCTAGAATTAACGACATGTGATAAAGGGTTAGCTATACTCCAGTAGGGGTCTCTCCTTACAAATTGGAAAATTCTTAATCCACTCATGTATTTCTTTGTCCATACTAGGCTAATACACTCCTAAACATTTCAGATTTTGCAATGTTCATTGTTTAGAATAGTGATTTCCTAGCAATCCTTGATGGGTTTGTTGCAACCAACTACTATGTTCATCCTCCTCGACACAAGCTAGTACACCCTCTCTATCGTGTTTGTACATAATTCCCACAAATATCTAATTTTTGTGATTTTATAATTTCTTTTTTGTTCATCTTCACATTCTTATTTGCGGGTCCAAAGGTTGGGACAGGTACCAACTTATTTACCCATTTAGGAACAACTTCTAAATTGAACAGATAAGCATCGGGTAGTTCATCAAACACTCCTTGTGGTGAATCTCCTAAAGTGATGTGAGAAAGGTGATCTACCCTAAGGTGGGTGCTACCTTTCCTAACAACCATTTCAAAGTCATATTCCATTAGTAAGAGGAACCATCTTACTAAGCATCCTGTATTGCAAACTCAATATTCTCTACACTTGTTGAAGATCTATTTGAGCTCTGGGATGTGGTGTCTTCTTTCTTGGCGGTGAGCTCTGAACTCTAGGATGTGGTGTCTTCTTTGCTGGGAGTGAGCACATAAATTGGTGAATGAAGAGGAAGTTAAGGGCCCCCATAACCTAGAAGCCGACACAACATGTTTATGGAAGTCAGAAGAAGAAGGAAAAGAAGCCCTAGGGCGACATCTGAGTGAAACTGTATGCCAGATTCCCCCTCAAACAAATTTTATTGAAATCTGGAAAAGGAGATCAATGAGGTTGATTACCCAGGTAGGAACCTGTTGGAGGTGGACACCAGTGACAAAGCCCTTGAGATCCTTGACAATAAAGACACCTATCAGGAGGGTTACACTACAAGCAAAGAAGATGGTTTTACCACTAGTAACAAAGATAACATGGATAGTGATAGCTCCATCATTGGATCAAGGATTCCAAAAATGGTTTCCTGTTCATTCCAACAGGAGGCATTCTGCAAGGGGAAACAACCTTTAGAGCTACCATGAAAAAACCCCCATAAGAACAAATTGCTTAGTCGGGACCCCCCTCCCATCGAAAAACAAAGATGAATCCAAGAAGAGAAAGGATAAGGCCCCCTCCCGCAAAGAGGGTAACCTACGACAATGATCATCATCTTGTTAAATGCTAGAAGGTTGACCGACCCCTCAAGAGCGACCATCATTGGTCAATGGCTGTGTGACATTAGTCTAAACCTAGAATTTATCTGTATTCAAGAGACTAAAATTGATGGAGCAGGCCTCTAGAAATGTCTTAGACATGTCTCCTTGACCCATGTTTGGATTTTGACATCGCACCCACGGGGTCCGGTGGGATGGTAATCGGTATTAATCAATTCTGGTTCGAAAAGCTTGCGGGCTCCATTGAAGATGAGAGCCATCGATGGATTGCCATTTCCTTTGGTGCCCCCTATGAGCCGTCGGAATGTAATCATGAAAAGTTTCACGCATACCGAAAGGGCGTAGCACAAATAGTTGTAACCTTTTTGATTAATGAAAAGAAGCGTGCGTGAGACAGAGGGTATGTCGTCGTCGGACTGTGGTATGGGTGAATGCCTAAAGTGGAGCGTAGCATGCATTGTTGATACTCTGAGTATTCTGTCACTCTGTTAATTAAGTTCAGTAATGTGTTAAGTTTTGATGAAGTATTAAGTTGAGTGACATTGCGGTAGAGTGACGAAGTTGTGCAGTTAATTGTCTTGTGGTGAAGCATGTTGTAATATGCAGAACAGATATTTATTTGAAAGATAGTTTAATTCGGATCATTAAGTTGGTGCAGTAGTATACATTTGAATCTATAGATTTGGGAAAATACAAACATGGCCTTTGTTTTATAGACCCCTAACTATCCTAAGAACCCAGATTTGATAACAGTTAAAACATCAGTTTAACACTGGTGCTGTCTGTGGGGAATGGAGTAGCCAGTTGAAGAAAAGATTAAAGATCGACGAAGAATCCTTTGATATATGTCGGTAACATGCTCGGACGAATCGTATCCCAAATACCGAAGTGATCCACATCCTTGGGCAGTTCTAAATTTATTAGGAACACCCTCTGGTGGTAGAAACAAAGAACAATCAAGTTCAGTTGCAGAAGGCATAGTCCAGCAAGCCAGTGGCAGTTCGGTGCTGTGTAGAAGCAGTTTGGTAGCTTGCGGCGGTAATTCGGCGCGTTCCGATGACAGTCCGATACATTCTAAAGACAGTACGTTAGTTTCTGGTTATACTTCGGCGCTGTTCGATGACAGTTCAACGCTACCCGATGACAATTCGATGATCTTCGATGATAGTTCCGTATTGTCTGGTGACAATTCGGTGATCCCCGATGATAATTCGGTGCTCTCCGATGACAATTCGGTGATCTTCGGTGATAGGGCTGTTAGATTTTGAGTTAAGTAATCGGCTCAGAGACATTTTTGGACTGAAAAGTTGGCAAAGTGACCATACGGTCCAGGAACATCAAGAAATCCGTCCCCAAAGTTCAGGCAACATGAGTAGTTCACAGCAACAACAACAGCAGCAGCAGCAACAACAACAACAACAATAGCAACAGATTATTCCACCGCGTCCGGTGTTAGCCGGAGTCACTTACAAAAAATTTGGAGGTTTTTCGGGAGATGATCCCGATGCGCATGTGCGGATATTTGAAATTAATTATGCCGTTTTGAATTACCTAGCCGACCCTGTTTATAAATCCATTGTGTTCCAGTCAACTTTGGTTAATGAAGCTGCTCATTAGTTAACCGAGTATGACTTGAATCATTTCCAGTAGTATGATGATGTGAAGGATGCATTTCTGCAACGATTCCGGTTAAAGAAAAACCTAGCAGAAATTTTTTATTACCTGCAAAATAACAGGCAAAAGCCACACCAGAATGTACAAGACTATGCCACTCTATTTTGGATGCATTTATGGCAATTATCACCAGCTGTTGCTCTAGCACAATGGTGAGAACCACGTTAAGAAGCTTCACCTCCTTAATGTCAATCCGCGGAAGAGATAGGAGTGATATGAAGATCGTGAATGTGAGATGAAGTGAGAGTGAAGGTGAGAAGCACAAAGATGCACACACACATACACACACACAATGAAGAGACAAGCAAGACACAATGGAAGGTGGGAAAAATAGCTCTATTACTCCAGAACACTATTACAAGCTCAAACTAGCTCTAAGCTCACACTAGCCAACATGAACCCACCTCAAAAATGAGCTCTCTAGCTCTTTTTATAGTTTCTAGACTAGTTTTGACCTGTTTCACATCTAGTGACCGGCATAGTTAAAAAATAGGTCCTAGAGGCTATTTGGAAGGGTAAATGATGTCTAAAAATAATGAAAATTGGTACGCGCATTCTACCTAAGCTCCTCAAGCTCGAGGACTCCTCGGCTTGCACAAAATGGAGCTATGAATTACAAAATGAGGTTTTGTCTATATTACATATGTTACAAGAGTGATGAAGATCACTGTTGGATGTTTGAAGAGGTAATAAAAACATAATTGTTTAAAAAATAATCCGACTGGCTCCCTGCTCCGTCTTTACATGCTTCCACGTCGTCTATGCCTCTGACTGCTTCCAACACCCCCCTCCCTCTCGCTTCTGTCGTCCTCGACAGAACCTTGTTGTGCGGTCTGCCGGATGTAGTTTTGTAGGAGGTCGTGAGCGAGGGTGTGCTCAGATACTCGAATGCCTCGGGCCAGATCAGCCTCGAGCTTCTCCCAGTCTATCGGTTGTGGTTCGTCGGGTGGCGGGAGTTGATAATGCGTGGAATAAACCATTCGCTCACAGGCAAAAAGTTGCAATAAATGTGTGGGCCTGCTGATGAATACCTCGGAATGGTATTCCCAAAACCCGGTGGTGAACATCTCTTCAAAGGTTTGTTTGTAGCATGCCGGGAGGTATTTTATTCTACACCAGGCATAACACACCCGGAGCGATGGCGTTGTGCTCATGTCATATACTAGATCAAAGTTACCATGCTCAAATCCCGGGGTGTTTACATGCGGTGCCTTGACGCGTCGGAAGACTTTAAATATCATTTGCATCATGTCAAAAATTTTGACAGTCATATGCGCTGCAATATCATTCATATGCTTCAGGCGAGGGAGCCAGTGACGGATAGTAGCCATCATATAGCCAACAGTGGGCAGCTCGGTAGGTGGCTTGAAGTAGGGGTAATTCAGCCAATCCTGACACTGCCTATTGTTTTGTACTTTGATAGCGAATGCAGTCCAGGAGCGGCGTCGTGGTACTGGTCCCCAGCAAGGATTATACTTTAAATGTAAGGGCGCTTTCACCCATGTGCTCATCATTTCTGGGTACTTCTGGAGGAGGTCTTTGCGCCAATCAGGTTGATGGATTTCTCCTCTTTGCGCATTTGGTGGCAAGTCCGCCGGCTCGAATTGTGTAGCATGCGTGGGTTTCATGCCGGTTTCTTTCTCTATAGCGAGCTGATATTCAGCCATTAACATGAAGTATGGCTTATACTGCAGCTCATGCCCAGATATATAGCGTCGGGGGGCCAAATGAGCAAAGAAGGGGGATTGTAAGATTCTCTCTTCAATCATGGCCATGGCATGTAACTGTGCCTCTACTCTGGCCGAATGTGTCGTTCCAAGTTCTTCGATCGTTTTCATCCACGCGGGGGTAGGAAGTTCATAGGTCATCTGGCCTTCGGCCGTGACTTGTCCGCCTGGGATGGGTATGGGCTCGTATGCTTCTTCAAACGTTTCCTCCACCGGAATGGTTATGTTCTCGTCGTCAGCTGGGATCTCCGGTGGGGAATCAGGCCGTGGTGGTGCTTCGTATACATCTATGCGTGATTGGAGAGTGGTTACCTGGGCCCATAGTGCGTTGAGTTCCTCTAGGAGTTCAGGAGAGGGGTCCACAGGTTCTGGTACTTCTGCTGCCACTGGTAGTTGTTGTGGTGCCGGTTCTCTGAGCTGTAGTAACTTGTGATCTTCTTTTAGCTTCTGATGCTCTGCGTTCATTCGATCATAGTCCTCTAGCAGTCGAACGTGGTCGTCTAGCAACATTCGCATCGATTCAGATGGGATTGCCTTGAATCTGCTAGGACTTAATGGTTGTTCTGGATGGTCCAATGCCGCTTCCAAATTTTCTCTATTCTGCTCTTGGAGTCTCTGGTTCTCCTCCTTGGCTGCGGCTAGGTGTCTCCTGAGTAGACCCATATTCCTTGTCAGCGTTGCGTTTCTAAGTGTTTGGGCTCGAAGCAGGTTGTCCAGATCAGCAGTGGCTTCTTTTGTTTTCTCTTCACTTTCTAGCTCTAGCTTATGATATGCCTCTCTTAGTTCTTGGTATCGTGTATTTAAAGAGGCATTCTCGATTGATAATGAATTAAGCTGCGACTGTAATTCATTTGTCGTCCTCTGTAGCTGTTGATAATTGTTGCCAAGAGATGCGAACTCATCTCGTACTTGTGTCATTCATGTGAACATTTGTTGAAGTGCAGTGTCTATGGTTGGCGATAATAGTAATGGAGTGCTAAGTGAGGATGCGGTGGAAGTAGATGCAGCGGGAATGGGGAATGGGGTTGGGAAGGTGGATGCAGTGGTGATCGTGGAAAATTGTGACGTACCTAAATATGATGGTGCTGCGAGTGGAGTGGGTGCTGGTGCTGTGGGTGGTGAGATGTCCATGTCACTGGACGTGTCAAGTGCGGTGACTGTGAAAAGTGGTGTGTATGTGGGTGGTTGTGTCGGTGTGAAGACGGGATTTACAAATGTAGAGTAATTTACAGGGGGGATGGCTGGAGCAGCTTGGGGAAAAGGGGAAATAGGGGCTATAGTGGGTTGTGGAGGTGAAATTGGTGAGAAGGTTAGTGGGGTTAGAAAGGTGAAAGGGTATCTTAAAGGTGGGGGAAAAGATGGGAAGGATGAAGGGATGAAGGGGTTAACAGGTAGGCGAGGTGGGGTGGGTGCGAGCATGGTGGCATGAATGGGCGGGGCAAAGGCTGTGGCTATGTTGCCTTGGACTGGTGTGGATGTGGGAGGAGCAGGTGGGTGTGCGGGGGATACAGGATGGGTTGGTGAAACATGAGGTGAGAGAGGAGTAGATGGTGTGGATGTTATTTCAAGGATAGTGGTAGTATGTACAACGGTAGTATGTGGTGGGGAGTCGACTAGGATAGCTTCTTCGGTGATGGATCTTTCCGGACGTAGGCGTGCATCTTGCGCTTGATGGGATGATTGAGGACCTACCGGAACTCGAATATATTCACCGGGCTTCGATAACAGGCGAACTCTGCGAGGGTCATATTGGGGGAGTGGCTTCCTTTGTAAATATCTCAGTGCTTCGACCGAGCCAATGGATTTGACCAGTTCTCTGAACCCTCTGATGTAAACTTCTTCAAACCCTCCGGAGATGAGTTCTTGTTCAATTATGGTTTGGCTCTCTTCTTCAGTCAATTTCTTCCGTGCCCAGACTTTCTCCATCGTACGATATAACTTCTTGATCGCCAGCGTGTAAGCTGCTGCTTCGAAAGTCTCCTCTTCATGCGTGCTGGTGTCACCGTGTGCATCGGTTTGTTGGCCTTGGCCATCTGTCTGTTCTTGTTCTTGGGAATCATGCGTGCCTTGGCTGGCTTCATCGTCACCTTCATTGTCATCAGATGCTGTTCTTTCGTCATCAGAGCTCGACACCACTTGTCCCTGTGGCTGATCCCGCGGTGTGGTAGGGTAACTCGGCCTTTCAAATTCTTGAGAAAACATTTGTGCCTCTGAAAACTGAAACTCATTGGAGAATGCATCAGGCATTTCAAAATCGAATGTTGTGTTTATTGGTTCTGCCTCCATGTGTGGTATTGGGAAAGAAAAGGCTTCCGCACCAATAGTGGTGGGAGCTTCTGCTGTCGTGGTGGTGGGTTCTGTGGTTGTAGCTGCCTGAGGTGCAACGGTACTAGTAGTGCCCTCTGTTACCACTGGTCTAGATAACCTTATGCGAATAGGTTGTACTGTGGGAGTGGCTTCTGTCGGTGATTGCTCTGGAGAGGGTTGTGGTGATGGTGACTCTGGCACTTGAAGGCAAGGGATAGTGCCTCTCATGCGCTTACCTGCCCGTGCTCTGCTGGGCTTCCTGGCTTTCTTTGTCGTTCCTTTGAATGCCTTCAGCTCTTCTGCTGTTAATGCCCGTTCAATTGGCAAGTCATAAGCCAAGCACATATAAACAATTCTTGTCAGCGCACAACATCCATTAAGCACTTTCTTTCATTCCCATCTGTGTTGTGCCAAATACATCTGATCAATGATCCAGCTCGCCAGATCGACAGTCTGAGGTCCAGTACAGGCTAAGTACAAACCAAACCATATTCTTTTATGTGGCATGGTGAATCTGTCCTGAGCGGGGAATGCAAAATGTTGCATGCATATCCGTAGCGGCTTTGACAGCTCAGGTGTAATTGCTGAGATCTCCTCCCACTTAGTGACATCCCCACGTTTCATAGGGTCCGGAATTAATCTTTCTCGATCTGTGGGCGTGTGGGTGCCATGAATTTTGATGGCAGCCCTGATTAAATCCTTTGAGAGGTAAAACCTTTTGTAAGGTGGATCATCCACTAAAGAGGGCAAAATAAAAGTTCCTGGGATATCCTTATTGTCTGAGGCCAGCAACGTAGTGATTAAATAATAACACCTATAAAAGTCAGGTTTAGGCAGAGGATCACTGAAATACTCCGTGAAGCCGGCTCTGGCCCAAACATGAGTTAAGTCCTGAGTGTTCTGTAGGCCTTCGAACTCTCTGGAGAAAAATTGGTATTTTCCCCAAGTGCGGTCATCAAACGTCAAACTAGATTCAAATATAAACTCCGCGTCCGCTAAGGGTCCTGCAAGTCCCTGAAACCAGTGAGAGTTACGGTGTATCTTTTCTTTGTAGCCCATAGGTGGGTTATCGATCGGCATGGGCCCTGGAAATCCTTGGAATTCTGGCGGTGGAGCAGTCGGGTGGGATTCTGCTCGTAAAACATTGAGGGGCACTGCAACTACGCTGGGGCCTGCTTCTGATGGTCCTTCGTCGGTTTGCATGATGATTGATGCGCTAATGAGAAAGATCTGCTACAAAAGATTAACACATTAGCATGGAAATTAATTATGATCCCATTAAAGTGAGACCGCAATCCCTTTCAATAACCGATGCGTAACCCGTGTAGCCAAGTGTCGTGAAATGATTGATGCAATGATCTTTTTGTAGAGCTAATGCAGGTCTCTAGACACCTACATGGTCAGATTATGCATATATTTCTTGATGAGCTTTTATTATGCATGATGTGGGGTTATGGTGTGTAAATTTATACAAGGTTTGGTTGAGGGTGAATTATTACAAGGGTGGAGTTTAAACGGGATGGGAGAATTGTTAGATAATGGGGTACAAGAAGACGTCTGGATACGTTTCGGTATCCATTTCTTAAGAGTCCTTGGGTGGGTGGTAGGTTTCTGCTGAGGGACAGAAAGTGGGATCGGGTTTGGTGGTATTAAAGGATGAAAAGATTTCGGAGGGGTATAGATTACATGGCTAGAGGGTTGGGCTATAATACATTGTTTGGGTACCCAAATCTGCATGGGTGTGGGTCTATGGATAAGATATTTCTTGGCGATCCAAATCTGTCGAGTACTTGTAGAAGAAGATCGAGGGGACTTTGGATGCTGATTCTGCTTCGGTTGAAACTTTGTCCTGCTCTCTTCTGCAGTGTTGCCAATAGCCTGTGGTTGCTGTCCTTTTGGCACCCATATTTGTTTTGTGCCACTTGTTCTGTGACGTAGGTACTGCTGCTGCCTTTGCCACATCTGGTGGTGTCGTCGGTTTGGGTTCCTCTGTTGTGGTTGACTCCTTCGAGGTTGGGTTTGAGAGGTCCTTTGGACACTCTGCTTTGGAAAAGAAGGGAGATCCAACACTTGCGTGACCTGCCCATTAGGAAGTGATCCGTTCTTCATCTTTAATCTAGGCCAGTCCGCAGCAAGTTTGGAAGGAGGAGCACCGCAGGGTGTCGTGCTCATTTGGCCGCTGATGCAACCCACCTGACCGCTGATTGTGTCCATCTGCCCTAGCGGTTGGGTAGCTGCCCTCTCTAGTTTGCAGGAAGTCCCAGGGAAGATCTCCTGTCGTCTTTCTGATAGACAACTGTCCATAGCCAAGCCCGAGTGGGTTGGTGTAGACGTAATGTGATTGATCTGACTCAAGATCTTCCGGTCTTCCATCGCATGTATTTCATGGGGTCTAGGGTTACAAACCTCAGTCGGAATGCCATTAGGGAAGTCAAGCGGTATCACTCGCTTCTGTTCTAAGGTTCCAATCTGTAAGGAGCCTTGTCTAAGATTTAGGTCCACTGAGTGATCATATAGCCAATCTTGGCCAAGGATTAGGGGTTCTATCAGGTCGTCATCATGGCACACTAGTAGCTTCACTATCATGGTCACATCCTTAATGAGGATGGGAAGGTCCACCTCACCCATGCAAGGGGTTTCCGTGCCTCCTAGCCCTATGAGGTATGCCTCAATTGGTCGCATTACTATTCCTGAATCCTTATAGTGGGACCATCTAATCGCACTAGTCGCAGCACCTGAGTCAATTAAAGCTCTGAGCTCTTGGCAAGGGTTACCGTGCTCTAACTTGACTGTAATGAATGGTCTCCTGTCCACTATGCTAGGATGAGTTTGTGACTTTACCTCACACATAGCTATGGGATATCTGGGTGTAGTGTCCAGATGGTTATAATGTTCTCTCCCTAGTCCTTGTCTTCTTAACTTCATGCGTTTAATGCGTTCTATTGCTTCTGCCTGAGCTTCCGCTCTTATTCTATTTTCTTCCTCCTTACGCTTCTTTGCCAACGCGAGTCGTCTAAGCATATCCTCCGTAAGAGGTTCCTGATATAACCTGACTCTACAGCCACTAATATAATTAGGCATTATATCTCCTTCTAAAGTGGCTAACTGTACTGCTCCACTTGTTGAGAGTCTGTTAATGATCATAGGTCCATAACCTCGCTTTTCTAACTTCCGTGCGTGTTGCTTTAGCGTATATACTAGAACTAAATCTCCTTCTTTTAGGCCTTTATCTTTCACATGTGCATCAAAATACACTTTCTGTTGCTTCTTCGCTGCGTATATTCCTGCTGCTGCCTTTAGCCTGGTTTCTCCTAATCGTTCCAAGTCCATTATTCTCGCTGATAATTCATGGCCGGTCCACTGATGTTCTTGTGCAACCTTAAGGGTCGGTATCAAGAAGTCCAAAGGAAGCACAACATTCTGACCAAAAACCATCTGAAAGGGAGTTGCATTGAGTACGGTCTTGTAGGCCACTCGATATGCCCAAACAGCGTGGTGTAACTGTTTGTCCCAATCTGAACGTTTGTTGTTCACGAGTTTCGTCAGTACGTTACAAAGGATCTTATTAGTGCTTTCAGCCTGACCATTGGCCTGAGGATGATATGGTGCCGATTTCTTGTGAATCACCATAAAATCCTGTAACAAATATTCAATGACTTGGTTTAGAAAGTGAGTGCCTCGATCGCTCACTAACTCTATAGGCAATCCATATCTTGTAAAGACATTTTCAAATAAGAATTTTGCAGTTGTGTGTGCATCATTCTTTTTCGTGGCTTTTGCCTCTACCCATTTCGTAAGATAATTTGTGGCAACAATAATGTATTCCGCATGAGTACCTTTTGCAGGGGGGTTAATGGGTCCTACAAAGTCTATACCCCACTTTGAAAATGCACGTCCGCCCATCATGGGTTTCAATGGCATTTCATCTCTGCGCGTAGGAAACTGAGTTCTTTGGCACACATCACATCTCTTAACATAGGTATGAGCATCCATGTGGAGAGTGGGCCACCATAATCCTGCAAAAAGGATGGCTTTGATTATCCTATCGGGTCCAAAATGACCTCCTGCAACACCTTGGTGTGCAGTCTCTAGTATGCTCAGATAATCGCTCTCATGAACACATTGTCTTAGATATCCATCTCGTCCTCTTTTGTATAGATTATCGCCAATAAGTGAATAGTCTTGAGCTTCCTGCTCCAGACTACGTTGTCGAGCTAAGGTCATGCCTTGAGGGAATGTGTTCGTCCTCAAGTATGTCACTAAAGGTTCACTCCAGTCTGGTGTGAGAGACACATGATATAATGTAGCATGCTCTACTGGTGGTCTTTCACAACAAACATGGCATTCTTTACACAACTTGTAGACATCTGCTTCCATCGTAGGCCAATATACTCCTAGTCTATGCAGAGTCTGTAGTGTTCGATGTTTCGAATGATGTTGCTTTAATGCACCTGTGTGTGCTAATTGCAACCAATTCGCATGTTCTGATTCATCTACACAACAAGCAAGAATCTTTTGATTATCTTGCTTATATATGCTTCCTGCTAAGATTTGATATCTTTGAGATTTGGTAATCTCTCCTTCGTTGATCTTTATCCTAGGGTTCTTGGGTCCATATGTGAGAATAGGGACTATAGACTTAGCCCATTCTGGTGCTATCTCAAGATTAAACAAATATGCATCTGGTAGATCATCCATTACTCCTTGAGGAGCTTCTCCTGATGTTAATCTTGAAAGGTGGTCAGCTCTAAGATGTGTCTTTCCTTTCCTGACTACTACTTCAAAATCATACTCCATGAGTAATAGAAACCAACGTATCAGTCGTCCCGTGTTACATGGTTTGTTGACTAAGTACAATAGGGCTTGATGATCTGTAAAGAACTTGAATTTGTTGGCCAACAAGTAGTGCCTAAACTTCTTTACCGCGTAGATCATCCCTAATCCCTCTCGTTCCGTAGTGGTGTAATTTCTTTCTGCTGCGTTCAATTGTCTGCTCGCGTAAGCTATGGGGAGATCTATGTTACCTTCACTCGTGGGTTGTGCTAACACACATCCTATGGCGTAATTGGATGCATCCACATGTACATGGAATGGCTTACTCCAATCTGGGGTAGTCAAAATCGGTGCTGAGCACAAGCGTCGTTTAAGTTCATTGAATGAATTCTCACATTCTTCTGTCCATTCGAAATTGGTTAAAAGAGAGTACAATGGCTTGGCTATGATTGCATACATGTGTATGAATCTCCTATAATAACCGCAATGGCCCATAAATGCCTGTACCTCTTTCACATTAGTTGGTCTAGGTAATTCTGCAATTACCTTCACCTTTTCTTCATCCGTAGAGATTCCATTTTTTGACACAATGTGTCCTAGAATTTTGCCTTGTCTGACCATGAAAACACATTTTTCTGGGTTCAAACAAACCTGATATTCTCGACATTTGTCAAATATTTGTCTTAACTCTGGGATATGTGTCTGTCTTACATTAGAATGAGCACATATGTCATCGACATAAACTTCCAAGCTCTTGCGTAAAAATTCCTTAAAAACATGACACATGAGTCGCTGGAAAGTGGCGGGTGCATTTGTTAAGCCAAATGGCATTACACGAAATGCAAATATGCCCCATTCAGTGGCAAAAGCCGTCTTGTGTTGATCTTCTGGAGCAATGGCTACTTGATTATAACCTGAAAATCCATCAAGAAAGCTGTAAACTTCCTTGCCCGCAACTCTTTCCAATAAGTGTTCCGTGATAGGAAGAGGATAACTATCTCTAATCGTTGCGGCATTAACCTTTTTAAGGTTAATACACACACGCAATTTTCCATTCTTCTTGGGCACCACCACAATGGGGGATACCCATTCGGTATGCTCAATTTCGTAAATGAATCCTGCTTCTATCAAGCGATCTATCTCCTCTTTGATCTTCGCAGCGTAGTTATCATTGTACGTGTACGGTTTCTGTTTTGTCGGTTTTGCATCTGGAGTCATAGGGATTCTATGAGAACATATATCTGGATCTACTCCTTTCAAATCTTTGTAACTCCAAGCAAAAACATCTCTATATTCGCGCAATAGGGCAACTAACTCTTCTTCTTCTTCAGTCGTCAAATCATGCCCTATGTATGTGCATTTTTCTTCTTCTCCTTCTATGGCAACTATTATTTTCTTGGTTTTCTCTCGGTTATCATATACTTGTCCATCATTCACCTTTCTATTGGGCATTCGTACCATGATTCTTCTATCTTCGATTTCATATTTCTTGAAGTTCTCGGGTACTTCAAATAAAGATTCTTCTTTTTCTGTCATGGTTTCCTTCTTCTTTCTTTTCTTGCCTTCACTCTTAGTAGTCACTTCTGTGGCTAATCTCACCTCATTCGTAATTTCCTCGTGTCTCTGAGTGTGAGTCTCTACTTCGAAAAAATATTCTTCCTCTGATGCAAAGGGTGAATCCATGATAATTGATTCTAAATCAGAATCGCTTGCATCCTCAAATGCATCAGTGTTCGGTTCACACTCTTCTAAAATTGCTTCGCACATGATTGGCTCTATCGTGAAAACTGATATGTCATAGCCATCCTCGTCACAGTGGGGTGTCCATTGTTCCTCATTGATGGCTACGTCCATGGTTGCTAGTATTTCTGCCCAACCATGGGGTTCAAACTCTTCGTCTGGGAATACTACAGGTGCATAGGCTGGATCTTGTAGGGTTCGTGGATGTTGTTCTGCACCTAGGGTCCTTGCTTCTAATCGTTCTTCCTCTTGTTTGGCTACTTTACACATCCATAAATGAGTATCCTCATGCAACCAAGAAGGATCTGACTCTAATGAGTGCACGGATTCTGTTTCTACTGGTGTCTTATGGATGGTATTCCATTGTATTGGGGGTACATCTCTATGTGAATAGTCTTTAAGATTGACTTTGGTAGTCACTCCTAAGTGTTGCAAGTACAAAGAATTAGTTCCCCAATCTTGTACAATTTGCAGCTGACGCATGAATGGTCGTCCCAATATCATCTCATAAGCATGGTTTTTACTAAAATCACAAATGGCAAAGGTATGCTCAAATTCTACACCACAAGTGGTGAGAGATATACCTTCTAGTAAGCCTAATGGTTTTTCTATGTGTCCATCGGCCATTTGTAGCTTCATCCTGGTAGGTCTTAATGCTGGCTTACCCCAACGTTTCCACAAAGCGGTGGTAGCTATGGCTACTCCGGCTCCTGAATCTAAGATGGCTTTCGTGGTGTAGCCCTGATGGGTTATCGGAAGATATGTGTTACCTTCCTCTCCTTCGCTTACATCTCCGATCTTTTCCACGGGTATCTCTGGTACCTTATTATGTGATCCTATTTGTGAGGGAGTAGTAGCAAGCTCGGGGAATTGATTTGCTACATGCTTCCACAATTCTGGTTTTACCTTCAATAACTCCTCTAGAGTAAGGTTACATTGTACTTTGGTATTCTTGATCACTTCCGTGTTTCTAGGGATTACTGATTCTTCATTCCTCACTATTATCGTGGGTGCTCTCATATTAATAGACTTTGCTTCCCAAGGTCCTGTGAACTGAGGTAATTCTTGTAAAGAATTAGATTCAAAGCCTGTGTGTTCACTCAGTTGTTCTTCCTCTACATCATCATATATAGAGGGAATGTCTTGGGGGAATTGCTCCTGCAAGTCATCTATTTCTTGGATAGGAGGATGGTTTCCTTGTTCTTTTCTCCATTTCTCTTCTTGTATTTCTCGCAAAAATTCATGAGAGTACCTATGTATAGAAGACAAATTGTCTTGACTTTCTGTATTGGGTACTTGAGACAGGGATGGTGCATTCCTTTCCTGTGTCTCTGGGATGCTAGGGTTCCTATGCTGATCCTTTTTCTCTTTGCTTTTTATCAAGCATTCTAGCCTCTCCATTAGTCCTTGAAAGTGTAATTCAGGTTTTGCCATGTTATTCCAATTAAGATATCTAGAGGCTTCGAACAAAGCTTGTGCTAGTTCTACCATCTTCATGCAAAGTTTAGTTCTCTCAATTTCCAGATCAGCTCGAGGGTAGTTTTTGCTCATTTCAGCTACCTGAGGTCCCTCTTTTAATCTAGCCTGATATGCACGAAACATCATGTCTAGATCCTCTGGTATGGGTTCCGCTAAAACTGATCCTGACTTCTGAGCTGGGTTCTCTTGATTCAATTCCTGTGAGGTCAATTCTTGGATTTTGGCTCTAGATTCCTTTAAACTTCCTTCCAACTCAGTTATCTTTTTACTCCATTTTCTCTTAATTCTTTCCCTAGAATCTTTCCAAGATTTTGTCTTTTTACTGCTAGATTCTGCAACTTCACTAGTTCCGGCTACTTTCTCATGATTAAGCTGTTGGTTTTGTAGGAGCGCCTGGGCTCTGGTTATAGCTTGGATAGGCACGTATGTAGGGTTGGATCCATCTGCGTTATTTACAATACCTATCACGTTGATTGGTGTCACATTGGAAGCATTAACAGGGTTCTTAGGACAATCTTTGATTATGTGCTCTTTGCCACAATCGGCACAAAAGCCTTGTATGTTATAGTACTGTGATTGCCTTGCTATTGGGGGATGTGGACAATCCTTTATGAAGTGATCTCCTTGGCACCTAAAGCATGGTCCTCTAGGGCCCTGTGGTCTCTGTTGTCTCAATTGGGGCCGTGGATTAGGGTTTGTGTACATCACATTAGCATAGTCTGGCTCCCAACTAGGTTCCACTAGTGGACTATCGTAATGATATGTCTCCACGTGTTCTGGTGACTCTGTGTAATAAGCGGGTGGACTATCGACATGGGTAGAGTCAAAACTATTTGAGTGTGGGTCACTCTCTGTAATCAAAGGTGAAGAAGGTACTAAGGCCCTACTTAGGTTCTCTTCTGTAGCAGCATATTTGACTGAGATGACATTCGCTGGTGGGGGTGGCTGCTGAGCTAAGACGGGTTGAGGTCTCTGTTGAGCCTGGTATGGATAGTTCTGAGGAGGTCTATAGTAATAAGGCTGAGTATTGTATTGGCCTTGATACCTACCTGGCTGCGGGTATGCTTGCGGGTAGTTCTCTCTCACGGTTTGTTTGTTGTATGGGCAGTCCTGAGCCGAATGATTCGTGTATCTTCTCTCAATTGTACAATATTGGCCACTAGGGTTGGCTTGCGGTTGTGTTGTGTTGGGACACGCATTTGCCATATGATCACCGCCACAGGTGTAACAACGCTTGTTTGTAAGCACCCTAGGTTTACTAGAAACTCCTAGTTTCTGGGCCACTTTTTCTGCTAGATCTTCTATTGAGCTAGACAATTTTGTGGATGCTAGAGAAGAGCAATCTGAGTCCTTATAAACCTTTGAGAGTTCTAATTCATCTCCTAGGTTGTCCTCGATGTCTATACATATTCGTACACACTCCTCTAGCGTTCTGGGTTCTTTTAGGTACACATAGGAGCGTAGTTTAGAGCTCAACAAGCCGTCTAGAAACAATGACACTTGCTTAGCTTGTGAGGGTAGCTCTTGCATTGGGCATCGTTCAACATATTGTCTAAACCTACGTCCTGCCAGTCTAACTGTTTCCTGAGGGGTTTGTTTAAAGCTATGAATCAACAAAGATGTGTCATGTCTAACCCCACTTTTAGAGAATTCGGTGATGAATGACTCTAAAAAGTGATGGATGTCTCTAAATTGCCTTTGTTGCAAAGGTTGGAACCAAGTTAAAGCGGTATTCTTTAACGTTAGCCCAAATGCGTTGTATTGCGTGAACATGTCTTCAACTTGTTCGGCTCTTAGTACTTGTTTGAATTTTGCGACGTGGTCATAGGGATCTCCTGTCCCATCAAAATAATTTTTCATTGATTTTACTAATTGAGTGGATCTCAGTATTCTTGCGTGTTCACGTGGTCTAGGTAGAGGAAAATCATCTCTACCACCTAGTATTCCATGATCTCTTTGTCTATCCGCTCTATTAGTGTCCGTGGTTGTTCTATCTCTCCCTATGGGGTGATTAAAGCTTACTTCCGGTCTCTCTTTATTTCCTTCTCTTTGATTTCCATGGGCTGAGGAGGTTCCTGCCCCTTGTTGACTTGTATTCATGTTCGTTCTAGATGGAGGGAATATCAATTCACCTCTCCATGTGTATGTGTTTCTAGCGTGGTCAGGCACCACGAAGACTCTTTCTGAAGTTTCATCCAAGTATACAACCTTTCCAGGTGTATCCGGGTCCTTGAACTCGTATATTGTGATGATACCTGCCTCACTAGGGTGTTCCTTTCTGTACCTCCAAAAGGCTTCATCTGTCTCTTTATTTACAAACAACTCGATGCTCCTGTTATCTTGAGGGATCCACTCTGGGATGAGTACTCTTGTTAATACGGATTTCCCTCTAGGTGTTCTAGGTTCTTCTGACGGTTCTTTTCCTTGAAATTTCGCTCCCGTCTCTAATTGAATTGTGCCAAACTCATTAGTATCATTTGGCTGCGTACTTAGGACGTACATGGTTCCTTCTTTGTCTATGTAAGCGTCTCTCTCAAATTTCACCACTGGTCTCTCCAATCCAATGGGTTGATCAGGGTTGTGCAGTTGCACCACTTGCCTTCGCAAACCATCCTCATAGATGCGAGCACCTAATCGGTTAGTTCAGAGAAACTCTAATTGCGTTCTATAGGGTCCTTCTGGTTTTTCTAAGTATGCTACATTTGACCCTCCTTCTGGTCTTTCTGTGCTAAATGCCATTTCTGAATCACTAGTGTCTGAGCTCTCATAGGGATAACTAGTGTTCAATTGTTGAGCCCACGATCGTGCAGTAGTTCTTACACTTGCCTCTGATGATCTAAGGCTTCGTCGGTCTGACTTACCTATATGTTTGCCCGATCTAAGGTTCATTAATTTTCTTCCTTGCACACTCAGTACACGCTCAGATCGTCAATGGTTCTTTGTTATTACTGTCTTGATTCTTTTTAAATTTCTTTAGATTCTTGTCTTAATGTATGCGTCAGGAATTCGACTTTCCGTGTTACTTTGAGTTCTCATTCCGTCAGGCTTATGTTCTTTCCTTTAGGTTTTCGCGTCACACCTTTACTTTAGTCTTGGACTTGAAAGAATTAAGTATCTTGAACTTGAGGCGTTCCTATTATCTTAATCCACAATGCTAACGTTTATCCTAAGCTAAGAATTGACTGAGGGGGTTGAGTAATCTTCCAACCTCGAGTCCGCTTTTCTGGTTGCTCTGATGCCCAAGAAGCCGCGCTTCCCAAGCTTTATGCCCTTCACTGCCTTGCTTTGGTTGCCTTTGATTGCCCTTGCTAGACCTGGAAAAACCAAATATTAGACCAATTCACAGTTGGATGATCAAGCACTTGAGTACATACACCTTTTAAGTCCCTTCCCTTTTGCCCAAATTTTTAATGCTTGCCCCCTGGCTTCCTAGTTCCAAACTAGGTGAACCTCAAAATAGCTTATCAAAAAATAGACGTATCCTTTAAGAAAAAAAAACAGTTGAGGTCACGTAGTACTCGTCAAGAGCTTTCGAATGAGCTATTAAGCTCAAAAAACGGACTTCGGATGAAAAAGTTATGAGCGTTCAGCCCTGGGGGGTAAAAACTGACAATCAGATTTTCCTTCAAATATGAGCTAAGGGGTCTCCTATGAGTCTAATGGTCCAAAAATTTCTCAAAAATACCCCCAAAATTGGTCAAAAAATGGAACCCTAAATTTGCGATGGGGGTGCACAATCGCGATGGTCTGAGACCGTCGCGATGGTCCAAGCGAACCGTCGCGATGGCGTGGAGTTTGGATAGTCGCGATGGTGCGAAAGTGTAAGGAATTGAACTCACAACCTCTTGGTTAGGAATGTGATGGGCTAACCACTTGCCCCAAAAGCCATGGTTGAGGATTACTTCCTAATCCTCTCTCTTAGGGTGTAGTTCAACCATCTCCTACCAGGATTATGTTACATTCTTCCCCCCTTGGTCGATCATTGTCCTCAATGATCTACTCTTGTATCCCTCTAGCCTCGGTGATCAGTCCCTTGAACTCCCTAGATGCCCTTGAATTGATGTTCCTCAACCTCGCACAGTTTCTTGAACCTTGTTCGCAACCTTGGTCTCTTGAACCCTTGCTCTCAACCTTGGTGTCTTGAACCTTCTTGTTCGCAACCTTGGTGTCTCGAGCCCTTGTTCTCAACCTCAGTCTTGAACCTTGTTCTCACCCATGCTTGGTATCTTGAACACTCAATCAAGTGCCACCCAAGGATTTCCAAGGAATTCACACTTCCAAGCTAGCTCATTGGAAAGTCCGTTCCGAGAGCTTTCCAACGGTATATTACACGCCTCAATCCGACCTACGGATTGAGAGATACACCCCAATCATTGTAAGGTCCATCCTTGAAACCGACGCGCGCGCCTTCCACAATTCCTACCCTTTCACATGGTAGAGTGCCCAAGCGCCTTTTTTAGAGGCCATTGGGTCATTCCACCCTTCACAAGCCTACTTCCTAAGCTCTGATACCAATGTAAGGAATTGAACTCACAACCTCTTGGTTAGGAATGTGATGGGCTAACCACTTGCTCCAAAAGCCATGGTTGAGGATTACTTCCTAATCCTCTCTCTTAGGGTGTAGTTCAACCATCTCCTACCAGGATTATGTTACAGAAAGGGTGAACCGTCGCGATGGCCCGAGGTGAACGATCGCGATGGCGTGAGGTCGAACCGTCGCGATGGCGTGATCAGGCGGACAATCGCGATGGCGTGGGTCAACGGTCAATGGTGGACAATCGCGATGGTCCGAAGTGAACCGTCGCGATGGTCACAAGTGCGATGGCATGAGCCAATCGCGATGGTCCGATTTTGGGCTGTCGCGATGGTCCGAAAAAATGAACCGTCGCGATGGTCTATCTTGACACGTGGCACCGTCGTGGCGATGGCATGAGCCAATCGCGATGGCCCGAGGTCAGCTGAACAATCGCGATGGTCCAAGTGGACCGTCGCGATGGCTCAAGTGAACCGTCGCGATGGTCCGAGACCGTCGCGATGGTCCGAGACCGTCGCGATGGTCCGGCCGAGCCGTCGCGATGGCGTGAGCCTATCGCGATGGTGCGACACAATCGCGATGGTCTGAGACCGTCGCGATGGTCCACCAAAATGTGATTTTTTGCAATGCAGCTGTGGATTCGTGCAAGCGCAAGGGTCGCCTACCTCGTGGTGTGGTCGCCTACCAGAAATTCCGAAGGTTGCAGACCATCGCGATGGTCCGCCACACTCGGCAGATCTTTGACAGAGAGTAAAATTTTACCTTTTCCAGCCTTTCTTGATGCACTGGAGCTCTGTACCTGCAAGAAAACTCAAGAAAACACAAGCACACACAAGCACAAAAGTTCTCTCTCGCTCTCTCGCATGCACAAATGAGGGGAAATGAGGTGAATGGGTGGATATGGTGAATTTTCTGATTTTTTTGGAGATGAAGATGATGATGCGATGATGAAGATGGAGTGTGGGGGAGGTGAAAAACACTAAAAACTAAGTATAAACAACAACAAAAACTGAAATTTTTACCTTCCAACGCCACTTCTTGCTATACTCTTACCATCACACATTCGTCCTAGACTCGATCCCCGGCAACGGCGCCAAATTTGGTGTTGCTCTAGCACAATGGTGAGAACCACGTTAAGAAGCTTCACCTCCTTAATGTCAATCCGCGGAAGAGATAGGAGTGATATGAAGATCGTGAATGTGAGATGAAGTGAGAGTGAAGGTGAGAAGCACAAAGATGCACACACACATACACACACACAATGAAGAGACAAGCAAGACACAATGGAAGGTGGGAAAAATAGCTCTATTACTCCAGAACACTATTACAAGCTCAAACTAGCTCTAAGCTCACACTAGCCAACATGAACCCACCTCAAAAATGAGCTCTCTAGCTCTTTTTATAGTTTCTAGACTAGTTTTGACCGGTTTCACATCTAGTGACCGGCATAGTTAAAAAATAGGTCCTAGAGGCTATTTGGAAGGGTAAATGATGTCTAAAAATAATGAAAATTGGTACGCGCATTCTACCTAAGCTCCTCAAGCTCGAGGACTCCTCGGCTTGCACAAAATGGAGCTATGAATTACAAAATGAGGTTTTGTCTATATTACATATGTTACAAGAGTGATGAAGATCACTGTTGGATGTTTGAAGAGGTAATAAAAACATAATTGTTTAAAAAATAATCAGACTGGCTCCCTGCTCCGTCTTTACATGCTTCCACGTCGTCTATGCCTCTGACTGCTTCCAACACCAGCGCATGCCAATTTACCAGATGACATCATTACTCAGTGGTTCATAAATGGATTAAGCCCCCAATCGAAACAGATCATGATTATACGATGTGTGGGAGGAATGACCTTGGATGTCGTAATCGCTATGGCGTTATAGCTAGAAAATAAAGTGGGTGGATTCACTTAAGATCTAGAGTGGTTGAAGGCGTCCAAGCATTCAAACTAGGATCCTCTAAAACAAATTTACTATACTAAATGTAAAAACACAAGACACAGCAGCTCAGCATGCGCTCTGAATCAGATGTACTGCGCTATTTTCCATACACCGGACCACGCTACAGAGACCTGTCCTTATAATGCAAAGGTACAGAGCAAAGCGGCTGTCAATGCCATTATTCAAGAACAAGGGCAATTGGCCAGTCACTACGTACCACCACAAATGAGGAATACTCCTTACCAAGGATACAAGAAATTTAGAGGAGCACGGTGAACTAACTTTGGACAAACTCGGTGGAATGCGGGTCCATCAGGTGAAGCTGCATCTCCTCCACCACCTAAATGTCATTTTTGCAGTGAAATAGGGCATATCTGTAGGTATTGTAAAGATGCAGTTGAGTAGGATAAAAGGAAAAAGGAACGACAACACCCAATGGCGAACATGGTGTACATTTCAACAGTCGACACTCAAACAACAGTGGTGCAAACACGTTCGGGAAAGCAGTTACAGCCAACTACGGAGATTTTTGAACTTGGAATTTGTGAACAACAGAAGGTGTTTGCTAAAGCAAGCAAGTGGGCAACCCAGGAACAAACTATTTTTCCTGACCCAGTTCTGGTGATGCAGCAAAGCATACCGTAGGCAGTACTGGAAGGAAAAAATCTGACCCACGTAGTATCGGAGCCCCCACCGGACACTATACCGGAAACAACAAAATTTGATCCGGTATGGGATTTCTTATCCAAGGAGTCCATAACACTACCATTGGGACAATTATTGGATTTGGTCCTTGGTGTGCGCCAACAGTTCTAGCAACAGGTCAGTCCAGGACCTTCATGTGCTCCTTCGACAGCAACAATTCAGCCCAAACTTGATCCGACGGTGGATCATACGGTGGCCTTGATTACGGTCTTGTATAAGAATCATAAAATCACTCAAGTATTAATTGATGGAGGTTCTGGTGTAAACACTGCAATAGCAGCACTTTGTCAACGGATGGGATGGACACAAATCGAACCTGTCCAATTTTTTGTTCGAATGGTTGATCAATCCCACGTTCATCTGGTTGGATTGGTGCGAAATATTCCTATTACTCTTCAAGGAGCTGTCTTTAAAATGACCTTTGTTGTTTTGGAATTACCCTAATCCAGCCTTGACTATAACCTGCTCTTTGGACGACCATGGTTAAAGCAAGCTAAGGTAGTTCAGGATTGGTCAGAACATGAATTGATTTTTAAGAATAACCACCGTAAATATGTTGTTCCACTGGACAACATGAAGCCTTGCGACTTGCATGCACAACCATATGTAGCCGAGCCTGTACACATGCTGGATGGCCTTTTAGATGATGAAGAGGAAGCTTTTCTTAAAGCAAACAAGGATCTGATGGCAGTCAGAATTGTGGACTTACAAATGGTTGCAGATAACTCGAGTCCGATAGCCTATACGGTAGTACCACTGGCCGGTGAACCCGAATCAAGCGTAGCACAGACCTTGGATGATACAATGCTACAACAATTGCTTCAGTTAGGGGACGACTTTGCCATGCCTCGATAGTTCTACGTACCAGAAGACCAATTGGTTACCTGCAACTTATGTGATGAAACTAATCCGCGGCCAGTGAAGATCAAGGCGGGACTATCAGAGACCTTCCAAGATAACTTATTGCAGTTACTACGTGAATTCTCTGATGTGTTTGCATGGGATTACCGGGATATGAAGGGGTTGGATTTGCGCATCTATCAACACAGGGATATGTTGAAACCAGATGTTTGGCCTATTAAACAACCCAGCTATAGGATGAATCCTCACTATGCGGCCTAGTTCAAAGCAGAATTGGATCGATTGCTGAAGGTGGGGTTTATTGTCCCTATCGAGCATGCAGAGTGGATTTCCCCTATTGTCATAGTCCCTAAGAAGAATAAGCAATTACAAATATGTGTGGACTACCAAAAATTAAATGCAGCAACAGTACCTAATCGATTCCCTCTACCATTTTTGGACACAATGTTAGATGATGTGGCAGGTCACGAGATGTACTCCTTTTTGGATGGATATAGTGGTTATAACCAAGTACGAATGGCGGAGAAGGACATTCCAAAGACAACATTTATAACCAATTGGGTTGTTTATGCATGTACAGTGATGTGGTTTGGTCTGCGAAATGCTCCAAGTACGTTTTCAGCGCTGTATGCAGGAAGTTTTCTCTCCTTATCTCACCACATTCATGAGAGTTTACTTGGATGACTTCTACTTATCCGGTGATACCTCGGCGCATTTGTACCATTTACGGTGCTATTTTTCAAAGTGTCGAGAATACCGTTTGTGCTTAAACCCAAATAAATCTGTGTTCTCTATATCTTGTAGCAAGTTGCTAGGGCACATCATCAGGGCATTATAGATGAATCCTAAACTTTGTATCTATCATTTTGGGTTCGAGTCCACCATGCGTGCCAGTGTGAGCCACCAGAATGTAATCCTGAAAAGACACACGCATACCAAAAGGGCATAGCGCAAACACTTGTAACCTTTTTGATTAATGAAAATAAGTGTGCGTGAGATAGAGGGTATGTCGTCGCCGAACTGTGGTCTAGGCGAATTCCTGAAGTGGAGCATAGCACGCATTGTTGATACTCTGAGTATTTTGTCACTTTGTTAATTAAGTTCAATAATGTGTTAAGTTTTGATGAAGTATTAAGTTAAGTGACATTGTGGTAAAGTGACAGTTTCGCAATTAATTGTCTTGTGGTGAAGCATGTTGTAATATGCAAAACAGATACGTATTTGAAAGATAATTTAATTCGGATCATTAAGTTGGTGCAGTAGTATACATTGAATCTATAGATTTGGGAAAATACAAACAAGGCCTCTGTTTTACAGACCCCTAACCATCCCAAGAACCCAGATTTGATAAGAGTTAAAACATCAGTTTAACACCCCGTTCGGTTTACTTTAGTTTCTATGTATGCCCGTAATGGGGAAATGGAGAGACTCAACACTTCGGCCTCCTTGGACTTGCTCCCCCACAACGTGCTAATTTGTGGTGACTTAAATATGGTGGAGGACCCTACAGACAGATGGAATGGCGAGGGATGAATCATCGACAGTCGGGAGAAAGAAACATGGGAAAAAACCAAACTTCACTTGGATTTGGCTGAATTCAAAGATTCGGATGGATTTTCATGGTCAAACCTCCAAGCGAACGAGGACCTGAGGAAAGTTAGACTAGATAGATGCTACATTGCTTAGAACTTGATCCATCAATGGGGCCATCCTTCCTTATCGCAACGCATTGACCCTGCCATCTCTGATCACTACCCGATCACTATCACTTTCCAAGCTTTCACCAAACTCTGTAAGGCTCCTTGGTTCCATGCTTGCATGACCTCCTTCTCCCTCCCGTCCGTCCATCAAGAAATTGTTGAAGTGTGGAAGGAGGTGTTCGCCTCTGGCTCTTTCCCAACTAACTACTGGAGATGTGTGGTCGAAAAGTCACGACAAATCATGATTAGAACCAAGAAGATGATCGAGACTGCTCGGTGGGCACATAGAGAAGCTCTTTGTCATAGACTCTGGAGACTTGAGGAGGAAGTGAACAAAGGAAAAGCTCAATCCCAAAAAGATCTACAAAAAATCAGAGCGCTACTGAGATACGAGGAAGAAATACAAAGGAAAAATTTGCAAATTTTCTTTAAGGAGTGGTGGGCTGGCAAAGCCGACAAGCCCACCAAAGAGATGTCCAGAATCCTTAAAAGGAAACAAAACAGAGAATCCCCCTACTGCTAGACTCAAATGGTGATGTATGCACGACATACTGAGCTTGCTTGATCTCAGATGGCACAATGGTAATTGCCTATCGAAAATCCTGAACATCAAAGAAACCATTGACTATCAAGTTAACCTCAATAAGAAGTGGTACCTGTCGTGGACTCGGCTTCAATGGGACGTGAAGTTCATGGCTATATGGCAGCCCCTCATTGAAATAAAAAATTCAGTCCTCCTATGGCAAATTCTTCCTCGTGGAATCTGGACCAACCTTAAGGCTAACAAAATTTGTGGGATGCCTCCCTGGTGCAAACGCTGCTACCGATCCATCGAAGATGTTTCTCACATCTTCTTTACTTGTCCCAACTCCAACAGGCTCTGGCATATTGTCAGAAGGAAATTTAAACTACAAAAACATATCAGTTGGAAGCAAGCTCTGCTGGGAGAAGTGATCGACTGCTCCGTGACTCTCTGGAACTCCATCAAAGGGGAGGTCCTATGGAATATATGGCGGGAAAGATGTGCTTTAACTTTGGCGACTCCCTCGAAGAATGGTCTATTGAGAAATCACTGTTCCTCCTTGGCAAAAGGATCGCTAACTGTAAGAAAACCCCCCCCCCCTCCCCTTCAGGCATCATCAAGTGCTCCTTTTGATCAACAACAAGCTTAAACCCAAGTGGGCCCCGCATGAGGGTGATGAGAGGGTGATTAACCTTCTTTGTAATTCCATCTAAACTCTATAAAAGCTTCCCCTATTATGTGGGTCGGGGGATCCCGTGGGCACTAGTCCCCTTCTCTTGTACTTTTTGATTTAATTAATTCAAGTCCGAGAGAGTAGGCTAAGGCCAAACTTCCTTAACTAAAAAAACATATGTTCAAACTCGACACCAAAAGTGGTTAGATTTATCCCTTCTAGCGATCCTTGAGGTTTTTCAATATGGACGTGAGCCATTTGAAGCTTCATTCTAGTTGATCTTAATGCACATTTGCCGCATTGCTTCCACAAGGAGGTGCTTGCAATCGCAACATGAATACTTGAATCCAAGACAACTTTGGTTGTGTAACCTTTAGGTGACTAGAAGATAAGTATTACCTTCTTCACCTTCACTCATGTCTCCTATTTTGTTAAGAGGTATCTCTCGGACTTTTTGATTAGATCCTGCTTTTGACATATTGGAACCAAGTTTTGGAATGTGATTCACCACACATTTCCACAACTCAGGTTTTACTTTGCAGAGCTCTTCTAAGTAGAGATAACACTACACCATAGTGTTCTTCAAGACTTTAGTGTTTCTTGGAACCACTAAGTCTTCATTTCTTATCAACATTGTGGGAGCTCTAATATGAAGAGATTTAGATTCTCATGGGGCTATGAATTGTGGCAACTCTTGTAAAGAAATAGATTCAACATCTAATCTTTCATCTTCTTGTTGCTCTTCTTGATCTTCGTAAATAGATGGAATGTCTTGAGTAAACTCATCATGAAGATCATCAATTTCAGGAACAGGAGGATTATTCTTCTCCTTGGCCCATTTCTCTTCTTGTATTTCCCACAAGAACTCTTGAGAGTACAGTTTAATTGAAAGAGATGTTCCAATATCCATGGAATCAGGAACATAAACTTCCATTGGTGGTGAGCGTTCTCTTTCAACAATTGGTTGAGCCTATGGAGGTAAACAAATCTGCGACTTGTTTACTAACCTGGAAATGCAAACCCAATTTGATAGAATTTGTCTGATTGAACAATTGATTCTCTTTGAGCATAACTTGAGCTAGTTCTATCAATTTTCATGCAAAATTTTGTTCGTTCAATCTCTAAATCTTCTCTAGGGTAACTCTTGAAGTCAAGCCTGGTAGGCCTTGAACATCATGTCCAAGCCTTCTAGGGTTGGATCCGTGAGAACTGACCGTGGTTGTGATCTATTTACAATGAGGGGTGGGGTGGGATGAAGTGGAGTGGATGCATTTTTAGCATGCGAGGGGTTTTGAGATGCAATGTCTGCTATTTTTATGTTTGCATCTCTCAGGCTTTCTTCTAGTCCAGATAACTTTCTAGCCCACTTACAATTGGCCTTCTCTCTAGTATCCTTCCATGTTCTTGTTTTCCTCTTACTAGGCTCTCCTAATTCACCTAACTCTGATTTTTTAACTGTTTTATCCTATTTTAAGGCTTGTGCCCTAGTGAATGTCTGTATTGGAGCCATGTTAATGCTACTCAAACTCAAATCCACCCCTAATCCTAAAGCATTAATGGGTGTAACCTTGGGTGCACTAGAGGGGTTCCTTGGACAATCTCTTGGGAGATGTTATTTGTCACACTTAGGACAAGAGCCTTGTATTGTGATGTTCTTTCCTTGTCCCAGAGCTATTGGGTGGGGACATTCACAAATGAAATGGTTGCCCTTACATCTAAAACATGGTCCTTTGAGGGCTTGTGGTCTAATTTATCTCACTTGGGGCTTGGTGTTAGGATTCACATACATGGCATTGGAGTATTCTTGCTCCTAATTTGGTTCCATAGATATTGTCTGATATTGATATGTGTAAGTCTCACTATGCTAAGGTGACTCTGTGTAATAAGCTTGTGGACTATCTTAATGGATGTAGTCATAACTATGAGCATGAGGGTTATTTTCTTAGACCAAAGGGGTCATGGACACCAATGATCTATTAGGTTTCTCCTCTGCTATTGCATACTTGACTGGGATCACATGGATAGGGGTGGTGGTTGGCTTCCTAGGAGTGTTTGTGGCCTATATGGTGCCAGGTATTACTGTTGGTATTGAGGTTGATATTGTTGTTGAGGCCTATAATATGGTTGTTGGTGTTGGTTCTAATACCTACCCTATTGGTAAGGTTGCTAATAAGTTTGTTTAATAGCCCGCCTATTGTATGGAAAATCTTGAGCCATATGGTTAATGTAATTTCTCTCAATAGTGCAATAGGGAGCATTCAATTCTCTCATGTTTTGGTTTTGTAATGGGCATACATTAGCCATGTGATCACCTCAACAAGTATAACATCATTTTCACGAGGTGACCCTTGGTGTTTGTCTATTTTGAACTCGTAGCCTTTTGACAACCTGCTCAGCTATCTCATCTATTGCAGTGGAGGGTCTAGAAGTATGACTAGTAGAACGGTTAAAATCCTTATAAACTTTGGACAATTCTAACTCCTCACCCAAGTTGTCTTCTAACTCCTCACCCAAGTTATAATGCACATTCTCAAGCATTGATCTAGAGTGATTGGCTCCTTGAGACATACATATGATCAAAGTTTCCCACTTAGAAGTCCATCTAAAAATAGGGAAACTTGTTTTGCTTGTGTGGGTAATTCACGTGTGGGACATCTATCCACTTATTGTTTAAATCTGCATCCCACTAGCCGAATTTTTTCTTGGGGTGTGCACTTGAAGCTATGGATCAAGGATGATGTGTTATGCCTAATGACACTCTTGAAAAAACAGTAATGAATGCTTCTAGCAACTCATCTATATTCCTAAATTGACCTTGATATAGTGGTTGAAACCACATTAAGGGAGTGTTCCTGAGTGTTAGACCGAAGGCATTATACTGAGTGAATAGGTCCTTGACTTGTTTGGCTCTTAACACTTGTGTAAACTCCACTACATGATCATAAGGATCTCTTGACCCATCAAAGTGGTTTTTCATCGTCTTCACCACTTGAGATGGTCTAAGGGTTCTTGGGTACTCTTGGGGTCTAGGCAATGGGAAATCTTGTGTGCCTCTTTGATGCCTATGTGTTCTATGTCTCTCTCTTTTAGGTCGTTCACTTTCAAATCCTGATTAGTCTCTACCCATAGTCTGTGCAAAGCTTAACTCAGGGTCTCTCTCTTTGGCTCTTTCTCATTAAGTTTCATGATCGTAGGATGATCATACTCCTTGGAGGGGCCATGGGAAACATTAGGTCTTGATGGAAGGAAAATCGATTTGCCTTCCAATTGTGAAGATGTATGTCATGCTCTGATACCATGAACATTCTCTTTGATGTGCTATCTAGATAGAAAACTTTGCCTAGTATCTCAGAATCTTTGAACTCGTAGATGGTGACTTTTCCTATTTTGCCAAGTTGATCTGGCTTGAATCTCCAACAAGCATCCTCCATTTCTCTATTAAAAAATAGTTCTATGTTTTTCTTGTCTTGGGGAATCCACTATGGGATAATCACTCTGATCAAGATAGATTTGCCTTGAGGAGTCTTGGGTTCTCATCCTAGGTCTCCTTGCTCTAGGTCTCCTATCTCATTCTTGAGAATGACAATTCCAAACTCATTTTCCCTAACTGGTTAGCTTGTAACCACATACATGGTTCCTTGCTTATTATGAAACCTCTTCGAATTTAACCACTGGGTGTTCAAGTCCAAAGGGTTGATCGAGATTTTTGAGTTGGAAAACTCATCAGCTCAGACCATCCTCATAGATGTGTGCACCTAATCAGTTAGTCCTAATATACTCTAATTGCATTTTATAGGGACCTTCATGTGGCTGTAAATAGGCAATGCATGGGACACCTACTCGTATCTCCATGCTAAAAGACAATTTTGAATCACTTGTATCCAAACTTAGCATGTAGGGATAATCACTAAGTTGTTGTGCCCATGAACTAATTGTGTGATTGACACTAGCTTGAGATGATCTGATGCTTTGTCTATCTTGGGTTAAGTGTCTACCTGATCTAAGGTTCATACACTTGTCTACTAGTCCCAATTTTCCTCCTTGTATTGCTCAAAATCCTTTGGAGATCCCTCGTGATATTCGAAATGAGCTTTCCAATGCCCTCTAGGGCTCAAAAAATGAGTTTTGGATGAAAGACTTATGTCAAATCAGGCTCTTGGCGGTCAAAACAAGAAAAAAAGATCTCTCTAGGGATCCAAGTCACCTCAATTACTTGAAACAATTACCCAAATTAACTCCAAAATTGCACGATATATGATTCCTATCTCTTATCACGATGCACGATACTTCAGAGTAGATGATATATGATACGTGAGATATACGATACATGATACTTGACATGGCATGATACATGATACACGATATTTGGTCTCACGATGTGATACTTGTCTTGGGTGCAATACATGATACTCAAATCGTCACGATATGATACTAGAAGTAATCATGATACACGACACTCAAGTGTGCAACAATACACAATACCATATTTTCCTCGATATGATACTTGCGGTCACACGACACATGATACTTGATAGTGTGATGATACTCGATACTTGGACTCAATCACGATAAATGATACTTGACCTCATGATATGATACTGACCCTCTTGCAATACACGATATTTAAGAAGTATTGACAATACACGATATTGGATGGTCATGATAGTCAACTCCACGATACACAATACTTGCCAAGTATCGTGATACATGAGGAGTATGGGTATCCACGATACACGATACCTACCAAATATCACAACACACGGGAATTATAGGATCATGTTACCTAAATTCAACGGATCACAATACTTGGACTTTGTGAAGTCCAAATTCAAAATTTTTTGTGGATATGTGCACCTTGTGCCCTGTTTGTCACACCTATGTGCACGTAGAAGAAAACTCTATATGCAAACTCGCGATACCACACTCGCGATACCTAGCATAGATCATCTCACATTGCATGATTGTTCGATCAGATTTTGGGTATATTGAGAGCGCAGAGCTCCTCTTCAAGAGGTTTTCCCGAGCGTTTTAGCTTTGAACTTCCTCTAGGCTTCTTTCTTGCAGCCATGAATGAAAAATGAGGTGCAAATGGTGAATGTATAGTAAAAAATGAAAAATTTCTTCAAAGATGAAAATGGGAGAAGGTGATGATGATGATGATGACAAAAGTGGAGAAAAGAGATTAGAAACTAAACAAAAAGTGACTATTTTTTACCTTCCAACATTGCTACTCTACATCTTACCATCACACGCTCGTCCTTGAAGCTCTTTCTCTACAAACGACACCAAATTTGTTGTCACTCTAGCACAATGGTGAGTATCAATGTTAGGTGATCCACCTCATAAATGTTAATCAACGAAGACATGAGGATTGGTATAAAGACCATGAGCAAGTGAAGGCACAAGTGCATGAGTGAGAAGCACACAATCATGCACACACATACACACACATGCACACACAAGGTAAGAACAAAGAGAGGAACAATGGAAAGCTTTCTATTACAAAAGAAATCTCTTACAAAAGCTCCAATCTCTCACAAGCTAACCCCAAAAATGAGCTCTCTAGATCTTTTTAATATTTTTTTGACCAATTTTTGCCTTGTTCAGACCTAGTCTCCATCCTATTTAAAAGTTACATTCCAGGGCTTATTTGAGGGCTCAAATAGAATAAAAAAATTAAAAACAATTACACATCGGTACTTCCAATAGTCCTCAAGCTCAAGATAAAAGTCATGAAGTAAAGGTAGTTCCCAAAGGAGGGTATCCACATATGACTATAGACATCACTATGAACAAGCTATAATTTTTGAGCAACTTGAACTAAACCGTCTTTTGGGAATAAGGAACGCTACATTTTGCCCAATATATAGCTTTCACCAACATGTTTACTAGGTGCCTCAAGTTTGGGCAGAGAGGACACCATTTTAGATTTTTGTAGGTATAGCCACCTAGAAAAATTCAGATGACCAAAGCGTGCATGCCAAAACTTTGCATTTGATATAGCCTGAGAATCATGTATAGCACATGTTGATTTCATCATTCACGGATTTTTCATCATCTATGAGCTTATACAACCCACAACATAAAATGCCAGAAGCTGTAGTATTTATGATGGATGGATAGGATCAGAGACTATGGAACACCACGATATCCAATCCCCAAGTTCACATCCTTAGATTTAATGACCATATTGCATTTCATATCATGCACATGGAAAGGATAGACATAGTATTGCATAGAGAGTGGTTATGGCATTTGAGGGAGATGCATAAACGTAGTGGTTTGGAAATAAGTTTTGTATCCAAGGTGAGAGAGATGTACCAAGTGCACCTCTTATTTCCTCTTTAGATTTAGAAACTTTATTTGATTTTCATAATGTAAGGGAGATTTTTATTTTTATACCCATGATTTGAACATTTTCTGTGCAACATATTGGTTATATATACCCATGAAGACAAGACTTTCCATTATTCTTTTTTGCAAAATTTTGTCATGAAAGGGTTTTGAGAATTAATGTTTTAACAAAGAGATATCCTTTCTAATGACCTCTCTAGAGGAGTACCACTGCCATCAACTAAGTTACTAACACTAGCACTATTTGTAAACCACCACATAGGCTTAGTCTTCCACAACACTAGGAAGTAGAGAAATATATCTACGTTTATTTAGGAAAAAGATTCATTAGACCTAGTGACTCACAATGGGCATCACCAATGCTCATTTTCAAGAGAAAGGAGGACTCTATGAGACTCTATATAGACTATAGAGAATTCAATAAAGGAATGATAAGGGATAGATTTTCAATGCCTAGATTCAAAAAGTTATTTGATCAGTAACATCACACTAGGGGAAAAGTGAATCGTGCATGGGTCTTTTAGATTAACGAGTGTTTAGTGTAATAAAGTAAGTCTATGATCCAAGGGTGTGGCCGGTTTAGAGAGATCTGAAATGGGACACCATTTGGTCATCCGTGTGTATGACCAAAGATCTCGAGTTTAGACTTACTAGGAGGTCTTGTGCTCTTGTGAACAAGTGATCCACTTAGCTTAGTGGTTAAGTCTCAAGGATGTGAAGGAGGAGGTCTTGGGTTCAATCCCCATGGGAACATGGGGAGACTATTTTACCCAAAGAGATCTAGAACCTTCTAGAAGCATCCACTTGAGTTAACTCAAGTTGACCACGAGACTTGGGACACATGCAGTTACATGGCAGACACATGGTTGGCTAGTATTCACTTGCCCAAGAAGGCAGCCCCCTGGAGAGAGCTATATATAGAAGAGGCATTTGGTTGGGAGGAGAGTCATCTCTCTAGCATGTGGTGGTCGTAATCTCTAGTTATCTTGCATTGGTATCAGAGCTCAAGGTTGAGCTTCCATGGAGACCTAGATGGGGGTTCATCATCTTTCTCATGCAAGGCTCAATGGAGACCTTGCTCTCATCATCTTTTTGAAGCATTCATAATACGCTTTTGATTCGCGGAAATCATTTTTTTCCATTGATTTTCCCTTCATGTGAGTGTCTTCTCTTCGGAGCGATGCTTGAAGAAGCAAAATAATATCTACTTTTTGCGGCCGTTTTATCCTGCAGCCGATAGGAATCGAGCTTAAGAGCTCTTGGTTCACAAGTTCTACCTCAGCCACGATGCCACAATAGCGTGGTGATGATCGATGCTCTCAGATGAATCAACCTCGAGGATTGAATGCATGACTGCTTGATATGTCGTTCATCATATCTATGCGACTCGATTTACATGTTTGCTTGTAAGTTGGATGGTTTAGCATCATTTTTGACAAAAGTAGGCTACTGAGTAGAGGATTTGAGCTACAGACCTCTTGAGGATGAGGGTGATCCTCTCAGCTAGTTCTCCAAACACGTTAGAAGTCTACTTGTTTTTAGAATATTATATAATCCGCCAGAGACAAAAAGAAAAACAAAGAAGTTTCTTTCAGTATGAGGAGCCGACGGGATTCTAACACAGATGGGTTCCTTGAAAGGCTTATATCATAGCCAAGATTTTATCTTCTTCAATTGACTGTCAGATGGGAGTGGATCCTAAAACGTCCACAAATTGACTCAGAAGCTCCAGCCATTACAGTAATGAGCTTTCGGCCTTGAATTTATAAAGAATTTTTAAGGGTACTAAGCATAATTTGAAGCACCTCATTGGTCAAAGGCATATAGCTCAACCTATTCGAGATAGGTTACTACCAAGATTTGAATCATCGACCTTTGATTCTGAAGGAAAGAGATCCCAAGGTAGCTATGAGCATAGAAAGATGCTTAGATGAGGACTTAAGGGTGCAAAGTGGCTTTTTCGAGAATCAGAGGATGGACGAAGCTATGATCAAAGCTAAGTATTTTCCAGTTTCTACTTGGCCTTAATGCTTAATTTATCTTGTTTTCATTATTCTACACTTAATCCTAGATGCACATTCAAATAGCCAAGATTTCAATCGATTAAGTCTAGATTAGGATAATGAAACAATCCACTTCTCATTCCAAGCATTAGTTTGCATTAAGGAAAGACTTGGTTTAAAAAAGGATCCTTGTGCATCAAAGAATGTATTTTGGTAGTTTAATTCCAGATTCCTTTCCATTGAGTAAGCTTTTTATTTCACCACAAGGATATGTTTTTATATCATAGTGCATTAGGACAAAGGAAAGGATATACATGCATCAAGATTGCATGATATACATTCTTAGTACAAGGAAAAGTCATGCATCATTGTTGCATTATTTTTTGGGCATGCAAAGAATATGCATGCATACGCATGTGAGCATGTGGATTTGCATGTAGGCACATGCATTTGCATGATAGAACGGGATGTTATTTGCAAGTAGATATGATAATGTACTCTCTTAGTATCTAGCTTACTTTATAAAGCTCACGGTTTGACATTAGGGAAGACAAAGGACTAGTTAGTTGCAAAGGCATGCTAGTTCTAGTTTGCAGCTCAAGTAATTAGTCGATTCCTTCCCAAGTTGATACTCTGCTATCAAAAACAAATACTTAATGACAATTAAGTATGTTTGATGTCTTACTAGGTATAAGTAGGCATTAGGAGAAAGTTAAGTATCAAATTTTCTTAATGACCAAGAAAAATTAATTACTTGCAAAGCTTTTGCAATGAATGATGACTCTAAGTCCCGGACGTACTTAGGGAGTCATGAAGATAAGCTTATAATGATTACTCTAAGTATAGGTCATATTTAGAAAGTCATACGGATAAGCTTTAGTGGAACTATTGAAGTTTTTTCTTTTCATCCTGATGAGTGATAAACTTCAAAGAGATGAATAAACTTTAGCATCACTTGAACTTTAGTGTTCAATAGTTGGATGCTAGGTTCCATGACTGTATCTCTAGACAAGATGCAAAGCTTTCAAAAAGCAACTTTATTAAGCATTTTTTTGAGGATAAGAAAAGTATGCTTGGTTTTGTTTAAGCTAATTAGAGCTTAAAGAAGAAACCCAATTCAAATTAATCTTTGGGAATCAATATATTCTCTAAAAGATATGTCAAAGTAATCTTTAGGAATTAAGCTACTTCCTAAAAGTTAAATCAATAAAGGAAATAGCCTAGTTAACTATTTCCTTAGTTAAAAAAGGAATATCTTTTGGATAAGCAATAAAGCCTTAAGTCTTGTTCTTGTTCAATAGTCAAGATTTCTTTTAGAAAGATGATTCTAGTAAAACTAAGGATTCCAAGATGAATTATTGGCTTAGTATTACTTGAATCCTTGGTAGGAATCTAAAGTTCTTGAAAGAAATTTATCTCCCTAGATGTGAGACTAGAATCTTTCAAGTCAGTTTGTTAGAAGTAGTTCCAAGAAATTACCAACGCCACAAGTATTGGTACTTAAGTCCAAATATTGATAAAACCTAAAGGTGTATCAAAGATTCTTAGCTTTGGAAATGAGGGGTATCAGTGTATGCCTAGATTTAAGAGGGGGAAAGATCTCTAAAAGCCCATGGGTAAGCAAAGAAGCTTTTAATAGTTCAGGAGATCTTAAGGATAAAGACTAAGTCTTTATTTAAGTCGCAAGGTCAACCAGACTTGATCAAGCTTGGTCATTATTGCCCAAGAACATGTGATCGGAACTACTCTGTAGATTGCCCAAGTATTGGTAATAAAATTCCTTCAGGGATTTATTCACTCAAGTTCCATTTATCCAATGGAAAAAAATGAATAGAGTAAGCTGTTCCAAGTCTGAATAGAGTGAAGAAATGAATAGAGGAAGGGTTGTTCCAAGTCTGAACAGAGTGAACAAATTCCAAGAATATAGTCTGCAACCCTGAAGATGGTACTTAAGTCTGTGGAAGGTAAAACATAATGTTTGCCTATCCTTTAAGGGATTTTGGTACAAATCCAGAAAGCATGAGCGGATGCTTAGACTTACGCAGTCGAGAGATTCCTATAAAGTCCTAGCTAGGATAGGTACCTAAAGCATCAATAAAGAAAGGAATCTAAAGATAAGAAGTTAAAAGCTCTTGTCACTACAAATTGGTCAAGGATAAACCAATTGAACTTGAATTTGTGAAAATTCAAGTACTTGGAATTTTGATTGGTTTTCATTTGAAAACCCTAGAAAAGAAGAATTGATATCCTATCAAGAGGTTTCCAAGTTTCCAAGGCAAATCACATGATTGTGAGACGATCATGTGAAGGAATCAAAACCTAGAATATCTAGTTAGAGGTAATGCCTAAAACTTCAAAATTTTCATAAAGAATTGAAGCAAGAAGGTACTCTATCAAGAGATGTTTTGACTTTAGGATAAGTATCACCCACACATTAATGTGAATATGAAATAGGGTGGTAAGGGACACCAGATTTTATACTCAGATCGATGTAGGAAAAATGGTATGGGACATTGGACCATGGGATGATAATTATCTTTTAGTCCTAGTTTGGATCTTGAAGTTAAATTTCATCCTCAAGAGAATTAAGACTTCAAAGAAGGAGTTTAATTCAAGGAGGATAAAAGTAGTATCTCAAGATACTTCAAGATAACTTCAAGATAAAGAAAACAGAAGATATGAAGTAGGTAACTTCCAAGATCTTCTTGAAACACTTCATAAATTTCTGAAAGAAGTTGGACTTTGATTTTGAGTTGATCTTTTCAACTAAGGATTTGATTGACTAAGTCAAGTATCAAGTTCCTAGTGTGGCTTGGTAAATTCACTCTTTTGACTCAAAGAAATGCACAAGAATTGCATTCCCAGTAAGGAGTCAAAAAGATTGAATGTGACCTGAACTTAGTCTCAGGTGAAGCATTATTTGAACACAAAACTCATCAAAAGAACCTCAGTGGGTCGACACACTGATGTTAGTTGCCACACTAGTAGCTTGTGGTTGAATGATGTTTTCGATTTACTTTGAATCTTTTTGAGAATCCAACTTACTTCTCTTAAAGATAGAAAAAATGCTTCAATACCAAAGTCTTGGGTCATCTAGACTTTGACTCATCGCAAGTTTATGTATCTTTGAAGTCTGAATTGATTGAAGAGAGTTTTAGTTATCTCTTTCCACTTTCCAAATCTTTTGGATTTGACTCAGATATGGTATCTAATTCTTTTCACAAAAGACAAAGGTTAGTTGGTTAGAACCAGGTAACTAAATTAAACATTGTAGATAGATGTTCTGTACAAGAATCTTTTCAAACATTGAAAGATGAAAAGTTCAAGATTAACTTATTCATTTGAGTTGAGTTTGCTTCAAGTTATAGCACAAATGATTTCCTAGAGTTCAGTATACTCTAGAATAGAGAAGTTAGGAATTGATTGACAATTCCCAAAAACATTTAGCTCAAGTCTTTCAGAAAAGTGTCCTAAGTTGGAATTTTCATTATGAATTTGAATTGGTCAAGAGATAGTATGGTTCACTCAAAGAAAATGGTAAACTTTCTCCTACAATTTACATAGGATTTTTAAACCCATTAGGACAAAGTAGTCCTCTCGTCGAGTGAAAAAATCAAGTAACTGTTGGATCAAAGTAAACCATTGTACAAACATCCAAGTTAGATGTTTGGGACAACCAAACTTCAAGTTTTCCAAACCAAATTCAAGTGAATCAAAAGTTCTCAAAGTCTTGCGAGGGATAAGAATCCCACCTTCATTACTAAGTTTGTTACTATGTTTGATAATTTAACAATTTCCTTAAATGAAGTAGATCAAGAGAAACATAGGGATCAAGTTATCACTCGATTCTACCGCCCCCACAACCCTGTCAACTTGTCTTGCTCCTTCATCTGACTAGATGAATAGAGTTTAACACAGGTGATCCTACTGGGCAGTGGTTCTTATCAACTACATGCTTGTAACATGTTCTAGTGAGAGTTATTTGTAGTACCAAAGCGATAAAAACCCCATTCAAGTAAACAGTGCATTATGAACACCACAACGAAAAGATAGTGAAGGCACGACTTTGGAAGGAAAGAGTGTCATAAGTGGAAGTGCAGCACCACAATATTTTCTTATTTTTGCCCTACAAGAAACACCGAAGAAATCTTTGGTGATGTCCGATGAAATTCCACTGTTTGATAGTAACTCAAATTTTGGTGAAAATCTGGTGTTCGGTAAAAGTTCGATTCTTGACATTGTTTCGAATGTTGTTAAAGGTTCGATTTCAAATGAAAAGATGCAAAACATAGAGTCTACGTAGAGAAAATCTAGATCAAAAGTTTTAGTAGATATCACAAAAATTGCAGATGAGTCGGTCCTGAAGCCGATCATTATGAGAGAAGGTTGGAGAATGCCAATTGAATGACACCTTGCACAATTCTCGCTATTCTGGAGTAGCAAGAAAGTATGATCTAGAACCTATTCAACCACTCAATTCGCAACTTCCACATGATTTACCTATCGTTACTAATCAAGCTTCACCCACTACCTTTGATTTTGACCAAGTAGTGGATGTGGGCGAATACTTCAGACCAAAAGCAGTGGAAGATTTATAGGGTGGTCAAGAGAACATACAACAAGGAGGACAAAGTAGGAAATGAGTCCCACCAGGTGTAACTTATGCAAAGTTTGAAGGATTTCTAGGAGATGATCTTGATGCACATGTCCAAATGTTTGAAATTAACTATAGTGTATTGGACAATCCAGATGATGCCTAGTACAAAGCCATATTTTTATAATCGACACTGGTTAATGAAGCCGTGTGATGGTTGAAAAAATTTTGACCTTAATCATTTCTAATGTTATGATGACGTCCAAAATGCTTTTTTGCAACGTTTTCGGCTAAAGAAGAGTCCTACCAAAATTTTTTATTTTCTGCAGAACAAGACACAAAAAATGAATCAAAGAGTGAAGGAATATGCTACCATCTTTGCACTCATCTCAGATAGCTATCGTAGGTGAATGCCAATTTGCGAAATGATGTAATAACATAGTTGGGCTTAACCCACAATCACGATAGGTGATGATAATCCGGTGTATCGATGGAATGACAATAGATGTAGTGATTAAGATGTCTTTGTAGCTAGAGCATAAAATAGGCAGATTTGTAGAATACATTGAATGGGTTAAGACTATTAAAAGCAAAGCTCAAGGTGTGTTAAAATGCAAAAATCTAGGGCATGTGGCCACAAACTGCACTTTAAATTAGGTCTATTGTGCAATTTGCAAAAATGGGGCCACTCCATAGACATGTGTTTGTATAATGCTAAGGCACAAAATCAACTAGCAATAAAGGCAGCCATACAGGAGCCTGGCAAACTTGCAACGAATTATGTGCCTCCCCAGATGTGGAATACAACTTACTCTTCCTACATGAATTTTAGAGCACTAAGGATAGGAAATTATAATCACCAACATTGGAATCAAGGTGCTACCAATTCGAATAATCACACCTTTTAGCCATGGTGTCACTTCTATGGCAAATTTAGACATATCCCCAAGCATTGCAAAGATGCTCAAGATTACGACAAATGAAAGAAGGATAAAAAAAATGCATCAACAGATTTGGTTGTGATTACATATGTTGAGGCACAAGCTGCTACCATCCAGACACGTTCCATAAAGGTTCTACAACTAGTTGCTGAAATCTTTGAACCAAGTTTCAAGGAGCAATAGGAGACATTCTCCAAGGCAGCCAAATGGCCTCAAGTGAAAGCTCCTATTTTTCTTGACCTAGTACCAATCACTTATCAGAAAGCAAAATCTCCTATATCAAAAGTATTGAAACCTTCAGTAGGGGACTTACCTGAACCATCTAGAATACCACCGAATGAGTCGCCTCTGAGCCCAACCTGGGATATATTGTCCAAAGCACCAATTACTTTACCTTTAGGAAAATGTTGTCCCTTGTTCCTAGCATCTGACAAGAGTTTCAACGGCAGATTAATGTGGATATGATACCAGCACCAGTTGCAACCATGATACACCCAGAACTAGATATGACCATGGACCAAGGTGGTACAAAACATTTGGTATAGCATGTACGATACACGTACAAAATGTAGTGCCGTACCAAACGTCAGGATATGGAATGGTATGGAATGTTATCATTCACATACATATATATATATATATATATATATATATATATATATATATATATATATAATGTATATGAAATTTGAATGTATATATGAATGCACATTATACGACATACATTGCAATCACTAGTGTGCACAATGCACGTAAATGTCAACATTTAACACAACATGGGCATACCAAAAATAAAACTAGAATACGTTATACAACTGTGAACATGGCAGCTTGCAAAGTACCTAGTGCCTACTATCACTCAAGAGTTGAGTCTCATGCGAAAAAAGAAAAAAATTAATACCCATTGTGCCATTGGCCAAAGTTAAAGAACATTCAACAAAAAACAATGTAGTGTCAAATTTCAAGTGAACACTAAATACACAATGCACATCATATGAAAATGACAAGTGTGAAAGACTCGTCACTAAATATAACATAGGTAAACCTTCATAATTTATATACAATCATCAATGTCCAAAATAAATCCATCATGAATCATGAGTCATGTGGCATGCCTAAATATATGAGTCCTCATAACTAGATGAGTCTATATCAATGCCATCTTAAAGTCTTCCCTCATCATCAGACTCTAATGCTACAAGCTGTGCAGGCATCAATGGCTCGTCATCCTCTAGATCAAGCTTTATATTAGGTAATGTGTCTGACTTTGTGGCAAGTCCACGCCCATGACTAGATGATCCTTGCATGAAACAGGCTCAATGTGGTCATGGTCCTCGAGGTGCGTGTCATAGATGATGAAGCTCTCTCGTTACCAGCTCTCGATCTCGATCTAGTAACACATGTTCCAACGCTCTCTAGCTCTCAGTGAAGCATCCTATAAATATCATCCTCCTCATCTAGAGCAGGGGGTGCTGGAACAATGTCATCACTCCATACAAAGTTGTCAATGTCTACTTGTAAAAATGTAAAAGAAAGAAACTTTCAACTTTAACTTACAACAATTTATTCAAAGATAAAAATTTAAGTAAAGCTACATTAAGTGGGAAGTCTCATGTGCTTTAGTTTTGTTATCTCTTTGAAAGCCCGGGCAACTTTAAGGTTTGCCCTAAAATAGACCAACCTCTCGAGCTGCATAGTACTAAGTCGATTGCATATCTTGGTGTGAACCAAAGAATACGTGCTTCAATTTCTTTCACATGCTCTAGAAGATCACTCCTTACGTAAATAATACCATAAGAGAAAATTCCATTAGAAAATACTAAGTTTAAAGTTAAAACTTAAGAAGCAATTATCAAGCATAATAAATACCTGTGATAATACCCTCAACGGGACCTTCGATACAATAGGAGTGCTATATCCATATGTCTGCCACTAGTTCACAAGAAATTTACAAAAATCTCCCTATGATGCTGATGGCCTACTTTATGGAGGCCCCATACTACTGGAATACATAATAAACTCAGTATCAAACTGAGTTTGTTGCTCCATATTCAATACTCTGGAAAGGTAAATATCTCAAGAAGCAAACAATGTGGAATCCTGCAAATATTGTGCATCCTTATATAAAGGGTGTAGTAAAGTGGCTATCCCATGGATGGGTCGATGAATGTACTCTCCTCGTCGATCCACGATCTCCAATACATCTTCTTTTCTGCAATCATTATTTAAGTTACAAGTGCCATCATCCATTAAATATGTAATCAATTTATTTCACATAGCACAAAAAGAAAAAAATATATGCAAATGAAATTTGAATACAAAGTTACCTCTCACGTGATAAGAAAGTAGATGACTCGATAGATGTTTGCATCTCTCTAAACTTTGGGTACACGTACCCAAGTGTCAAACCCTCTAAATCTATCAATCAAATTAGTATCCACATAGGGTGTAGCGTGCATGAGAGAATATCAATGTCTTTCCAAAAGTGATCATCAAGCAATGTGATTCGTACAACGCATGCTACACATGTGTCATAATAACGGAGCTGCTCCCATAGTGGGACTGATGACAATGGCCCATAATGCCTCTCTAGTGTGCATCAATCTATCAAAGACCAAATACATATATGAAAATGTGGTCTTTGATGGTCTGATAATGTCAAGCTCTGAATATGAACGAAATATGGCCAGAGCCTGATACTTCTTCTGAAAGAAGCTAGTGATCCTCACGGCCAACTGCATAGTATGATGCACCCATGATAGGCATGCAATATCCTCCATCATAAGATCAAGGCGATGTGCTACGCATGGAGTCCATGTGATAGATGGGTACTCCTCCTCCAATAGCTCTCCCATCCTCTCATAGTTAGTGGCATTATCTGTAATCACTTGAATAACATTTTGTGGGCCTATCTCAACAATAGCCTCTCTAATGTGCTTGTATATAAAGTCACTTGTCACCCTTTGTCCGGCAACACCCACATCAATGGTATGTAAAAAAATAGTGCCAAGACAGCAAGAAACCAATATATTGATCATGTGGTGATGATGGATACCACTCCATCCATCGGACATGATCGTACATCCATATCTCTTCCATCCCTTATGGATGGGTGTAAGAGCTACATCAATCTTGGCACATTCCTCATCTAGCATAGACATACGCATGCGTTGGTACTCTACTCCTAACCAAGAATCCATCGCTCCCAAGGAGCCCACTGATGCAACTCCACGAATCATCTTTCTCCACTGCTCTATATGTAGCACATTGAAAGAGAGAATACATTCAATCAAAGTGATGATGCATGCGA
Source organism: Ceratopteris richardii (assembly GCA_020310875.1). Classification (NCBI taxonomy): domain Eukaryota; kingdom Viridiplantae; phylum Streptophyta; class Polypodiopsida; order Polypodiales; family Pteridaceae; genus Ceratopteris; species Ceratopteris richardii. The sequence continues at coordinate 164,809,886 of CM035410.1, forward strand.
TCTAGAAGATATGGGAGTACTAGTCCCAACATCAGATGTGCCCTGGGACTCACATAAATCAGAAGCATGCCTTTTATGAGGCATAGTGTAGCTAGATACTACTGTGGAAGTATCTGTGCCATTGAAAAATAAACAAGGTCATGAGAGGAACACCTAGAAAAATAAAGCATATTAAGTAAATAAGCAATATACACAATAGAGTACTTGTATCTGATCTAGATGCACTCATAGTCTCCTGAGTAGAGGGAGAAAGAAGAGCATCATCTCTCTCCGCCTCTTCCTCATGTCCAGGGTGCACCTTCCCTCTAAACATCTGACCATTCTCTTTGATGACCTAGTCAGCAACCTCTTGTGGGACATATTTGCATCCACCAATCCCATAGCCCCCAATACCTGAGACATGTGCAATGACACATGTAATGGTGCTAGAGAAAGTCTTGTTGCAATACTTACACCTCCAATTTGGGCCTAAAGATTGCCCAAACAATATAGTATGGGCCTTCCAATAAGGATGCATAGGCCTAGGCATGATCAAATACACTAGAAGCTAGCTATTGTTATGCCACACATATCCAAAAACCAACATTGAGCAACTTAGGTAATAAGTATACATTATAAAATTCATACATATTACATGCACATGCCACATTTCACAATGAATACATGTGTACACTGTAATGTGCAATGTGCATTGTGCTTGCAGCATACATGTGAAATTTGAATTGTGCATACATGTGCAATGTGCATTGTGCATTGTACATATATGTGTCATGTGTACTGTGCATACTACATAGGTACATACTAGTAAGTATATACTAGTAACTATATACTATGCAAAATGCACATGACACATATATGTACAATCATCAATGCACAATACATAATCACATGCATGCAGATTGCACATGTATTAAAACTTGATAATTGCACAATGCACAATTTGAATTTCACAATGCACATGTAATGTTGCATGCACAATGCACATATATATATGAGGTATTACGTAAGTAATAAGTTATAACATATAATTTAAATATTATATTTAAATTATATATCATATAATATATAAATAGCATATATTAAAATTTATACAATATACATTATTTATATTATATAAATATAATATATATTACACTAGTGACTCGAAGAAACCTTGCAAAAGGATCACAATAATACGCTAGGCAACTTTCAAAATTCAAAATTCGGGAATCCAAACTATCAAGCTGTGTGTGCAGAGGGCAACGGGTTGCAGGCTCGAATAAGCTATAGGCAATGGGCACTCAATGTGGGAAGGGGGAGCTTAGAGGGCTCGAATCAAGTCTAAATGCAAGCCTTGACCATCGACGTGAGCGCAAAAAGCTTCAAACCAATAATTTTGGTGACTAAAGGACCTAGCCAAATTTTTGTACATGGGATGCATTCTGAACGTTGTTCGGTATGCACGTTCCGTATGGAACGTGTCGTATGTAACAATGGGTTTGGAACGTGCTACTATGCCATGGACCACATGGTACCCTTGATCATTGTCTGGTATAAAAATCATAAAATTACACAAGTCCTTATGGATGGTGGTTCTAGCATTAATATCGCTACTACAACTCTATGTAAAAGTTTGGGCTGGAATAACATTGAACCAGTCAAAATCTTTGTCAGGATGGTTGACTAGTCTAGGGTCCATTCAATGGGATTAGTAAAAAATACTCCTTTTACACTACAAGGCATAATTTTTCATAAGATGTTTATTGTTTTGGACCTGCCTGAGTTGAATCTGGACTATAACTTACTTTTTGGCCATCCACGGTTAAAGTAGGCTAAAGTCCTGCAAGATTGGTCATCTCACGAACTAATCTTTAAATGTAATCATCAAAAATATACTATGACCCTTGATGAGGTTAAACCATGTGAACTTCATGCTAGGCTCTACATTGCTCAACTGGTCCATATATCGGATGGTCTTTTAGATTATGAGGAAACAACCTTCCTCTCTGCAAACCAAGGTTTTCTTTCCTTAGGCACAATAGATCTACAATATGTACTGGATCACTGGTCCCCAGATTCTTGCATTGTTCAACCCACTGTAGTAAAAACCAAAATGTCACTAAACGACCTACCGAACTTAGCAAACTTACCAAAACATCTACATTAGGGTATGGATGATACTTTTGGCAAACAAACTTATGTATCAGAAGATCAATGAATTACCTGCAACCTAGGAGATGATGTAAACCTATGACCTATGAAGATTAGAGCAGGGTTGGAAGAATTTTTAAAAAAGGATCAGCTAGCACGGTTAATCGAGCTTATTGATGTATTTGCATGGGACTATAAAGATATGAAAGGCCCAGATCCTAGGATATATCAACATAGAGTGGTCCTAAAATTGGATGCTTATCCTGCTAAGTAGCACTGTTATCAAATGAACCCTTACAATTCTAAGCAAGTTAAAGATGAATTAGATCATTTGCTTTGCCTTGGATATATAGTTTGATTTGAGCATGCAGAGTGGATCTCTCCCATTCTTATTATCCGTGAAAAGAATAAAAAACTATGCATCTATGTCGACTACCAAAAATTGAATGCTACTACTATTCCTTAATCCCTTCTCTCTACAATTCCTAGACAGTGTGCTTGATGAAGTCATTGGATGACAAATGTACTCTTTCTTAGATTAATCAAGTTTGTATGGCTGAGGCAAATATCCCTAAAACTATACCTTTATTACCAATTGGGGAGTTTACCCATGCATCGTCATGTGGTTTGGGCTCCAGAATGCCCCCAACACATTATAGTGTTGCATGCAAGACATTTTTTCTCCTTACCTTACAAGTTCTATGTGAGTTTATCTCGATGATTTCTCTGTTTCTGATGCTACAAATGCACATCTAATGCATCTTTGTCTATGCTTTCTTAAGTGTAGAAATTATCAATTGTGTAGTAAATATATCGTTGATGTCTCTTGTGGCAAATTATTATGCCATATTATCTTACGTCATGGAATCCAGGTCGATCCTAATAAAGTGTAGGTTATCTTACAAGGCTCCCCTTCAAAATCATCTAAGGATGTTTCACAATTCCTTGGACAAATTTGATGGCATGGCTGCCATTTACAGTGGTTGGCTCACCTAACCATTCCCCTTACTCGATTAGCTACAGTTGCTCCTCGTGACTTCCACTAGACTACTCAGTGTCACAAAAGTTTTGTCTGACTTAAAAGACTTCTTACACAGGCTCCGATCCTACAAGCTCTAAATTGGGACCTCCTCTTCCATGTTTTTGTGCATGCCTCTAACATTTCTATAAAGAGTATCCTAATGCAACTCCAAGATAAGTGGTATCACCCAATATGTTATGCTAGCCATTGATTATTTCTTGTTGAACATAACTACTCTATTATGGAGCCTGAATGCTTGGGACTCATTTACTTTGTTAAAAAAAATTTTCACTACTTGCTTGGCCAAACATTTACCTTCCATGTGGACCACTCTTCCTTAACATATTTAATGCAACAATAGAATTCAGTTGGAAGAGTTGGAAGGTGGGTTCTTCTTCTACAAGAATTTGACTATGACATGATTCATCACCCTCCATGCGATTGTAGATTTTTTTATCTCAGTTGGATTTCGGTGAAGCTCCGGTGGGATTAGATGACTCCTCCCTTGTTATTTACATGGCTGATCGTAGCTCCTCACTAGTTTAGTGGAATGTTGCAGAATCATATTATGATACTTTTCTGACTTTTTTGACGTTTAATTTTCCATTGGATTTTGTGTTTGTAGTGGTGAGACAAAAATTGGCCTTGTATAGCTGCAGTTTTGTATCATCATAGGCCAAGTATACCATGCTGACTCCTCAAGAGCTTGGCTCTGATGTGTTCGGATGCATGAGGTGCCATTAGTCCTAGCATTGGCTCACTCTATACCTCAAGGTGGTCACGTTTCAGTGGAATTGACACACAAAAAGATCTTGTAGAGTGGTCTATAATGGTCAACCATGCAACAAGATGTGCATGAGTATGTTCGATAGTGTGATCCCTGCCAACATACTAGTCAACCCTTGCCACACCATCACTTCCCTTTGCAGCCTATTCTTCCTCTAGAACCATTCCAAAAATGGGTCTTGGATTTCATTGGCCCAAATACTCCCCCAGCTTCCTTTCTACAGATTGTTATATTTTGACGTGCATCAACTATGCCACACATCACTTTGAGGCTTGGGCAATCCATTCAGCCACTCCTACAGTAGTCACTAAGTGCTTAACTTGAAATCTTTTCCCATGATTTGGTTTTCCCCTTGAAATTGTGTCGGACAGAGGTACTCATTTTGCATATGAATTAATTGAAGCTTTGACCACTTCCTTTAATATTACACATAACTTTAGTACTCCATATTATCCCTGTGATAATGATCTTGTGGAAAAAACCCATGAAACACTCTTGAGTTTACTCAAAAGGTTAATTATTGACTGTCCTAATTGCTAGGATCAACTCTTGCCTACCGTTCTTTGGGTGTACTGAACTACATATAAGGTTACTACATGATATACTCCCTTCAAATTTGTTGGAGAAAGTCTATGACAAGCCTAAGTATTGGCTTGAGTCTCACAAAGTCTTAGAAGAAGCTTTAAAAAGAAGACTATGTAAAGCTCACTTGTGAACTACCTCTTGTAACTTTTGAAGAGTTTACTTAATGTAAAAGTAAGAGAATCTTAAGTGGTTGAGTCCACTTGATCAAGAATGGAAAGAGGAGCCACGAATTCGTGATTTGTGGTAGGTAGAGAATCAAATCAATCATTGATTGATTGGAGAGTGATTGAGGGAAGTTAGCCTCCCAAACTCAACTATAAATAGATGGCAGTTTTAGTCATGGTTAGAGAGACCTATGTGAAGACCTCCAAGAGCTGAGCTTTATGCCATATCAAGGTGTGATTACAAGGCACACATGTATCAGTAAGTCATTGTATTGTACAAGCAATATACTTTCATTTTCATGATTATTTGAGTTCATCTTTCCATGTTCTTGTGAAGTGTACTACTCACTGCCATTACTCTCAGTTTTCTCAGTCAACTTGCAGAGATGTTTTCTCTGAGCTTGGTGCATCATTTTCAGTGATTTAACTTGGTAAAGTTAGCTCTATAAGTCTACTATATGATCACAAATTTTCATGTCATTTGGATGTTGCAATCTTCAGTTATGTTCATTTGAAGTCAATAGGGTCTGTTCATCTTCACTTCTCTGTCAGGTACCCGACTTTTTCACTCATCTTGTCAGAGCCATTTCTCAGTGGTTACTTATCCAAATTCAGTGATTTAAAACTTGTTGGATTCAGCTTACTGTCTAGTATAATCATACAAATTTTCATAATCATTGAATTTCTACATTTTGAGTTATGTTGCTTTTGCTGCTCACTGGTCTATTTCTGTAGCAGCCCGTGAAAATCGGGATGATGTCATCACTTGTTAAAACTCATTCTCAGTGTGTGGTTCATTATTTTTTATGAGATTACTCTTGAAAGTTAGCTCTTTAAGTTACCTAGACTTCCCCAAGAGGAATTAAGCTAATTGCTGCTGTGCTCAGAGAATTATGTAAAATACTGGACAGGTGTATGAATCAAGAATAGCAAGTTTTCACCTCTGAGCTAACTCCAACTTATCTTTTTTTATCTATCTTTTTGAGAGTGATCTTCCAAGGTACATAGGGTGTCTAATACATCCATTGGCAAGATAAAAGGGCCCACCATATACTCCTGGAGTTCATTTGGCTGGTGTAGATCAAGGATTTTTCAACACCTCTTCATCTTCAAGCACATACCTATCCATCTCTTCACAAAATTAGCATATGGTCTTAAAGCCATAGCTCCTATGGAAGTGGTTGTTCCCAGGTTTTGCATTGCTATCGAACATAAATTGTTACCCATTGAGTCATTATATGCTCCAATCAATGATTTACAGGCACTTGATGAGCAAAGGTTTGAAAGTTTTCTACTCTTACAAGAAGTGCAGTTGAGGCAAGCTCAGATCCATGAACACTTTCTTCAGACTCCACTTTTTGAAGTGGGCCAACTCGTACTATTCTAGAACTCCAAGTCTGATCGTTCTCCACGAAAATTCAAAGTTTGGTGGTTCGGTCTGTATCAGATTTTGGCAAAAATTGGTCCATCATCTTTTGGTTGGAGACCCTTGCCAAAGCACTGGTTAAAAATATAATCAATGGGTCAAAACGTCGTCCTTTTTGGTCCCCTTCTAGGTACTTAATCATTTGTTCAACACCCTTGTCTCCATGGTTTGCATGATTGTTATGGCATATATTCCTCGACTTGCATTCATCATTATGCTCATCCCATTCTTCCATCACGATGACATGCCACCCCACTGATTTAAAATATCTCTCTTTTGTGATCTTCAGTTATTGTTTTTTGAGTGTATGCTTGTGCTACTGTATATTGCATGTAGTGTTTTCTGAGCATATGCTTGTGCTACCCTTGGTGGTCATCTCTGAAAAAATGAATGCCTTCCTCACCCCACATCATTATGGTAGATTTTACCTTCTACAATGGGAAGTGTTCTATGGCACACCCCACTACAGAATGTCTCATATGTGCTATAGCCATAAGACCTACATCTTTTGCCTCTTGGATGGTACTCCCTAGCAGCCAAGAGCTCCACACAAATCCGATCGAAGTGGGTCAGAGATTCTTCTTGCCCATTGACGGTGTAGTGTTAGTGCCATCTATCTCTCGAGCAGCCATGGAAGAAGTATTCCCGTGGCACAGCTCGAATGAGTATGCCATTAGTTATTGAACCGACCTGGAGTGTTGAATTTTGCATTTCCTTGTAACCATACAAATTTAGCTTACTGTCTAGTATAACCATACAAATTTTCATAATCATTGGATTTCTACATTTTGAGTTATGTTGATTTTTCTGCTCACTGGTCTATTTCTGTAGCAGCCCGTGAAAATCGGGATGATGTCATCACTTGTTAAAACTCATTCTCAGTGTGTGGTTCATTATTTTTTATGAGATTACTCTTGAAAGTTAGCTCTTTAAGTTACCTAGACTTCCCCAAGAGGAATTAAGCTAATTGCTGCTGTGCTCAGAGAATTATGTAAGATACTGGACAGGTGTATGAACCAAGAATAGCAAGTTTTCACCTCTAAGCTAACTCCAACTTATCTTTTTTGATCTATCTTTTTGAGAGTGATCTTCCAAGGTACATAGGGTGTCTAATACATCCATTGGCAAGCTAAAAGGGCCCACCATATACTCTTGGAGTTCATTTGGCTGGTGTAGATCAAGGATTTTGCAACACCTCTTCATCTTCAAGCACATACCTATCCATCTCTTCACAGTGGTATCAGAGCAAGGTTGGACAACATGGCAGATGGATTTTCTTCATCATTTGTCAAATTGGATAGAGGTAATTACTCAGCTTGGTCATTAAGAATGGAAGCTTATCTCCAAGGTAGAAGTTTATATGGTTATGTGGCTGGAGATGAAGTTATGCCAAGTTTCAGGAACAAAAGTCAACCAACACAAGAAGAGCAAGAAAGATTGAGCACATGGTGCTCCAAGGATGCACTTGCATGTCTCCTCAACTCTATCTCAGATTTTTTGTTGCCTCACATTAGAAGTTGTAAGACATCTCAGGAAGTGTGGGATGCACTTGAAGCTTTCTTTTCTTCAAGTACTAAAGCTAGGAAGCATCAACTATGGCTGGATTTCACAACTCTCAAGAAGGCTCCCAAACAAAATGTGACTGATTTTGTCACAAAGCTCAAGGACATAGCAGATCAGTTGGGAAGCATTGGAGAGGTAATAGATGAAGAGCAAATTGTAAGGCAGGTCATCAATGGCTTGAAGGCAGATGACAAGTGGGAAGCATTCACCACAGCTATGGATTTGTACATGGACATGCATGTACCTGATTTCAACACACTCATTGGACAACTACTTACTCAAGAGGCAAAGCTTATCAAAAATGGAGAAAGCTCTAAAGGTAATCAATCTTCAGCTTTATACACGGATAAAAGCAAGTCTAAAGATAACAAAGGAAAGGCAAAGAAAGTGGATGATGAAGCAGGTACATATCAAGCTAACTATGCAGGTAGAGGAAGACATGGCAGAGGTAGAGGAAGAGGAGGTAGACAAGGCAGGGGGAGATCCCAAGACTCCAACTCATGTTCTATTTGTGGATTAACTAATCATACAACTGAAAATTGCTTTAGGAATTCCAGGAATCAAAGAGGCAGAGGATACAATAGAGGAAGTTATGGCTACTCAAGAGGAAGGTTCAATAACTACCATGGCAACTACAACAACTACAATCATTCAAACTATCAAGGAGGCTACAAAGGAAGGAGAGACTACAATAACTACACAGAAGACTCAAACAAAGAGGATTCATTATTGATTATGAACATGGCTATGCCACAAGGTAAATCTGATGAGCATGTTTTCTACATAGATCAGGTTGTTCAAATCATGTGGCAGGAAATGTGGCACTCCTATCAGATTTAGAAGATCCAAGGAATAAGCATGAGGTACAAACAGGAGATGATACAAAACATCTTGTGGAGAAAATAGGCAATGTCAAAGCACCTGATGGAAACATCAACCTACTCAGTAAGGTACTCTATGTCCCTACCATTACAAAGAATTTGATAAGTGTTGGGCAGATAGTAGAGAAAGGGTTGCAAGTCAGGTTCACAAAAGCAGGAGCATTTGTTGAAGATCCAAGTCAAGGATTGAGAAGAATTGCAAAAGGTGAAAAGACAGGTAGATTGTTCACATTTGAATTACAGGACACTAGAAACATTGCTCTCTTTAATTATGGTAGTCAGACACTCACAGAATTGGAAGTATGGCACAAAAGGTTAGCACATATTGGTGAAAGGTCATTAAAGCAAATCTGCAGGGACCAAAGTGTACTTGGACTTCCTAATTTGTCAAAACAACATATGATTTATAAGTGTAGTGCATGTCAATTAGGAAAGTCTCACAGGTTACCATTCATGAAGAAAGGTTATATGCATGGAGATCTCTTGGAGTTGGTTCATACAGATGTATGGGGACCTAGCAAGGAAGCTTCAATATCTGGATCAAGGTATTATGTTTCCTTTATTGATGATTGCAGCAGATGGACTATCCTATTCTTTATGAAACACATAGATGAAGTTTTTTCATGTTTCAAAAGATATTTGGCTCTTGTGGAGAATCAAACAGGTAAATCACTAAAAAGGCTAAGGTCAGATGGAGGGGGAGAATACTTCTCCCATGATTTTGATTCTTTTCTTCAAGAAAGAGGAATCAAAAGAGAGGTAACTACAAGGTACACTCCTGAGCAAAATGGAGTGGCAGAAAGGAGGAATAGGACAATTGTTGAAGCTGCAAGGTCTATGTTAAATGAAAAGCATTTACCTAATTACTTATGGGCTGAGGCTGTATCTACAGCCACTTACTTGATTAACAGGTTGCCTTCAAAATCCCTTGATGGGATGACTCCATATGAGGCTTGGAATGGAAGAAGACCAAGCTTAGATCATTGTAAAATTTTTGGATGTATTGCTTTTGCTCATGTTCCTTCACAGGTTAGAGGCAAGATGGATCCAAAGGCAGAAAGGTGTGTATTTATTGGATATGACAACAATCAAAAGGGCTACAGGTTATACAACCCTACCAACAAAGGATTCTTGGTAAGCAGAGATGTAGTTTTTGATGAGAACAATTCATGGTATGAAGATTCATGCAGGAAGATCAATTTACCATATGATCTTGAACAAGATTTTCCAAAGCTTGGTAGAGAACAATCAAAGATTGAAGAACAAGACACCTCAGAGGATTATGAAGAATCTCACATGGAAAAGATCAAAGCATGGAAGTCTAAAGGTAAAGCAAAATTGCAGGAACTTGGACATGAGGCAGAATCATCACATCATGGCCTAAGAAGATCTATGAGGGAAAAGAAAAAACCAGAAAGGTATGGGTTTGACACCTCATTAGTAACTAAACATTCTATCTACATAGCACAGGACATAAACCAAGAGGAGCCATCATCATTTGAAGAGGCCAAAGCAAAAACAGAATGGAAGCATGCAATGAAGGAAGAGATTGAAGCACTTGAGGAAAACAACACTTGGGATTTGGTGCCCAAGACTTCATCCATGAAGGTAATAGGCTCAAGATGGGTCTATAAACTCAAGAAGAATTCTGATGGTTCCATTAACAGGTATAAGGCAAGGCTTGTAGCAAAAGGCTTTGCACAAACTCAGGGAATTGATTATGAGGAGACCTTCTCTCCTGTGGCAAGAGATGCCTACTATTAGGGTTTTGCTTAGTATTGCCTCTTCCAAGAATTGGAAGATACTTCAACTAGATGTAAAGAATGCATTCTTGAATGGTTGGATAACAGAAGAGGTATATATGGCACAACCACCTGGTTTTGAGAATCAAGTTTATCCTGATTATGTGTGTAAACTTAACAAAGCATTGTATGGTCTCAAGCAAGCTCCAAGAGCTTGGAATTTCAGGCTTGTTTCATTCTTGCAGGACAAAGGCTTTCAACCAAGCAAGGCAGATCCTTCACTCTTTATTAAAAAGAGTAATTCCGAGGTCATCTACCTATGTGTATATGTAGATGATATTATAATGACAGGAAATGATGCAGATGGTATGAAGAAGATCAAAGATAAGATGAGAGAAGAGTTCAAGATAAGTGATTTGGGTTCACTTACCTACTTCCTAGGTTTGGAAGTTGTCTACAAAGATCATGGTTTGTTTCTCACTCAAAGAAAGTACATTAAGGACATGTTGGCAAAATTCAAGATGCAAGATTGTAAGATTGCAGGTACTCCAATGGAGGTCAATCACAAATTGAGCTCACATGAAGGTGAACTCATAGAGGACATCACATCATATCAAAGTCTAGTGGGTAGTCTCAACTATGCCACATTGACAAGAGTAGATATATGTTACAGTGTGAGTGTGCTAAGTCAATTTATGCACACACCAAGGAAACCACATATGGATGCTGCCAAAAGGATTCTCAAGTATCTCAAAGGAACCATAAATGAAGGACTTTATTATCCTTATGTATCTGATTTAGGTTTGAAGCTATTTTCTGATGCAGATTGGGCTGGCTCCAAGGAAGAGGAGCCACGAATTCGTGATTTGTGGTAGGTAGAGAATCAAATCAATCATTGATTGATTGGAGAGTGATTGAGGGAAGTTAGCCTCCCAAACTCAACTATAAATAGATGGCAGTTTTAGTCGTGGTTAGAGAGACCTATGTGAAGACCTCCAAGAGCTGAGCTTTATGCCATATCAAGGTGTGACTACAAGGCACACATATGTATCAGTAAGTCATTGTATTGTACAAGCAATATACTTTCATTTTCATGATTATTTGAGTTCATCTTTCCATGTTCTTGTGAAGTGTACTACTCACTGCCATTACTCTCAGTTTTCTCAGTCAACTTGCAGAGATGTTTTCTCTGAGCTTGGTGCATCATTTTCAGTGATTTAACTTGGTAAAGTTAGCTCTATAAGTCTACTATATGATCACAAATTTTCATGTCATTTGGATGTTGCAATCTTCAGTTATGTTCATTTGAAGTCAATAGGGTCTGTTCATCTTCACTTCTCTGTCAGGTACCCGACTTTTTCACTCATCTTGTCAGAGCCATTTCTCCGTGGTTACTTATCCAAATTCAGTGATTTAAAGCTTGTTGGATTCAGCTTACTGTCTAGTATAATTATACAAATTTTCATAATCATTGAATTTCTAAATTTTGAGTTATGTTGATTTTTCTGCTCACTGGTCTATTTCTGTAGCAGCCCGTGAAAATCGGGATGATGTCATCACTTGTTAAAACTCATTCTCAGTGTGTGGTTCATTATTTTTTATGAGATTACTCTTGAAAGTTAGCTCTTTAAGTTACCTAGACTTCCCCAAGAGGAATTAAGCTAATTGCTGCTGTGCTCAGAGAATTATGTAAAATACTGGACAGGTGTATGAATCAAGAATAGCAAGTTTTCACCTCTGAGCTAACTCCAACTTATCTTTTTTGATCTATCTTTTTGAGAGTGATCTTCCAAGGTACATAGGGTGTCTAATACATCCATTGGCAAGATAAAAGGGCCCACCATATACTCCTGGAGTTCATTTGGCTGGTGTAGATCAAGGATTTTGCAACACCTCTTCATCTTCAAGCACATACCTATCCATCTCTTCACAAAATTAGCATATGGTCTTAAAGCCATAGCTCCTATGGAAGTGGTTGTTCCCAGGTTTTGCATTGCTATCGAACATAAATTGTTACCCATTGAGTCATTATATGCTCCAATCAATGATTTACAGGCACTTGATGAGCAAAGGTTTGAAAGTTTTCTACTCTTACAAGAAGTGTAGTTGAGGCAAGCTCAGATCCATGAACACTTTCTTCAGACTCCACTTTTTGAAGTGGGCCAACTCGTACTATTCTAGAACTCCAAGTCTGATCGTTCTCCACGAAAATTCAAAGTTTGGTGGTTCGGTCTGTATCAGATTTTGGCAAAAATTGGTCCATCATCTTTTGGTTGGAGACCCTTGCCAAAGCACTGGTTAAAAATATAATCAATGGGTCAAAACGTCGTCCTTTTTGGTCCCCTTCTAGGTACTTAATCATTTGTTCAACACCCTTGTCTCCATGGTTTGCATGATTGTTATGGCATATATTCCTCGACTTGCATTCATCATTATGCTCATCCCATTCTTCCATCACGATGACATGCCACCCCACTGATTTAAAATATCTCTCTTTTGTGATCTTCAGTTATTGTTTTTTGAGTGTATGCTTGTGCTACTGTATATTGCATGTAGTGTTTTCTGAGCATATGCTTGTGCTACCCTTGGTGGTCATCTCTGAAAAAATGAATGCCTTCCTCACCCCACATCATTACGGTAGATTTTACCTTCTACAATGGGAAGTTTCTATGGCACACCCCACTACAGAATGTCTCATATGTGCTATAGCCATAAGACCTACATCTTTTGCCTCTTGGATGGTACTCCCTAGCAGCCAAGAGCTCCACACAAATCCGATCGAAGTGGGTCAGAGATTCTTCTTGCCCATTGACGGTGTAGTGTTAGTGCCATCTATCTGTCGAGCAGCCATGGAAGAATTATTCCCGTGGCACAGCTCGAATGAGTATGCCATTAGTTATTGAACCGACCTGGAGTGTTGAATTTTGCATTTCCTTGTAATAGCTTTAAATTTGCAACACCGACCCTATGATGTCTCTCGATAGTTCTATTTTTTCATTATCGCTATCGCACAAGGACCAATCAATTGGTTGGTTATTCTATTTAATCACATTAATAAGGAATGCCAACACCTCATTAGGCAGTTAAATAATGGAAACCACCCAAAAACCAAACTCCCATATATCCTTTCCATTCTATACCCAAGAGAGTTTCCTATTACCACTGGTGTAGTGTTGATCCCACACCGTTTTGCACACACCGCATTCACTACAGAAGAAGAAGAAGATGAAAGTGAGAACCTGATTCTACAACAATCTCACCATACCTGAGTCATTGTCACATCCTCTTCATCCAATGCTGAACAAGTCGATCAGACTAGATGGCTAACCCTCCCTTGCCTCGACCTTCTTCTCTAGCGACCCAAGAAGCTTCTTTGTCCTCCTCGATCCAACCTCCCTCCCTGCCTCCCATATCTTTGGTGGATGAAAAAATGGAAGATGCCACCCCTCCTTCTCCACCACCCTCGTCGATCAAGGAAACCTCTGCCTCACCTCTTCCTTCTCCAAAGCCTAGAGATAACTTCACAACACCCTCTCCCTATGTGCCCCTACCAATCCCTCTCCTCCCTCATCACCTTCCTATTCACTGCTCGGTACCCCACCTAGTTCAGGATGGTTGTCTTCCCCTCCCGTTTCTCCTTGGAACTTTGCAATGTTAGCCCTTGATGATGAGCTTGATCTTCCCAAAATTGCACCCTTGCCCATGGCCAATGAAGAATACTCAAATTTTGGTGTCGATGAGCAGTGTGGCTTGCATGAGTTTGGTAGACTCAACAACTACTTGTTGCACATGCAGTGATTGATCGCACATGGCATCGACCACTACCAGCAAATCATGAAGCATTTTCAGCAACACTACAACTAGCTCCCATTCCATAACCAATAGCTTTAGGTTGACCTAGAGCATCAGATGCTCACCAATTAGTGGTGCAAAAAAGGGCGAATAGCTGGGTGTAATATACCCTTTCTATAGGTACTCATCCACGACCTTGTGGACTTCATTCTCCTCTTGCAAACTCATTAGAAATAGTGGTCGAGCTGTCAGATTTGCTCTTAGTACCAAGTCAATTCTATACTCAATGTCAAACCTTAAGGTAATTCTTTTAAGAATAACTCTTGGAATTCTACTCCTATTTTCTCTCAAAGTGCTTGGGCATTCCAACTAGATTTCCATGACTGCATTGTTACTGTTAGTGTCCATGTGAAAGGCCAAATGGCCATCAAACACTTCTTTGTATATGTTCCTTAATAAAACATATAGTGGTTTGGTCAATCAAAGAGTGTAAGTTCGACCGCATTTGTAATACCTAACAATTTTGTGTTCGTGCTCCTTGTGTATTGTGTTTTCTGTGTATTCTACAGCCTCTGTGTAGTGTACCATGCGTGGCGCTTAGAGCTCAATTTTTTACTCCAAGGATATGGTTGTGGAGCTCTCATAATGGAGAGTGCACTATGGTCCATTGCCATCGAAATACTTCATTGGTGTCAAAGCATTTTGACGAAAACGCTTTGTTCCTTTTGTGCAAAGGAAGCGAGCACCCACTCGCCCACCCAAGGCTTTCTCCACGGCTTCAACTAAGGTGGCAACCAAGGAATAGACCTTGGCATACCTTGTCATCAGAGTCACTAAATTCACCATTGGTTCTGTTGGTTGCACACGAGGGAGGACCTCAACAGTCAAGGAAGATGGAGGTTCCCGATACTTCCCGGAGGTCACCCATCCCAGTATTCTTCCCCCAGAGCTCGCTTAGCCATGGCAATCTCTTGCCACTAAGCTACACTCTTATCGTGTTTGAATAAGGGGAAAGACTAAGGTTAATATTACCTTGAACATGTTTTGGTCCCTCAAAGCTTCTTTCTTTGCTTTCAAAGCCTATTTTTGAAGCATTTTTCGGGTGCTTTTTGGAGCCATTCTAGAGCATGTTCATGCATAGGTCTCTTTACACAAGTTCAAGAACATCAAGAAGAGTGTTCTTTGTAGTTCTCCAAAAATAATTATTCACCTTTGCGGCCTAGCCATACTCGTAAACAATAGGTTTCTCGAAAGGTTTTCAGTTGTGGTGGGAGCAACCACTACAAATTTATGCAAGTTCTTTGAACCTAAAATATAGAGTTGACAGACACTTGCACATGTTGTTGGCTAGTTTTTGGGCTCTGCATTCAGCCTTTTAGTGTCATTTATATACATATATTGAGCATATATACACTATGTACGCTTTTATTGATACTCCTTATGTACCTCCATGTGGTAATTGATATAGCGGTTATATTTTTTGCACAAATCCTTTTACGTTTGATAAAGAAGGTCATGGTGAGGTTTTCTTATCTGGGAGACACCCAGATGTGGGGGTCTCTTTGGTGATGCAGGTGGAAGACTTACCCAGCCTTGCCATAGGAGATGTATGATAGTTGTTCATAGGTGCTCGATAAGCCTAGTTGTCTTCTTTTGAGTAACTGATTATATGCAGTGGAGTGAGTGATTCACTATGCAGGTAAGCATGTTAGTACTTACAGTTTTATGAGATTTCACCACTACTAATATGCTCATTTTGCAAAGGATACTCTGGCAAAAATGTTTCCAGATTTTCTACTTTTTTAACTATATAGTGGTTGATTTACTCCTTGATACACTTATTGGTGTGAGAACATTTATTCTCACATAATCCTTTTGGTTGGTCATTATTGTTCATCAATTCATTTTTCTAGGAAGATTTCTGAATTCTCTCCCAGAATCTGACACTTGGTCATCCTTCTTTGAGCCTTAGTGGTGCTTGGACTCTTCTAGCTCCATTATCATTCTATTCGATTGTCTACCATCATGGCATCAGAGGTCTTAGGCATGTCTAGTGGATCAAGTTCTAGTGGCAATGTTCAGAGGAGGAGCTATAACTTGCAGGACAAAGACGATTTTGAGATCCAAAAACTTGATGGCACAAACTTTGCTCTAAGGAAGAATCAGATTAAAGATGTGATGATTCGAAGGAGGAAATGGAAGCTGGTAAATGGACTCTCAAAGAAGCCTACTAACATGGATGAAGATGATTGGGATGAGTTAGTTGAAATGGCCAAGTCTACCATTAGCTTGCACCTAGCAGATAATGTTAACTTTATAGTATTAGACTGTCAAAGTGCTGAGGAGCTTTGGAAGAAGTTATGCAATACATATGAAAAAGAGATGCATCAAATAGAGTGTATCTAATGGGAAAGTTATATGACCTTCATATGAAGGACAAAAATAGTGTTGCTACTCATCTAAATGAGTTTGATGCTATATTCTCCCAGTTACAAGCTCAAAAAATGGATATGGATAATGAAATGAAAACAGTCTTCTTGTTGTGCACCTTGCCATCATCATGGGATACATTTTGCACAACTATTAGCAATAGTGCACCTGGTGGTAAACTGGTCTATGATGACATATGTGAAGCACTCTTGAGTGAGGAGATACATAGAAAATCTATGGTTGGCAGTCAAAGTGGAGATGCATATAATGTTCCTGATTCTTACAAAGGAAAGAATTAGCAGAGTGGCAAGAGCAAGAACAAGGAAAAGAATGGTCAACGAAATAAGAGTAGAAGTAAATCAAGGAAGATGGATATCGAATGTCATTATTTTCATAAGAAAGGACACATGAAGAAAGAATATTATGCATTAAAGAATGCTAAAGGTAAAGAATGGAATGTTGATGGGCATGTTAAATAGTTACCTGCACCATCGACTTCAACTGTGAAGATTGAAGAAATTAATGCTATTTTTGATGATTTTGATATGTTGAAACTTGATAATACTATGCCAACTGAGGCTCTTATGGCTGATTCTCTTTCCCACGCATGGATGCTAGATTTTGGTGCTTCCTTCCATGTGACACCATGGACCATAAGTCAAAGAAATGCACTTTTCTTGGATATGGTTGAGAAGGACATTTTGGATATGACTTATGGGATCTTGAAAAGTGGTCAATGATAAAAAATAGTGATGTCATTTTCAATGAGTCTAAGATGCATAAATAGCCCATTAAGGAGGTTCAAGTGAGAAGAGTGGTGCTTGAGGATACTAGTCCTCTAGTTAGCATGCATAAAAATGTTGCACATAGGGACGTTCAAGAGAATGTCGAATTAGATCAGTCTGTAAATGCTCATGTTCAGCAACCATTGAGACGCTCTACATGCATCTCACATCCACCTGATAGATATGTTCAAGGTTTAGATTTTTGTTATGCTAATAGATGTCGGTGAGCCTTCTTGCTACAAACCGGCTATGCAGATAGATGATCATGTCAAGTGGGAGCGTGCCATGAAGAGTGAGTTGGATTCTATTCACAAGAATGGTACTTGGGATTTAGTACCTTTGCCGAAGGGAAGGAAAGCTTGACCATGTAAATGGGTATATAAGTTGAAATTCACATTAAATAGTGCTTCTCCAAAGTATATAGCACGAATTGTTGCAAAGGGTTTCAAGCAACAACATGGTGTTAATTTCGAGGAAATCTTCTCTCTAGTGGTCAAGATCATATGAGAAAAAGGAATTCATGACCAAAATTTCCTATCAATCTGTCGTTGGTAGTCTCATGTATGCTATGGTAGCTACGAGACCAGATATTGCATTTGCAATGGGAGTTGTGAGCAGATATATGTCTAATCCTGGCAAGAAACATTGGGAAGTGGTCAAGATGATTTTGAGATATCTGAGTGGCACTAAGGTCAAGTGTTTATGCTTAGGTAGAGGGAAAGCATCCATTATTGGTTACACATATTTTGACTATGCTCATTGTGTAGACAATTGTAAGTCTACATCAATGTACATTTTTCATTTTTGTTGGAGGTGTTATCTCTTGGAGATCTCATCTTCAAGAATGTACAGCTATTTCCACCACAGAAGCAGAGTATGTTGCAGCAAGTGAGGCATGTAAGGAAGCATTGTGGCTTTCATGTCTTGCTTGTGATATGGGTTTACCTCAGCATGTACCTCGTTTGCTCCGTGATAGTTAGAGTTTTATCGCTTTGGCTAAGAATCGGGTCTATCATGCAAAGACCAAGCACATTGAGGTGAGCTATCACTTCATTAGAGATCGCTTAGCCATGAGAACACATTATTCTTGAGAAGGTTCACACTCGAGATAATGTTGCACATGCTTTTACTAAAGCTCTACCATAGGATAGCTTTTGACACTATTATCACTTGATGTGGGTTACTTGATTCATGATCTTACACAATCACTTCTATATTGTGTAACATGCCCATCAGGTGGGAGGTATAGTATGTATACTTACACTCAGGTATTCTTTATCATTCTTTATTTTTCTCCCATATTTACTTTGGCCATATTGGCCTTTAGTGAGAGATTGTTACAGTTAGGGTCCACGTGAAAGGCCAAATGGCCATCAGATACTTCTTTGTATATGTTCTGTTGAGATATCAAGCTCAACATGTGATGATCCAGGATGACACGTACCAGTTTTTCGTTTCTTTGACATGTATAGTGGTCATGCCGATATATGTCAGGGATACTTCATTGAGCTTTATTAGATTTATCTACCGAGAGTGATAGCACATTTGTTTCTTGCCAGCTCACTCATTTGCGGACATTAGGTTTTTCCTTATGTACTGGTCTTTATATATTGCACTTGTTGTATTCTTGTTTTTTAGGTCATTCTTGTACATTCCTTTTATGTAATAGAAGAAGAAGAAGATCATTCTTCCCTGTCTCAATTTGTGTGTGTGCTTCTCCTTGAGAGTGAGAGTGTGTGTGTGAGCTCTCTTCCTTATCTCCTTCCTTGTGACATGGTATCAGAGCCAGCTTGGCTGTAGAGAGCTTGTGGAGAAGGCGACGATGAAGACTACGTGGCAAGGTGTGGAGAAAACGCGATTTCACAAACGGTCTCCGTTTACTACGAAAATCGGCGTGAAGGTAGAAGACCTCAAAATATTTTTGAGAAATATCCCTTATGGATCACTCGTTTTTGTCAGATCAAAGTTTTCAGAGCCATCTCGACCTCCGTTTCGAGCCCGCAAGGTGGGGCCCATAGACAATCAGGTCAGTTTCAGAAATTGTAACTTGCGTTGTGTTCGGCGACACTCATATATTCCAGATCCAAAATTTCAAGCGATTCCGTGTACTGTTGATACACGAAAACTGTGTTTTTCTGAGATCGAACTGTCACGTCATAGTGCAACAGTGTTCAAGCAGAAGTGCTGCTTGTAGTGTGTTGCGGTGTTGTGAATTGTTGCAGAAATGGCAAATGCAGATGGAATGAGTCAGCTTATGAGCGAAAAGCTAGACAAGAACAACTTCCATGCTTGGAGATTCAGAATGACAAATTTCCTGATGGGGAAAGGCTACTGGAAGTACATCGACGGAGAGAATGAAAATGCTCCGCAGTTACCAGAAAGGAATTGGACTGCAGAACAGTTAAGAGCATATGAGGAATGGAATCAAGGAACACGAAAGGTAATGTATTGGCTATCTGTTAGCATATAGGATAGCATGATTGGACACATACAGGATGCCAAGACTCCAAAAGAGGCTTGGAATAGTTTGGTCACTTTGTACGAGACCAATACAAAGGCACGGAAATTGCAACTCAAGAAGGAGGTGCATACATTGGAGAAAAAGAGCATGTCGGTAAGTGACTATACTCTAAAAATCAAAAGCATATGTGAGTCACTTGCATCTATTGGCTGAATGTAGATGATGATGATAAGGTGGAAGTGTGCCTTCGTGGTTTAGGAGCTGCATATAAGCAGTTCAGAACTTCTATACAGACCAGGGAAAATATTCCGAATTTTGCTGATTTGGTATCTATGCTGATTATTGAGGAAAAGAATCTTGGTGAGGATTCAAACTCCCAAGGAAAGCCCAGTTCTGAGCAGGTATTCTACTCTGGCAGAGGAAGAGGCTGAGCTAGAGGTTTTGGAAGTGGAAGAGGAAACAATAACCAAGACCAAGGTCAACAACAGAATCATGCAAGAGGAAGAGGACAGTTTCGAGGCAGGGGGAGTCAAAGAGGTCACAGAAATTTCCAAAGAAATAATTCAGGTAATGATAGTAAAGGATGCTGGAATTGTGGTAAACCTGGACACTTTGAACGTGATTGCAGGTTGAAGAATCAAAATAACAGAAGGCAGCAAAACAACTATGCATCCACAAGTGCAGATGATTCTGAGAAGCTGTTTATGGTTCAACATCACATGATGAATATGATGTCTGCTGATGTTTCAAAATTGAATGATAATGTCTCGTATGTTGATTCAGGTGCTTCAAATCACATGACAAGTCATGCAGAATGGTTTAGTAGTTTGCAAAAAATGCCAGTTCCTGGATATGTTGAAACAGGTGATGATACATCGCATCCTATTGAGCATACAGGAAACATAGCATTGTCTATGGAGGACGGAAAGGTAAAACATCTCGCTGATGCGCTGCATGTTCCAAATATAGCAAAGAATCTGGTTTCTGTTGGACAAATGGTTGACTAGGGATTACAAGTCAGGTTCAATGTTGATGGATTATATGTAGAAGAGTACAAGCAGGATGGACGATTGGTTGCCAAAGGAAACAAAGTGGGTAGGATGCTCACCTTAAATGTGAAGATTCCTGAAATGAATGCAGCCATGTTTGCAAAAGGTGCAAGAGTTATTGCAGATATAGAGATATGGCACAAACGGATTGGACATGCAAACTTGCAAAGGCTGAAATTGATGCAGTCAAAGGAGATTGTCCATGGACTACCAAATTTCAAAGTTGCAGAAATGCAAAAGGTATGTGCAGCATGTCAATTTGGTAAACAGTCAAGAGCATCATTTCCACATGACAAGCATGTTAGTGAGAATGTACTAGAAGTAGTACATACAAATGTTTGGGGTCCAGCAAAGACCACATCTATGGGTGGTTGCAGGTTTTATGTTACTTTCATTGATGACCATACACGCAAAGTATGGGTATATTTCATGAAAGAGAAGAGGGAGGTGTTTACTCACTTCCAGAATTTTAAAGTTATGGTGGAAAAGCAGACAGGGAAATACATTCAGACATTAAGATCTGATGGAGGAGGTGAATACATGTCAAATGAGTTCAACAGTTTTTTAAAAAATCATGGAATTCGGCGTTAGTTTTCATGCAGGTACACACCACAACAGAATGGTGTTGCTGAACGCAAAAACAGACATATTGCAGAAATAGCAAGAGCCTTAATGGCTGAGAAGAATATGCCTCATTGTTATTGGGCAGAAGTTGTGCATACTGCTGTGTACATCATGAACAGAACTTCGACTACTGCTGTATATCAAGTTACACCTGAAGAGAAGTTTACAGGTAAAAATCCAAACTTATCACATCTGAAAGTTTTTGGCTGTATTGCATATGTACATGTCCCAGATGAATTGAGGACGAAGCTTGATCCAAAAGCAAAAAAGTATGTCTTCATTGGATACTCCCTTGAGCAAAAGGGATATAAATGTTATAACCCACTCACACTACAGGTAAAGGTGAGCAGAGATGTGGTATTTGATGAAATGTCAAGCTTCTATGCAGATGCCAAAGAAGGACTAAGTCTTGAACCAAATGACAAAGAAAATGCTGAAAAATCAAGTGCAGAATCTCAAGTTTTGAGTGGACTGGATGCATCACCAAGCAATAGTTCCAACTCAAATCCATGGAGTGGAAGATTACGTGGGAATTTCAGTCCAGCAAATTCATCAAATACATCGAAGAAAGGTAAAAAAAAGCTTTCTGCTGGTCATAAAACATGTGCAGGTTTTGAAGACGTTGATGGAGATTCAAGCGGTTCAGAAAAGAGTCTTGATGAAGAACTTGGATTGCCCTCTGTGAAGACTCCAGGAGTAAGAAGGGCACATGCAGATGATACAAGGAGAAGTGACCCAGGACCAAGAAGATCTGGGAGGATGCGTAATTCAGTGAAACGATTGACATATGATAGTTACATGGCTCGCCATTGTGCCTACATGACAAAGGTAATACAAGATGCTGAACCTTCTTGTTTTGAAGATGCAATTGGTAATGCAGATTGGGAAAAAGCTATGGATGAGGAGATGGCTACACTTTATGGAAATGATACATGGAAGCTGGTTCCATTGCCGCAAGGAAAGAAACCCATAGGTTGTAAATGGGTTTACAAGGTAAAGCATAATGCTGATGGTAGCATAAACAGGTATAAAGCACGATTGGTAGCTAAAGGATATGCACAGACATATGGCATTGATTATGAGGAAACATTCAGCCCTGTAGCTAAAATGTCTACTGTTAGGACACTTGTTGCATTAGCTACAACAAAAGGATGGACTTTGCATCAGATGGATGTGAAGAATGCTTTCCTACATGGTGAGTTACAGGAAGAAGTATATATGGACCAGCCACAAGGATATGAAGATTCAAAGCATCCAGAATATGTTTGCAGGTTGCAAAAGGCTTTGTATGGGCTGAAGCAGGCCCCGCGTGCATGGCATGCAAGGATTGCTGATTACTTAACCAACATTGGGTTTTCTATGTGTGATGCAGATCACTCACTATATGCAAGGAAGGCTGATGATGGCATCACTATTGTGGCTATTTATGTTGATGACCTGATTGTAGGTGGTGATAATGAAGAAAGCATCAAAGAGGTAAAGAAACTTCTTATGCAGGAATTCGACATGAAAGATCTTGGTGTGCTGCGCTATTTCTTGGGCATTGAGTTTATACATACAGAAACATGTATATGGATGTCGCAAAGGCAATATGCCTTGAATATGCTGCAAAAGTACGGTATGGAAGATTGTAAGCCAATTTCTATGCCTTTAGATCAGAATTTGAAATTGGATACTACATCAGGTGAAGCATTGGAAAATGCTACTATGTATAGGAAAATTGTGGGAAGTCTTATATATCTTACAATTACAAGGCCTTATTTAAGCTACACTGTTGGACTTGAAAGTCAGTTTAGGAAGCCACATTTGGATGCTCTGAGGCGCACTCTACGTTATGTGAGTGCTACTTTGGATTATGCATTGTTTTATGAAGATGGTGTAGACTTGCAGGTTCATGGATACACCGATGCAGATTGGGATGGTAGTACTCCAGATAGAAGATCTACTAGTGGCTTTCTTTTCTCACTTGGAGGTGCAGCTATTACATGGAGCAGTAAGAAGCAACCCACTGTTTCTTTGTCGATTACAGAGGCTGAGTATAGAGGTGCTGCAATGGCAGCATGTGAGGCATCATGGTTGGAGATGTTACTTGCAGATTTAGGTGTGAAATTGCAAAAGCCTATCACTATCTATTGTAATCTTAGCAGCATACAGTTAGCATGGAACCCTATTTTCCATGCTAGAACAAATCATATCCAGGTACATTATCACTTCATCAGAGAGAAGGTATTAGTAGGTGATATTGATCTTGTTTATGTGAGAACAGATGAGCAGGTTGCTGATATTTTCACCAAAGCACTTGGAGCTGACAAGTTGAAGAAGTTTCGGAAGATGCTTGGATTACAGGATATGGCGTTGAGCTTGAGGGGGAGTGTTGAGATATCAAGCTCAACATGTGATGATCCAGGATGACACGTAAAAGTTTTTCGTTTCTCTGACATGTATAGTGGTCACTCCAGTATATGTCAAGGATACTTCATTGAGCTTTATTAGATTTATCTACTGAGAGTGATGGCACATTTGTTTCTTGCTAGCTCACTCATTCGCAGACATTAGGTTTTTCCTTATGTACTGGTCTTTATATATTGCACTTGTTGTATTCTTGTTTTTTAGGTCATTCTTGTACATTCCTTTTATGTAATAGAAGAAGAAGAAGATCATTCTTCCCTGTCTCAATTTGTGTGTGTGCTTCTCCTTGAGAGTGAGAGTGTGTGTGTGAGCTCTCTTCCTTATCTCCTTCCTCATGACATGTTCCTTAATAAAACATATAGTTGTCTGGTCAGCCACAAAGTGTAAGTGTAATAAAGTGATAGGAAGGAGATGGTTGGACCACACCCTTGAAAGATAGGAGTTGGTTGAACTACACCATAAGAGGGAGGATTAGGAAGTAATTCTAATCCATGGCTTTTGGAGCAAGTGGTTAGCCCATGACATTCCTAACCAAGAGGTTGTGAGTTCAATTCCTTAGAGTCAGTTCGACCGCATTTGTAACACCTAAGAAGTCTGTGTTCATGCTTCTTGTGTACTGTGTTTTTTGTTTATTTCATAGCCTCTCTGCAGAGTACCATGTGTGTTGTTTGGAGCTTGGTTTTCTACTACAAGGATATCATCGTGGAGCTCTCGTAAAGGAGAGTGCATTGTGGTGCATCACCATCGAAATACTTCATGCATGAATCCATCATAATAAACGATGAATACACAAAATAAAGAAAATAAATGTTACCGTTAGTGTCCTTACGACTAAGGCGGCGACCAAGGCATAGACCTTGGCATACCTTGTCATCCGAGTCACCGAAGTCACCGTTGGCGCCGTTGGCTGCGCGCGAGGGAGGACCTCAACGATCAAGGAATATAGAGGTTCCCGGTACTTCCCGGGAGGTCACCCATCTCAGTATTGTTCCCCCCAGAGCTCGCTTAACCGTGGCAATCTCTTGCCACTAAGCTACACTCTTGTGGTGTTTGAAGAAGGGGAAAGACTAAGGTTGACATTACCTTGAACAAGTTTTGGTGCCTCAAAGCTTCATTTTTGCTTTTAAAGCCTATTTCTGAAGCAATTTTGGGGTGTTTTTGGAGCCATTTTGGAGTACTTTCGCACGTAGTTCTCTTCACACAGGTCCAAGAACATCAAGAAGAGTGTTCCTTGTACTTCTCAGACAATAAATATCAACCTTTGGGGCTTTATTTTCAGCCACACTCGTAAAACTACAGGTTTCTCGAGGGGTTTTCAGTTTTGGTGGGAGCAGTCGCTGCAAATTTATGCAGGTTTTTAAAGCCTAAAACATCAGAGTTGACAGACACTTGCAGGTGTTATTGGCTAGTTTTTGGGCTATGTATTCAGCCTTTTAGTTTCATTTTACTGCATATATTGAGCACATACACACCATGTACGCTTCTGTGGATACCGCTTATGTACGTCCATGTGGGCATTGATATAGTGGTTACGTTCTTTGCATAAAGCCTTTTACGTTTGATAAAGAGGGTCGTGGTGAGGTTTTCTTAACTGGGAGACACCCAGATGTCGGGGTCTCTTTGGTGATGCAGGTGGAAGACTTACCCAGCCTCGCGATAGGAGATGTATGATAGTTGTTCATAGGTGCTCGATAAGCCTAGTTGGCTTCTATTGGGTAACTGATTATATGCAATGGAGTCAGTGATTCACTATGCAGGTAGACATGTCAGTACTTGCAGTTTTATGATACTTTGACACTGGTCATATGCTAATTTTGCAGAGGATACTCTGGCAAAATTTTTCCAGATTTCTGGTTTAGTCAACTATATAGTGGTCGATTTACTCGTTGATACACTTATTTGTTGGTGTTTGGACTCTTCTAGCTCCATTATCATTCTATTCAGTTCTCTACGATCATGGCATCAGAGGTCTCAAGCACATCCGGCGGATCAGGGTCTAGTGCTAGCGTTCCGAGGAGGAGCTATAACTTGCAGGGCAAAGACCATTTTGAGATCCGAAAATTTGATGGCACAAACTTTGCTCTATGGAAGAATCAGATTAAAGATGTGCTGATTCAAAGAAGGCAATGGAAGCGAGTAAATGGGATTTCAAAGAAGCCTGCTGACATGGATGAAGATGATTGGGATGAGTTAGATGAAATGGCCAAGTCTACCATTCGCTTGCACCTGGCAGATAATGTTTACTTTACAGTATTAGACTGTGAAAGTGCAGAGGATCTTTGGAAGAAGTTATGCAATACATATGAAAAAGAGACGGCATCAAATAAAGTATATCTGATGAGAAAATTATACGACCTTCGTATGAAGGACACAGATAGTGTTGCTGCTCATCTAAATGAGTTTGATGCCATATTCTCTCAGTTACAGGCTCAGAAAATGGATATGGACAATGAAATGAAAGCAGTATTGCTGTTATGCACCCTGCCATCATCATGGGATACATTTTGCACAGCTATTAGCAATAGTGCACCAGGTGGTAAACTCGTCTATGATGACATATGTGGAGCACTCTTGAGTGAGGAGATTCGTAGAAAATCTATGGTTGGCACTCAGAGTGGAGATGCATATAATGTTCGTGATTCTTACCAAAGAAAGAATCAACAACGTGGCAGGAGCAAGAATGTCACTCTAGCACAATGGTGAGTACCAACGTGAGGAGATACACCTCATAAATGTCAATCCGTGAAGACGAGAGGACCGGTATGAAGACCGTGAGCAAGTGATGACACAAGTGCGTGAGTGAAAGCACACAAGCATGCACACACATACACGCACACGCGCACAAAGTAAGAGCAAAGAGCGGAACAATGGAAGATCTTAGATTACACAAGAGATCTCTTACAAAGCTGAAAACTACAACAAGCTAACCTCAAAAATGAGCTCTCCAGCCCTTTTTATAGTTTTTTGAGTGGTTTTGGCCCTGTCCAGACCTAGTTTCCGGCCTAGTTCAAAAATAGGTTCCAGGGCTTATTTGAGGGCTCAAACAAAGTCTAAAAATTATGAAAATTGGTAGGATGGTAGTTCTAATACTCCTCAAGCTCGAGGACTCCTCGGCTTGAACAAAATGGAGTTACAAAAATGGAAAATGGTATTTACAATGATTTTTAGTGATGAAAATCATTATTTTTATAGGGATTTCTTCTGAAAATTTGACAGGTGCTTCTTGGAGCTCCCTACTTGCTCCTTGTTCTTGTGTGTCCACTTCCTTGATGCACTTCCATGCTTTGTCCTTGACCTTGAGCTTCAACACTCCCCCCCCTCTTGAGTCTGTCGTCCCTGACAGACCCTTGTTGTAGAGGTCGTTCCATGTAGTATGTTGAGAGGTACCGTCCTTTACGTCCAACAGGGGCGATCCATCTTCCCAATGTAGCCTGGTCGTTTGTCTGGTTCTTCACTTTGCCACTGCTAGCTCTTGCAGTTTGTAGTCCCTTTGTACGTACTTCTGCCTTGTATTCCATCTTCATGGTGCATTTGTGAGCTGTCCAAAATGGCTAGTTGCTCAAAGGAGGTGGTCAATGGTGATTATGAGCAACTCTCGACGGTGGATGGCTTCCTTGCTCTTGTAGTGGTCACCGTGATGTCCTCTGATTCTTCCAAAGATGGCTTTCATAGTTTTCATGCCAAGTACTTGTAACCCATAATGGATGATGGGTAAGTGCATTAGTGCATGGATTGAACAAAATATGTGCCTTGTGCATGGCCTTGTAATGTGGCCCTACGTATGCGTACTTGGAAAATGCATGGCAAGAAGTATGGTGCAAGAGATTGGGTCTTGAGCTAAGTGCTCAAGGGTATGCTGACGAAGAGGTTTCCTAATCTATCATGGTTATAGTGTTGTTGAAGCATACACGTCTTACCATGGTGAAGGGTCCGTTGATCTTCATCTCTTCGTGTTGTAGTTCCATCATGGTGTTTGACCATCGGCTTGTCCTTTTTGTTGATGGATGTCCTTGCTGAAAGTTTGCTGATGAGCATTTTCAAGCACAATCTTCTTCTTTGCCTCTTTTTTTTTTTGGTTGTTGCACACGATGGCATCAAACAAGAAGAAAGAGGTTAGTATCAATAACATATTTTGCATGTGAAAATTGTGTCTCATGTGCCTGGGATTTCTCAATTGTGTCTATGCACGGCCATGTAAGGTGGCCCTATATTGATGCATACTTTGGAAATGCATGACCTGAATGGTGCAAACGACTGGGTTATGCCAAGGGCACATGGTTGTTGCTGGTCGAGGCTTTTGACGTTACTTGCATACTTGATGAATTCTTTGATTGGAGGTGCCTATTGGATCTCGAAATGATGTAATCCTCCGGATTGGAACCCATCTTGGAATAGGGTTTGGTACTGTAGAGATCATCTCAGGCCACTTCATCTTTGGATGCTTTCCAAACTTTTGTATCCCGTGTGGTTGGCCTTTTGGTTCTGTGGATGTTGTTGGTGCTTTTGGCTTCCAAACCCATATCCTTGATGATTGCCTGCTTACTTTTGCAGAAGGGTTGAGTTTATCTTCGTTTGTTCTTTGTGTTTTGTTCTTACCCTTTGCTTTCCTTGGCTTCTTTGTTGAGACCTTTTGCATGGTAGGGGGCATAGGCCGTTGTGTATGTAAGAGCTTCTTGGGTACCCACATCTGTAATCGCCCGTGTTGAGCTGCAGCTAATTTTTTAGGCACCCAAATTTGTACATGATTGTGGTCGGCCTTCTTTGATAGCTTCGGTACCCAAATTTGTTGGATTCTTCGTGCTTGAGCCTGTCGTAGGTGCTTGGTCCTTCTTTTTTCATGGTCGATCTGGTTGGGTGGGAATCTTTGAGGCAACATCGATGGTTGCACTCCTTTCTTTACCTAGATCTGCTTCATGCCCATAACTTCTTTCTTCTTGAAGGCTCTGTCTATTTGATAGACTGGCTATCTTGCACTGTTTTGTTTGCTTCTGGGGTTGAACTAATGTGGATGTTTTACTCTTTGAAAAAGAAGAAGGTTCTTCTTGCCTTTGCGACTGTCCTTCCATGATTGTGTCCGTCTGGATCATAGAGCTTTTGACATTTACAACATGTTGTTCGAGAAGATTAGCCTTAGAGGAAAGAAGAGAGCATGTGGTGTCTTGGTCAATGGCCATGCAATTCTCCAATTCTAATGTAATGCATTGTTCATGTGCCCAAACATGAAGAAGTTGACTTCTTAGGTTCAAGTTGACAGCATGGTCGTAAATCCAATCTTGAACCAAGACAAGTGGCTCTGTGAGGTCCTCATCATGACACACTAGCATTTTGACTTTCATTGGAACATCGTGAAGGTAAATGGGAAGTTCCACCTCGCCCAAACAAGGGGTTTCCACACCTCCCAATCCTATGAGATAGGCTTCTATGGGCTTGATGTCCAATTGCAGGTCTTGGCAGTATGAAAGTCTAACTGCACTAGTGGTTGCACCTGAGTCAACCAATGCTCTCACAGTCTTTACACTCTTTCCTTGTCCTACCTCTATAGTCACAAAGGGCCGTCGATCAATTATTTGAGAAGTAGTTATGCCCGATTTTTGGCACATGTCCATGTGATATTTTGGAGCTTTTGTGTTGACATCTAGGCCTAGCCGCCGTAGCTTATTTCTTCTGATGCGCTCTCTAGCCTCTGCTTGTGCTTCTTCTCTAACCCTTAACTCCTCTTCTTTTCGCTTCTTAGCAGTGTTGAGTCTCATGAGCATTTCCTCTGTAAGAGGTTCTTGATATAACTTGACTCGACAACCACTTATATAGTTCGGTAAGATATCACCTTCTAAAGTGGCCAATTGAACTGCACCACTAGTGGAGAGTCTATTAATGATCATGGGTCCATATCCTCGTTTCTCCAATTTGCGGGCATGTTGCTTTAGCGTATACACCAGCACTAGATCTCCTTCTTTCAACCCTTTGTCCTTCACATGGGCATCAAAGTATGACTTTTGTCTTTTCTTTGCAGCATAGATTCCTGCGGCTGCTCATAGCCTCGTCTCACCTAAGCGTTCTAGATCAAAGATCCTGGAGGACAACTCGTGTCCATTCCACTCGTGCTCTTGTGCTACTTTCAAGGCTAGGATTAGGAAGTCCAATGGTAACACGGCATTCTGTCCAAAGACCATCTGAAATGGGGTAGCATTGAGTACCGTTTTGTAGGCAACTCGGTATGCCCAAACAACATGATGAAGTTGTTTGTCCCAATCAGAGCGTTTATTATTTACAAGTTTCGTCAATACGTTACATAGGATCTTATTCGTGCTCTCGGCCTGTCCGTTAGCTTGTGGGTGATAAGGGGCAGACTTCTTGTGTATCACCATGAATTCTTGAAGGAGATTTTCAATGACCTCATTCAAGAAGTGTGTACCTCTATCACTAACCAACTCTATTGGTAACCCATATCTAGTGAGCACATTTTCGAATAAGAACTTAGCCGTCGTTTGAGCATCATTCTTTGTCGTGGCTTTTACGTCGACCCACTTTGTAAGGTAATCTGTGGCTACAATAATGTATTCTGCATGGGAGTTTCTAGCTGGGGGGTTGATGGGACCTACAAAGTCTATACCCCACTTTGAAAATGCACGTCCTCCCATCATTGGCCTTAAAGGCATCTCGTCTTTTCGTATCGGATATTGTGCACATTGGCATGTGTCACATTTCTTCACATAGGTATGTGCATCCATATGAAGAGTGGGCCACCAAAGTCCTGAGAATAGAATGGTCTTAATTACTCTGTCAGGCCCAAAGTGTCCACCTGCAACACCGCTGTGTGCAGTTTCTAAGACTTTCAAATAGTCTGATTCATGAACGCATAGTCTTAAGTATCCATCTTTGCCTCTCCGATATAGGTTGTCTCCTACTAATGCATAGTCTTGAGCCTCTTGCTCCATGCTTCTTCTTCTTGATAGACTAGCCTCATTCGTTAGTGTTCCTGATCTCATAAATTCTACTAGTGGAGCGCTCCAATCTGGAATTAATGACACGTGATAAAGAGTGGCATGCTCTACTGGGGGTCTCTTCTGGCACACTGGACAATTCTGGATCCACTCTTGTATTTCTTTGTCCATGCTAGGCAAATACACTCCTAAACGTTTTAGATTCTGCAATGTTCGTTGTTTAGAGTAGTGATTTCCTAGCAATCCCTCATGGGCTTGTTGCAACCAACTAGTATGTTCATCGTCCTCGACACAACAAGCTAATACACCCTCGGTATCTTGCTTGTACATACTTCCGGCCAATATTTGATACTTTTGTGATTTTACAATTTCTTCTTTGCTTGTCTTCACATTTTTATTTGCAGGCCCGAAGGTTAGGACTGGTACCAACTTATTTGCCCATTTAGGAATAACTTCTAAATTGAACAGATAAGCATCGGGCAATTCATCAGACACTCCTTGCGGTGGCTCTCCTGAAGTGATGCGAGAAAGATGGTCTGCCCTAAGATGGGTTCTACCTTTCCTGACAACAACTTCAAAGTCGTATTCCATTAGTAAGAGGAACCATCTTACTAAGCGGCCTGTATTGCAAGGTTTATTGACCAAATATAGTAAAGCTTGATGATCAGTGAAAAACTTAAACTTATTGGCCAATAGATAGTGTCTAAACTTTTTCACAGCATATACCATGCCTAAGCCTTCTCTCTCCGTTGTGGTGTAATTTCGTTCAGCTGCATTTAATTCCCTACTAGCATATGCTATCGGCAAATCTAGGTTTCCTTCACCTGTGGGTTGTGCTAGCACACATCCTATTGCATGATTGGAAGCATCTACATGGACATGAAAGGGTTTGCTCCAATCCGGAGTAGTCAATATTGGTGCTGTGCACAAACGTCTTTTCAGCTCGTTGAAGGACTTCTCGCATTCTTCGTTCCACTCAAAATTTGTTAACAACCCATAAAGAGGTTTAGCTATGATGGCACACATGTGGATAAACCTACGGTAATATCCACAATGGCCCATAAAGGCTTGTACCTCTTTAACATTCCTCGGCCTGGGCAGCTCTGCCATTGCTCTTACTTTGTCCTCATCTGTTGAAATTCCATTCTTAGAAACAATGTGACCTAAGATTTTACCTTGTCGTACCATGAACACACACTTCTCTGGGTTCAAACACACTCGATAATCTCTACACTTGTTGAAGATTTGTCTGAGCTCAGGGATGTGGTATCTTCTTTGTTGGGAATGAGCACATAAGTCATCCACATATACTTCTAAGTTCTTTCGCAAGAACTCTTTGAAGACATGACACATGAGCCTTTGAAATGTTGCAGGTGCATTGGTGAGACCGAATGGCATCACACGAAATGCAAAGATTCCCCATTTTGTGGCGAAAGCCATTTTGTGTTAATCTTCTAGGGCAATGGCTACTTGATTGTAGCCCGAAAATCCATCAAGGAAGCTATAAACTTCCTTGCCTGCGACACGCTCCAATAAATGTTCAGTGATTGGAAGTGGATAACTATCTCGAATCGTAGCAGCATTAACTTTTTTAAGGTTAATACACACTCGCAATTTTCCATTCTTCTTGGGCACCACTACAATGGGGGACACCCATTCAGTATGCTCGATCTCATATATGAATCCAGCTTCAATCCTGTCAATTTCTTCTTTTATTTTAGCAGCATAAGTGTCGTTATATGTGTAGGGCTTTTGTTTGGTGGGCTTGGCATCAGCGGTCATCGGGATCGTATGAGAGCAAATCTTTGGATCTACTCCCTTCAAGTCTTTATAGTGCCATGCGAACACATCCCTATATTCCCTTAATAGAGCTACAAGCTCTGCCTCTTCTTTTGCACTTAGGTCATCTCCTATGTAAGTACATCGCTCTTCGTTCCCTTCAATGGTCACTACAATTTTTTTGGTCTTTTCTTTACTGTCATATGCTTCTCCTATAATGGCCTCTCTCTTAGGCATTCGTACCAAAATTTTTCGGTCTTCCACTTCGTATTTCTTGAAATTTTCATGTACTTCAAACAATGATTCTTCCTCTTCTTGTTTCACTGCTTTTCTTTTCTTTTTCTTTTGACCTTCCTCACTTTTTTCCTTTGAATTTATCGTTTTAATACTCGTGAGGGGTTCTTCTTCTTTTTGGGTTAACACTCCTATGTCTTCTAAATAGTGTTCCTCTGAGTCAAAGTAAGTATCCATCACAATGGATTCTAGATCATCGTCATTCTCTTCTTCTTCTATGAACTCACTAGGATCACACTCTTCCAACAGGGGCTGGCACATGAACACTGAAATATCATAACCCTCCTCATCACAATGAGGTGTCCATTGTTCTTCATTGACTGCAATGTCCATGGTAGCTAAGATTTCTGCCCAACCATGAGGCTCAAATTCCTCATCTGGAAATATCATTGGTGTATAGGCTGGGTCTTTAACTGGTCTATCTCCTGGGGGAGCTCCTTCTTCTCTTGCTTTTAGGCGCTTTTCCTCTTCCTCTGCAACCTTGCACATCCACAAGTGAGTATCTTCATGCAGCTAGGATGGATCAGGTGAACTTCCAGAATGCACAGAGATAGAATCTTCTTTCGCTTTGTGGATAGGATTCCACTGTAGGGTTGGTACATCTCTGAAGGTGTAATCCTTCAAATTGACCTTGGTAGTGACCCCTAAGTGCTGTAAGTACAAGGAGTTGGTTCCCCAATCTTGTACTATTTGCAATTTTCGTAAGAAGGGTCTTCCTAGGATCATCTCATAGACATTATTTTTCTCAAAGTCACATATAGCAAATGTATGTTCAAACTCTACACCACAAGTGGTTAGAGTTATCCCTTCGAGCAATCCTAGAGGTCTTTCAAAATGACCATCTACCATTTGAAGCTTCATTCTAGTTGGTCTTAATGTAGGTTTGCCCCATCGCTTCCACAAGGAGGTGGTTGCAATAGCAACACCAGCACCTGAATCTACGATTGCTTTGGTTGTGTAACCTTGATAGGTGATCGGAAGATAAGTATTACCTTCTTCATCTTCACTCATGTCTCCTATCTTGTCTAGAGGTATCTCTGGAACTTTTTGCTTAGAGCTTGCTTTGGGCATAGTGGACTCAAGTTCTGGAACTTGATCCTTCACATGATTCCATAGCTCAGGTTTTGCTTTGAGCAGCTCTTCTACCGTGAGATGGCACTGAACCTTGGTGTTCTTCACGACGTCTGTGTTTCTTGGAACCACTGAGTCTTCATTTCTTACCAATATTGTGGGAGCTCTGATTTGAAGAGATTCAGATTCCCATGGGCCTAGAAATTGAGGCAGTTCTTCTAGGGTATTAGATTCAAAATCTAATCTTTCATCTTCTTGTTGTTCTGCTTCATCTCCGTAAATAGATGGAATGTCTTGGGGAAATTGATCATGAAGATCATCAATCTCAGGAATAGGAGGGGAATTACCCTTCTCCTTGGCCCATTTCTCTTCTTGTATTTCCCGCAAGAACTCTTGAGAATACTGTTGAATTGAAGGAGGTATTCCAGCATCCGTGGAATTAGGAACATAAGCTCCCATTGGTGGTGAGCTTCCTCTTTCAAAAACTGGTTGAGCCTGTGGAGGTAAAGAAACTTGTGGTTTGTTTACCAATTGCTCTAATCTTTCTAGTAAGCCTTGGAAATGCAAATCTAATTTGACAGAGTTTGTCTGATTGAACTTTTGACTAGTCTCAAGTATAGCTTGAGCTTGTTCCACCATTTTCATGCACATTTTCATTCGTTCAATCTCTAAATCCGCTCTAGGGTAACTCTTGTCTAGGTTTGCAGCTATTGGCCCTTCTTGAAGGCGAGCCTGGTAGGCCTTGAACATCATGTCCAAGCCTTCTGGGGTTGGATCTACAAGAACAGACCCTGATTGCAGTCTATGTACAATGGGCGGTGGGGTGGAATGAGGTGGTGTGGACAGCGGTTCGGCATGTGAGGGGCTCTGAGATGCAATGTCTTCTATTTTTTTTTTGGTATCCCTTAGGCTTTCCTCTAGTTCGGATATCTTTTTGTTCCACTTGCGATTAACCTTCTCTCTGGTATCCTTCCATGTTCTCGGTTTCCTCTTACTAGACTCTCCTGAGTCACTTGGCTCTAGCTGCTCAGTCGGTTTATCCTGTTTTAATGCTTGTGCCCTAGTAACGGCCTGTAAGGGAGCCATGTTACTGCTACTTGAATTTGAATCTGCCACTAAGCCTACCACATTGATGGGTGTAACCTTAGGCACACTAGAGGGATTCCTGGGACACTCTCTAGGGAGATGTTCCTTACCACACTCAAGACAGAAGCCTTGTATTGTGATGTTATGTCCTTGTCCTAGAGTTGGTTGGTGGGGACATTCACGAATGAAATGGTCACCATGACATCTAAAGCATGGTCCTCTAGGGGTTTGTGGTCTCACTTGTCTCGCTTGGGGCCTAGGGTTTGGATTCATATACATGACATTGGAGTATTCTGGCTCCCAATTTTGTTCCATAGGTGGTGCCTCATATTGATACTGAGAAGTCTCGCTTTGCTTAGGTGACTCTATGTAATAAGCATGTGGACTATCTTCATGGAAGTAGTTCGAACCATGAGCGTGAGAGTCATTTTCTGGTATCAATGGGGTTAGCGGTACCAATGCTCTATTAGGGTTCTCCTCCGCCATTGTATACTTAACTGGGATCACATTGGCAGGAGCTGGTGGTTGGTTTCCTAGGACTCGCTGTGGCCTATATGGTGCCTGATCTTGCTGCTGGTATTGAGGTTGATATTGTTGTGGCCTATAATATGGCTGTTGATACTGATTCTGATACCTACCTTGTTGGTAAGGTTGCTGATAATTTTGTCTAACAGCCTGCCTATTGTAAGGACAATCTTGAGCCGTATGATTTGTGTATTTTCTCTCAATGGTGCAATATAGAGCATTAGGGTTCCCTTGGGGTGGAGCCATCATCGGGCACACATTAGCCATGTGGTCTCCTCCACAGTTGTAACATCTCTTCAATGGGATGGCCCTTGATGGTTGTCTATTTTGAACTCCTAGCTTTTTGGCAACCTGTTCAGCTATCTCATCTACCTCAGTGGAGGTTCTTGAAGTATGACTAGTAGAACTGTCAGAGTCCTTATAGAGTTTGGACAGTCCCAACTCCTCACCCAAGTTGTCTTCTATGTCAATACATATCCGCACACACTCTTCTATGGATCTAGGCTCTTTCAAGTACACATATGATCTCAACTTTGTGCTCAATAGGCCATCTAAAAACAGTGCCACCTATTTGGCTGATGTGGGTAATTCTGGTACAGGGCATCTTTCCAAGTACTGTCTAAAACTTCTTCCTGCAAGTCGCACTGTTTCTTGGGGTGTCTGCTTGAAGCTGTGGATCAAGGATGATGTGTTATGCCTGATACCGCTTTTGGAAAATTCCACAATGAATTCTTCTAGCAGCTGACCTATCTCTCTATAGTTGCGACTATTCAAGGGTTGAAACCAAGCTAAGGCAGTACCCTTAAGAGTCAAACCAAATGCCTCAAACTGGGTGAATAAGTCCTTGACCTGTTCAGCTCTTAACACTTGTTTGAACTCAGCCACATGGTCATAAGGATCTCCTGACCCATCAAAGTAGTTCTTCATTGTCTTAACTACTTGAGAGGGTCTAAGGGTTCTTGAGTGTTCTCGTGGTCTAGGCAATGGAAAATCATGCTCATCTCTTTGATGCCTATGTACTCTATGTCTCTCCCTTTCAGGTCTTTCCGTTCCATATCCTGATCTGTCTTTGCCCACAATGTCTGCAAAGCTAACCTCTGGTCTCTCTCTAGTTCTCCCTCTGGGTTTCATGAGCCTTGGATGATCCGGCTCCTTGGAGGCCCTGGGAAACATTAGATCTTGGTGGAGGGAAAATGGATTCACCTTGCCAAGTGTAAGCATGTCTGTCATGATCTGATACCAAGAATAATTTTTGAGATGTGTGATCTAGATAGACAACTTTCCCTAGTGTCTCTGGATCCTTGAATTCATAGATGGTGACTACTGGGCTCGGTTGATCTGGCCTAAATCTCCAAAAGGCTTCCTCCGTTTCTCTATTCACGAATAGTTCTATGCTTTTATTATCTTGAGGAATCCATTCTGGAGTGAGCACTCTGGTTAAGACTGACTTACCTCTAGGGGTCTTGGGTTCTCCTCCTAGGTCTCCTTGCTCTAGGTCTCCTATCTCATTCTCAGGAATGATATTTCCAAACTCATCTGTCCTATCTGGTAAGTTGGTAACCACATACATGGTTCCTTCCTTATCAATGTAAGCACCCTCTTCAAACTTGACCACTGGGTGTTCAAGTCCAAAGGGTTGGTCAGGATTCTTGAGTTGAACCACTGATCGTCTTAGACCATCCTCATAGATGCGAGCACCTAATTGGTTGGTCCTGATATACTCCAATTGGGTCTTATAGGGACCTTCTGGTGTTTGTAAATAGGCAGCGCCTGAGCTACGTGTGGGTCTTTCCATGCTAAAAGACATTTCTGAGTCACTGGTTTCTGAACTTAGTGTGTAAGGATAACCACTAAGCTGTTGAGCCCAAGACTTGGTTGTATGATTGACACTAGCCTCAGATGACCTAATGCTTTGTCTATCCTTGCCTAAGTGTCTGCCAGATCTCAGGTTCATAAGCCTTGGCTTCTAGTCCCAAAGTTCTCTTATATTGCTCAAAATCCTTTGGAACTCCTTGGTTTTCTAGTTTCCTTGAGGGTCAACTTCAAAATACCCTATCACGAGCTTTCCAACAAAACCAAAATCACAGCAAACGGATTTCGTATGAGAAAGTTATGCCAGTTCAGGGTTCTGGGGTTTAAAACAGGGAAACAGGATCTCTCTGGGAACTCAGGACAGGCGATACGATACCAGATTTTCACGATACGATACCTTCGTTCTGCACGATACCACTTCAGACGATACCACATAGACGATACGATACGACCAGAGTGATACCAACTTCCACGATACGATACTGCTCTCTTAGGCGATACGATACTGAAAGTGGTCACGATACGATATCTCTA
Organism: Ceratopteris richardii; assembly: GCA_020310875.1. Taxonomy (NCBI): domain Eukaryota; kingdom Viridiplantae; phylum Streptophyta; class Polypodiopsida; order Polypodiales; family Pteridaceae; genus Ceratopteris; species Ceratopteris richardii. The sequence continues at coordinate 164,847,777 of CM035410.1, forward strand.
ATTTGCACGATACGATACCAGAAATTTACGCGATACGATACTTGGTTGGCCGGCGATACGATACCAATCCTCCTCACGATACGATACCACTTAGTCAACGATACGATATTGAAATTAGAGGCGATACGATACCAACTTGGCTGACGATACGATACCAAGAATGGCACGATACGATACCAGGTGGACCACGATACGATACTTATGCAAGTGGCGATACGATACCACAAGGTGCACGATACGATACGAGAATCCCAGGCGATACGATACCACTTGGTCAACGATACGATACTGTGACCGTCGCGATACAATACCACTGAGGCAACTGCGATCGCGATACCAACACTTGACGATACGATACCAAAATGGTATCGCGATACCTCAAGTGGGCGTGCACGATACGATACCTCGACAAGTATTGCGATACTCGGGAATTCTGATATCGCGATACCAAAACTCAACCGGACACGATACTTGGAGATTTTTAAGCCCAAATTCAAAATTTTGTGCAAATATGTGTACCTTACTTCCGGCTGAACGTGGGATAAAACAACAGTGTATAGTGTCATATACACCTCAATAGAATGGAGTTGTTGAATGGAAGAATAGGTCACTCATGGAGATGGCGAGGTGTATGGTCAAGAGTTAGGCTTTACCACATAGTTTCTAGCTTGAGGTCGTCATGTGTGCAACATATGTACTTAACAAGCATCCCACTAAAGCATTGTAGTCTATCACTCCATATGAGGCTTGACATGGTCGCAAGTCATATATTGCTCACCTGCATGTTTTTGTTTGTTTGACATAAGCATTTGTGCATGAAAAACAACGCAGGAAATTGGATGATAAAGCAGTGAAATGTATTTTCGTTGGGTACACTTATGAGAGCGAAGGCTATCCCCTATATCGTCCACAGAATGGTTAGCCGTGATGTTATTTTTGTGGAAGATGTTATTCAGCCATTACTTTCATGTACTAAGGAGACATCTGTTAGCTCCAAATACATGTATGACACTCTGCTGCCTCTTTTTACAAGTGGACAATCTAGTGCTGGTCCTAATGAAGCAACTTCTCAACCTTTACGGGTTTCATGTGATGATGTAGATCATTCCATTTTTTATGGAGATTTACATTATGCACTTCTTGATGAGAGAGTTGATATTGAGGAGGCAAAAACTACGCCAAAATGGTTGGTGTAGACTTTGTGTGATAGCAAATTAGATGCACCTATGAGATATCATACTCGTTCAGGTTCTCATAGTTCTTCTTTTGCATCACATTTCTATGTTATGGCTGCCTCTAGTCTCTGTGATGAGGATGAACCTGTTTCATTTGATGAAGCACCAAATTGTAAAAATTGGTACCTGTTCTTCATGTGACTTGCCTCCTAGCAAGAAGGCCATTGGCACTAAGTGGGTATACAAGCCAAAGCGTAAGCTTGATGGAACAATTGATAGGTATAAGGCTAGGCTTGTTGCAAAGGGTTATGCAGAGGATAGAGGCATTGATTTTGATGAGACATTTACACCTACATGTCGAATGACTATTGTTCGTAGCATTTGTGCAATTGTAGCTCATCATGGTTGGAATGTACATTAGTTGGACATTAAAGCTACATTTTTGAATGGTGACTTGCATGAAGAAGTGTTTGTCTTTTAGCCCCATGGCTTTGTGCAAAAAAGGCATGGAAACCAAGTGTGTAGGTTGAAAAAGGCATTATATGGTTTGAAACAAGCACCACGTGTTTGGTATGAAAAAATATATGCCTAACTGATTGCACATGGTTTTGATAACAATCCAATTGAGAGCACCTTATATGTTAAGTGTGCTAATAATGTGCTTTTCATCATTGTTGTTTATGTTGATGCCATGCTGCTCATTGGTCTATTGAGAAGCATATTGCTGATTTTAAGGCTGATTTGCATGCCTCATTTAAGATGTAAGATTTGGGGTACTTGCATCATTATTTTGGCATTCAGTTTATGCAAGTTGATGGTGGAGTAGCTCTATGTCAAAAAAAAAATATTGACACATTATTAAAGCATTTTGGCCTTGAAGACTGTAAACCTATTGCCACTCCTATGGAGACAGGTTTACGATGGAGTCTTCATGATGTTGGAGATGCATTTGATGTTGTTCTCTATTAGCTGGTTGTTGGATGCTTGATTTACGATGGAGCCTTCATGATGTTGGAGATGCATTTGATGTTGCTCTCTATTAGCTGGTTGTTGGATGCATTAGCTTTATGCATTGCCTAGGTGTCAAGCATTGGGAGGAAATTAAGCGCGTATTTTGCTACTTGAATGGTACCCGAGTACTTGGATTGTTTTATCCCAAGGGGGTTCATGCTAGGTAGCTCATGCATATCTTGGTTGAGCAAGAAGCAGCTGATTGTGGCCACTTCCAGTTGTGAGACTGAGTATAGGGCAGCTTTCATAGTGACTCTTGAGTGTGTGTGGCTCAGACACCTTATGGTTGATTTGGGTGTTGGTAAGTCTTCTACCACCACCATCTTCATTGATAGTCAGAGCCCATTGGGAGTTGCAAGGAACCATGTGTTCCATGCTCACACTAGGCACATTGAGGTGCACCATTATTATGTTAGGGAGAGGTTCTCTGCTGGAGAGATTAATTTGGCATATGTGCCCACATAGGAGAACATTGCAGACCTTTTCACAAAGGCTCTACCTATGGAGAAGTTTGAAGCTTTCATCAAAGCTTTGGGCTTACTTCCTTTTGTGGATTGATTCCACATAGCTTGGCACTTCCTTATACATGGGTGCTAGCTCCTTGTTCACCACATCACTCAAAGGGGGGGGGGGGGGGGTTGTTGATATATTTAGGTAGTGATGTGTGTGAACACACTAGGACCACTAGGGCACGTTTTTCCCTCTTTAGGAGGTTATTTTCCCTCGGTTTGTATATATGCTTATTGCCCTAATGGGTCACTTCTTTTTGTACATTCTAGTAGTAATACATTCAGTATTGTGTGTTATATGCCAAGCTTCTTCTTCTTCCTTGTGTTGTTCGCATGTTTCCATAGACCTTGAACTCCAACGTGGCTATCACGATTGATACCTTCTGTCATGATGGACAAAAAAATGAATTAGTTTTTTCATATTCTAGGTCTATATGATGTGCACAAGGTCTACACTAGTGTGGTGTCCTTTGTTTTACCAAATGATGAGTTTTACTATCTATAGTGATTGACAAAGACCTTTGTCGCGGGGTGCATGCACAGAGATTGTGTACCTGTTGGAGCTACTGCTACTGTGGTGGATGTTGATGCCTACCAGAAAGCTCACAGAAAATACAAAAACACAATATCCAAAATTTCTCTCTCTCTCTCTCTCTCTCACACACACACACACAAACACAATGAAGCGAAATGAGATGGAGATGGAGATATGGTCAAAAATAGAAAATTGAGCGAAGAAGGCAATGGAGATGGGTGATGTTGAGGAAGGTGATGATGATGTAAAGACTAATAAAAACAAAGAAATTACGTGATTACTTACCATTCCAATGTCAAATCTATATGGCTTACCATCACACAATTTTCATCAAAGCTCGATCCCCGATAACGGTAGTAAATTTGGTGTCACTCTAATGTGATGATGAGTATCAACATGAGGAGATCCACCTCATAATTTTCAATTCGAGGAGATGTGAGGGAGGTATGATGAACATGAGCAAGTGAGAGGACAAGCGTGTGAGTGACAAGCACACCAACATGCACACACATACACACACATGCACACATGATAAGACAAAGAGATGGGACAATGGAATCTTAGATTAGCCAAAAACAAGTTTACAATGTGATTTATTTAATTCAATTCCCAAAAAACCATCCTAAAAAATGAGCTCTCTAGCTCCTTTTATAGTTTCTTACTAGATTTGGGCTTGTTCATACCTAGTGTTTGGCATAGTTAAAAATTAGGTTCCTAAGCTATTTTGGAACCTCAAATGAGCTCTAAAAATTATGAAAATTATGAGATGGAATGATACAAATCACTATTGATAATTGTTGATTTGAAAAAGGAATTTCTTGACCTATTCATTGGATCTTCATTGAATTCCTTGTCAACTTGGTCCTACTTGCCCTTCTCTCTATCTTGACTCTCTTTGAATCGAGATCCTCATGTTTCATTTACTTTACAAGCCTCCTAGACCTCCATGGCTACTGCCAACAGCTTGCAGCAAGGCTATTATATAATTTATAACGTAGAGCTTATTTTTGAGGAAAAAATGGTCTTCAAGAAGAGGAAAATGTTATAAAATAGCCCAATATGGAGAATGCCAAGATAATAATATGATATTTTAGAGTATTAGACAAGGAATAAGCTTAGCCTAAGTCTCATGGATTGGAAGAAGAAATCCTTGAGTTCACTTAGCCTAAGTCTCATGGACTAGAAGAAGAAATCATTGAGTTCACATAGCCTAAGTCTCATGGACTCGAAGAAGAAAGCCTTGAGGTCAATATAAAATATTTCCAAAGACTCTCTAGAGCCTTCTATAAGCATCCACTAGAGTTACTTTAGTTAACTCAAGTACATTCAAACTTAACCCTAGTGATTAGATACACATAACATGTGTAAACTCCTATCAATTCAATGGATCTTCAATGGAATGGTAGAGGTGGCACATGCATATGTGGAATCTAGATAACTCTAAAGGTCACCCTCAAACCAAAAACCTTTATAGTATCTAGTTGAGTTTTGAGTCAGGGTCATTCGCTCAAGTATGTAGCCTAGGTTCTCAACAAAAACAATATTGAATTTTTTATGCATCATTACGTGAAAGTAATGGAGGATCTACTAATACAATTGATATCATTGCCACTATTCTTTGTTCTGAACATGAAAATCGTTCCTCAATGGTGTTTCAATATGCCAAAATTGTGTCTGAAAACTTAGTGCCATCAACTTTGGCACATTGTAAAGAACGCTCATAATATTAGCACTAATTAAAGGCAACAATGTTTTGGAGGGGATTAAAATACTTACTAAACGAATAAACGTAATAATAATCATTCATTTTACAAGAGATAAATATATAAAAATCTTATATCACAAATTTCCATCACCACAAAAGATTTAGGATAAGTACATGATTAATGCAAAGAATTGTACATCCACCATCATTCATAACATCCACGATGATGGGGCTGCTTTGGGAAAGTAGGTGGTACCCTATAGTTTTGCTTTTCAATAATAGTAGAAACATACTCAATATCCCCTATGTATATCAACATGAGAAAAAGATAATTGATATACACATGCACATGCTGACACACACCCACATACAAACACACACACACACACCCCTTGAGTAAGAGCCTTAGTCTCAATGCTCTCACTAATTAATTCTTTAATGGTATCATCAAATTGATATATAAGAAATTCAATAGGAACAAAAGAGAAAATTGGAGGCCGATTATTATGCTTCAAAATAGATATAAGATTATATACAAGGCTCTCGCTTTGGATATCACTAATAACCTTTGTCGTTGCTTAAGTAAGGATAAAAAAGGATTCATCAAAGTTAGGTCCATTTGAGATGATATCATAGACATTTGGGAAGGTCTCGAGTATGTTGAGAGGTCGAACCAAATTTTGGAGTTTCTCAAGGTCGGCTTTGACAAGGCTTGTGATAGACTTGAATGGAACTTCATTTGCAATCTCTTAACCACTTGGGATTCGGCCTTAAATTTTTTTGAATGGTTGCTTTGTTCCTAGGCAATGCCTCGGCCCACATTAATATCATTGGCAGGCTTTCAGACCCCATTAAGCTCAAAAGATCTATGAAGCTAGGCTACCCTCTAGTTCCTCTAATGTTTGCTATTGTCATTGATAGCCTTAGTTGTCTTATTCAAAATTAGGTTAAGATCAAAAATATTATAAGCCAATGATACTAAATGGTGCGCAAATTGTTTGCCAATGATACTAATACCTTTATTCATAATTAGACGAAAACTATATCCAATTTTTTTAATGCCTTGATATCTATTTCTAAGCCTCTAGCTCCAAAATTAACCACTCTAAAATGCGTTTAGAGCCATATCTCAATCAGCCCCTAGTTTATTGTACCCAAGGTTGGTAAGAACTTGTGTCAGGCTTCATTTTCAAGATTCTAGGCATTCCTTTGAGGCTTCGAAGTTTCAACGAGCCAAAAGTGGGACTAGGTTCATAATACGTTGGACTCAAAGTTGTATTACTAGGAAGGTATGCAAATGAATGTTGCTAGTAGAGCGATGATGATCAACACTTTTCTTGTTTCATTTATCATTTATTTTCTCGTGTGCTAGAGTGTTGGTACAAGTCAAGCCTTCACATTTGGCTTGGACATCTACTTTGAAGACTCTACATGAAGCAAGGAGCATAGGAACACTAGCTTATGAGTTATTACTCTTTTACCCATTGTAAAAGTCTATATAACTAGGCGCATTATGCAATCACACCTAATTGATTGAAAGTCGCGGAAAAGGTTGTTGATTGATTGAGGCGCATTATGCAATCACGCCTAATTGATTGAAAGTCGCGGAAAAGGTTGTTGATTGATTGAGAGAATATCTCAATCAACTCTTTCTTTTTTTAGGTGAAAGATTTTTAGGAGATTGATTTAAATTCTAATTCAAGCTCTCACTCAACTCCTATAAAAACTACAAGTTAAAAGTCGCAGCTCACCAGCACTCATTCCGAGGCATTTCTGTATCAATCATTGAGTGTGTGAGGTCTACTCTATAGCCTACACCTCTGAGTACCATTGAGCTATGTTTATCATGCCAATGGGGATGTACATTTACATGATCTAATACAAATATTTACATTCATCATCTCTGTTATTCTCTGAGTGTACCACTTCAACTACTGTCAACTTCAAAGAGACATATCTCAGTGCCTACTGAACTAAATCAAGTGATTCAAAGCTTGATAGATTCAGCTCAAAGCATACTACCTCAAGCATACAAAGTTTGAAGCAACTTGGTTCAGCCAATTTCAAGAAATTGTGGTCGAAGTGCTTACTGTTGCAGTTCTTACAGTAAACGAGTAATTTCCGGTAGAAGAACGAAGTAGATCTCGCAGAGTAATGCGAAGCTTTGTATGAGAGATAGCTTACTCTATAGCTAAACATCTCTACTTTTAGTTGATCAATCTTTCCGGTGAAAAAGATATCTATACATAGTACAAAGTCTGACCGGAAAGAGGCTGTCTGAACTGAAGGAGTTTTTTCTTAAACTTCAGTAAGAGTTCCGTAAGTTAAGAAAGTTCACGTGTCACTTCCTTACTTCATGTATGTTCACTTGAAGTAATTATAAACAGAATTGAAGTTCATTCCGGTATAATTCTGGTACGATTACGGTGTCAGTCCAATGGCAGTCCGGTGAAATTTCGGTGAAATTTTTCCGGTAAAGTTAGAGCACATTCTAAGCTATTGATTGATTACAGAGAATTTCTGAATCACTCTTAGTTCTTCTTGGCGTGGCGGTTTCCGCAAGGCATAGTCTTCGTCGCGTTATCAAGACGTAGAATTGGAGAAAAGGATCAAAGAGGGCTGGTGCAAAGCAGGATTAGCAATACCAACTCAATTTTCTGAGTGCATCCAACCATCTCTCCCAACAGTGGTATTAGAGCAAATAAGGTAACATGGGAGATGGTTTTCCTTCATTCATTGACAAATTGGACAGGAACAATTACCAAGCTTGGTCTCTAAGGATGAAGACCTATCTACAAGGAAGAAGCTTATTTGGATTCATCTCAGGAGATGAGGAATTGCCCTCATTCAAAGCTAGAGGACTACCCACCAAGGATGAACAAGAGAGGCTCAACACATGGTGTGCAAAAGATGCATTGGCAAGGTCTTATCTTCTTAACTCTATATCTGATTTCCTTTTACCTCACATCAGGAATTGTAAGACTTCCCAAGAGACTTGGGAAATCTTGTCAACATATTTTTCATCAAGTACAAGGGCCAGAAAGAATCAACTATGGATTGAATTTACAACTCTTAGGAAGCAATCAAAGCACTCAGTTTCAGAATTTGTCACTAGGGTCAAAGACATTGCAGACCAGCTTGCAAGTATTGGAGAAGAGATTGAAGAGGAACAAATAGTAAGACAGGTAATCAATGGACTAAAAGCTGATGACAAATGGGAGAGCTTTACCACAGCAATGGACCTATACATGGACATACATGCTCCTGATCTAACAACTTTGATTGGTCAACTCTTCACACATGAAGCAAAGCTCACAAGGAATTGTGAAGAGATGGATAAGTATGTGTTTGAAGATGAAGAGGTGTTGCAAAATCCTTGATCTACACCAGCCAAATGAACTCCAGGAGTAGATGGTGGGCCCTTTTAGCTTGCCAATGGATGTATTAGACACCCTATGTACCTTGGAAGATCACTCTCAAAAAGATAGATCAAAACAGATAAGTTGGAGTTAGCTCAGAGGTGAAAACTTGCTATTCTTGGTTCATACACCTGTCCAGTGTTTTACATAATTCTCTGAGCACAGCAGCAATTAGCTTAATTCCTCTTGGGGAAATCTAGGTAGCTTAAAGAGCTAACTTTCAAGAGTAATCTCATCAAAAATAACAAAGCACACACTGAGAATGAGTTTTAACAAGTGATGACATCATCCCGATTTTCACGGGCTGCTACAGAAATAGACCAGTGAGCAGAAAAATCACCATAACTCAAAAAGTAGAAATCCAATGATTATGAAAATTTGTATGCTTATACTAGACAGTAAGCTAAATCCAAAAAATTTTAAATCACTGAATTTGGATAAGTAACCACTGAGAAACACCTCTGACAAGATGAGTAAAAAAGTCGGGTACCTGACAGAGAGGTGAAGATGAACAGACCCTGTTGACTTCAAATGAACATAACTGAAGATTGCAACATCCAAATGACATGAAAATTTGTGAGCATATAGTAGACTTATAGAGCTAACTTTACCAAGTTAAATCACTGAAAATGATGCACCAAGATCAGAGAAAACATCTCTGCAAGCTGACTGAGAAAATTGAGAGTAATGGCAGTGAGTAGTACACTTCACAAGAACATGGAAAGATGAACTCAAATAATCATGAAAATGAAAGTATATTGCTTGTACAATACAATGACTTACTGATACATATGTGTGCCTTGTAATCACACCTTGATATGGCATAAAGCTCAGCTCTTGGAGGTCTTCACATAGGTCTCTCTAACCACGACTAAAACTGCCATCTATTTATAGTTGAGTTTGGGAGGCTAACTTCCCTCAATCACTCTCCAATCAATCAATGATTGATTTGATTCTCTACCTACCACAAATCACGAATTCGTGGCTCCTCTTTCCATTCTTGATCATGTGGACTCAACCACTTAAGATTCTCTTACTTTTACATTAAGTAAACTCTTCAAAAGTTACAAGAGGTAGTTCACAAGTGAACTTTACATAGTCTTCATTTTAAGGCTTTTTCTATGACTTTGTGGGACTCAAGCCAATACTTAGGCTTGTCATAGACTTGCTCCAACAGGAATGGAGAGCAATCAAAAGGTAACAACCCCTCTGCTTTATACACTGATAAGAAGGTTAAAGATAAAGGTAAAAGTAAGAAGGGTGATGAAGAAGGCTCTACCTCCCAAGCTAACTATGCAGGGAGAGGTAGATCTTCAAGAGGTAGAGGCAGAGGAGGTAAGTCAGGTAGGGGGAGACCCTACAACTCATCACCATGCAACATTTGTGAATTGTCTAACCATACCACAGATGAGTGCTACAAAATTTATAAAAATCAGAGAGGTAGAGGCCATCAAAGAGGTGGATACTCTCAAGGTAGAGGCAGATTCAACCATCACCAAGGCTACAATGGATACAACAATCAGTACAACAACAATTACAACCAAAACCACAATAGTAACTACCAAGGTGGATTCAGAAATAGAAGGGATTACAACAACTACACAGAGGAGCAAGATGACTCCCTATTGATCATGAATATGACCTCCAAGGCAGGTACAAATGATGATCATTTATTTTATATTGATTCAGGGTGTTCTAACCATGTAGCTGGTAATGTGGCACTACTCTCTGATTTGGAAGAACCCAAGGGCAAACATCAGGTACAGACAGGTGATGATACTAAACATTCTGTTATAAAGATTGGAAATGTTAAAACTTATGATGGTAACCAGAACCTATTGATCAGGGTACTTTATGTACCAACCATTACCAAGAACCTAATGAGTGTTGGTCAGATTGTGGAGAAAGGTTTGCAGGTCAGATTCACTCAACATGGAGCATATGTGGAAGATCCAAGACATGGATTCAAAAAGATAGCCAAGGGAGAGAAATCAGGTAGATTGTTTACTTTTGAGCTAGAAGACACAAAAAACATTGCTTTATACAATTACAAGGATCAAACACTTTCAGAGTTAGAAATATGGCACAAGAGGTTAGGTCACATAGGTGAAAGAACCCTAAAGCAAATGTGTAGGGATCAATGTGTGCTTGGGATACCTAATGTATCCAAGCAACATATGATTTACAAGTGTAGTGCTTGTCAGTTTGGTAAGTCTCACAGGTTGCCCTATTCAAAGAAAGGTTTCATGCATGAAGACTACCTAGACTTGGTACACACAGATGTTTGGGGACCTAGTAAGGACCCTTCTATTTCAGGATCAAGGTACTATGTGGCTTTCATTGATGATTATAGCAGATGGACTGTGTTATACTTTATGAAGCATAAAGATGAAGTATTTAATTGTTTCAAAAGGTATCTTGCACTGGTTGAAAATCAAACAGGTAGAAACTTGAAAAGACTAAGGTCAGATGGGGGAGGTGAATACTTCTCCAATGAGTTTGAAGATTTCTTGCAGGAAAGAGGCATCAAGAGGGAGATAACCACAAGGTACTCACCTGAACAAAATGGGGTAGCTGAAAGAAGAAATAGACTCATTGTAGAAACAGCAAGGTCTATGCTTAATGAAAAGAAGTTGCCAAATTATCTTTGGGCAGAGAGTGTATCTACTGCCACCTATCTCATCAACAGGTTGCCATCAAAGTCTCTTGATGGCATGACACCTTATGAAGCTTGGCATGGTAAGAGACCATCATTAGATCATTGCAAAATCTTTGGCTGTATTGCATATGTGCATATTCCCTCACAGGTAAGGGGAAAGCTAGACCCTAAAGCTGAAAAATGTATCTTCATTGGTTATGACTTGAACCAGAAAGGGTACAGATTCTACAACCCCTCAAACAAAGGTTTCAAGGTAAGCAGAGATGTCATCTTTGATGAGAATGACTCATGGTATGAGAATGAATGCAGGAAGGTTAGTCTACCTTACGACATAGAAGAAGACTTCCCAAAGCTCACCAAGGAGGAACCAATCCAGAAAGAAGACTCAAGCTCAGATGATGATGATACAATTAATCTTGAGGAATTCAAAGCATGGAAGTCCAAAGGAAAGATGAAAATGAAGAAGCTAGAGGATATACCAGAATCCTCAACTCAAGCAATGAGGAGATCTCAGAGAGAAAGTAAGAAGCCTATCAGATATGGGTATGACACTTCTCTTGTAACTAAGCATTCTGTATATCTTGCAAAGGATTTGTTGAATGAAGAACCAGGTACATATGAGGAAGCAATCACAAAGACATAATGGAAAGAAGCTATGGATGAAGAAATAGAAGCTCTCAAGGAGAGTGACACATGGGACTTGGTACCCAAGAAGGACTCTATGAAGGTGATAGGATCCAGATGGATCTACAAGCTAAAGAGAAACTCTGATGGAACAATCAACAGGTACAAAGCTAGGTTGGTAGCCAAGGGTTTTGCACAAACCCAAGGCATTGACTATGAGGAGACATTTTCTCCTGTGGCTAAAATGCCAACAATCAGAGTATTGGTGAGTGTAGCTGCATCCAAGAATTGGAACATGTACCAATTAGATGTCAAGAATGCTTTCTTGAATGGATGGATATCTGAAGAAGTCTACATGTCACAGCCACCTGGCTATGAAGATCCTAAGAAGGTTAATTATGTTTGTAAATTGAAGAAGGCTCTATATGGATTGAAGCAAGCACCTAGAGCATGGAATTACAGGTTGACAACATATCTCCAAGACCAAGGATTTGTGATGAGTAAAGCAGACACTTCTCTATTTATAAAGAGGAGTATTATAGAGGTAATCTACTTGTGTGTTTATGTGGACGACATCATCATTACAGGCAATGATGTCAGTGGGATTAGACACATCAAAGGACAGATGATGAAGGAATTCAAGATCAATGACCTTGGATTATTGAAGTACTTTTTAGGTCTTGAGTTAGTTTACACTAATTCAGGTATATATATCACTCAAAAGAAGTATGTACAAGATATGGTCAAGAAATTTAATTTGCAGGAAGCTAAAATCTCAATCACTCCAATGGAGGTTAATCTAAAGTTAAGTGCTCATGAAGGGGATGAAGTCCGAGACATTACAGGATATCAAAGTATGGTAGGTAGTCTGAATTATGCTACCTTGACTAGAATTGACATAGCACATGGTGTAAGTGTGCTAAGCCAATTCATGCAGAAACCAAGGGTACCTCACCTAGAGGCAGCAAAGAAGATCTTGAAGTATCTAAAGGGAACTCAGAACCATGGTTTGTACTTTCCTTATACATCAGACATTGATATTAAAGTGTATTCAGATGCAGATTGGGCAGGATGCAAGGATGACAGGAGAAGCACATCAGGATACATATGTTTTGCAGGTGATAAACCTATTTCTTGGTCAGCCAAGAAACAACCTACAGTAGCTTTGTCATCTACTGAAGCAGAGTATAGAGGGCTAGCCAATGCTACTCAAGAAGCTATCTGGTTGAAGGTTTTGTATACAGAGTTAGGCTTCTATACAAGACCACCAATTATCTTTGGAGATAATACAAGTTCTCTTCACCTTGCAGCAAATCCAATATATCATGCTAGAACAAAACACATAGAGGTTCATTACCACTATGTGAGAGAGAAGTTGCTTAGTAAAGACATTCAGCTGACTTATGTGTCCACTAATATGCAATGTGCAGATTTACTCACTAAAGCTTTGGATGGAAACAAGTTATGCAGATTTAAATCCATGATTGGATTACAGGATGTGATTGAAGAATGAAGATGAAGACTTGAGCCAAAATGTTTGGCTTGAGGGGGAGCTGTTCGAACAAGTCAAGCCTTCACATTTGGCTTGGACATCTACTTTGAAGACTCTACATGAAGCAAGGAGCATAGGAACACTAGCTTATGATTTATTACTCTTTTACCCATTGTAAAAGTCTATATAACTAGGCGCATTATGCAATCACACCTAATTGATTGAAAGTCGCGGAAAAGGTTGTTGATTGATTGAGGCGCATTATGCAATCACGCCTAATTGATTGAAAGTCGCGGAAAAGGTTGTTGATTGATTGAGAGAATATCTCAATCAACTCTTTCTTTTTTTAGGTGAAAGATTTTTAGGAGATTGATTTAAATTCTAATTCAAGCTCTCACTCAACTCCTATAAAAACTACAAGTTAAAAGTCGCAGCTCACCAGCACTCATTCCGAGGCATTTCTGTATCAATCATTGAGTGCGTGAGGTCTACTCTATAGCCTACACCTCTGAGTACCATTGAGCTATGTTTATCATGCCAATGGGGATGTACATTTACATGATCTAATACAAATATTTACATTCATCATCTCTGTTATTCTCTGAGTGTACCACTTCAACTACTGTCAACTTCAAAGAGACATATCTCAGTGCCTACTGAACTAAATCAAGTGATTCAAAGCTTGATAGATTCAGCTCAAAGCATACTACCTCAAGCATACAAAGTTTGAAGCAACTTGGTTCAGCCAATTTCAAGAAATCGTGGTCGAAGTGCTTACTGTTGCAGTTCTTACAGTAAACGAGTAATTTCCAGTAGAAGAACGAAGTAGATCTCGCAGAGTAATGCGAAGCTTTGTATGAGAGATAGCTTACTCTATAGCTAAACATCTCTACTTTTAGTTGATCAATCTTTCCGGTGAAAAAGATATCTATACACAGTACAAAGTCTGACCGGAAAGAGGCTGTCTGAACTAGAGGAGTTTTTTCTTAAACTTCAGTAAGAGTTCAGTAAGTTAAGAAAGTTCACGTGTCACTTCCTTACTTCATGTATGTTCACTTGAAGTAATTATAAACAGAATTGAAGTTCATTCCGGTATAATTTCGGTACGATTACGGTGTCAGTCCAGTGGCAGTCTGGTGAAATTTCGGTGAAATTTTTCCAGTAAAGTTAGAGCACATTCTAAGCTATTGATTGATTACAGAGAATTTCTGAATCACTCTAACTTAGTTCTTCTTGGCGTGGTGGTTTCCGCAAGGCATAGTCTTCGTCGCGTTATCAAGAAGTAGAATTGGAGAAAAGGATCAAAGAGGGCTGGTGCAAAGCAGGATTAGCAGTACCAACTCAATTTTCTGAGTGCATCCAACCATCTCTCCCAACGTAGAGGTTTTCCAATTCTAAGTTGATGCAAATGAAAATAATGTGTAGAAATTTTTTGTGCATGGAACACCCTAGTAGGAGAGTAATGCATAAAATCAAATGGGAGATTTGCACTTGCCCTAAATTGGTAGGTGATGTTGGTATTCTGGATGTACAAGCTATGGATAACAAACCCACATCCAACTGCATGGATAAACAATAAGGAATCATGGTCGTAGCTGATTTTTAGAAATAGCAATAACCTCATGCTTTCAAGCTCTCTATGGTGGCTCCTTAACCTCCTTACCGTGCTATTTTCCTTAGTTGTGATTATCCCTAAGAGATCTTCATTGTTGGACTCCCTTTGGATGTCCTCTAATAAGATGAAGAAGTAGTTCTCAGTTAGCAATGAATGGAAGTGGGTAATCGACATTAAGCAAAATCAAAAGTAGAGCCCCTAAAGAGCCTTAGGGAAATGACAAGTAGAGCCCCCAAAGAGCCAAAAGAAGTTTGTCCAAAGGATTTGAACAATGGAAGGACTTTTGTTCCAACCCAAAAGAACATGTATAAGATTTGAGGACATTGTTCAGAGATGTAGACTCGACCTTGACGATTGGTGCCTCTTAAGACAAAGGAGGAATTCTTGGTTGGATTTGAAGTGTCCCCTTCTTATTGGACAAGATGCTCCTTATTTCAAAGGTATTAAATGGAAAAACAATAACTAGCTCAAAGATATCCCGAGAACCAAACCACTGAAATTCTTTCAAGAATGCAATAGGAAGTAATGCTTGAAATCACCTTAGATTCGATGGGTTCTCAAGCTCAATGATCTTTGGCACCTTTTGATGGAACACAAGAAGACAACTCTCCTATGGAAAATTCTCTATAGGTGAATCTGAACCAATGTTAAAGTTAAAATCTACAAAGCTATGCCTTGGTGTAAAAAATGCCATCAAAAGCAAGAAGATCTCACTCACCTCTTCTTCTCCTACCCTAGAAGTGATACTCTCTAGAGAAGGGTCAAAGAGCATCTTAATTGATTGATCCGTTGATTAGAAACAAGCCCTCTAGGGGGAGGGGACTGGCTACTCCTTTGCCTTTTTGAATGCAATTAGAAGTGTCATCCTCTAGAATATTTGGAGCATGTGCTACTCTACGAACTTTGATAGCCTATGTCAAGCATGGTTTATTGAATCCTCCCTTGACATTTTGGCTAGAAGAATAAAAAATACTAAGAGTTCCCCCCACCCCCTTCAAGCAACATTGACCCTTTATTATAGAGAAGGATAAGCTCAAATGTAAATGGCTCCCACATGAGGGCGATCAAGCCATCATTAAGCTTCTTAGTTCTGCCCCCTTTTCCCCTTGCAAAGCGCAATAAGTCCACTAGCCTTCTCTATAGCTCCTTCTTTTCTATTGTACTCTCACCTTTGTTAAGAAAATCTTAGTTGGTTTAAAAACATATTATGCCAATAAAACCACTATAAAAGATCGATAATAAGGATACCTTCAATATCTCAATTTTTAAAGTTTCTTTTTGTTTAACTCACTTATATGTCTTCATTGATTTGTTCCTAGAAGTATTAATCATAACCAAAATTGTACATGAAAGTACTTCACTAAGGATATTTCATAAGATCCAAATAATATTCGAGGTCCAGTTTCAAAAATTGGTTGTCATTTTCTCAAGGTGTTAGTACTATAAAAATTCTTCTCTTTTACCATAAAATATGCTAGAATAGCTATGGGTGCCCATAAAGCACTATATCTATATCCACCCAAAATGAAAAAAAGGTTCTTTTTTCGACATTTAACAACAAGTGCTGAAAAATACACAATTTGAAGCACTTGATGTGTTGCAATGTGATGTTTCTACACGAAGAAAATGTCATGTGGTTATATGATTATGCTTGTCCCTATAAACAAATGGATTTCACTTTTATGTCTTTAAGTGAAGATGTGAAATATGATACTTATTATGCACATTAATTAAGATCTAGGTTGCATTATTCGTTATTCGATAATTCCATTATTTGTTAATAATTTCAAAGTTTTATGATACACCCTTATTATGCGACCAAATTATTTAGTGCCATGTGAGTTTATTCGAATAAAAGTGAACAGTTTTTGAGCAGGACTTCCAATACTTTTTATAAAAAATTTTCTCAATTGAAAAGCTTTTTATCGAAAACGTTTTAGATAAAAAACATTTCGATAAAAAAAAATTCAGTTGAGAGCAATTCCATAAAAATATTGTCCATAAAATAATGCCCCATAGTGTACTTCATTCGGAGTCACTTTGTTTTTAGCAAACGTATAGTGACATACAAAAAACAAGGTATAAATGTTTTTAAAACATTATATAGTATTTTAGGATTATAAAAGTAAAGAAAATGATATATTGGTGTGTTTAAAATTGTGAGTTAAAAACTATTATGATTATCAGACTCCACATTGTTTTTTACTTCACAATAGTATGTGTATGTTTACATGCATGTATGATTCTAAGTTAAAATCTATTGTGATTGTTTGAATCACATTGATTCTTACTTCACAATAGTATGTGAATGTGTATGTGTGTGCATGATTGTGAGTTAGAATCTATTTTGATTGTCTAAATCAACATTGATTCCTACTTCACAATTGTGTGATGGCTTTCTCTTGTAAATTTATCAACACCTTTTTAAATCCCTTGCATTGCAAAGATGATCTCGCATAAAGCACTTCCCTTGAAGTGCTTTATGCGAGATCATCTTGACACAAAACTCACACAACATGTCCAAAAATCAATTGTGATTGTTTTATTCAAGATTGATTCTTACTTCACAATAGTATGTGTATGTATATGTGCATGTATGATTGTGAGTTAAAATCTATTATGATTATCAGACTCAACATTGATTATTATTTCACAATAGCATGTGTATGTGCATGTATGATTGCGAGTTAAAATATATTCTGATTTTTTTACTCAACATTGATTCTTACTTCACAATAGTATATGTATGTGTATGTGTATGTGCATGTATGGTTGTGAATTAAAGTCTATTATGATTTTCAAACTCATTATTAATTCTTACTCCACAATAGTATGTGTATGTGTATGTGTGTGTATGATTGTGAGTGAAAATCTATTACGATTGTCTAACTCAAGATTGATTCTTACTTTACAATAGTATGTGTGTGTTTATGTGTATGTATGATTGTGACTTAAAATCCATTGTGATTGTTTGATTCAACATTGATTCTTACTTCACAATGGTATTGTATGTGTATATCCTTGTATGATTGTGAGTTAACATCTATTGTGATTGTTTGACTCAAAATTGATTCCTAATCACGATACTATGTGTATGTATATGTGCATGTAGGATTGTGAGTAAAAACTGTTGTGGTTGTTTCTCTCAACATTGATTCTTACTTCATAATAGTATGTGCATGTATGGTTGTGAATTAACAATTATTGTGATTTAAAAATCTATCTGGTTGTTTGATTTACAACATTGATAAAGATTGATTATATGAAGAGGTAGAAATATAAACAAAATAGGTAGGTAAATACATATATTAATAAATTTAAAAACTTTAAGAGAGAAATTCAGAATAGCTTTATATATTTTAAGATATATATTTTGTGGAATGTATATCTTAATTGATATGGATTTATATTTTATTTTTTGTAGATATAAATTCTTCATTAAAGCAAGAATTATGGGAAAGGGAAAAGAATGTTCATATGTGATCATTCGTCAAGAGGGTAAAAAAGTCTCAACAATACAATGAAAATTTTGTGAAAATCGCTATGTAGGAAATGAAACTCAGATAAAAGAGCATCTTTTTAGTATAGGCAACAATGTTGCACGATGCTCCTATGCAAACAAATATAAATCTCAAGGTATCACATCAAAAATATCTAAAAGCATGAATAGTTCACATTACTTTCAAAGTATTCAAAGTGTAGAACAAAATGAGTTGATGTACCAATGACAACAAAAGAAGCTCGTGATACATCTACTCAAGTATCACAAACTATTTTTTTGAATAACCAGGATGTGTCCACACTGTCCAAATATGTCAAAAACGATTAGAGCACATGAATCTAGTAGAAAAAGTGGATCTAATAATGTGTCACCTAATATTTCTGGTAATAAATCACAAAACACAATACATGTAGCTTTTGAAAAGCAATATTTTCTTGAGCTTCATCTTCAATGAACTCAAGGATAGTATGTGGAATTCCTTTCAATTTTATTTGTAATCTGATTTTCAAATATGCTTTGATGTCCATTGCATGGAAAAGATTCGCCATGCCAAATTATAAGACTATATATGTAGATAAAAAGAAGAAGATAAAAGTGAAGAATAGTACGAAAGCTATCTTAAAATGAACATTGCTCAAATATGTATCCATGTATGGATGCACAATAGCACTAGATGGACGGACAAGTTTTCAAAAGAAGCCATTGATTAATTTCATGGTGATATGTCCAAAGGGATGCATGTTAGGCAATAGAAGCTTCTCTTGAGGAGAAAAGTTCAGATTGAAAGAAACTTGGACAAGCTTGTAGAAGGTAGAAAAATGCGTTTCAAAGTGACAAGGTTTGGTCTAGCCAACTGGCACAAGACCTTATGCAGACTCAAATAGACCTTATAATCATGTGATAAGTGCACTATGTATCATGCTTGATTCCTAATTGATGAGAGTCAGAATCAAGATAATATGGTAGTGTTACCTTTTGTTTGTCTTCATCATACCAAGACCTGTGTTCTTCAAACACATCTCTACTTGTAGTGAATTGCTTGGTTGAAGGATTGAAGAACCTATAACCCATCTGAGTTGAATCATATCCAATAAACACTGACTTTGTTTCCCTTTCATCTAGCTTACCTCTTATTTGTGATGGTACATGAACATAAGCTAAACAACCAAAAACCTTGCAATGTCCAAGACTAGGTTTTCTTCCATGCCATGCTTCATAAGGAATCATACCTTGAAGTGATTTGGATGGTAGTCTATTGACAAGGTACACAACAATTGAAATAGCTTCTGCCCATAGATAATGTGGCAACTTCTTCTCTTCAAGCATTGTTCGGGCTGATCCAACCAGTGTCTTGTTTCTCCTCTCTGCAATTCCATTTAGTTGAGGAGAGTACCTAGTAGTCACTTCCCTTTTGATACCTTTATCGTGCAAGAACTCATCAAACTCTTTGGAGAAGTATTCTCCCCCTCCATCAGATCTTAGCTTCTTTAGTGATCTACCTGTATGATTCTCCACATGTGCAAGATACTTCTTGAAGCAATCAAACACTTCATTCTTACTCTTGATAAAGTATAGAACAGTCCACCTACTATGATCATCAATAAATGAGACATAATACCTTGATCCTGCCAATGAAGGTTCTTGACTTGGTCCCCATACATCTCTATGTACTAAGTCCAATAAGTTATTGTGGATGTAGCCTTTGTGGTTGAATGGTTGTTTTTGTGCCTTCCCAATCTGACATGCATCACACCTGTTGATCATGTGTTGCTTTGATATGTTTGGCACACCTAGAACACTTTGATCCATGCATATATCCTTCAAGGTTCTTTCATTCACATGAGCAAGTCTCTTACGCCACACTTCAAGCTCACTTAGGGTTTGAGACCCAAAGTTGAATAGAGCTATGTTCCTCGTTTCTCCTACTTCAAAAGTAAATAGCCTACCATGCTTCTCACCTCGGGCTATCTTTTTGAAGCCTTGACATGGATCTTCCACAAAAGCTCCATGTTGGGTGAACCTAACTTGCAAGCCTTTTTCAACTATTTGGCCTACACTTATTAGGTTTTTAGTGATAGTGGGTACATAGAGGTTTGCACTTCATGTCTATGCTTTGGACTTTCCAAATCAGATAGAAGAGCAATGTCGACTGCAACATGATTCGAACATCCTGAATTTATGTAGAACAAATTATCATCTTCTTTACCTTCTTTGTGGCTTAGATTCATAAAAAGCAATGAGTCTTCATGTGGTTGATCTTCTGAATAATTGTTGTAGTCCCTTCTATTATAGCTTCTAATGTTATTGCTGAATTTGTGTCCACCTCTGCCTCTATTGTTGCGATATCCACCTCTTCCACTTCCTTTCTGGGTCTTCCCATTAAACCAACAATTTTGAGTGGTGTGGTTGGTCTTATCGCATATGGCCCAAGGTTGAACATTCTGACCTTTGGCTTTGTCTTGCTTTGGTCCTTTCTTCTTCCCTTTCCACTTGCTCTTGCTTGCGAAGTTGGCCAGTCTCTTCTTCATCTTCTTGCCTTTCTGCTTCTTATCCTTCTTATCTGCCTATAGAGCACTAGTTGAATTACCATGATACGAGTTACCTTCCTTTATGCTATTGTTGGCTTCTTGATTGAAGAGTTGTCCAAGAAAGATGTTGAAGTCTGGAGTTTGCACATCCATGATGAGATCATAAGCCCTCGTGAAGGATTTCCATTGCTTATCACTTCGAATGCCATTGAGAATTTGCCTCATGATGACCTCTTCTTCAATCACCTCTCCAATGGATGCTAACTGATCCGCAACCTCCTTAACCTTGGTAACAAACTCTGTGATGGTTTGTTTAGGTATCTTCTTCATTTGGTTGAACTCGTTCCAAAGATGATTCTTTCTTGCTTTGGTACTAGTAGAAAAGAAAGTCTTGAGGGCATCCCAAGTCTCTTGAGATGTATTGCATCCTCTAATATGTGGTAATAGAAAGTCAGAGATAGAGTTTAGTATGTACGAGCTTGCTTGAGCATCCCTTGCACACCAAAGTGTGAGCTTATTTGTCTCCTCTTGTGTAGGTCCTCCTTTGGATCTTGGAATAGGCATAGCTTCATCACGTGCTACAATATAAAGATTTCTACCTTGCAAATAGGCCTCCATCTTGATTTTCCAAGCCGCGTAGTTGTGTCAATCAAGCTTCTCGATCATTGAGGGAAAGTTGTCACCCATCTTGATCTAGCTCTAATACCACTGAAAGAAACTTGGAGAAGCTTGTAGAAGGTAGAAAAATGTGTTTCTAAGCGACCAAGTTTGGTCTAGCCAACCGGCACAAGACCAGCCCTTGAGCTTATGCAGACTCAAATAGACCTTATAAGCATGTGATAAGTGCAAAGAAACACACTATGTACTTTGGAGCATCAAGGAGAATGACTCGATACAAAACAGATAGGTTCGCGGGTCGACTAGCTCAAAAAACTTACTATCTATGGAAGAGACAATGAACTTCAAATGCCCATAGCGACCAGTGTGATTACAATTAGAAAAAATCATTTTATGGGAGTGATACACATAGACTTGAGTGTATAGAATGCACAAAATTATAAGGAATAAGCAAAATATGCTATAGGAATGAATGAGACATTCACTGGTGGTACTTATTTTTCAGGAATATGCAGAGATTGACCCCGAGACAGAAAAAACTCCTTGTCAATATATATGAAAATGCTATTGCTTGTGTGGGTGATCCAAAGAATGTCATTGCAATAGTGATTGATAATGCATCTAGTTTTTGAAGTGTTAGAACTATGCTACAAAAAAAATATGAAGACATTACTTGGGTTCCATGTGTGTTTCACACATTAAATCTACTTTTGAAAGATATAGGTAGATTATCTTTCATCAAACAAATTTTATTATGTGGTGAAATTTATCAGATAGCATCAATTTTCATACTTAGTTTTTCATTCAAAATCTCCCAATAAAATAATTCATATCTTTTGTGCTACACAATTTGCAATAGCTTATATTATGCCCAATGGATTATTGGAAGTCGGTCAAGCACTTGTTGGAGATGGGAGGAATGGATAAAGAAGTATCCATCTTATCTACTTGCAGCTTTGAAGTGTATCTCTCCAATACGGTCACAAAATTTTTGGCCTAATCTTGAAAACATTGTCGGTATCACTAAACCTTTTGTGGAACTTTTAGGAATTGTTGATACCAATAAGCTTGTGACAGGAAAAGTTTATTGGATTATGTTAGAACCTATTCAAAAAGTGAAAGACTTGAATCATTCTCATCACAAGAAGAAACATAGATTGTATCATTAGCAAAGAAATTATGGATGCAAATGCATACCCATTTACATGGAGTAGTGTTCCTCTTGGATCCAACATTTCAACGCAATGGTCAAGTATCAAACAACGAATTCATGGAAAAATTCAAAATCACATATCAATTATTACTTCCAGGCATAGATGGTTGAGATGCAATCCATCATAGGGTAGCCTTTGTAAATTAAGAAGGACATTTTGGAGATCTATGACACATTGAAGCAATTTTAAGCATCCACCTCCTATATGGTAGAAAGTGTAGAGAGGTGAAATAGTGGAGTTACAATGTATAGCTATGAGAGTGGTTTCAATAACAACTTCAATGGGTAGCTGTGAATGTAACTGAATTGCATAATATTTTCTTCATTCGAAAATGAAGACATGATTTAAGTGTTTCATGTGCCAATGATCTAGTATAGATTTTTGTAATATGAAGTTTTTACATGCTCCAACAAAGATAACTTTGACAACATCACAACAAAATTTTGGACAATTTGAAACTCATGAGATTTTAGCAAATGATTCATGGAGTGACCATGAATTAGATGTAGACCACAATGATGGTTCGGACATGCAAAAGATAGATGACATTGTACCTATAATAGATGATGAGATTCAAAATGAAGAAAATTATGTATTCTAAATACTTTGATTAGATTCAATTGCAAAAAAAGACGTCATTACTATTAAAAATGATTCTAAATATTACAAAAAGTGGATTGTCTATTGAATTGTTTTGATGTAGTTGGTAGTGAACCATTCAAAAGATGATGCTGGCTCTTATAGTCTTCCATATTTGTTCTCATATGCATCCAAAGATATTTGTACTTTTTTCACTTGATTCTAAATCATCAATTCTCTTTTGATGATAATGAATTGTTTTGCATAAGCATGGAATTGTGAATCCTTCATTGTATGACTCTGCCCCCTATGATGATAAATTATGAATAAGGTTATGTTCTTCTATGTGGAAAATGAGTTCTCCTATGTGCAACGAAATGTGTAGTGAACCCTTGTATGTCCAACACTTGGACAAACAACTGCAGCTTAAATAACTTTCTGCTCTCAATAAAAAACTCAAATGGACTTATGCCTTTAGCCAATCAAAGAAGACAAAGAGAGATTTCTAAAAAGCCATAAACACTTAATTTGGACAAGTTTTGATTAGGGAACGCAACTGACAAAAATGAACTACTTGTACACACAAGTATGCTAAAGAACCGAACCTCACTCTCAGACTGATAAATCCTTGAATATATATCCTTTGAGGAAGATGTTTGGCATAGAGAAAGTGCACAAAAATATCTTTCCAATAAGCTAAAAATCAAGTAATTTGGATGACTTTTGGTCAGGAAACACAACTGACCAAAATAGACCACCTATGCACATAAGTATACTAAAACATTGGGCTTCACTCTCTAACATATATCTCACAGCATATATATGCTTTCAATGCGATATTTGGGAAAGAGGAACTACATTGAAAGAGCTTTCAACAAGTAAAAAATCAAGCAATTTGGATATGTTTTGGTCAGGAAGCTTAACCGTCCAAAATAGACTATGTGTTTACAGAGGTATGCTAAAAAACTGGACTTCACTCTTTCCCTACTATCTCATAGAGTATATAAGCTTTGAAGGATATTTTTGTGATCATAAAGTACACAAGATAAACTTTCGAATGAGTGTTTAAACGCAAGAAATGGTTACATATACACTGAGATATGAGCTTCACAATAGAGCTGCATACAAAATGACGTGCGGTTGGAAGGAGTCTATGGAAAGACAAAATGAGAAAATGACTAGATCCGACTATTGGGAGCTCTTGCCTCTTTCTCTCCTTGTTTAGAACGTGCTCCCATTCCACTTTTATAATCAATGAGCATGTGAAGAAGTTTGTGCCTCCTTCTTAACTCACCACTTTGCCCACTACATGCCACTGACTACAAGGCAGATATTGTATCTTTTACTCATCATGAATTTTGACTAAACTTTTTTCTTTTCTTTTTCTCTTTTCTTTTTCTCTTTTCTTTTTCTCTTTTCTTTTTCTCTTTTTTTTTTCTCTTTTCTTTTTCTCTTTTCTTTTTCTCTTTTCTTTTTCTCTTTTCTTTTTCTCTTTTCTTTTTCTCTTTTCTCTTCTTTTCCTTTATCTTTATATTTGGTAAATTTATACAAGCATAGCTCATATGAAAATGAGCCTGTACATTTATCTTCAACACTTCCCCTCAAGCTCATTTGGGAGTTATCTTCAACCATGTCCTGCAAATTTCTCACATCCTTGAAACCTTTGAGTTTAGAAGCATCCAAGAACTTCGTGAACATATATGCCACGTAATCTTTGGTTTTGATGAACTTTATCTCCACATCTTTGCTCAATACCTTCTCCATTACATAATGGTAGTGGACCTCTATGTGCTTGCTCCTTGCATGAAACATAGGATTGCTTGCCAAGTAAATACTTGACATGTTATCACGGTATATAGGGATGGTTCCAACTTGCATTTCAAGATCAGCCAAAAGCTTTTTAATCCACATTGCTTCACATGTGGCAAATGCTAATCCTCTATATTCAGTCTCCATGGATGAAAGTGCAACAGTAGGTTGTTTCTTTGAACTCCATGTGATAGGTTTGCTTCCTATCATGAACACATAACCTGAGGTTGATCTCCTATCTTCCTTTGAACCTGCCCAATCAGCATCGCTAAAGCCTTTGACCTGCAGTTCTTCAACAGACTTGTAAAACAAAGCATGATTAATTGTATGCTTTATGTATCTCAACACTCTCTTGGCTGAATTTAAATGTTCACTTGTCGAGGCTTGCATAAACTCAAAAAGTACACCAACAACATACGATAAATCAGGTCTTGTAATGTTTGCATAGATTAATGATCCTACAATGCTTCTGTTGTCGTTACATCTTCCAATAGTTCTCCATCATTTGAGCAAATCTTTGTATTTGTGTCCATGGGTTGAGTGAGTCGTTTGCATTCTCTCATTCCAAATCTGAAAAGAACATCCAAAAAGTACTTCCTTTGCATCAAGTAGATGCCACTTTTTCCATAAACAACTTCAATTCCTAAAAAATATTTCAGCTCTCCAAGATCTGAACTTTTAGACTCCTTACCAAGCTTCCTTTTGATATCTTTAATCCCTATAACATCATTTCTTTAATACCTATAACATCTTCCTTCTTCATGTACAATGAAGGATCTGCACTACTTGAGTTGTATCCACACTTAGATATTCTACCAATCTCTAATTCCATGCTCTTGGTGCTTGCTTCAAGCCATAAAGTTCCTTTTTCAACGTGCAAAAAAATGTGTATGGCTTCCATTCCTTTTGTGTGAAAGCTTCTTCATATGTCTTAGGCTCTTTGTCTTTGATAACGTGCATCATGTATGCAAAATGTGTTACCATGAAACTATCATAAATCAGCCTTTGAGTTGGATATCTTGTCCTTGAAGATCTTCTTTCATTGCCTTTAGAAAGTTGCTTCTTTAACCTATTCAGCTTTACCATCGGAGTGGTTACCTCTTCATATTCTTCTTCACTTGCACCTATCTCACTATTTGGAGTAGCACTTACTAGTTTGACTCTACTATGAGTTGAATTTGGAGACACAGAATGAATCCCCCTCCATGTTGAACATTCTTCATTTGATGTAGATGCCTCTGGACCTGAAACCTTTGTGCTTGATTGTTGAACTTCTCTTTGATTTTTTCCTGCATAATCATCACAATCTTCTTCAAGAATCTTTTCCTTTCCTTTATCTTCATACCATGGACTTAGTTCATCAAAGACCACATCTCTCGAGCCTCTTAATTCCTTTTGTCTAGGGTTGTAACACTTGTATCCTTTTTACTTCGTCGAGTAGTCAATGAAAATGCATTTTTCTGAGCTTGGTTCCATCTTTATTCTAAGTTCTTATGGAATGTGAACAAAGAAAACACATCCAAACACTTTGAGGTGTGTAAGATCAGGTTTCTTACCGAAATATACCTCCTCTGGAGTCAAGTGATGTATTCTTGATGTTGTGCACCTATTCATCAAGTAAATGGCGGTTGTAGTAGCTTCAACCCAATAGTACAATGGTACCTTCATCTCGTTGAGCATGCATCTTGCAATTTCAACAATTTGCCTATTTTTCCTCTCAGCTACTCCATTTTGTTTTGGTGTATACCTAGAACTGCCTTTTGATCCCATTCTCTTGTAGAAAATCTGAAAATTCTTTGAGAAGTATTCTCTTTCACCATCGGACCTTAAGATTTTGATAGACCTTCTTGTTTCTTTTTTAACTTCAAGTTTGAATCTTTTGAATATAGAAAACACGTCTGATTTTCACAAGCTAGATCTAAGCAAAAAGTCTGAGAGATACCTCTAAACAAAATAGGAGACATGAGTGAAGGTGAAGAAGGTAATACTTATCTTCTAGTCACCTACCAAGGTTACACAACCAAAGTTGTCTTGGACTCAAGTGTTCATGTTGCGATTGCAACCACATCCTTGTGGAAGCAATAAGGCAAACCTGCATTAAGATCAACTAGAATGAAGCTTCAAATGGCTGACGTCCATATTGAAAGACCTCAAGGATTTCTAGAAGGGATAACTCTAACCACTTTTAGTGTCGAGTTTGAACATACTTTTTTCTTAAAAAAAGGAAGTTCGGCCTTAGCCTACTTTCCTGGACTTGAATTAATTAAACAAAAAGTACAAGAGAAGGGGACTAGTGCCGAAGGGATCCCTCAAATCCCACATAGTAGGGGAAGCTTTTATAGAGTTTAGATGGCATTAAAAAGAAGGTTAATCACCTTCTCATCACCCTCATGTGGGGCCCACTTGGGTTTAAGCTTGTTGTTGATCAAAAGGAGCACTTGATGATGCCTGAAGGGGGGGGGGGGATCGCTTACAATTAGTGATCCTTTTGCCAAGGAGGAACAACGATTTCTCAATGGACCACTCTTTGGGGGAGTCACCAAAGTTAAAAGCACATCTTTCCCGCCATATCTTCCATAGCACCTCCCCTCTGATGGCGTTCCAGAGAGTCACGGAGCAGCCGATCGCTTCTCCCAACAGAGCTTGCTTCCAACTGATATGTTTCTATAGTTTAATTTTCCTTCCGACAATCTGCCAGAGCTTGTTGGAGTTGGGACAAGTAAAGAAGATGTGAGAAACATCTTTGATGGACCAGTAGCAGCGTTTGCACCAGGGAGGCGTCCCACAAATTTTGTTAGCCTTAAGGTTGGTCCAGATTCCACGATGAAGAATTTGCCATAGGAGGACCAACTTTTGATTTCAATGAGGTGGTGCCATATAGCCATGAACTTCATGTCCCATCGAAGTCGAGTCCTCGATAGGCACCACTTCTTATTGAGGTTAACTTGATAGTCAATGGTTTCTTTGATGTTTGAGATTTTTGATAGGCAATTACCATTGTGCCATCTAAGACCAAGTGGGCTCGGTGTGTCATGCCCCATGAGAAGGTGAACTTTAGAGTGGTCCCAAGCGAGACATCTACTTTCAAAGTATTCCATTCTTTATAGGAAATGTTGATGCTAGGGTCAATATCCTCGAAGTTGATCCACTGGTTGGTGTCTTGTTTCCAGAGATGTTTCTAATTTTTGAAGCCTTTGTTCCATAGCCTCTTGGCATTTTGAATGTTCCAAGAATCCACGATTCGGATGCCATGGATCAGAAACTAGATAGAGTCATTTTGTCCCATACTGGCTGCCCACTTCTAATCTTCACTTATTCTTGTGAAGATTTTGATTTTATTCCAACTCTTCCAAAGGGAGTACACAAGATTTGAGCCTTTCGAGAAGATCCGGATCAGGGAAAACAAAAGGGTCAGAATGTCAAGATTCTTCCAATTTGGGAATCCCACGAGAGCCAGCGTGTTCTTGTTTCTGACGATCAGCTTGGCCCACGAGGCCTCCCCGTTGCACCACACCTTAATCATCCATTTTGTCGCAAGTTTGTTAGCCATGCATCCAATGTCCAGAATGCCAAGGCCCCCACTATCTTTTTTGCTTGTATAGATGGACCACTTGATTTTAGGTACCCCCTCCTATTATGGTCGCCCGTCCAAAGGAAGTTTCTACAAATACTTACCAGTTTGGACAGCTCTTGCTCTTTCGATCTCCAACAACAGAGGAAGTAAATGGTCGATGATATGAGGAATGTGTTGTTAAGCATAGTGCGACCAGCGAGATTGATTTGCATACCTCTCCAATAGTTTAGCTTGTTTTTGAGTTTGGCCAGCACCCAATTCTAGCGTTGCTCCATCGAGATACCAAACCCCAAAGGAATCCTAAGAAGCTGAAAAATTTGGGCCTAGGAAATGTTTTGACAGCCATGCTCAATGAGAAGGACAGGCTGAATCCTGCTGATAGCTCTAAAAGCATTCTTAGAGTGGTTAATTTTGGATCCAAAGGCTTCATAGAAAGTATCCAAGCACCTCCAAAACATCTCTAGGCTGGTACTATCATTGTGGACAAATGGTTCATATCATCGGTGAAAAGTCTCATGGTGATCTGGCTGTGATCATGAGGCAATCGGAGGCCTTTGATATTACCAGCTTCCACGTGTTGTTCCACCAGTCAGATAATCCCTTTTGTGGCAATGGCAAAGAGAAGGGGAGCCAAAGGGCACCCTTGTCTAATCTATCTTCTAAGCTTAATCACCTTTGAAAGTTGGTCATTAACATTAATTTGAGTCGACGCGTTTCCCAGAAGGCTCGACATCATCTTGATGAATTTCTGACTACATCCGAGATCTTTAAGTGACTACAGAATATAATCCCATTCCATCCTATCGTAGGCTTTATCAAAGTAAATCTTGAGGAAGACCACGTCTTGTCTTCACTCGTTTGCAAATTCAAGACCTTCCCAGATATCAATAATGGCTTCCAAAATTGACCTGCCTTTGATCAAACCTTTTTGATCCTCGCTTAACCACGCTCTTAGATGGCTGGAAATTCTCTTGGCAATGAATTTGGCAATGATCTTGTATCCTGTTTGGAGCATCGTAATCGGATGCAAGTTCTCAATTCTGTTCTTTTCCCCTTTTTTCTTACTTCCACAATTTCTTGATGGACGGAGGGGACGGAGAAGGAGGTTGTGCAAGCATGGAACCAAGGAGCCTTACAGAGTTTGGTGAAAGGTTGGAAAGCAATAGTGATCACGTAGTGATCAGAGATGGCAAGGTTAGTGTGTTGCAATAGGGAAGGATGGCCCCACTAATGGATCAAGTTCTGAGTAATGTAGCATCTATCTATTCTAGCTTTCCTCAGGTCCTCGCCCGCTTGGAGGTTTGACCACAAAAAGCCATTCGAATCTTTGAAGTCCACCAAATCTAAGTGAAGTTTGGTTTTGTCCCACGTTTCTTTCTCCGGACTCTCGATGACCCCTCTCTTGTCATTCCATCTGTCCGTAGGGTCCTCCACCATATTGAAGTCACCACAAATTAGCACATTGTGGGGGAGCAAGTCCAAGGGGGCATCAAAGGAAATGGCAATCCATCTATGGCTCTCATCTTCAATGGAGCCCGCTATTGGAGTTAGATGTCTGCGGAAGCACGTGAACAACACAAGGAAGAAGAAGAATCTTGGAGCACAACACACAATACTGAATGTATTACTAGAGAATGTACAAAGATAAGTAGCCCATTAGGGCAGTAGGCGTATATACAAGCCGAGGGAACAAAACCTCCTAAAGAGGGAAAAAAAATGCCCTTGAGGTCCTAGAGAGTTCACACGCATCACTACCTGAATATATCAACAAAGCCCCCCTAGGAGTGATGCGATGAACAAGTAGCTAGCACTCATGTATAAGGAGGTGGCAAGCTATGTGGAAATCACTCCACAAAAGGAAGTAAGCCCAAATCTTTGCAGAACGCTTCAAATTTCTCCCTAGGCAGAGCCTTCGTGAAAAGTTTGCAATGTTGTCCTATGTGGGCACATATGCCAAGCTGATCTCCCCAGCAGAGAACCTCTCCCTGACATAATGATAATGCACATCAATGTGCTTAGTGCGAGCATGGAACATAGGGTTCCTCGCAATTGCCAATGCGCTCTGACTGTCAGTGAAGATGGTGGTGGCAGAAGACTGACCAACACCCAAATCAGCCATAAGGCGTCTGAGCCACACACACTCAACAGTAGCCATGAAAGCCGCCCTATACTCAACCTCACAATTGGAAGTG
Source organism: Ceratopteris richardii (assembly GCA_020310875.1). NCBI lineage: Eukaryota > Viridiplantae > Streptophyta > Polypodiopsida > Polypodiales > Pteridaceae > Ceratopteris > Ceratopteris richardii. The sequence continues at coordinate 164,878,537 of CM035410.1, forward strand.
GCCACAGTAGGCTACTTCTTGCTCAACCAAGATATACACGAGCTACCATGCATGAAGCAAAAGCCACTAGTGGACACATGAGTGTCATAGCAACTAGCCCAGTCTGAGTCAAAAAAAGCATGCAAATCTCGTGGTAGTGATTCCTCCTTGGGATAAAAGAACCCAAGTATCCGAGTACCACTCAAGGAGCAAAAGATGCTCTTAACTGCCTGCCAATGCTTGACACCTAGGCAATGCATAAACCGGCTCATTTGTGAGACATCAAACTGAATATCTAGTCGAGTAATGCATAAGTAAATCAGGCATCCAATAGCCTGATGATAGAGGACATCATCAAATGCATCTCCAGCATCATGAAGACTCAATTGTAAACTTGTCTCTATAGGAGTGGCAATAGGCTTACAGTCTTCAAGGCTAAAATACTACAATAATGTGTCAATATATTTCGTTTGACACAAAGCCATTCCACCATCAACTTGCATAAACTGAATGCCCAAATAGTGACACAAATGCCCCAAATCAGACATCTCAAATGAGGCATGCAAATCAGCCTTAAAATCAGCAATATGCTTCTCAATAGGACCAATGAGCAGCATGTCGTCAACATAGACAACACTCATTAGAAGCACATCATTAGTACGTTTAACATAGAAGGTTCTTTCAGTTGGACTGTTCTCAGAACCATGTTCAATCAAATAGGCATGTATCTTCTCATACCAAGCACGTGGTGCTTACTTTAAACCATATAATGCCTTCTTTAACCTGCACACCTAGTTTTCATGCCCTTTTTGCACAAAGCCACGGGGCTAAAAAACATACACTTCTTCATGCAAGTCACCATTCAGAAATGCAATTTTAATTTCCAAATGATGTACATTCCAACCATGATGGGCTGCAAGTGCACAGATGCTCTGAACAGTAGTCATATGGCATGTAGGTGCAAAGGTCTCATCAAAATCAATGCCTCTTTCCTGTGCATAACCCTTTGCAACAAGCCTAGTCTTATACCTGTCAACTGTTCCATCAGGCTTATGCTTCAGCTTGTAGACCCACTTAGTGCCAATGGCCTTCTTGCCAGGAGGCAAGTCACATAAAGAACAAGTATCATTCTTCATTATAGCATCATATTCAGATTGCATAGCAGCCATCCAATTTTTTGAATTTTGTGCTTCGTCAAATGTAACAAGCTCATTCTCATCACAGAGACTAGATGCAGCCATAGCATAGCAATTTGATGCAAAAGAGGCACTACGAGAGCCTGATCGACTACGATATGATAGAGGTGCATATAATTTGCTGTCACGCAAAGTTTGCACTAGCCACTTTGGCATAGTTTTTGCTTCCTCAATGTTAGATCTCTCATCAAGAAGTGCACCATGTAAACCTACATGAGAAATGGGATGATCTGCATCATCACATGAAACTTGCAAAGGCTAAGAAGTTGCCTCATTAGGACCAGCACTATATTGTCCACCTGTAAAAAGAGGTAGCAAAGTATCATACATGTCTTTGGAGCTAATAGATGTCTCCTTAGTACATGAAAGCAATGGCTGAATAGCATCTTCCACAAAAAAAAACATCACGGCTCACCAGAATGTGTTTAGTCTATGGATGATACAGATGATAGCCTTTACTTTCAGAACTGTACCCAACAAAAATACATTTTACTGCTTTATCATCCAATTTTCTGCGATGTTATTTAGGCACTAATGCATATGCTAAACAACCAAAAACACACAGATGTGCAACAGATAGCTTGCGATCATGCCAAGCCTCATCTGAAGTGATAGATTACAGCGCTCTAGTTGGACACCTGTTAAGTACATATGATGCACACATGACAGCCTCAAGCCAGAAACTATGCGGTAAAGCCTGACTCTTGACCATGAATTGTACATCTATCATCAACAAATTTCACAACCAAGCCAATCTTCGCTAATGCACAAACTGATAACATATTTTTCTTGATCCATGGCACAAACAAAGCATCTGACAAAGTGAAAGAACTACCATCAATAGTAGTCAAAATGATATTACCAACTCCCATAACAGGATAAGAGGAGTTGTTGGTGCATGTAATAGTATTCCATATAGGGGCAGGCTCGAGTGAAGAGAAGAAACTACGCTATGAGGTAATATGTTTGGTCGCCCCACTGTCAAAGTACCAAACATCTGAGTCTACTACAGACATGCACTACTCATGAGAAGATGGGTCAACACTGCAAACAGTAGTAAACACCCATGATTCTTCTTCCTGCACAAGATTAACAGACTCCGTTTTTGGTGTAGAGGCTTCTACAACAACCATTCTAGCCTCTTTCTTCTTTGCCTCTTTAGCAGCTAGTTTTGGACAGTTCTTTATGATATGATCATTCCCTTTACAGGACTTGCAAAACAATTTCTGCTTTTTTTATTTTTTCTCATCGTTATCTTGGTTCTTAGAATGTGCAGCATTTGCAGATTTCTGCTTACTAGTATAAGAGCTCCATTTTCCTTTGCCCTTCTGACTAGCTAGGAAAGCTTGATCTACAACACGCATAATGGACTTGTTATGCCTGGACTAATCTTGTTGCAAAAGAACAGAGACTACCTCCTCACATGACAAGGCATTTGGATTGCCTTTCATCATCAACCGAAGAGTAGAAGCAAAACCTGATATGAATTAGGAAGACCATTCAGAATGGTCTGCACAAGTGAGCTATCTGGTATAACCTCATCAGCAAAAATCAATTGTTCCTTCAAGTCTTTGATCTTTGTTAGAAAATTGTCCATAGAATCACCTTCCTGCATGTGCTCACTCTCCAACTGTTTTCGGAGGTAAGCAACACGAGCGAATGTGAGGAATAATGGAAAGTTTGACAGACAAATCTGCATCAGCTTTAGTACCTACAGTTGTAACAGTTGCAGGTGTGATAGGATATTTTTCAACACCTTGCACAATGTTCCACAGTCCTTTTACAACCAATACATGTCGCATCATATAAGCCCACAAAGGGTAGTTGGTGTTGAAAATAAATGTACAAGCTCATTTCCATATGAGCTATGCCTAGATAAATTTACCAAATATAAAGATAAAGGAAAACAAGGAAAAGAAAGAAAAAAATATAAGAAAAATTCTAGTCAAAATTCATGATGAGTAAGAGATACAATATCTTGCCTTGTAGTTAGTGGCATGTAGCGGGAAAGTGGTGAGTTAAGAAGGAGGCACAAACTTCTTCACATGCTCATTGGTTATAAAAGTGAAGTGGGAGGATGTTCAAAACAAGGAGAGAAAGAGGCAAGAGCTCCCAGTAGTCGGATCTGGCCATTTTGTCATTTTGTCTTCCCTTAGACTCCTTCCAGTCGCACGTCAATTTGTACAGAGCTCTGTTGTGAAGCTCATATCTCAGTGTACATGTAACCATTTCTTGTGTTTAAACATTGATTGGAAAGCTTATCTTGTGTACTTTTTGGATACCAAATATCTCATTCAAATCTTATGCATTCTATGTGATATCAGTGAAAGAGTGAAGTCCCATTTTTCAGTATACCTATGTAGATAGGTAGTCTATTTTGGTCGGTTACCTTTACCAACCCAAACATATCCAAATTTCTTGATTTTTGTCTTCTTGGAAAGCTCTTGACATTTACTTTCTCTGTCCCAAATATCTCATTCAAATCTTATGCATTCTATGTGATATCAGTGAAAGAGTGAAGTCCCATTTTTCAGTATACCCATTTTGGATACCAAATATCTCATTCAAATCTTATGCATTCTATGTGATATCAGTGAAAGAGTGAAGTCCCATTTTTCAGTATACCTATGTAGATAGGTAGTCTATTTTGGTCGGTTACCTTTACCAACCCAAACATATCCAAATTTCTTGATTTTTGTCTTCTTGGAAAGCTCTTGACATTTACTTTCTCTGTCCCAAATAGCTCACTTAGAGAATCTATATTCTATGAGATATATGTCAGAGAGTGAAGTCCAGTTTTACAATGTACTTATGTGTGCAGGTGGACTATTTTGGTCAGTTAAGTTTCCTAACTAAAACTCATCCAAATTACTTGTTTTATAGATTCTTTGAAATATATTTGCGTCTATTTTCTTTGTACCAAATATCTTTCTCAAAAGATATATATTCAAGGAGTTATCAGTCCGAGAGTGAAGTTTAGTTCTTTAGTATACTTATGTGGACAGGTAGTTCATCTTTGTCAGTTGTGTTTCCTAATCAAAACTTGTCAAAATTAATTTATCTATAGCTTGTTAGAACGCTTGCTTTGTCTACTTTGATTTACTAAAGACACAAATCCATTTGAGTTTTGTATTGAGAGCAGCAAGCTATCTAAGGTGCAACTATTTGTCCAAGTGTTGGACATATAAGGGTTCACTACACATTTCCGTTGCACATAGGAGAACTCATTCTCCATAGTTGGTATCAGAGAAAACTTCGTGCTGAAGCTTCATCAACAGAGCTGGAGATAAAGCAAAGCAAAAGAGGAGCTATAAAAAAAGAAGGAGCTTCACAAACACAAGAGCAAAGAACAATATAACTATTCGAGGTAACTCTCAAAGTCTTTGATACTCTTCAATGGCTGACTTGGGTCAACAAGTAGAGAAGTTGGATAAGGATAACTATCCCGTGTGGAAGTTTAGAATGACCAACTACCTAATGGGCAAAGGCTTATGGGGTATTGTGAGCGGCGATGATGCTCAACCTCAAATCAATCAAGCTATGGCCACCGAAGTCCAAAGGAGGCAAGCAAAAGAATGGGAAGAGAGGAATAGGAGAGTCATGTTCCTCATTTCGCAAGTCATTACTAATGCCATGCTAGGGCATATTCAACATCTAGAGAAAGCTAAGGATGCTTGGAAAGCTCTTGAAAGGATGTATTCAACAAATACCAAAGCTAGGAAAGTTCAACTCAAGAATGAGTTGAACACAATCAAGAAAAGTTCGAGTCAATCCATAGCTGAATATACTTTGAAGATTAAGGAGCTAAGCGATGCTTTAGCTTCTATTGGCACAACGATTGAAGACGAAGATCTTGTGTGTTATACTCTCAATGGATTGAGAGAAGGTGAAAGATGAAAGCCTTTTATAACTTCCATTAACTTGAAAGATGCATATCCAGGTTTTGAGCAACTAATCCCTCATCTAGTCACAGAAGAGCTTAGCTTTGGTGGCCCCAAAGGAAAGGACAACCACAACCAAAAGTTATATGCACGTCGAGGTAAAGGAAGGAACTCAAGAGGAGGCGCAAGAGGAAAAGCAAGAGGTCACAACAACTCCAACTACAATCAAAACAATTCAGAAAACAACAAGGATGCATCAAATGGCAACACACAAGGAAGAGGTTGAGGTGGAAGTAGAGGAAGAGGCCAAGGCTCCTACAATTCTCATAAAAGTATAACATGCTATCATTGTGGTAAAGTAGGACACTATGCTAGTGATTTTTGGCTAAAGAATGGAAGACCAAATGGAGGTAATCAAAGGAGCCAAAGAAACTATGCAATCACCTCAAGTGAAGGAAGCAAAGACACACTACTTGTGTTGCTCTAGCACAATGGTGAGAACCACGTTAAGAAGCTCCACCTCCTTAATGTCAATCCGCAGAAGAGATAGGAGTGATATGAAGATCGTGAATGTGAGATGAAGTGAGAGTGAAGGTGAGAGAAATAGAAATGCACACACACATACACACACACAACGAAGAGACAAGCAAGACACAATGGAAGGTAGGAAATCAACTCTATTGCTCAAGAACACTCTTACAAGCTCAAACTCACTCTAGCTCATACAAGTCTACACTAGCTCACCTAAAAAATGAGCTCTCTAGCTCTTTTTATAGATTCTAGACTAATTTTGACAGGTTTCATATCTAGTGATCGGCATAGTTAAAAAATAGGTTCTAGATGCTATTTGGAAGGCTAAATGGTGTCTAAAAATAACCAAAATTGGTATGCTCATTCTACCTAAGCTCCTCAAGCTTGAGGAATCCTCGCCTTGCACAAAATGGAGCTATAAATTTCAAAAAGGGTTTGTCTATGTTACATATGGTACAAAAGTGATAAAAATCACTGTTGGAGGTTTTGAAAAGTATTTATAAATTATAAGTCTTTGAAAAAATGATCCGACTAACTCCCTCCTACTTCATTATGCTCTATCTTTACATGCTTTCCGCATCTTCTATGCCTCTGGCTACTGCCAACACCACCCTCCCTCTCGCTTCTGTCGTCCTCGACAGAACCTTGTTGTGAGGTCTGTCCGATGTAATTCTGGAGTAGTTCCTGAGCAGGGGTGTGTTCTGATATTCGAATGCCTCGGGCAAATCTACCTCGAGTTGCTCCCAATCAATGGGCTGCGGTTCATCTGATGGCAGGAGTCGATAATGCATGGAATATACCATCTATTCACAGGCAAATAATTGAAGTGAATGCATAGGCCTGCGGATGAACACTTCCGAATGGTATTCCCAAAAACCGGTTGTGAACATTTCTTCGAAAGTCTGCTTATAGCACGCCGGTAAGTATTTGATTCTACAATGCCAGGCATAACACACCCGGAGCGATGGTGTTGTACTCATGTCGTAAGCTAAATGGAGATTGCCATGCTCGAAACCTAGGGTGTTTACATGTGGTGCCTTGACATGACGAAAGACTTTGAATACCATCTGCATCATGTCAAATATTTTGATAGTCATGTGCGCTGCTATATCGTCCATATGTTTCAAGCAAGGGAGCCAGTGATGAATCGTGGCCATCATGTATCCGACTGTTGGTGGTCCTGTGGGTGGAGTGAAGTATGGGTAATTCAACCAATCCTGGCATTGCTTGTTGTTTTGTACCTTAATTGCAAATGCCTTCCAGGAGCGGCCACGTGGCATTGGTCCCCAACATGGGTTATACTTTAAGTGTAAAGGTGCCTTGACCCATGTACTCATCATTTCTGGATATGCTTGTAATAAATCCTTGCGCCAATCTAGTTGAAAGATTTCTCTGCGCTGCGCATCTAGTGGCAAATCTTCAGGCTCAAACTGAGTAGCGTGAGATGGTTTCTTGCCTGTTTCTTTCTCTATGGCTAACTGATACTCTGCCATTAACATAAAGTAAGTCTTGTATTGTAGCTCATGCCGTGATATGTATCTGTGAGGGGCCAAATGAGAAAAGTAGGGGGACTATAAAATGCGTTCTTCAATCATTGCCATGGCATGTAACTGCGCCTCTACCCTTGCTGAGTGGGGTTGTTCCAAGTTCTTCTATTGTCTTCATGCATGTGGGAGTTGGAAGTTCGAAAGTCGTCTGGCCTTCGGCCGTGACTCGTCCGCTTGGGATGGGTTGGGGTTCATATGCTTCTTCAAAAGTTTCCTCCACTGGAATAGTGACTGTTTCTTCCTCTGCTGGTAGTTCCGGTGGGGAGTCTGGCCTGGGGGGAGCTTCATATACAGCTATCTATGATTGAAGAGTTGATACCTGGGCCCGTAATGCGTTGAGTTCCTCTATGATGTCAGGAGATGGGTCCGCAGGAGCTGGTAGTCCTTGTGGTATTGGTGCTCTTAACTGCAATATCTTGTGTTCATCTTTGAGCTTCTGAAACTCCTCGTTCATGTTGTCGTACTCATCTAACAATCTGACATGATCATCTAACAACATTTTCATAGATGCTGAGGGAAGGGCCTTGAAACGGCTGGGGCTTAATGCTTGGTCGGGTTGATCTAGGGTAGCTTATAAATTTTCTCTGTTCTGTTCCTGTAAGCGCTGGTTCTCTTCTTTTGCTACTGCCAAGTGTCGTTTGAGTAAGCCCATGTTCCTCGTTAATGTTGCATTGCAATAGTCTGTGCCCTTAACAAGTTATCAATATCTGTGATAGCCTCTTTCGTCTTTTCTTCACTTTCTAGTTCAAGTTTGTGATATGCCTCTCGTAGCTCTTGGTAGCAGGTGTTCAGTGAGGCATTCTCGATGGTCAGTGAATTGAGTTGCGACTGTAAATCATTGGTTGTCTTCTGCAACTGCTGATAATTAGTTCCAAGAGATGTGAACTCATCTCTTACTTGAGTCATACACGTGAACATCTGTCAAAATGTTGTGTCTATGGTGGGTGATAATATTAGTGACAGAGTGAATGCAGTTGCGGTGTGTGTGGGTGTCAATGCAAAGGGTAAGGGAAATGGGGATGGGAATGTGGATGCAGTGGTGACAGTGGAAAAACTTGAGGTGCCTAAATTTGGTGGTGCCATGAATGAAGTGAGTGGTGGTGCGGTGGGTGGTGATATATCCATGTCATTGGATGTGGTATCAAGTGCGGTGACTGTGAATAAGGGCGTGAGAGTGGGTGCGTGCGTGGGTGTAAATATAGGGTTTACAAAGGTTGAAGAGTAATTTACAGAGGGGTTCTCTTGTACTCCTTGATGGAGAGAAGGAAGAGGAAAGGTAGTTGGGCGGGGAGGTGAGACTGGGGAGAAGGTTAATGGAGGTGGGAATGGGAAAAGGGGTCTTGGAGGTGTGGGGAAGGATGGGAAAGATGGAGGGAAAGTTGGACTAGATAGAAAGGTGGATGTTCGAGGAGGAAAACTAGGTTGGGTAGGTGCGGGAATTGTGGGATGTGGATGGTCTGGGAGAGATAGGATGTACAGGGGAGATTGGAGATATGGGAGGTTAAAGAGGAGCGGTTGGGGTAGCGGGTACTTCGGTCACAAAGGTGGTATGTACAGTAGTAGTGTGGGGCAGGGAGTCGACGAGGATAGCTTCTTCTACCAATGATCCTTCAGGGACGAGACGTGCTTCCCTGGCCTGTTCTGAAGATTGGGCACCTGTGGGTACACGAATGTATTCACGAGGTTTGGTTAGTAAGCGAACTCTGAGAGGGTCATACTGCGGTAATGGTTTCCTCTGCAAATATCTTAAGGCTTCGGTGGATCCCACTGATTTGACAAGTTCCCTGAAGCCTCTGATGTATACTTCTTCGAAACCGCCTGAGACAAGTTCCTGTTCTATAAGTGCTTGGCTCTCTTCCTCCGTTAACTTCTTACGTGCCCAAACTTTTTCCATAGTGTGATATAACTTTTTGATGGCCAAGGTGTATGCCGCTGCTTCAAATGTTTCGTCTTCATGTGCGCTCGTGTCACCTTGGGTGTCTGTTTGCTGTCCTTGTTCATCTATCTGTACATTTTCTTGGGATTCTTGAGTGCCTTGGCTGGCTTCATCATCTCCATCATCTTCATCGGTTTCTGTTCTTTCTTCCTGGAACTAGACACTACTTGTCCTTGTGGTTGGTCCGGGGGAGTGGTCGGGTAGCTTGGACGTTCCTATTCTTGAGAAAAGATATGTCCTTCTGAAAACTGAAATTCATTTGAGAAAGCATCCGGCATCTTGAAATCAAACGTTGTATCTATGGGTTCTACTTCCAGGTTAGGTATCGAAAAAGAAAAACCTTCCACACCAATAGTGGTGGGAACTTCTAGTGCAGTGGTGGTAGGTTCCTGGATTGATGTTGCTTGTGAGGTAACTGCACTAGAAGTGCCTTCTGTAATGACAGGTTGAGATAATCGTATGCGAATAGGTTGTATAGTTATAGGGGCTTCCGTCGGAGACTATTCTGGAGAGGGTTGTGGTGACGGTGATTTTGAGACCTGTAGACATGGAATGGTTCCTCTCATGCGCTTTCCTGCTCGTCCTTTGCTAGCCTTCCTAGCTTTCTTTGTTGTCCCCTTGAATGCTTTCAGCTCCTCGCTTCTCATTGCACGCTCGATTGGTAAATCGTATGCCAAACACATATATACAATGCCCATGAGAGCGCAACATCCATTGATTACTTTCTTTCTTTCCCATTTGTGTTGTGCTAAGTACAACTGATCAATTATCCAGCTAGCCAGATCAACTGTTTGTGGTCCAGCACATGCTAAATATAAGCCAAATGTAGCTCAGTGATGAGTAGCACCTCCTTTAATGTCAATCCGGGAAGACGTGAGGATGGTATGATGACCTCGAGCAAGTGAAGGCACAAGTGCGTGAGTGAGAAGCACACTAACATGCACACACATACACACACACGCGCACACACAGCAAGACAAAGAGTGAGACGCAATGGAGTTCTTAGATTACTTTCAAAAAGCTCTTACAAGTTCATATCAATTACAAGCTAACCCCAAAAATGAGCTCTCTAGCTCTATTTATAGTTTTTGACTAGGTTTTGGCCCTGTCCAGACCTAGTGTCCGGCCTAGTTAAAAATTAGGTTCCAGGGCCAATTTGAGGGCTTAAACGGAGTCTAAAAAATACGAAAATTGATACGTAGGTACTTCTAAGGCTCCTCAAGCTCAAGGACTCCTTGGCTTGCACAAAATGGAGCTACAAAAATATGAAATGGTATTTACAATGATTGTTAGTGATAAGAATCATTGTTATAAAGATGTTGATTTGGAAAAATTTGAAGGGCCTATCTGCCAGATTTGCGTCGACTGCTTTGTCTACTTAATCCTTCACCTCGCTCTGACTCTCTCCGCTGGCTTCCTTGTCTAGTCAGTCCTTGGGTGCCCATACTGCTCTCAACACCCCCCCCTCTCTCGCGTCTGTTGTCCCTGACAGACCCTTGTTGCTGGGAGTGTTGGATGTAATATTCCACAACCTGAGTGGCAAGCTGATGTTCTTGTATGCGTAGTCCTCTGGCCAAGTCTGTCATCATACGATCCCAATCAATTGGTCCTGGAATGTCCGGACGTGGCAGACGTAACTGATCTGCATGGATCGCTTGTTCTACTGCGAATAGATGTAGCAAATGTGTGGGTCTGGGAATGAAAATTTCTGAATGATATTCCCAGAATCCCGTAGAGAACATTTCCTCAAATGTCTGCTTGAAGCATGCAGGTAAGTACTTTATTCGTGCATGCCAGGCAAAGATTATAGTGACCTAGGGAGTCTGGCTCATGTCGTAGACTAAATCCTTGTTACCTTGGGAGAATCCAGGGGCAGAGATGTATGGAGCTTGTACCATCCGAAAGGTTTTGAAGACAATGGTCATGAGCTCGAATATTTTCATACACATTTTTGCTGCTATGTTGGGTACATTATTTAGACGTGTAGACCAGTGCCGAATTGTTGATATCATGTAGGCTACGGTTGGGGTCCCTCGAGGTGGAGCAAAATATGGATAGTTAACCCAAGCCGAGCATTCTTTATTGTTGCGTACCTTGATCGCAAATGCTTGCCAAGATCTGCGACGTACCATTGGGCAATAACATGGGTTATACTTGATATACAGTGGCATGGTTGCCCAGGTGCTCATCATCTCAGGGTAATCGGTTAGTAGACGTGCACGCCAATTACGCTGGAAAATCGAGCCCGCACGCGCATCTGTCGGTAAGTCCTCTGGCTCAAATTGAGTGGCAAATGTGGGCTCCTTCCATGTATGTCTTTTAACTTCTGCATTATAATCATGTAGCAAGACAAAATAAGGCATGTATTGCGACTCTGATGTTGTGATTAACCGTTGGTGGGATAGGTTCTGAAAGTAAGAAGATCGAAGGACAGTTTCTTCCAGATTTGTGAGAGATTGCATTTGCACGGCAACGCGATCATCATGTGTCTTACCCACTTTCTCGACCCTTTTGACCCAATCTGGAACTTGAATTTCTAAAGTGTCTTGTCCTTCCTCTGTAGTCCGACCACCGGGTGTTGGCATTGGCTCGTACGGCTCTTCATAGCTGTCATCGACGGGGATTTCCACTACTGTTTCAGGTTCTAGTTCTTCAGTGGGTGAGGGTGGCCTTTCATATGGTAAGAGGCGTGCTTGGAGTTCTGCCACCTGTTTCCGGAGGGTCTCTACTTCTTCTGTAGAGTGTTGCAAGATTACCGGCTCCTGTTGAGCTGTGGGGGCACTGGCTATCTGTTTCTTTAGGTCTGCACATTCAGTCTCTAACTTTTCATATCACTCCAAGAAATTTGCATGCTCCTCAAGTAAGATGCGAATGTCTTTCGATGGGACTGCTCTATACTTGGTAGGGCTAATGGTTGCTCCTGCAGTTCCTTCCATAGCCGCTTCAAAGTTGTCTTTGTTTTGTTGTTGAAGTCTCTTGTTCTCTTCTAGTGTTGCTGCCATATGCTTCCTTAATAGCCCAAGGTTGCGTCTGAGTGTAGCATTAGATATCATTTGCGCTTGGAGCACTGTTTCTAGTTCCTTGACTGCTTGATCATCTACTGTCGATGTCTTTGATTCCAATTCGGAGTGAGCCTGCTCTAAGGTGGTATGCTCGGTTAGGATCGTTTGGTAATCAGCTTCAAGAGTGGTGACTCTAGCTTGCAGACGCTGAGATTCTGCCTGGAGGGCCGTAGTGCATTCTTCCAATTGATGGTATTCTTGTTGTAGTTGATGTGCACACTGAATTAATGTGTTGAACGTGCTATTTACATTATGAGATGCAAGGGGAAAAGTTTGAAATGCAGGGGAGGTGGGATTGGGGAGGGAGGTAGTGAATGTTGTGTGGCCAATGATGTGGTGAGTGGTGAGGTGGGGGGTAGTGGAGGGGGAGAGGGTGGAATTGCGGGGAGAGGTGCTGTGGTGGGTGAAATGTCCATTGGGTCAGACAGAGTGGTGTGTATAGGGGCTACCATGTAGGTGGGTATGGTAGGTGAAGTGAGTGTGGTGTTCGTGTAAATTGATGTCGTTGCGAACATCGGGGAAATGTGCCTTTGAAACATTGGAGAGCGGATGAATTGCTCCACAAAGGACGGGTATTGGGGTGGTGAGGTCAGGTTGAAAGAGGTGTAGGGGCCAGATGGGAAGTGAGGGTCATGGAATGGATGTACCCGTATTGGGGGATAGGCTGGGAAACACAGGATGCCTTCTGTGGGTGCTGGGTTTCCAACCACACTTGGGATTATGGGATGGCCAGTTATGGGTTCGGAGGATAGAAGCGTTGAAGTGTACAAGGGATTGGTGACAAAAGAGAAGAGGGTGTCCTGTGAGGTGGGTTCTCGGAATGAGAATGATGTGAATGAGGATGGGTTATAAGTGAAGGTAGAGGTGATGACTGTCGTTTCTTCCATGGTGGGAGGTGGTGGTGGGGGTGGAGAAGGTGGTGATGGGGGATGCTGGGGTGAGATGGGTGATGTCTGAACGAAGGTTTCAGCAGAGAGGTCAATGGTGGTGATGGGGGTAGCGGTGGTTTCAATGGGTACTTCTTGTTCTGTGACGGGTATCCTGATAGTCTTACCTGCTCGGGGTAATGTGTCAACTCTGCGTTTGTCATACCTCACGGACTGGCGGACTGCTGTGTGGACAGCCTCTGGAACTCCTAAAGATTCTGACACTAATTTGAGGGTGTCAATGAAATGTTGATCCACCCCATCATCTGATAGCATTTCTTGCATCAAAGCTTGACCTGATACAAGAGAGAGTTGATGCCTTTCTTGTACTGCTTTGATTGTGTCGTATAACCTTTGTAGTTGAGCTGTATATGCAGGTGCACCTACAAGTTCTGGCACTTCTTGTTGCTCATCATGATGCTCTTGATCATAATCCTCCTCATCTTCCTCCTGTTCTTCTTCTTCATTATCCTCTTCATCCACTTCAACTGTGGTGACAGGTACTTGGGAGGTTGTTGCTTGTGTTTGCACATTCTCCACTTGTTGTGCCTCTTCTGCCTCTAGCTCTACGTCTTGTAATAATTGTTTGAAGTCTTCATTCGTGAGTTCTTCCAAAGGTGTACCACTGGGAAATTCAAGATTGGTTGGGATGGGAGGGAATATCAACTTAGGACCATCGGTGTTGCGTCTTGGAAGTCGGAGTGTGAATGGTCGGACTCTTCGGGGTGGAGGGGTGACGTCTGGTGTTAGGGTGGCTCCACGTGGTTGAGCACAAGGGACTTGGACAGTACCTCTCATCTTCTTAGAAGGGGGTCCAGTGGATGTCCTGCCTCTAAACTACTCTACACGATTCCACATTAGGGCCCGTTGAATAGGGATGTCATAAGCCAAACACCTATAAATGATTCTCGTCAGAGCAGAGCATCCATATAAAACCTGTTTCCGTGGCCATCGTTTGTGAGCTAAGTGTATCTGATCAATTATCCAGTGGGGTAAGTTGATGGTGAGGCTTTGTGTCTCTGCCAAATACAAATTAAACCAAATCTTTTTGGGCAGCATGGTGAATCTATCTTGGGCAGGAAAAGCAAAGTGTTGCATGCACATGCGAAGGTGTATTGCAATATTAGGCGTCATGGACACCATGTCCTTGAGTTTGGTGAGACTTCGATTCTTCATGTAATCCGGTACTAGGGTTTCCTTCTCTGTAGGAATATGCATTCCGCGCATATCTAGAGCCTCCCTCACCAAGTTGTTTGATAGCCTGAACCTCTTGAGCTCATTCCCCTTTGTCAGAGATGGAATCACAAATGAGCTTGCACCTTTTGGGTTCTTGTTTGGAGTCAAGGTGTTGATGAGATAGTAGCATCGCATGAAGTCAGGCTTTGGGAGCCGTGCACTGAAATATGCATCCAATCCTACCTTCTCCCATATCGAACGTAGACCTTCTGCATTTTGTAACTTCTCGAATTCTCTTGTAAAGAAATGGTATTTACCTTGCTTCCCATTGAAGTCCAACTCTGATTCCCATAGGTACGTTCCCTCTCCCAAGGGTCCTGCCACTTCACTAAACCAGTGGGAAGTTTTTCCTACGGGCATGGTATGGCCACTGGGAGGGTCCGCTATAGGTATGATTTTGATGGCCTGTAATTCTTCTGGTCTTTCGTTTGTTTCAGGCAGAACGGGTAAACTGTCTAAGTCCACCACTTGCTGGCTCGTTTCTGTTTGAGAGCTAGTTCCTACCGCCTCAGCCATGTTGAAAACTTCGCAGCTGGTTCTGTGAGAATATATGAATAGATGTTAACATTGCAATGGACACAAAAATGACACTATGTCCCCGTTACAACATTAACATGAGGTTCGGAAGAGGTTAGGGGGTTAGTAAGTGCTCGGTGCTTGTGTGTGTAGTTAGGAATTGGGTATACCTAAGAACTAAGCGGAATGATGTGATGTGAGAGTGACGTAGTTAGTAGGTGGACATGGATTTACAACTAGGGTCCGGTGGTTTATTACAAGTTTTAGGTTGCCAAATGCAATGGATAGGTTTTGATCTTGACTTTGTGGAGACTCTGGGGAGTGCGATAGGGTATTTACTTGAAAAATGGGGCTTTTTAGGGACCCATTTACAAGTGATTCTACTTGTGCTCATGGAAGAATACGTGTTAGTGCGTGATGTGTAAAACTGGGCCTCAGATGTTTGCGTGAGTGAAACATGTTGTACAGGGTTTGGCCTTGGTGTAGCTATTTGAGCCCGCAAGCAAGCCTTAGGTACCCAGATTTGTCGTGATTATGGGCTGGCCTTCATTGACTTCTTGGGTACCCAAATAGACTTCACTTTCGCAGAAGAATTTATGAAGGACTTCTTATTAGTGTCGTGTTTTTTATTACTAATAAGAGGTTTTGGCCGTGGTGTTGGCCTGGTCGGAACAGGGTGTTCGCCTTTTCGCCTCCATACTTGTTTCATCGGCTGAAACAATCTGCTTTGCTCCTTTTTTTGGCCTCCAGTATAGGTAGTGTTCTGCTTCTTCTGTATTTGATCTGCCGTTGGCTGCTGCATCCTTCTGGCCTTTGGAAAAGAAGGGAGTACCATCTTATCCTTGACTCCGTTGTTGAGACAATCCTCTTTCTGCATCATACATTTTTGGACAAGAATAGCATTGTCACCTTCATGTGCACCCCTGGAAGGACCAGGAGTTCGTGCCTTACCTAGTTCCTTGAGTGCCTCATTTTCCAGTTCAACTGTAATTCGACTATGATTTACCCATACTTGAAGAAGTTCACTTCTTAGGTTTAGGTTGACTGCATGATCATAGATCCAGTCCTGACCCAAGACAAGAGGCTCAGTGAGGTCCTCATCTTGACACACTAGTACTTTGACTGTCATTGCTTCGTCTTGAATGGAGATGGGAAGATCCACCTCGCCCATGCAAGGGGTTTCCACACCTCCCAATCCTATGAGATATGCTTCTATAGGATTGACAGTTAATTTCAACTCTTGACAGTAAGACAACTTGACAGCACTAGTGGATGCACCTGAGTCAATCAAAGCTCTTACAGTCCTTGCACCCTTTCCTTGTCCTATATCTAAGGTTATAAAAGGACGTCGATCAATTATCCTACGAGAGCTGATACCTGAAACTTCACACATAGCCACATGATATCCTTGATCTGCATATGCATCTGGCCTAGGTTGCTCTCTGCCTTGTCTTCTTAATTTCATTCTCCGTATGCGCTCCAATGCTTCTGCTTGAGCTTCTTCTCGAATTCGTCTTTCTTCTTCTTTGCGTTTCTTAGCAGTGTTGAGTCGACTTAGCATCTCTTCCGTCAGAGGTTCCTGATATAACTTGACTCTGCACCTGCTTATATAGCTCGAGAGAACATCACCGTCTAATGTGGCTAGTTGTACTGCTTCACTTGTTGAGATTCTATTAATGATCATGGGTCCGTAGCCTCTCTTCTCTAGTTTCCTCGCATGTTGTTTCAAAGTGTAGACTAGTACTATGTCGCCTGCCTTCAAACCTTTATCTTTGACGTGGGCATCAAAATATGCCTTCTGTCGTTTCTTAGCTGCATATATCCCTGCAGCTGCCCTCATTCTTGTTTCTCCTAATCGTTCAAGGTCAAAAAGTCTAGAGGAGAGTTCATGACCCGTCCATTCATGCTCCTGTGCTACTTTCAATGTAGGTATTAAGAAATCCAGCGGTAGCACTGCATTTTGGCCAAATACCATCTGAAAGGGGGTGGCTTGGAGTACCGTTTTGTAGGCCACTCGATATGCCCAAACAGCATGGTGTAGCTGTTTGTCCCAATCAGAGCGTTTATTGTTCACTAATTTCGTCAGTACATTGCATAAGATCTTATTGGTGCTCTCAGCCTGGCCATTTGCTTGAGGGTGATAGGGGGTAGACTTCTTATGTACTACCAAGAATTCTTGGAGCAGATTTTCAATAACTTCATTCAAGAAGTGAGTGCCTCTATCACTAACTAGCTCTATAGGTAGCCCGTATCTAGTGAACACATTCTCAAATAAAAACTTAGCTGTTGTTTGAGCATCGTTCTTCGTTGTGGCTTTTACCTCTACCCACTTTGTTAGATAGTCTGTCGCAACAATGATATATTCTGCATGGGAACCCTTAGCTGGGGGATTAATAGGACCTACGAAGTCTATTCCCCACTTAGAGAATGCACGTCCACCCATCATAGGTTTCAGTGGCATCTCATCTTTATGTATAGGATACTGAGTTCTCTGACAGACATCACATCGTTTCACATAGGTATGTGCATCCATGTGAAGGGTTGGCCACCAGAAGCCCGCAAATAGTATTGCCTTGATCACCCGATCTGGTCCAAAGTGTCCTCCTGCTACACCTTGGTGAGCAGTTTCCAAGATCTTGAGATATTCACTTTCATGGACACATAGTCTCAGGTAACCATCCTTACCACGCTTGTAAAGATTATCACCAATGAGTGAGTACTCTAGGGCTTCTTGTTCTAGACTCCTTTTCCTAACCAGAGTCATGTCTGGAGGGAATGTTTTCGTCCTCAGGAAGGATACTAGTGGTTCACTCCAATCTGGCACTATGGACACTTGATAAAGAGGGCATGTTCCACAGGTGGTTTAGTGCAACAAATTGGGCATTCCTTGCACAACTTTTGGACATCAGCTTCCATAGTTGGCCAATGCACTCCGAGTCTCCTTAGTGTCTGTAGGGTTCGTTGTTTTGAGTAGTGTTGCTCTAATGCACCTACATGTGCTAATTGCAACCATTTAGCGTACTCATCCTCTTCCACACAACAAGCCAAGATCCCTTGATCTATGTGCTTGTACATACTACCTGCCATGATGTGATACTTTTGAGCTTTTACTAGCTCTCTATCCTGTGTGTTTACTACTGGGTAGTTAGGCCCGTATGTCAATACTGGCACTAATGACTTAGCCCACTACGGTACCACTTCCAAATTAAACAAGTAAGCATCAGGAAGGTCATCTGACACTCCTTGTGGGGCTTCTCCAGATGTGAGCCTAGAGAGATGGTCTGCTCTCAAGTGAGTCCTACCTTTCCTTACCACAACCTCAAAGTCGTATTCCATTAGTAAGAGAAACCATCTTACTAATCTACCTGTATTGCATGGCTTGTTCACGAGATATAGCAGTGCCTGATGGTCAGTAAAAAATTTAAACTTATTTGCAAGCAAATAATGTCTAAACTTTTTAACTGCATATACCATGCCTAATCCTTCTCGTTCGGTGGTTGTATAATTTCGTTCAGCTGCATTCAATTGTCTACTAGCATAGGCAATTGGAAGATCCATATTACCTTCACCAGTAGGTTGCGCAAGTACACACCCAATAGCATAATTGGATGCATCCACATGAACATGGAAAGGCTTATTCGGTAGTTAAGATTGGTGCTGAACATAATCGTCGTTTAAGCTCATTGAAGGAATTCTCACATTCATCCGTCCACTCAAAGTTAGTCAAAAGTCCATACAGAGGCTTTGCAATGATGGCATACATGTGTATAAACCGTCGGTAATAACCATAATGCCCCATGAAAGCCTGTACTTCCTTGATGTTCTTTGGCCTAGGTAACTCGGCTATGGCTCTCACTTTCTCTTCATCAGTGGATATGCCATTCTTTGACACTATGTGTCCTAGAATCTTGCCTTGCCTGACCATAAAAACGCACTTTTCTGGGTTTAGGCAGACTTGATATTCTCTACATTTGTCAAAGATTTGTCTGAGTTCAGGAATATGGGTTTGCCGGATGGTGGAATGAGCACAAAGATCATCAACATAGACTTCTAAGTTCTTCCTCAGGAACTCTTTAAACACGTGACACATCAATCTTTGAAAGGTAGCAGGTGCATTAGTAAGCCCGAATGGCATTACTCTAAAGGCAAAAATGCCCCATTCAGTGGCAAAAGCCGTCTTATGCTGATCTTCTGGAGCTATGGCTACTTGATTGTAGCCCGAAAATCCATCAAGGAAGTTGTACACTTCCTTGCCTGCTACTCTTTCTAAGAGATGTTCTGTGATAGGAAGCGGATAGTTATCTCGAATTGTGGCTGCATTGACCTTCTTCAAGTTAATGCATACACGCAACTTCCCATTTTTCTTGCACACCACTACAATGGGGAATACCCACTCAGTGTGCTCAATTTCATAGATGAATCCAACTTCTACCAGTCTATCTATCTCCTCTTTGATCTTAGCCGCATAATTATCATTGTATGTGTATGGCTTCTGCTTAGAGGGTTTGGCGTCTGAGGTCATGGGAATTGTGTGTGAGCATATATCTGGGTCAACACCTTTCAAATCCTTGTAACTCCAAGCGAATACATCTCTGTATTCTCTTAGCAAGGCTATTAGCTCTTGTTCTTCCTCTTCTGTCAGGTCATGGCCTATGTATGTGCATCTCTCTTCTCCTTCTTCTAGGGCTACTACTATTTTCTTGGTGGTCTCTTTGTTATCATAGGCCTCCCCTGATTGCACCTCTCGTTTAGGCATTCTGATCATGACTCTCTTGTCATCTATCTCATACTTCCTAAAATTTTCCAGGACCTCAAACAAAGATTCTTCCTCTGCTTGTGTGACTTCTCTCTTCTTTCTTTTCTTTCCTTCTTCCTTAGGAGTTACATGCGTGGCTAGCCTTACATCATTTGTACGCTCTCCGTGCCTCTGGGGTTGAAATTCTACTTCATAGAAGTATTCTTCATCTGATACAAAAGGTGGGTCCATAATGATTGACTCTAGATCGGAGTCACTTGCATCCTCAAATGCATCAGGGCTACGTTCACACTCTTCTAACACTGCCTCTCCCATAATTGGCTCTATGGAGAAGACTGAAATGTCATAGCCATCCTCATCACAGTGGGGTGTCCATTATTCTTCATTGATGGCTACATCCATTGTTGCTAAGATTTCTGCCCAGCCATGGGGTTCAAATTCTTCATCAGGAAATACTACAGGCGCATAGGCTGGGTCTTGAATTGATCTATGTGTTTCTTTTGCACCTATCTCTCTGGCTTCTTCTCTCTTCTCTTCTTCTACTGCTACTTTGCACATCCATAAGTGGGTGTCTTCATGCATCCATGAGGATCCTGACCCTATGGAATGCACCGATTCTGTATCATCTTTGGCTCTATGGATGGGATTCCATTGGATAGGAGGGACATATCTATGAGAGTAATCTTTGAGATTCACTTTGGTCGTAACACATAAGTGTTGCAGGTACAAAGAATTGGTTCCCCAATCCTGTACCACTTGCAACTGTCGCATAAAGGGTCTTCCCAAAATCATCTCATAGGCATGATTTTTGCTAAAATCACATATAGCAAATGTGTGCTCGAACTCAACACCATAGGTGGTGAGAGTTATTCCTTCTAACAACCCTAGGGGTCTCTCTATGTGACCATCGGCCATTTGCAATTTCATCCTTGTGGGCCTGAGTGCTGGCTTGCCCCAACGCTGCCATAGGGAAGTGGTAGCAATTGCAACACCTGCACCTGAGTCTAGAATGGCCTTGGTGGTGTATCCTTGATGGGTGATAGGAAGATATGTGTTTCCCTCTTCGCCCTCACTCATGTCTCCTATCTTGTCCAATGGTATTTCTGGCACTGTTCTCTGGGATCCTACCTGGGAACGAGGTTTTGCTATCTCTGGTACTTGTTTGGCTACATGTTTCCATAGCTCTGGCCTTACTTTGAGTAGCTCTTCTAAGGTGAGGTTGCATTGTACTTTAGTGTTTTTCACTACCTCTGTGTTCCTAGGTATGATTGAGTCCTCATTTCGTACCATGACCGTGGGTGCTCTCATACAAGTAGACTTAGTTTCCCATGGGCCTGTGAAGTGGGGTAATTCTTGTAGAGAGTTAGACTCAAAGTCTAATCTTTCCTGAGATTGGGTGCTCTCCTGCTCCTCATAAATGGATGGGATGTCTTGTGGGAATTGGTTGTGTGCATCATCCACAAGTTCAATAGGAGGAGGGACTTCACTCTCTTTAGCCCATTTGTCTTCTTGAATCTCGCGTAGGAATTCTGGTGTGAACCGCTTCATAGAAGATGATGTGTCTGGCTCCGTAGAGTTAGGCACATAGGCTTCAGGCACATAGGCTTCCTGGGCAGGAATGCTTACTCTTTCACTTGCCTTGTCCTTGTGTTGAGAGGCGGGTTCCTTTTCTGATTGTGCAATCAACTTCTCTATTCTTTCTAACAGTCCATCAAAGTGCAACTGTGTCTTCGTTGAACTAGAGATGTTAAATAGGCGATTGGCCTCAAACATGGTCTGAGCCAATTCCACCATCTTAGCACAAATTTTGGTTCGTTCTAGCTCTATTTCTGCTCTAGGGTAACACTTTTCATGATCGTTACGTTTGGCCCTTCTTGGATTCTGGCTTGATATGCTTTAAGCATCATGTTTAGGTCATCGAGAGTGGGATCTGCTAGGACTGATCCTACTCTAGGGGGTGGTGGAATTAGGTGAGGCGGGTTGGAAGGTGGCGGGTCGGATGGATTTGGGAATGGTGGAGGTGGGGTAGTGTGAGAGGGAGTTTGAGATGTGAGTTCAGTTATCCTGGCCTTTGTTTCTCTGAGGCTTTCCTCGAGTTCACTCATCTTTTTTGCCCATTGCCTTTTCATTCTTTCACGACTATCTCTCCAAGCTCTAGTCCTCTTCTTTGTCATGCTCTCCGTTTCACTAACATCTCGGCTCTTTTCCTGGCCTACGCTTTGGTTCTGTTGCAAGGCTTGGGCTCTAGTGATTACTTGTACTGGTGCAGTGGTAGTCACACTCCCTGTGGAGTCTACAACTAACCCAATAACGTTGATAGGAGTGATTTTTGGCATATTATTGGGGTTCTTTGGGCAATCTCGGAAGAGATGCTCCTTTCCACATTCTTGGCAAAAGCCCTGGATCGTCACTGACTGGGGTTGTGTAGGTGGAGGCACGGGACAGTCACGAATGAGATGATCTCCTTGACATCTGTAGCATGGTCCTCTAGGGAATGGAGGTCTTACTTGCCTAGGTTGAGGTCTAGGGTTGGGGTTTGCGTACATGACGTTTGTGTAATCTGACTCCCAACTCGGTTCATTTGGCTCTTCACTATAGTAGGACTCACCATGTTCAGGAGACTGCATGTAGTACGCATGGGGACTATCGACATGTTTAGAATCAAAGCTATGGTCACTGGGGTCACTTTCAGAAAGCAATGGTGTTACAGGGACTATAGCTCTATTCAGGTTCTCTTCTGCAGCTGCATATTTTACTGGGATCACATTAGCTGGGGCAGGGGGTTGTTGTGCTAACACAGGCTGAGGCCTTTGTTGGTTTTGGTATTGTGGTTGGTAGGTTTGTTGAGGCTTAGCATACTGCTGTGGTGGGTACTGATTCTGGTATCTTCCCTGCTGAGGGTATGGCTGAGGGTAGGGTTGCCTAACCGCCTGCTTGTTGTATGGGCAGTCTTGTGCTGTGCGATTAGTGTATCTCCGTTCTATGGTGCAGTATTGGCTACTGGGATTCACTTGGGGTTGAGCCATAATGGGACATACGTTCGCCATATGGTCACCACCGCAGGTATAGCATCTCTTTACTGGGGCAAATCTTGGAATTTTTTTGCTAGAGACACCTAGTTTTTGTGCCACTTTCTCAGCGAGTTCCTCAATTGATGTGGATTGCGAGGAAGAGAGGCTAGAGGCACTATCTGAATCTTTGTATATTTTGGAAAGCTCTAACTCCTCCCCTAGGTTATCCTCGATGTCAATGCATATGCATACACACTCTTCTATAGTCCTAGGGTCCTTCAGATACACATATGACCTCAATTTGGTACTTAGCAATCCATCCAAGAATAAAGCCACTTGCTTAGCTGGTGTGGGTAGCTCAGGGACAGGGCATCTCTCCAAGTATTGCCTAAATCTTCTTCCAGCAAGTCTCACGGTCTCTTGAGGGGTTTGCTTGAAGCTGTGAATCAGCGAGGAAGTGTTATGTCTTATGCCACTTTTAGAGAATTCGATAATGAATGCCTCTAGAAGTTGTTCTATGCTCCTGAACTAGCTCTCGTTTAGTGGCTGAAACCATGTCAGGGCAGTGTTCCTAAGGGTTAGACCAAAGGCATTGTATTGCGTGAACAGATCTTCCACTTGTTCAGCTCTCAAGACTTGCCTAAACTCAGCCACATGATCGTATGGATCTCCAGTGCCATCGAAGTAGTTCTTCATGGACTTAACTAGCTGAGTCGGTCTCAGAGTCCTTGTGTGCTCTCTAGGTCGTGGTAGAGGGAACTCATCCGCATTTCTTTGATTCCTGGGAGCTCTAAGTACCTCAGGTTCTACTCTGTTTGTTTCCGTCCTCGTTCTTTCTCTGCCTCCTGGGTTGGCAAAGTTTACTTCTGGCCTATCTCTACTTCTGTCTCTTTGAGTTCCATGAGCTTGGGATGTTCCAGCTCCAGGGTGACCATAGGACACATTCGATCTTGGTTGGGGGAAAACGAATTCACCCTTCCAAGTGTAAGCATGTCTATCATGTTCTGTAACCACAAGGATCCTCTCTGAAGCGTGATCTAAGTAGGTCACTCTGCCTGGGCTATCTGGATCTTTAAACTCATAGATCATGATTGTTCCTATATCATTTGGTCGATCAGATTTATACCTCCAAAAGGCTTCATCAGTCTCTCGGTTGAGAAGCAGATCTATGCTCTTTTTGTCTTGGGGAATCCACTCAGGAGTGAGAATTCTCATAAGAACAGATTTCCCTCGAGGGGTCCTGGGCTCTGCACCCATGTTTCCTTGTTCTAGGTCCTCTATGTTCGTCCCAGGGATCACATTCCCGAATTCATCTGTCCTCTCCGGGTGACTAGTGACCACGTATATGGTTCCCTCTTTATCAAGGTATGCACCATTTTCAAACTTGACAGCAGGGTGTTCTAGCCCAATAGATTGGTCTGGGTTTTTTATTTGGACCACAGATCTTCCTAGACCGTCCTCATAGATGCTAGCACCTAATCGGTTGGTCCTAAGGTATTCCAGCTGCGTCTTGTACGGGCCTTCTACCCTGTACAAGTATGGAACTCCTGAACTTCCCGTAGGTCAGTCCATGCCTTGAGACATCTCTGATTCACTGGTCTTAGAGCTAGGGTAGTATGAGTGGTGGCTCAACTGCTGGGCCCAAGACCTAGCAGTGTGGTTGACACTAGCCTCTGAAGACCTAAGACTTTGTCTATCTCTCCCTAGATGTCGCCCTGATCTAAGGTTCATAAGCCTAATTGAATAGCCCAAATTTGCCCAAGTACAACCTCGTTGCTGAGTTCTTTTGTATCAGTCACTTGATTCTTTTTAGTGGTTACCGTGTTTATGCTCTTCTCAGAAATCACGTCGTCAGGAATATTTGAGTTAACTTTTGCACTGTAAGTTGATTGTTCCACGTTAGATTCTTTCCTTTAAGGTTATCGCATCACGAAGAAATTATGTTTAATCTTGAACTTGAGTGCATAGGTAGTCTTCAACTTGATTGATGCCTATCGTTTCCCTGACTTACTCCTAGCACTAGTCGTTCTTAGCCTAAGCTAGGAATTGATAGAGGGTGTTGAGGATTTTCCAACCTTGAGTTTCCTTCTTTGTGTTGTTGCCCTGGTGTGCCCAGGACGCGTGTTCCCAAGCTTGCACTTACTCTTGCTTAGAATGCCCTCAAGTGCTCTTGCTGGAGCTCTAAAAGTCCCACGGTTAGCTCAAGACTTAGATTCAAATGACACAATAGACCACTTTCATGCATGTAACTCACAGACCAAATTATCCTTTGCTTTTATGGAAAACAATCCCAAGGATCCCTCAGTTTTCCTACCTCGGGGTATGGTCAACTTCAAAAAACCCTATCTAATAATCCTGATATTAATTTTCACATAACCACGAGCTTTCCAACAAAACAAGAATCACAGCAAATGGATTTCGTATGAGAAAGTTATGTCAGTTCAAGCTTCAAGGATTAAAACAGGGTTCAAACAGGCCAACAGGGCAACAGGTTTTCCTCGAGTTATTTGTCTATAGCCTCCTTATGTGCTCTAGAGTCCATGATCCATGTCCAAAATTAGCCAAAATCTTCAAATTAAAAAACCCTAAAAAATTGGCCGAAATTGGCTGTCAATCGCGATCGACTAGGCTGTCAATCGCGATGGACAGGTGTCAATCGCGATGGACTGGTATCAATCACGATGGACTGGTATCAATCGCGATGGACCGGTATCAATCGCGATGGACTGGTATAAATCGCGATGGACTGGTATCAATCGCGATGGACTGGTATCAATCGCGATGGACCGGTATCAATCGCGATGGACCGGTATCAGCGATGGACTGGTGTCAATCGCGATGGACTGGTGTCAATCGCGATGGACTGGTGTCAATTGCGATGGACAAGAATCTCGGCCAAAGGGGGTGTCAATCGCGATTTTTCTGTCGGTCGCGATGGACAGGGGTGTCCGTCGCGATGGACACGTGTCCGTTGGGGTCTGTCAATCACGATGGACAGAAGCTTGCGACACAGAGACAGTTCTGCACATTTCCGTACCTGCACGACGTGCTGGAGATGATGGGATGGCCAATACCTGCAAGCAAACTCAAAAACATGCAAAAACAGTGCACACAAGATCGCTCTCTCGCTCTCTCTCACACTTGAAATGAGGGAAATGAAAGGGGGAAAGAGATATAGTCAAAAAATTGAAATTTTCTGCGATGATGGAGATGGAGGTGGAAGATGATGGGGATGATGATGGTGATGATGATGATGAAGTAAGGATGAGAAAAGTAAGGAAAAGTAAAGAAATTACCTACAACGCCAACGTCACAACTCTACGTCTTACCATCACACGCTCGTCCTCAAAGCTCGATCCCCGACAACGGCGCCAAAATTTGGTGTAGCTTAGTGATGAGTAGCACCTCCTTTAATGTCAATCCGGGAAGACGTGAGGATGGTATGATGATCTCGAGCAAGTGAAGGCACAAGTGCGTGAGTGAGAAGCACACTAACATGCACACACATACACACACACGCGCACACAGAGCAAGACAAAGAGAGACGCAATGGAGTTCTTAGATTACTTTCAAAAAGCTCTTACAAGTTCATATCAATTACAAGCTAACCCCAAAAATGAGCTCTCTAGCTCTATTTATAGTTTTTGACTAGGTTTTGGCCCTGTCCAGACCTAGTGTCCGGTCTAGTTAAAAATTAGGTTCCAAGGCCAATTTGAGGGCTTAAACGGAGTCTAAAAAATACGAAAATTGATATGTAGGTACTTCTAAGGCTCCTCAAGCTCAAGGACTCCTTGGCTTGCACAAAATGGAGCTACAAAAATATGAAATGGTATTTACAATGATTGTTAGTGATAAGAATCACTGTTATAAAGATGTTGATTTGGAAAAATTTGAAGGGCCTATCTGCCAGATTTGCGTCGACTGCTTTGTCTACTTAATCCTTCACCTCGCTCTAAGTCTCTCCACTGGCTTCCTTGTCTAGTCAGTCCTTGGGTGCCCATACTGCTCTCAACACCAAACTAGATGCGTTTGTGGGGCATGGTGAATCTATCCTGAGCGGGGAAAGCGAAGTGTTGCATACATATCCTCAACGGTTTAGAGAGCTCAAGTGTGATTGTTGAAGTATCTTCCCACTTAGTAACATCCCCACGTTTCATAGGCTCTGGAATTATCCTTTCTCATTCTGTCGGCATATGTGTTCCATGTATCTTAATAGCAGCTCTAATCAAGTCTTTAGACAGATAAAACTTCTTATATGGTAGATCATTTACCAAAGATGGAAAAATGAATGTTCCTGGCAAATCTTTGTTCTCTGAAGCTGTCAATGTTGTTACCAAGTAGTAGCATCTGTAGAAATCCGGTTTAGGCAAAGGATCACTGAAATATTCTGTAAAACCTGCTCTTGCCCAAACATGCGTCAAGTCTTCTGTGTTCTGTAGTCCTTCAAATTCTCTTGAGAAAAATTGGTACTTGCCCCAAGTACGGTTATCAAAAGTCAAGTTGGCTTCAAAAATGAAATCTACATCCGCCAATGGGCCTGCTAATCCTTGGAACCAATGAGAGTTGCGATGAATCTTTTCAGTATATCCCCTAGGAGGGTCGTCAATCGGCATAGGTCCTAGAAATCCCTGGAATTCTGGTGGTTGAGCCGTAGGATGGGGCTCTGCCAGTAATTCACCAATATTTGCCATGGGTACACTGGTGCGAGCTTCAAATGGTCCTTCTGCCTGCATGATGAGTGATGCGAGTGCGTAGTAGATCTACTACAAAAGATTAACACATTAGTATGGAAATTAATCATGATCTCATTAAAGTGAGACCGCAATCCCTTTCCATAACCGATGTGTAACCTGTGTAGCCAAGTGTTGTGATGTGGTTTATGGAATGATTGTTGCAAAAACTAATGCAGGTCTCTAGACACCTACATGCTTCAGATGATGCATACATTTATTGATGAGATGTTATTACAAATGATGTTGGGTTAGAGTGCGTGGATTTGTACAAGGTTTAGGTGTGGGTGAATTATTACAAGGGTCTTGTTTAGTCGGGGTGGGAGTAATGTTAGATAAGGGGGTCGGAGAATCCATTTGGATACGTTTCGGTATCCACTTCCTAAGAGTTTTTGGGTGGGTGGAATGTTTCTGCTGAGGGGCAAAAGGTGGTATCGGGTGTGGTGATGGTGAGGGGTAAAGAGATTTCTGAAGGGTATATATTACATGGTTGGAGGGTTGAGCTATAATACACTATTTAGGTACCCAAATCTGCGTGGGTGTGGCTCGATTCGTAAGGTTCTTCTTGGCAATCCAAATTTGTCGAATGTTCATACTCGTAGAAGAAGGTCGAGGAGATGTGGGATACTGATTCTGATTTGTCTTTAGCTTCTTCTTTTCCTTATCTACATTGTTGAAATCTGCAAGTGGTTTCTGTCCTTTTGGCACCCATATTTGTCTCGTGCCTCTTGCTTTGTGATACTGATACTGCTGCTTTCTTTGTGTAGCCTGATATTGTCGTCGGTCTGGGTTCCTTCGTCGTGGTTGACTCCTTTGTGGTTGAGGTTGAGAGGTCGGATGGACACTCTGCTTTGGAAAAGAAGGGAGGTCCAACACTTGCGAAACCTTCCCATTAGGAAGTGCATTGTTTCGTACTATTAATCTAGGCCAGTCCGTAGTAAGTGTGGAAGGATGGGCACTGCAGGGTGTTTTGCCCATGTGGTTGCTGATGCAGTCCACCTGACCTGCAATTGTCCCCATTTGTCCACTGATGTAACCCACCTGACCGTGCGGTTGGGTGGTTGCCCCTTCTAGTTTGTAGGAAACCCAAGGGAAAATCTCCTGACGTCCTTTTGATTGACAATTGTCCATCGCCAAGCCCTCGTGGGTTTGTGTGAATGTAGCATGACTTATCTGACCAAAGATCTTCCGGTCTTCCTTCGCATGTTGTTCATATGGTCTAGGGTTACATACCTCAGTCGGAATGCCATTAGGGAAGTCAAGTGGTATCACTCGCTTCTGATCTAAGGTTCCAATCTGCAAGGAGCTTAGTCTAAGATTTAGGTCCACTGAGTGATCGTATAGCCAATCTTGGCCAAGGATTAGGGGTTCTATCAGATCCTCATCATGGCACACTAGTAGCTTCACTGTCAAGGTCACATCATGTATGAGGATAGGAAGGTCCACCTCACCCATGCAAGGGGTTTCCATGCCTCCTAGCCCTATGAGGTATGCCTCAATCGGACGCATTTCTATTCCTGAGTCCTTATAGTGGGACCATCTAATCGCACTAGTCGTAGCACCTGAGTCAATTAAAGCCCTGAGCTCTTGGCAAGGGTTGTCGTGCTCTAGCCTAACTGTAATGAATGGTCTCCTGTCCACTATGCTAGGATGAGTACTTGACTTTGCTTGACACATGGCCATGGGGTATCTGGGTGTTGTTTCGAGATGGTTATAATGTTCTCTCCCTAGTCCCTGTCTTCTTAGCTTCATGCGCTTAATGCGTTCTATAGCTTCTGCCTGAGCTTCTACTCATATTCTATTTTCTTCCTACTTACGCTTCTTTGCCAACGTGAGTCGTATAAGCATATCCTCAGTAAGAGGTTCCTGGTATAGCCTGACTCTATAGCCACTAATGTAATTAGGCATTATGTCTCCTTCTAAGGTGGCTAATTGTATAGCTCCACTTGTCGAGAGTCTATTAATGATCATAGGTCCATAACTTTGCTTTTCTAACTTCTGTGCGTGTTGTTTCAGCGTATATACTAGGACTAAATCTCCTTCTTTTAAGCCTTTATCTTTCAAATGTGCATCGAAATAGGCTTCCTGTCACTTCTTTGCTGTGTATATTCCTGCTACTGCTTTCAGCCTGGTTTCTCTTAATCGTTCCAAGTCCATTATTCTTGTTGATAATTCATGGCCGGTCCACTGATGTTCTTGTGCAACCTTAAGGGTCGGTATCAAGAAGTCCAAAGGAAGCACAACATTCTGACCAAAAACCATCTGAAAGGGAGTTGCATTGAGTACGGTCTTGTAGGCCACTCGATATGCCCAAACAACGTGGTGTAACTGTTTATCCCAATCTGAACGTTTGTTATTCACGAGTTTCGTTAGTACGTTACAAAGGATCTTGTTAGTGCTTTCAGCCTGACCATTGGCCTGAGGATGATATGGTGCAAATTTCTTGTGAATCACCATAAAATCCTGTAACAAATATTCAATGACCTGGTTTAGAAAGTGAGTTCCTCGACCACTCACTAACTCTATAGGCAGTCCATATCTTGTAAAGACATTTTCAAATAAGAATTTTGCAGTCGTGTGTGCATCATTCTTTTTCGTGGCTTTTGCCTCTACCCATTTGGTAAGATAATATGTCACAACAATAATGTATTCAGCATGTGTACCTTTTGCAGGGGGGTTAATGGGTCCTACAAAGTCTATACCCCACTTAGAAAATGCACGTCCTCCCATCATGGGTTTCAATGGCATTTCATCTCTACGAGTAGGAAACTGAGTTCTTTGGCACACATCACATCTCTTAACATAGGTGTGTGCATCCATGTGAAGAGTGGGCCACCATAATACTGCAAAGAGGATGGCTTTGATGATCCTATCGAGTCCAAAATGACCTCCTACAACACCTTGGTGTGCAGTCTCTTGTACACTCAAATAATCACTCTCATGAACACATTGTCTTAGGTATCCATCTCGTCCTCGTTTGTATAGATTGTCGCCAATAAGTGAATAGTCTTGAGCTTCCTGCTCTAGACTTCGTTGTCGTGCTAAAGTCATTCCTTGAGGGAATGTTTTCGTCCTCAAGTACGTCACTAAAGGTTCACTCCAGTCTAGTGTGAGAGACACGTGATATAATGTAGCATGTTCTACTGGTGGTCTTTCACAACAAACATGGCATTCTTTACATAGCTTGTAGACATCTGCTTCCATCGAAGGCCAATATACTCTTAGTCTATGCAGAGTCTGCAAAGTACGATGTTTCGAATGATGTTGCTTTAATGCACGTATGTGTGCTAATTGCAACCAATTTGCATCAACGTATTAATCTTCGTGTGTTACAAGGCTTGTTGACTAAATACAGTAATGCTTGATGATATGTAAAGAACTTGAACTTGTTTGCCAACAAATAATGTCTGAATTTCTTTACTGCGTAGATCATTCATAATCCTTCTCGTTTCGTAGTGGTGTAATTTCTTTCTGCTGCATTCAATTGTCTACTTGCATAAGCTATGGGGAGGTCTATATTACCTTCATTCCTGGGTTGTGCTAACACACATCCTATGGCATAGTTGGATGCATCCACATGTACATGGAATGGCTTACTCCAATCCGGGGTTCTCAATATAGGTGCTGAGCACAAACGTCGTTTAAGTTGATTGAATGAATTCTCACACTCATCTGTCCATTCAAACTTGGTGAAAAGAGAGTACATAGGCTTGGCTATGATTGCATACATGTGTATGAATCGTCTATAATAACCACAATGACCCATAAATGCCTGTACCTCTTTTACGTTAGTTGGACTAGGTAGATCTGCAATTACTTTCACTTTTTCTTCATCTGTCGAGATTCCATTCTTTGACACAATGTGTCCTAAAATTTTGCCTTGTCTGACCATGAAAACACATTTTTCTGGGTTCAGACAAACTTGATATTCACGACATTTGTCAAATACTTGCCCTAATTCTGGGATATGAGTCTGTCTGATATTCGAGTGTGCACATATGCCATCAACATAGACTTCCAAATTCTTGCGTAAGAATTCCTTAAAAACATGACACATGAGTCATTGGATAGTGGCGGGTGCATTTGTTAAGCCAAAAGGCATCACACAAAATGCAAATATGCCCCATTCTGTGGCAAAAGCCGTCTTGTGTTTATCTTCTGGAGCAATGGCTACTTGATTATAGCCTGAGAAACCATGAAGAAAGCTGTAAACTTCCTTGCCCGTAACTCTTTCCAATAGGTGTTCCGTGATAGGAAGAGAATAACTGTCTCTAATCGTGGTGGCATTAACTTTTTTAAGGTTAATACACACACGCAATTTTCATTTTCTTCTTGGGCACAACCACAATGGGGGATACCCATTTGGTATGCTCAGTTTCGTAAATGAATCTTGCTTCTATCAATCGATCTATCTCCTCTTTAATCTTCGCAGCGTAGTTATCATTGTACATGTATGGTTTTTGTTTCGTAGGTTTTGCATCTGGAGTCATAGGGATTCTATGAGAACATATATCCGGATCTACTCCTTTCAAGTCTTTGTAACTCCAAGCAAAAACATCTCTATATTCGCGCAATAGGGCAACTAACTCTTCTTTGTTGGAGAAACAATCACTAACTGGACATATATTTGAAGGTCAAGTCTTAGGAAGAAAACCCCATGCCTATGTGAAGGGACAAATTCACAAATGTATCATATTTGTAAAGTTAGTTCACTTTAGTTCTAGAAGTTTTTTAAAATCACGAGAATACGAAAATCTATATAAATTAGTTTGTATCAACTGACGTAAAGAGAGAGAGAGAGCGAGAGAAAAAGAAGAAGTAGAAGAAGGAGTTCATTTTATACGACTGTGTATAGTCGAGCTTCTCTGAGTGAGAAAGCATCTGTAAAACTTCTGAGTTTTCATAGCTATGAGAAAGAACTGAGTAAAGTTCTGTGTATGAGTCTCTCTCCATCATCTCCATGCTTTCCTACTGTGTGATGAGTTACAAAGATCAAGTTTTCCAAGCAACTCGATGCCTGGCATCGAATCTTGGTTGATAAGTCATTTTTCATTCTCTGTGTGTTAACTGTTGTTGAATTTTTAAAACATGAAGTTTGTGGAGCAACTCGATGCCTGGCATCGAGTTTCAGCATAAAGTGGATGCCCGGCATCAACTTCTAGCATACAAGTGGTCTTCTTCATGTGTGTGTAAAAGAGAGTATTTCTGGTGCAGAAAAAGGGCCTAAAAAAGCTCAAAGTCGATGCCCGGCATCGACCTTGGCTGAAATTCGATGCCAGGCATCGAATTTTTTATTTTTGGACACCAAGATTACTAAAACAAGAAAAACTTCCAGTTTTGGTTAGTAATTATGTCACTAAGATGAAGGATCTAGCAGATAGTCTTGGATCCATAGATGAAGATGTTGAAGATCACAGATTGATTGCTCAGCTACTTGCAGGTTTGAGAGGGGATGAAAGGTGGAAACCTTTTGTCTTATCAATAGAACTTTCATTAAATCATTATGTTCCAGATTTGAACCAGTTGCTTGGTTTGATGCTCACATATGAGCAAGACTTGAAGGGAGATGGAGATAAAGGACAAAGTTCTGCAATGTACATGAAGAACAAGAAGAAAGGAGATAAAGGTAAAGCAAAGGATGAAGAGGAGTCTAGTTCTCAAGCTTATTATGCAAGAGGTAAAGGCACTGGCAGAGGAAGAGCAAGAGGTTTTGGAAGAGGAAGAGGTAATCAAAATAACAACAAAAAGGCTTGTTGGATCTGTGGATTGAGTAATCATTTGGCTCATGACTGTTGGCATAACCAACAAGGATCAAACCAGAATCAAAACAACAATAGCAGAGGTCGAGGTGGAAGATATCAAAGTAATTTTCAAAGAGGTAGACAAAGTCAAAGAGGAGGCTATGGTAGAGGTGGAGGAAGAAGTTGGGGACAGAATCAATCCTACAACACCACCTACTACAACTATGCAAATGACACACAGAATGAAAGTCATACATCATTGATGATGAATTCAATCATCACATCAGATAAAGAAGATCTAAAGGTATTTTACATTGACTTTGGATGTTCTAATCATTTGTCAGGAAACATAGAATTGATGTCAGAATTGGAAAAAGGCATTTCTAGCCATAGTGTTCAAACATGTGATAATACCAGACATAGTGTACATTCAATTGGAAAAGTGAAATGCAAGAGTGGAGCAGATTTGCTAACCAATGTTTTGTATGTTCCTACAATACCTAAAAACTTGATTAGTGTGGGACAGATAGTTGAAAAAGGTTTTCAAGTCAGGTTTACAAATGAAGGAGTATTTGTTGAAGATCCAGAGAATGGATATAATCAGATTGTCTCTGGTAAGAAAGAAGGTAGACTATTTACTTTAAGAGTGCAAGGGAACATTGGTCAAACTTTGCTCACACATGGTGAAGCAGTGATTACAGAACTTGATCTCTGGCATAAGAGATTAGGTCATTTCAATGAAAGAGGAATTAAAGCTATGGTTGTTAATCAGTCTGTACTAGGATTACCAAATGTGCAAAGTCAACATATGGTTTATAAATGTGAAGCATGTCAAATGGGAAAAGCACACAGGTTACCATTTCAGAAGAAAGGATTCAAACATGATGGAGTACTTGAGCTCATTCATACAGATGTATGGGGACCAACAAAAGAAGGATCTATCAGTGGCTCAAGGTATTATGTTCTTTTCATTGATGATGCTACAAGATGGATAACATTATATGTTTTGAAGGAAAGATCAGAAGTGTTTGGAGCCTTCAAGCATTTTCATGCATATGCAGAGAGAGTAACAGGTCAAAAGCTTAAAAGACTGAGGTCTGATGGAGGGGGAGAATACTTCTCCCAAGAGTTCAATGATTATCTTTGGAATGCAGGTATTAAGAGAGAAATAACCTGCAGGTATACACCACAACAAAATGGTGTAGCAGAAAGAAGGAACAGGGCTTTGGTTGAGTTTGCTAGAGCTATGCTGAAGGAGAAGAATTGTCCAAATTATCTTTGGGTTGAGGCTGTAAATACAGCTACATATCTTGTGAATAGATTACCATGTGCAGCTCTGAATGGAATGACTCCATATGAAGCTTGGTGGGGTAAGAAACCAACACTAGATCATTGTAGAGTGTTTGGATCAATTGCATATGCTTATGTGCCATCACAACTTAGGCATAAACTTGAACCAAAGGCAGAAAAATATGTGTTCATTGGTTATGATGAAAAGCAGATGGGTTACAGGTTGTGGAATCCTCTAACAAAACAATTTCTTGTTTCTAGAGATGTTACATTTGATGAACAGAAAAGTTGGTATGCAGATCAAAGTCATACAGCTGAAGAATTTGAAGAAGAGGTAAGAAGATGTGAGAAAGGAAAATCAATTGTGCAGGTAAATAGAGATGAAGACTATATGCAAGCAAGTACATCCACAAGTGGATTAACAAGAAGAAATGAAGAAGCTCCTATATTTGATGAAGAGGTGTATCCAGACACTTATGAAGAATGTGAACCAAGAAGGTCAAGCAGGACTAGAAGACAACCAGAAAGGTATTCTTATGATACTTCTTACATAACTCAAAAGAACTATGCATATATGGTCAAAGATGATGAAGAACCTCAGAACTATGATGAAGCAAAATGTAAGAAGCAATGGGAAGAAGCAATGAAGGAAGAGTTCAATGCACTGGAGGAGAACAAGACATGGGAACTTGTTCCTAAACCAAATGGTAAGAAAGTTATTGGAAATAAATGGGTTTATAAAGTGAAGAAGCTTGCAGATGGAAGTATAGCCAGATACAAAGCTAGACTGGTGGTGAAAGGCTATGCCCAGACCTATGGCATAGATTATGATGAGACATTCAGTCCTGTAGCTAAGATGTCAACTATAAGGACAATCATTGCTATTGCAGCTTCAAAAGGATGGACTCTAAGTCAATTGGATATAAAGAATGCATTCTTGAATGGATACATATCAGATGAGGTATACATGGAACAACCTCAAGGATTTATAGATTCCAGGTATCCAAATTTTGTTTGCAGGTTGAGAAGAGCATTGTATGGATTGAAGCAAGCTCCAAGAGCTTGGAACTATAGACTGGTGAAGTATCTCAATGATCTTGGATATCAAAGTTCAAAAGCAGATTCAAGTCTACTTATCAAAAGAACAGAGGAAGGTACAATCTACATTTGTATTTATGTAGATGACATTATAATCACAGATACTTCAGATGAAGGAATCAAGGAGGTAAAGAGATTACTTGAAAAAGAATTCAAGATCAGTGACCTAGGAAAGTTATCATACTTTCTTGGAATGGAAGTTACTTATACAGATCATGGCATATATGTGTCACAAGAAAGGTATCTTCTGAACTTGTTGAAGAAGTTTGATATGGAAAATTGCAGAGAAGCTTCAACTCCACTTGAAGTTAATCACAAGCTCAGTAAATATGATGGTGCAGAATACAAAGATATGAGGAAGTTTCAATCTCTTGTGGGTAGTTTGATTTATGCTACACTAACAAGACCTGATCTTAGTTATGCAGTGGGAGTTTTGTCACAATTCATGCATTGTCCAAAGGACCCACATTGGATTGCAGGTCAAAGAGTTCTCAGATATATCAAAGGAACTATAAAGGAAGGATTATATTATCCTTTTACATCAGATTTGAAGTTGAGAGCCTACAGTGACTCAGACTGGGCAGGTAATCAAGATGACAGGAGATCAACTCATGGTTACATGATATATATTGGTGATAAGCTTGTAAGTTGGTGTTCAAAGAAACAACATACAGTAGCATTATCATCAACTGAAGTAGAGTACAAAGGACTTGTGGAAGCAGCTAAGGAAGTCATATGGATGCAGACATTGTTCAAGAGCTTAGGCATTGATCAAGGTACACCTACAATACTTGGAGATAATATGAGTTCACTTTATCTTGCAGCAAATCCAGTATTTCATGCAAGGACAAAGCACATAGAGATACAGTATCATTTTCTCAGAGCAAAGGTAATGGAGAAGGAGATTGAAGTGGAGTACATTTCTACTAAAGATCAGTTAGCAGACATAATGACAAAGAGCTTGGATGGTGTGAAGACCAGCAGATTCAAAAGCATGGCAGGAGTAAAAGAAAAGAAGAAGATATGAAGGAACAGGGAATGTCAATTAGTGATTGAGGGGGAGCTGTTGGAGAAACAATCACTAACTAGACATATATTTGAAGGTCAAGTCTTAGGAAGAAAACCCCATGCCTATGTGAAGGGACAAATTCACAAATGTATCATATTTGTAAAGTTAGTTCACTTTAGTTCTAGAAGTTTTTTAAAATCACAAGAATACGAAAATCTATATAAGTTAGTTTGTATCAACTGACGTAGAGAGAGAGAGAGCGAGAGAAAAAGAAGAAGTAGAAGAAGGAGTTCATTCTATATGACTGTGTATAGTCGAGCTTCTCTGAGTGAGAAAGCATCTGTAAAACTTCTGAGTTTTCATAGCTATGAGAAAGAACTGAGTAAAGTTCTGTGTATGAGTCTCTCTCCATCATCTCCATGCTTTCCTACTGTGTGATGAGTTACCAAGCAACTCGATGCCTGGCATCGAATCTTGGCTGATAAGTCATTTTTCATTCTCTGTGTGTTAACTGTTGTTGAATTTTTAAAACATGAAGTTTGTGGAGCAACTCGATGCCTGGCATCGAGTTTCAGCATAAAGTGGATGCCCGGCATCAACTTCTAGCATACAAGTGGTCTTCTTCATGTGTGTGTAAAAGAGAGTATTTCTGGTGCAAAAAAAGGGCCTAAAAAAGCTCAAAGTCGATGCCCGGCATCGACCTTGACTGAAATTCGATGCCAGGCATCGAATTTTTTATTTTTGGACACCAGGATTACTAAAACAAGAAAAACTTCTAGTTTTGGAAGGTCATATAGGGTCATCTTGTGAAGGCCATAACTTGAGTTCTAGAGATCCGTTTGATGCATATGATAGCTTGTTGGAAAGCTATACTCTTCTAGTTTCAGCTTATAAGGTTTTATGGAGAAATAATACTTGAGCTAGAAGAAATTAGCAAAATACTGAAGGTATGTCATTTCGGTGACTAGGAATTTTTGTAGAAGCAAAGTTCTCACTTTAGGCTATCATTTCTCAAAGTTTGGAGTGGCAATGAGTTAATGGTGACCATAGAGGTGTTCTAGTGTCACATTAATTCATTTCTTGTGGTGTGTTTTACATCAACATTCTTCTTCTTTAGTCGTCAAATCATGCCCTATGTAGGTACATTTTTCTTCTTCTCCTTCTATGGCTACTATGATTTTCTTGGTTTTCTCTCGATTATCATATACTTCTCCATCATTAGCCTTTCTGTTAGGCATTAGTACCATGATTTGTCTATCTTCTATTTCATACTTCTTGAAGTTCTCAGGAACCTCAAACAAAGATTCTTCTTCTTTTGACATGGCTTCTTTCTTCTTTCTTTTCTTTCCTTCACTTTTGACAGTCACTTGAGTGGCTAACCTCACCTCATTCATAGTTTTTTCATGTCTCTGAGGGTAAGTTTCTACTTCGTAGAAGTATTCTTTGTCTGATGCAAAGGGTGGGTCCATAATAATTGACTCTAGATCAAAATCACTCGCATCCTCAAATGCATTAGTGCTAGGTTCACACTCTTCTATAATTGAATCACACATGATTGGCTCTATTGTAAAGACTGATATGTCATAGCCATCCTCATCACAGTGGGGTGACCATTGTTCTTCATTGATGGCTACATCCATGGTTGCTAGGATTTCTGCCCAACCATGGGGTTCGAATTCTTCATCTGGCAATACTAAAGGTGCGTAAGCTGGGTCTTGAAGATTTCGTGGATGTTGTTCTGCACCTAAGGTCCTGGCTTCTAACCGTTCTTCCTCTTGTTTTGCTACTTTGCACATCCATAGATGAGTATCCTCCTGCAACCATGAGGGGTCTGACTCCAATGAGTGTATCGATTCCGTTTCTACCTGTGTCTTATGGATGGTATTCCATTGTATTGGGGGTACGTCCCGATGAGAATAGTCTTTAAGATTGACTTTAGTAGTCACTCCTAAGTGTTGCAAGTACAAAGAACTAGTTCCCCAATCTTGTACAATTTGCAACTGACGCATGAATGGTCTTCCTAAAATCATCTCGTAAGCATGATTTTTACTAAAATCACAAATGGCGAAAGTATGCTCAAATTCCACACCACAAGTGGTGAGAGATATGCCTTCTAGTAAGCCTAATGGTTTTTCTATGTGTCCGTCAGCCATTTGTAGCTTCATCCTGGTAGGTCTTAATGCTGGCTTACCCCAACGTTTTCATAAAGCGGTGGTAGTGATGGCTACTCCCGCTCCTGAATCTAAGATAGCTTTGGTGGTATTCCAGCATCCGTGGAATTAGGAACATAAGCTCCCATTGGTGGTGAGCTTCCTCTTTCAATAACTGGTTGAGCCTGTAAAGGTAAACAAACTTGTGGTTTGTTTACCAACTACTCTAATCTTTCTAGTAAGCCCTGGAAATGCAAATCCGGTTTAATAGAGTTTGTCTGATTGAACTTTTGACTACTCTCAAGTATAGCTTGACCTTGTTCTACCATTTTCATGCACATTTTCATCCGTTCAATCTCTGAATCAGCTCTAGGGTAACTCTTGTCTAGGTTTGCAACTGTAGGCCCTTCTTGAAGTCGAGCCTGGTAGGCCTTGAACATCATGTCCAAGCCTTCTGGGGTTGGATCTGCTAGAACAGACCATAGTTGCGGCCTATTTACAATGAGTGGTGGGGTGGGATGAGGTGGAGTGGATGGAGTTTCGGCATGCGAGGGGTTTTGAGATGCAATGTCTTCTATTTTTGTTTTTGCTTCTTTCAAGCTTTCTTCTAGTTTCGATAACTTTTTATTCCACTTGCAATTGGCCTTCTCTCTAGTATCCTTCCATGTTCTTGTTTTCCTCTTACTAGGTTCTCCCGATTTGCTCGACTCCGATTGCTCTACTGGTTTATCTTGTTTTAAGGCTTGTGCTCTAGTGACAGCTTGTATAGGAGCCACATTACTGCTACTTGAACTTGAATCTGCCACTAAGCCTACCACATTAATGGGTGTAATCTTGGGTGCACTAGAGGTGTTTCTTGGACAATCTCTGGGAAGATCGTCTTTGCCACATTCAGGACAAAAAGCTTGTATTGTGATAACCTGACCTTGACTCGGAGATGGTGGGTGGGGACAGTCACGAATGAAATGGTCACCTTGACATCTGAAACAAGATCCTCTAGGGGCTTGTGGTCTCATTTGTATCAATTGGGGCCTAGGGTTAGGATTTGTGTACATGACATTGGAGTATTCTGGCTCCCAATTTTGCTCCATAGGAGGTGCCTCATATTGATATGAGTAAATCTCACTATGCTCAGGTGACTCAGTGTAATAAGCATA
The DNA here is from genome assembly GCA_020310875.1 of Ceratopteris richardii. Classification (NCBI taxonomy): domain Eukaryota; kingdom Viridiplantae; phylum Streptophyta; class Polypodiopsida; order Polypodiales; family Pteridaceae; genus Ceratopteris; species Ceratopteris richardii. The sequence continues at coordinate 164,918,289 of CM035410.1, forward strand.
TGGACTACCTTCATGGGAGTAGTCTAAACTATGAGCATGGGAGTCATTATCTGGTATCAATGGGGTTAGTGGCACCAATGCTCTATTTGGATTTTCCTCTCCCACAGCATACTTGACTGGAATCACGTTGGCAGGAGCTGGTGGTTGGTTTCCCAAGACTGGTTGTGGCCTATATTGTGCCTGATATTGTTGTTGTGGTCGATAATATGGCTGTTGGTATTGGTTCTGATACCTACCTTGTTGGAAAGTTTGTTGATAAGTTTGTCTAACAACCTGCCTATTGTAGGGACAATCTTGAGCCATGTGGTTCGTGTATTTTCTCTCAATAGTGCAATATGGAGCATTCCTTTCTCTAATGTTTTGGTTTTGCATTGGGTATACATTAGCCATGTGCTCCCCTCCGCAGGTATAGCATCGGTTCAATGACGTGACTCTTTGTGTTTGTCTATTTTGGACTCCCAGCTTCTTTGCAACTTGCTCAGCTATCTCATCTATTTCCGTGGAGATTTTCGAAGTATGACTACTAGAACTATCAGAATCCTTATAGAGTTTGGACAATCCTAGCTCCTGTAGCTCAATGATGAGTAGCACCTCCTTTAATGTCAATCCGGGAAGACGTGAGGATGGTATGATGACCTCGAGCAAGTGAAGGCACAAGTGCGTGAGTGAGAAGCACACAAACATGTACACACATACACACACACGCGCACACACGGCAAGAACAAAGAGGAAGACAATGGAGTTCTTTTAGATTACTTCCAAAATGCTCATACAAGTTCAATTCTATTACAAGGTAACCTCAAAAATGAGCTCTCTAGCTCTATTTATAGTTTTTGACTAGCTTTTGGCCCTGTCCAGATCTAGTGTCCGGCCTACTTAAAAATTAGGTTCTAGCACCTATTTGAAGGCTCAAACGGAGTCTAAAAAATATGAAAATTGGTAGGTAGCTACTTCTAATGCTCCTCAAGCTCAAGGACTCCTTGGCTTGCACAAAATGGAGCTACAAAAATATGAAATGGTATTTACAATGGCTTTTAGCGATGAAAATCACTATTTTTGTAGGGGTTTCCTCTAACGATTTGCCATACATATCCTCGAGCTCCCTACTTGCTCCTTCTCCTTGTGTGTCCACCTCTTTGATATGCTTTAGCTTCATGAAAAAATAATGGCCTACTTGCCAGATCTTCGTTGACTGCTCTGTCTGCTTGTGCCTTCTCTTCGCTCCGACGCCCTTCGTTGGCTTCCTTGTCTTGTGAGTCCTTCAGTTCCTTGGCTGCTGCCAACACCCCCCCCCCTCTCTCGCGTTTGTCGTCTCTGACAGACCCTTGTTGAGTGGGTCGTTGGATGTAGTACTCCACAACGTTTGTGGCTAAATGATGTTCAGCTATTCTCAGCCCTTTGGCCAAATCAGTGAGTAGGGCATCCCAGTCTACTGGCCCTAGAACTTCTGGATGTGGCATACGTAGCTTTTTTGAATGTAGAGCTTGTTCCACCGCAAATAACTGTAATAGATGAGATGGTCTGGGAATGAATATCTCTGAATGATATTCCCAGAACCCTGTGATAAATATTTCTTCAAACGTCTGTTTGAAGCAGGCAGGTAGATACTTTATACGAGCATGCCACGCATATACGATGTTAATGGATGGTGTGGTGCTCATATCGTAGACAAGGTCATGATTCCCTTCATTAAATCCGAGAGCCGAAAGATGAGGTTCTTTGATATTCTTAAATGTCCTGAATGTAATCAGCATGAGCTCAAAAATTTTGAGGCACATCTGTGCCATGACATCTGGGATATTCTTGAACCTGACCCCCCAATGCCGAATCATCGAAATCATGTATGCTACTGTGGGTTGGCCTCTAGGTGGGGCTATGTAGACATAATTGAGCCATTTTTCACATCCTTTGACTGTCAGCACTGTTTTTGTGTACTCCGGCCAAGATCTTCTTCGAAAGACAGGGCAATAGCAGGGATTATACTTGATATATAAAGGCATGTTATTCCACGTGCGTACCATCTCAGGGTAGGTTTCAAGCAGACGGATCCTCCAGGTAGGTTGAAAGATATTCCCATGTGCGGCACTTGCAGGGATATCTTCTAGTGCAATCTGTGTCACCGAGGTTGGTTCCTTCGTTGTGCGCTGCTTGATTTCAGCATTATAATCTTCCATTAAGACACACAATGGAACATACAAATCATCGGATGTGCCAATCCACCTATGATGGGAGAGGTTTCTGAAGTAATCCGATTTTATGACGACTTCTTCCAATCGTGACATAGACGCTATCTGAATTGCAACTCTCTCGTCATGAGTTGTAGCAACCTTGTCTAACCTTTGCATCCATTCAGGAGCTTCGATCTCAATCGTGTCCATTCCTTCTTCTGTTTTCTTACCTCCGGGTGCTGGCATGGGAACATATGGGTCTTCAAAAGTCTCCTCCACTTCAATTGGCACTAAGTCTTCACGTTCCGGTTCCACCAGGGGAGAGGGTTGACGCTCGTATTGAAGAACTTTACTTCGTAGTTCTTCTAGTTCTGCTCTGAGTTCTGCGACTTCTTCAGATGTGTCGGCTGCGGTTGTGACTTTGCTTAGTGACTCCTGCTGAGTTGCCAGTTGCTTTAGTAGGTCATCTCTTTCTCTTTCTAATGCTATGTGGGCTTCTAGGAGGTCGGCATGGGTTTCCAAGATGATTTGCATATTTTCAGATGGGATAGCCTTGAATTTCTCTGGGTCGATTTCCTGTTGTGAACCCTCCATTGCTGCTTCCAGGTTTTCCTCGTTCTGTTTCTGTAGTCGTTTGTTTTCTTCAAGTGTTGCGGACATGTGCTTCCGTAATAAGGCGAGGTTGCGTCGAAGCTTGAGATTGTCCGTTATCTGGGCATGTAACATATCATCAAGTTGTTGTTTTTCTTCAGTATTTGACTGGGGTGGATTGGCAACTAATTGATCATGTTGTGCCTGTAGTGTAGTATACTGCTATGGTAATAGCCGCTTCTCCTTCTCTAAATCAATGAATCTTGCTTGGAGAGTTTCATGGTTTTTGAAGAGGCTCGTATGCTGGGTATCTAGGTGCTGGTAATGTTGTTGTAGTTGAGACATACATTGGTACATATTATTAAATACATTATTAACAGGGGTGGATGCGAGAAAGGTGTTGAATGCAGAAGGGAAGGGAAAAGGGAATGGGAGCATGTATGTTGTGCTTGAAAAGGGTGAAGTTGGTGGTGGGGGAATGGGAGATTGTGGACGTATGGGGGGAGGGAGAGGTGCGGAGGTGGGTGATATGTCCATGAAATCAAAAGTGAATGCAGTCGTGGGAGTGATTGTGAACATGGGAATTGTGGGTGCGGTGATGGTGGTGAAGGTGTAAAGTGGTGTGTGTAGTTGTGAATATGAACCGCCAGGAAGTGTGATCGAGGGAACGGGATTTTTCGTGGCTATAGTTAGAATTACAGTGTCAGTGGTAGTGTATACAAGAGGGGTGGTGATCGGTTGTGCAGGTTGTGTGGGTTGATTGACGGTCTGTGCTTCGGTATGGGAAGTGGACCCTGAGGCAGTGATAGTAGTGGTTTCACTGGTAGTGGGATGTGAAGGTGGTGGAGTTGGAGGGAGAGGGGGTAAGGGGGGTGACGGGGGTGCATTGGATGTATGGGCTTCCTCAGTGTCATGAATGGTATGAGTTGTGCCCGTGGTTGTGGATGTGGTGCCCTGTGGTTCTGATACTAATACATTCATTTGTTTTCCTGATCGAGGGGGGCGTCTGCCATATCGTCGTTCCGATCTTCGTGAATATGCAAGAGCGATATGCACCGTCTCTGGTACCCCCAATGCATCAGCTATCATGTCAAGGGTTGCTCGGTATTGCTCGTCCACACCTTCCTCCCCAAGGATTTGGTTCATGAGGGCTTTTCCTGCTACCAGGGACAGTTTGTGTTGTTCTTGAACTCAGTTGATGGTATCATACAGCTTTTTCAATTGCTTCGTATAAGCCGGGGCACCATCAAGTTCGTGTAGAACTTCTTGCTCATATTGCTGCTCTTCTTCCTCAGACAGTCCTTCTCATTCCTCCTCTTGCTCCTCTTCTTCATCAACATCCACTTCGACTACTTCTGGTTGGATTGGATGGGGTTGGTCTGTGATTGTCTGCTGCCCGCTTGCCTGCTCTGCCTCCACTTCTAAATTTGTAGCATTGATTATTCTGGCTACCTCTTCATCAGTTAGATCTTCCAATGTAAAGCCATGAGGAAACTCTAAGTCGGTTGGTATAGGTGGAAACACCAGATTTGATCCATCTGTGCTATGTCTTGGTAATCTGATAGTGAAGGGTTGCACACGCCTTGGAAGCTGTGGAGTTGTCTCTGGTGTCAGTGTCGCACCGTAGGCCTGTGCACAGGGCATCTAAACTGCGCCTCTCATTTTCTTGGATGGAGGCCCTGCGATGGATAGTCTACGTTGGAATTCTTGCACCCTGGTCCAAATAAGTGCCCTTTGAACTGGCACATCATATGCCAAGCATCTGTAAAGAATCCTTGTGAGAGCACAACATCCATACAGTACTGACTTTTGCTTCTTATACCACCGTTGATGAGCCAAGTGGATTTGGTCAATAATCCAGTGAGGCATGTTGATTGTCAAATCGAAGGCATCTGCTAAATATAGACTGAACCATATCTTCTTGGGTGGCATTGTGAACCTCTCTTGAGCAAGGAATGCAAAATTCTGCATGCACATCCGAAGATGAATGGCAATAGTAGGTGTCATTGCCACCATGTCCTTTAGTTTCGTCAGATTCCTATTCTTCATGTTGTCGGGGACCATAGTCTCTTTCTCGGTGGGAATGTGCATGCCTTTCATGTCGAGAGCTTCCCTCACCAAGTTGTTCGTCAATTTGAACCACTTCAGCTCATTGCCCCTTGTGAGAGATGGGAGGACAAAGGTGTTGTATCCCTTTTTCTCTTTGCTCGGAGTGAGGGTGCTAATCAAATACGAGCACCTTAGAAAGTCGGGCTTTGGCAATTGGGCTTTGAAGTAATCGTATAGTCCCGCCTTCTTCCATATCGGTTTCAGCCCTTCATTATTTTGAAGTCTCTCAAATTCCCTGGTGAAGAAGTGATACCTGCCCCAGCGCTCGTTGAACTCTATCTCTGCCTCCCACAGGTAAGTGCCTTCTCCCAGAGGTCCTGCCACCTCACTGAACCAATGTGAGTTTCTGCTGACTTGCATTGTGTGCCCCTGTGGAGGATTCTGAATTGGTATGGCATGTAATGCTCTCAATGCCACTCGGCGCTCCTTCAACTCCTCCTCAATGGGAAGACTTTCAATGTCCACGATTTGAGGGTTGGTGCCTGCCTGGGAACTAGGTCTTGCTGTATCTGCCATGTTACTTCTTGCCTGCTGACTCTGTGACAATATAGAAACATGTGTTAACATTGTAATGGACATGATAGAAAAAATTTTGTCCCCGTTACAACATTAACATGAGGTTAGTGAGAGGTCAGTAGATCAATACGTGCTAGGTGATCCAGTGTGCCATTAGTGGATGGATAGTCTTGTGAGCTAAATGGAAAAGTGCAGTGTAAGGGTGATGCAATTAGTCAGTGGGAATGAATTTACAAATGGGGTCGGGGGGTTTATTACAAGCTTTGGGCAGCCAAACACAGTGGATGGCTTTCAGTTTTAGTTTGGTGGAGACTCTCGAGGGCTTTGTGAGAGTGTCTGCTTGGAAATGAGGCTTTTTAGGGACCCAATTACAAGTGATTCTACTCGTGCTCATGGGTGAATATGTGTTCGTGCGTGAAGTATAAGAATGGGTATCAGATGTTCGAGTGAGTGAACCATGTTGTATAGGGTGTGGTCTCTGTGTAACTATTTGAGCCCGCAAGCAAGCCATGGGCACCCAAATTTTTCTTGATTGTGGGTCAGCCTTCATCGACTTCTTGGGTACCTAGATAGACCTCACTTTCACAGAAGAAGTTTTGGAAGACTTCGTATTAGTGTTGTGTTGTCGATCACTAATAGGAAGTTGAGTCGGTTGTTGTGGCTTGACCGCAATAAGATGCTCACCTTTCCGCACCCACATTTGTTTTGGTAGCTGGGACACCTTGCTTTGTACTTTCTTTTGGCTTCGAGCATAGGTAGTCTGCTTCTTCTGCCTTTTATCTACCTCTGGTTGCTGCATCCCGATGGCCTTTGGAAAAGAAGGGAGTTCCATTGTATCCTTGACTTCTTTATTTAGATAATCATCCCTCTGCATCACATAGTTTTGGACAAGAATAGCATGGTCATCTTCATGTGTACTCCTGGAAGGACCAGGAGTGTGTGCCTTTCCTAGGTCCTTGAGTGCTTCATTTTCTAATTCAATTGTAATGTGATTCTGATTTACCCAAACCTGAAGAAGTCCACTTCTTAGGTTTAGGTTGACTGCATGATCATAGATCTAGTCTTGACCCAAGACAAGAGGTTCAGTGAGATCCTCGTCTTGACACACTAGCACTTTAACTGTCATTAAAACATCTTGAATGTTGAGGGGAAGTTCCACCTCGCCCATGCAAGGGGTTTCCACACCTCCCAACCCTATGAGATATGCTTCTATAGGATTGACGTTTAATTTCAACTTTTGACAGTAAGAAAATTTAACAGCACTAGTGGCTGCACGTGAGTCAATCAAGGCCCTTACAGTCCTTGCACTCTTTCCTTGTCCTATCTCTAAGGTTACAAAAGGACGTCGATCAATTATTCTATGAGAACTATTACTTGAAACTTTGCACATAGCCATATGATATCCTGGATCTGCATACGCCTCTATCCTAGGCTGATCTCTTCCCTGTCTTCTCAACTTCATCCTTCGGATGCGTTCCAATGCCTCTGCTTCTGCCTCTTCTCGGATTCGCTTTTCCTCTTCTTTACGTTTCTTGGCAGTGTTGAGTCGATTTAGCATCTCTTCAGTCAGGGGTTCTTGATATAACTTGACTCTGCATCCGCTAGTGTAGCTTGCCAGGATGTCACCTTCTAGAGTGGCTAATTGAACTGCTCCGCTTGTGGAGATCCTATTGATAATCATGGGTCCATAGCCTCTCTTCTCCAATTTCCGTGCATGCTGCTTCAAGGTGTAGACTAGTACTAGATCTCCTGCTTTCAAGCCTTTATCCTTAACGTGGGCATCAAAGTATGCCTTCTGTCTTTTCTTAGCTGCATATATTCCTACTGCAGCTCTCAATCGTGTTTCACCTAATCGCTCAAGATCAAAGATCCTTGAAGAGAGTTCATGGTCTGTCCAGTCATGCTCTTGTGCTACTTTCAAGGTAGGTATCAAGAAGTCCAATGGTAGCACAGCATTTTGGCCAAACACCATCTGAAAGGGAGTGGCTTGGAGTAGCATCTTATAGGCAACTCGGTATGCCCAAACAGCATGGTGTAGCTGTTTTTCCCAATCAGAGTGTTTATTGTTTACTAGTTTTGTCAATACATTGCATAGAATTTTATTTGTACTCTCAGCCTGTCCATTAGCTTGTGGGTGATAGGGGGCAGACTTCTTGTGTATTACCAAGAACTCCTGAAGAAGATTTTCAATGACTTCATTTGAGAAGTGAGTCCCTCTATCACTTACTAGCTCGATAGGTAGCTCGTATCTAGTGAACACATTCTCAAATAAGAATTTAGCTGTCGTTTGAGCATCATTCTTGGTGGTGGCCTTTAACTCTACCCACTTGGTTAAATAGTCTGTGGCCACAATGATATATTCAGCATGTGAACCCTTAGCTGGGGGATTAATAGGCCTACAAAGTCTATTCCCCATTTAGAGAATGCACGTCCACCCATCATAGGTTTCAGTGGCATCTCATCTTTGCGTATAGGATACTGAGTTTGCTGACAAACATCACACCTCTTCACATAGGTATGTGCATCCATGTGAAGGGTCGGCCACCAGAAGCCCGCAAATAGTATTGCCTTGATCACCCGATCTGGTCCAAAATGTCCTCCTCGTACACCTTGGTGAGCAGTTTCCAAGATCTTGAGATATTCACTCTCATGGACACATAGTCTCTGGTAACCGTCTTTACCACGCTTGTATAAATTATCACCAATAAGTGAGTAGTCTAGGGCTTCTCGTTCTAAACTTCTTTTTTTTGCCAAAGTCATGTCTTGAGGGATTGTTTTCGTCCTCAGGAAGGCTACTAGTGGTTCACTCCAATCTGGCACTATGGATACTTGATAAAGAGTGGCATGCTCCACGGGTGGTTTAGTGCAACAGATTGGGCATTCTTTGTACATCTTATGTACATCCGCTTCCATAGTAGGCCAATACACTCCGAATCTCCTTAGTGTCTGTAAAGTTCTTTGCCTCGAATGGTGTTGCTCTAATGCACCTACATGTGCTAATTGCAACCATTTTGCGTACTCGTCCTCTTCCACACAACAAGCCAGGATCCCTTGATCTGTATGCTTGTACATACTTCCTGCCATGATATGGTACTTCTGGGCTTTTACTACATCCTTATTTTGAGTGTTTATGTCTGAGTGATTAGGCCTGTATGTCAATACTGGCACTAATGGCTCAGCCCACTGAGGTACAACTTCCAAATTAAACAAGTAAGCATCAGGAAGGTCATCTGACACTCCTTGTGGGGCTTCTCCAGATGTGAGCCTAGAGAGGTGGTTTGCTCTCAAGTGAGTCTTGCCTTTCCTCACCATGACCTCAAAGTCATATTCCATTAGCAAGAGAAACCATCTTACTAATCAGCCTGTATTGCATGGTTTGTTTACCAAGTACAATAATGCCTGATGATCGGTAAAAAATTTAAACTTATTTGCAAGCAAATAGTGTCTAAAATTTTTAACTGCATATACCATGCCTAATCCCTCTCATTCAGTGGTGGTATAATTTCGTTCAGCTGCATTCAACTATCTACTAGCATAGGCAATTGAAAGATCCATATTACCTTCGCTAGTAGGTTGTGCAAGCACACATCCAATAGCATAATTGGATGCATCCACATGAACATGGAAGGGCTTATTCCAATGTGGTGTGGTCAAGATTGGTGTTGAACACAATCTCCTTTTGAGCTCATTGAAAGAGTCCTCACATTCATTAGTCCACTCAAAGTTGGTCAAAAGTCCGTACAGTGGCTTGGCAATGATGGCGTACATGTGTATAAAATGTCGGTAATAACCACAATGCCCCATGAAAGCATTTACTTCCTTGACATTCTTTGGCCTAGGTAACTCTGCGATGGCTCTAACTTTTTCCTCGTCCGGAGATATGCCATTCTTTGACACTATGTGTCCTAGAATCTTGCCTTGCCTTACCATGAAAACACACTTTTCTGGGTTCAGGCAGACTTGATATTCTCTACATTTGTCAAAGATTTGCCTAAGTTCAGGTATATGTGTTTATCTAATGTTGGAATGAGCACAAAGATCGTCAACATAGACCTCTAAATTCTTCCTCAGGAACTCTTTAAATACATGACACATCAGCCTCTAGAAGGTAGCGGGTGCATTGGTAAGCCCGAATGGCATTACTCTAAAGGCAAATATGTCCCACTCTATGGCAAAAGCAGTCTTATGTTGGTCCTCGGGAGCAATGGCTACCTGATTGTAACCAAAAAATCCATCAAGGAAACTGTATACTTCCTTGCCAGCTACTCTTTCTAGTAGATGCTCAGTGATAGGAAGCGGATAGTTATCTCGAATAGTGGCTGCATTAACCTTCTTCAAGTTGATGCACAAACGTAGCTTTCCATTCGTCTTGGGCACCACTACAATGGGGGATACCCACTCAGTGTGCTCAATTTCATAGATGAATCCAGCTTCTACCAGTCTATCTATCTCCTCCTTGATCTTAGCAGCGTAGTTATCGTTATAGGTGTATGGCTTTTGCTTAGAGGGTTTTGCATCTGAGGTCAAGGGAATTGTGTGTGAGCATATGTCTGGGTCAACACCCTTCAAGTCCTTGTAACTCCAAGCAAATACATCTCTGTATTCTCTTAGCAAAGCTATTAACTCATGCTCTTCTTCCTCTATTAGGTCATGGCCTATGTACGTGTATCTTTCTTCTCCTTCTTCAACGGCCATAGCCACTTTCTTGGTGGTCTCTTTGTTATCATAGGCCTCCCCTGATTATGCCTCGCGTTTAGGCATTCTTATCATGACTCTCCTGTCGTCTATCTCATACTTTTTAAAATTGTCAGGGACCTCAAACAAAGATTCTTCCTCTTCTGGTGTGACTTCTCTCTTCTTTCTTTTCTTTCCTTCATTCTTAGGGGTCACTTGTGTGGCCAACCTTACATCATTTGTAAGCTCTGCATGTCTTTGAGGATGAGCTTCCACTTCATAGAAGTATTCTTCATCTGATGCAAAAGGTGGGTCCATAATGATTGACTCTAGATCGGAGTCACTTGCATCCTCAAATGCATCAGGGCTAGGTTTGCACTCTTCTAAAACTGCATCTCCCATGATTGGCTCTATGGAGAAGACTGAAATGTCATAGCCATCCTCATCACAGTGGGGTGTCCATTGTTCTTCATTGATGGCTACATCCATTATTGCTAAAATTTCTGCCCAGCCGTGAGGTTCAAATTCTTCGTCAGGAAATACTACAAGTGCATAGGCTGGGTCTTGAATTGACCTATGGGTTTCTTTCGCACCTACCTCTCTGGCTATTTCTCTCTTCTCCTCTTCTACTGCCACTTTGCACATCCACAAGTGGGTGTCTTGATGCATCCATGAGGATCCTGATCCTATGGAATGCACCGACTCAGTATCATCTTTGGCTCTATGGATGAGATTCCACTGGATGGGGGGTACATCTCTATGAGAGTAATCCTTGAGATTGACTTTGGTCGTGACACCTAAGTGTTGCAAATACAATGAGTTGGTTCCCCAATCCTGTACCACTTGCAACTGTCGCATAAATGGCCTTCCCAAAATCATCTCATAGGCCTGGTTCTTGCTAAAGTCACAGATAGCAAAGGTGTGCTCAAACTCAACACCACATGTGGTTAGAGTTACTCCTTCTAGTAGTCCTAAAGGCCTCTCTATGTCACCATCAGCCATCTACAATTTCATTCTCGTTGGCCTGACTGTTGGCTTGCCCCAACGCTTCCATAGGGAAGTGGTAGCAATTGCAACTCCTGCAATAGAGTCCAGAATTGCCTTGGTTGTGTATCCTTGATGGGTGATGGGAAGATAGGTGTTTCCTTCTTCTCCTTCACTCATGTCTCCTATCTTGTCCAAAGGTATCTCTGGCACTGTTCTATGGGATCCTACCTGGGAACGAGGTTTTGCTATCTCTGGTACTTGTTTTGCTACATGTTTCCATAGCTCTGGCCTTACTTTGAGTAGCTCTTCTAAAGTGAGGTTACACTACACTTTAGTGTTTTTCACTACCTCTGTGTTCCTAGGCATGACTGAGTCTTACCATGACTGTGGGTGCTCTCATACACGTGGACTTTGCCTCCCATGGGCCTATGAAATGGGGTAGTTCTTGTATGGAATTAGATTCGAAGTCTAATCTCTCCTGAGATTGAGTGCTCTCCTTCTCTTCATAAATGGATGGGATGTCTTGTGGGAATTGGTCATGTGCATCATCCACAAGTTCAATGGGAGGAGGGACTTCACTTTCTTTAGCCCATTTGTTTTCTTGAATCTCTCATAAGAATTCTGGTGTGAACCGATTCATAGAAGAAGATGTGTCTGGCTCCATAGAGTTAGGAACATAGGCTTCCTGGGCAGGTAGGCTTTCTCTTTCACTTGCCTTGCCCTTATTTGGTGGGGTGGGTTCCTTTTTTGATTGTGCAATTAGCCTCTCCAATCTTTCCAGCAGTCCATCAAAATGCAACTGCATCTTAGCTTAACTAGAGATGTTAAAGAGGCGACTGGCTTCAAACATGGCTTGAGCCAATTCCACCATCTTAGCACAAAACTTGGTTCGTTCAAGCTCTAGTTCCGCTCTCGGGTAACACTTTTCATGATCTGTCACATTTGGCCCTTCTTGGATTCTGGCCTGATATGCCTTAAGCATCATATTTAGGTCCTCGGGAGTGGGATCTGCTAGTACTAATCCTATTCTAGGGGGTGATGGGGTCGTATGAGGCACGTTGGAAGGGGTTGGATCGGATGGAGATGGGAATGGTGGTGGTGGCGTAGTGTGAGAGGGAGGTTGAGATGTGAGTTCAACTATCTTGGCTTTTGTTTCTTTAGGCTTTCCTCGAGTTCACTCATCTTCTTAGCCCATTGCCTCTTCATTCTTTCTGTACTATCTCTCCAGGCTCTAGTCCTCTTCTTGGTTATGCTCTCAGTTTCACTAGCCTCAGCACTGTTTTCCTGGCCTAAACTTTGGTTCTGCTGCAAGGCTTGAGCTCTAGTGACTACCTGTATTGGTGTAGTGGAAGTCACACTTCCTATAGAGTCTACTACTAACCCAATAACATCGATAGGAGTGATTTTTGGCATATTATTGGGATTCTTTGGGAAATCTTGTAAGAGATGCTCTTTCTCGCAATCTTGACAAAAGCCTTGAATGGTTATCGATTGGGGTTGTGTAGGAGCAGGCATGGGGCAATCACGAATGAGATGATCCCCCTGACATCTGTAGCATGGTCCTCTAGGGAATGGGGTCTTACTTGCCTAGGTTGAGGTCTAGGGTTGGGATTTGTGTACATAACATTTACGTAATCTGGCTCCCAACTTGGTTCACTCAGTTCCTCACTGTAGTAGGACTCACCATGTTCAGGAGACTGCATGTAATAATCCTAGGGGCTATCAATATGTGTAGAATCAAAGTTATGATCACTGGGGTCACTTTCTGAAAGCAATGCTGTTACTGGCACTATGGCTCTATTCAGGTTCTCTTCTACAGCTGCATATTTTATAGGGATCACATTGGTTGGCGCAGTCGGTTGTTGTTCTAGCACTGGTTGAGGTCTATGTTGGGCCTGATATTGTGGTTGGTAGGTTTGTTGAGGCCTCGCATACTATTGTGGTGGATACTGGTTCTGATATCTTCCCTGTTGTGGATAGGGTTGAGGGTAGGTTTGCCTAACCGCTTGCTTATTGTATGGACAGTCTTGTGCGGTGTGATTTGTGTATCACCGTTCTATGGTGCAGTATTGGCTATTGGGATTCACTTGGGGTTGAGCCATAATAGGGCATACGTTCGCCATGTGGTCACCACCGCAAGTATAGCACCTCTTTACTGGGGCAAACCTTGGGATTTGTTTGCTAGAGACACCTAGTTTTTGAGTTACTTTCTCATCGAGTTCCTCAATTGATGTGGATTGCGAGGAAGAGAGGCTAGAGGCTCTATCTAAATCTTTGTAGATTTTGGAAAGCTCTAACTCTTCCCCTAGGTTATCCTCGATGTCAATGCACATGCGTACACACTCTTCTATAGTCCTAGGGTCCTTCAAATACATAGCAATCCATCCAAGAATAAAGCCACTTGCTTGGCTGGTGTGGGTAACTCAAGGATAGGACATCTCTCTAGATATTTCCTAAACATTCTTCCTGCAAGTCTAACTGTCTCTTGGGGGGTCTACTTGAAGCTATGTATCAATGAGGAAGTATTATGCCTTATCCCACTCTTAGAGAATTCAGTGATAAAAGCCTCTAAGAGTTGGTCTATGCTCCTGAACTGTCTCTCATTCAATGGTTGAAACCATGTAAGGGTTGTGTTCCTAAGGGTTAGACCAAAGGCATTATATTGTGTGAATAGGTCCTCAACTTGTTCAGCTCTCAAGATTTGCCTAAACTCAGCCACATGATCATATGGGTCTCTTGTGCCATCAAAGTAGTTCTTCATGGACTTAACTAGATGGGTCGGTCTCAAAGTCCTCGTGTGATCTCTAGGTCTTGGTAAAAGGCATTCATCCGCATTCCTTTGGTTCCTTGGGGCTCTAAGTCCCTCAGGTTCCGCTCTATTTGTTTTCGTTCTCGTTCTTGCTCTTCCCACTGGGTTGGCAAAGCTTACCTCAGGTCTATCTCTATGTCTGTCTCTTTGAGCTCCATGGGCTTGGGATGTTCCAGCTCCTGGGTGACCAAAGGACACATTCAACCTTGGTTGGGGGAAAATAAATTCACCTTTCCAAGTGTAAGCATGTCTATCATGTTCTGTAACCACAAAGATCCTCTCTGAAGCGTGATCTAAGTAGGTCACTCTGACTGGGCTATCAGGATCTTTGAACTCATATATCATGATTGTTCCTACCTCATTTGGCTGATCAGATTTATACCTCCAAAAGGCTTCATCAGTATCTCACTTCAAGAGCAGATCTATGCTCTTATTGTCTTGGGGAATCCACTCTGGTGTGATAATCCTAGTGAGAACAGATTTGCCTCGGGGGGTTCTAGGTTCTACACCCATGCTTCCTTGCTCTAGGTCACCTAAGTCCGTTTCTGGGATCACGTTTCCAAATTTTTATGTCCTATCTGGATGACTGGTGACTACATATATGGTTCCTTCCTTGTCTAGGTATGCTCCATTTTCAAACTTGACAGCTCGGTGCTCTAGTCCAATGGATTGGTTAGGCTTTTTAATCTAGACCACAGATCTTCCTAGGCCATCCTCATAGATGCAAGCACCTAATCGGTTGGTCCTAAGATATTCGAGTTGCGTCTTGTAAGGGCCTTCTACCCTATGTAAATATGGCACTCCTGAACTTCCTGTAGGTCTCTCCATCCCCTGAGACATCTCAGACTCGCTAGTTTCAGAGCTAGGGTAGTATGAGTGATGGCTCAATTGTTGGGCCCAAGACCTAGCAGTGTGATTGACACTACCCTCTGAAGACCTAAGACTTTGTCTATCTCTTCCTAGATGTCATCCTGATCTAAGGTTCATATGCCTATTTGAGTAGTCCCTATTTTTACCCAAGGTACAGCCTCATTGCCGATCAATTTGTATCAATCACTTGGTTCTTTTTTAGTTGATTATTGTGTTTATGATCTTGTCTGGTATCACGTCGTCAAGAATACTTAAGTTAATTTCCGCACTTTAATGTTGATCGTCTCACGTTAAGTTCTTTTTTTCCTTTCAAGTTATCGATCACACAGAGATTATGTTTCCACTTGAGCTTAAGTGCTTAGGTAGTCTTCAACTTGATAAATGCCTATCGTCACCTGACTTAGTGCTAGTACTATTCGCACTTCGCCTAAGCTAGGAATCGACAAAGGGAGTCGAGAGTAGTCCAACCTTACTTGTTGATCCCCTGCTCTTTGGTGCTCAAGAACCCGGTTCTCAAGCTTGCGGGATGCCCTTGCTTTAGATGCCTTCTAGTGCTCTCAGTTGACATGTAAACGTCCCAAAGTTAGCTCAAGACTAAGATTCAAATGACACAAAAAATCACTTTCATTCATGGAATCCACATGTCAATTTGCACCATGTCCCTATGGAACACAATTCTAGAGATCCCTTGGTTTTGTTCCCCCTAGATATGGTCACTTCAAAATACTATATCAAATAATCCTGATATTAATTTTACTGTAACCAATGGAAGTTTTGGTTGTACTCCCCACGAGCTCTCCAACAAAACAAGAATCACAGCAAACGGACTTCGTATGAGGAAGTTATGTCAATTCAGGTCTTTGGAGATAAAACAGGGTTCAAACAGGCTAACAATTCACAGGATTTTTCTCAACACACACTTGTAGGGACCTCACAAGATATTAACTGATAGACAAATATGCCCCAAAATTATCCCCAAAACTTGGAATAACAAGACCCTAAAATTTTAGCCGAAAAAGCCTATCAATCGCGATTGACAGAGTTGTCCGTCGTGGCTGTCCGTCACGATCAACACGTCAGTCGCGATTGACAGTTTCAATCGCAATCGACAAAGTCGATCGTGAGTCATGTCAATCACGATCGATGGTGTCAATCGCGATCGGCACTTTTTCCGGGATTTTTGCCGCGATTTCAGTCGATCGGGGATGTGTCCGTCGCGATGGACACGTGGCAACGCGAATTTTGGTGTCAATCGCAAACTTTCAGTCGGTTGCAATCGACAGTGTCAATCGTAATTGACTGAATCCTACGTGGCAGTCTGTCGGTCGTGAGGTCTGTCGGTCACGATCGACAGGGTCTATCGGTCGCGATTGAGAGGGTTTGTCGATCGTGGCTGTCGATCGCGATCGACGGTGTCAATCACGATTGACAAAAAAACATGGAATTTTTTAGTTTTGTTTAGTGATTTGAAATGTGCTCTTCATGTGTATTAAGATGGTGCACTTTGTTTTACCAAAAGGTGAAATTTCTTGTCGATCACGATCAACAAATGTCTGCGACATAGAGACAGGACCGAGCTTTTCCGTACCTGCGCAGCGTGCTGGTGGTGATGAAACAGCCAAATCCTACAAGGAAGCTCAAAAACATGCAAAAATAGCTCACACAAATCGCTCTCTCTCTCACAAGTGGAATGAGGGAAATGGAAGGGAGAAGGTGATATGATCAAAAACTGAAATTTTTGCGATGATGGAGATGGAGATCGGAGATGGTGAGGATGATGATGGTGATGATGATGATGAAGTAAGAAAGAGGAAAATACGGAAAAGTAAAGAAATTACCTACAACGCCAACGTCACAACTCTACGTCTTACCATCACACGCTCGTCCTCAAAGCTCGATCCCCGGCAACGGCGCCAAAATTTGGTGTAGCTCAATGATGAGTAGCACCTCCTTTAATGTCAATCCGGGAAGACGTGAGGATGGTATGATGACCTCGAGCAAGTGAAGGCACAAGTGCGTGAGTGAGAAGCACACAAACATGCACACACATACACACACACGCGCACACACGGCAAGAACAAAGAGGAAGACAATGGAGTTCTTTTAGATTACTTCCAAAATGCTCATACAAGTTCAATTCTATTACAAGCTAACCTCAAAAATGAGCTCTCTAGCTCTATTTATAGTTTTTGACTAGCTTTTGGCCCTGTCCAGATCTAGTGTCCGGCCTAGTTAAAAATTAGGTTCTAGGGCCTATTTGAAGGCTCAAACGGAGTCTAAAAAATATGAAAATTGGTAGGTAGCTACTTCTAATGATCCTCAAGCTCAAGGACTCCTTGGCTTGCACAAAATGGAGCTACAAAAATATGAAATGGTATTTACAATGGCTTTTAGCGATGAAAATCACTATTTTTGTAGGGGTTTCCTCTAACGATTTGACATACACATCCTCGAGCTCCCTACTTGCTCCTTCTCCTTGTGTGTCCACCTCTTTGATATGCTTTAGCTTCATGAAAAAATAATGGCCTACTTGCCAGATCTTCGTTGACTGCTCTGTTTGCTTGTGCCTTCTCTTCGCTCTGACTCCCTTCGTTGGCTTCCTTGTCTTGTGAGTCCTTCAATTCCTTGACTGCTGCCAACAGCTCCTCACCCAAGTTATCTTCTATGTCAATGCATGTCCGCACACACTCTTCTATGGATCTAGGCTCTTTCAAGTACACATATGATCTTAACTTTGTGCTCAGTAAGCCATCTAAGAACAAAGTCACTTGTTTGGCTGGTGTGGGTAACTCCGGAGTAGGGCATCTTTCTAGGTACTGCCTGAACCTTCTTCCTGCTAGTCGCACTGTTTCTTGGGGTGTCTGCTTGAAGTTGTGGATCAAGGATGATGTGTTATGCCTGATACCGCTCTTGGAAAATTCTATAATGAATTTGTCTAGCAGTTGACCTATATCGCGATAGTTGTGACTACTCAGTGGTTGAAACCAAGCCAAGGCAGTGCCACTTGTTCAGCTCTTAACACTTGTTTGAACTCGGCCACATGATCATAAGGATCCCCTGTCCCGTCAAAATAATTCTTCATTGCCTTGATCACTTGAGTGGGTCTAAGGGTTCTTGTGTGCTCTCGGGGTCTAGGCAATGGAAAATCATGTTCATCTCTTTGTTGCCTATGTGCTTGATGTCTCTCTCTTTCATGTCTTTCATTTTCAAATCCTGACCTATTTCTGCCCACAGTGTGTGCAAAACTTACCTCAGGTCTCTCTCTAGTTCTTTCTCTCTGGGCTTCATGAGCTTGGGATGATCCTACTCCTTGGAGGCCATGGGAAACATTGGATCGTGGTGGAGGAAAGATCAATTCACTCTTCCAAGTATATGCATGTCTATCATGTTCTGTTACCAAGAACATCTTCTCTGATGTGTTATCCAGGTAGACAACTTTGCCTGGTATCTCTGGATCCTTGAACTCGTAGATGATGACTATGCCGAATTGGCTAGGTTGATCTGGCTTGAATCTCCAAAAGACTTCTTTTGTTTCTCTATTCAAGAATAGTTCTATGTTGTTGTTGTCTTGAGGGATCCAATATGGAGTGATCACTCTGGTCAAAATTGACTTACCCCTAGGCATCTGGGGTCCTTGTCCTACATTTCCTTGTTCTAGGTCTCCTATCTCATTCTCATGAATGATATTTCCAAACTCATCGGTCCTATATGGTAGGTTGGTGACCACATACATGGTTCCTTCCTTATCAATGTATGAACCCTCTTCGAACTTGACCATCGGGTGTTCAAGTCCAAAGGGTTGATTTGGATTTTTGAGTTGGACCACTGATCGCCTCAGGCCATCCTCATAGATACGAGCACCTAATTGGTTGGTCCGAATATATTCCAATTATCTCTTATAGGGACCTTCTGGTGTTTGTTGATGGGCAGTTCCTGAGCCACCTGCAGGTTTCCCCATGCTAAAAGACATTTTTGAGTCACTTGTGTCAGAGTTTAGTACGTAAGGATAACCGCTTAGTTGTTGTGCCCAAGACTTAGTTGTATGGTTGACACTAGAATGAGAAGATCTAATGCTTTGTTTATCCTTGCCTAGGTGTCTACCAGATCTCAGGTTCATAAGCTTTGGTTAAGAGTCCAAAATTTCCCCTTAGTATGGTTCAAAATCCTTTGGAGGCCCCTTGGGTTCCAGGTCCCACCTGAAGGTCAACTTCAAATCATCCTATCTGAAAATCAACACATTATTCTTATAAAAAACAGTTGAAATCATGTAAGATTCAAAACGAGCTTTCCAACGAGCTATAGAGCTCAAAAAATGGACTTTGGATGAAAAAGTTATGTCAAATCAGGCTCATGGGGGTCAAAACAAGCAAACAAGCACTTATGGAAAAATCACGATTTTGTATGAAAATCACGATTTTGTGAAATCAAGAGAATCGCGATGTTGTGAATCTCAAGAGAATCGCGATCTTATGAAACCAAGAGAATCGCGATGCTATGAAATCCAGAGAATCACGATCCTGTGAAACCAAGAGAATCGTGATGCTATAAAATCAGAGAATCGTGATGCTGTAACATTAGAGAATCGCGATGCTGTAAAATCAGAGAATCGCGATGCTGTAAAATCAGAGAATCGCGATGCTATAAAATCAGAGAATCACGATGCTGTAAAATCAGAGAATCGTGATGCTGTGAAATCAGAGAAGCGCGATGCTGTAAAATCAGAAAAGCGTGATGTTGTGAAATCAGAGAATCGCGTTTTTGAGAATCGCGATTGTTAGTAGAGAATCGTGTTTTGAGAATCGCAATTGTCAGCAGAGAATCGTGTTTTGAGAATCGCGATTGTCAGCAAAGAATCGTGTTTTGAGAATCGAGATTGTCAGCAGAGAATCGTGTTTTTTGAGAATCGTGTTTTTGGCTGAAAATCGTGATTTGTGAGAATCGCGATTTTGAGCACATTCAGAGAATCGTGTTCTAGAGAATCGTGTTCTAGAGAATCGTGTTCTAGAGAATCATGTTCTAGAGAATCGCGATTTTGAGCACAACCACAAAATCGCGATTCTGAGAATGATCCCAGAATCGTGTTCTTTTCAAAAGAATTTTAGGCGGGAAACAAAGAATCGTGATTTTCAAAAAAATTTGAATTTTTCACAGAATCGCGATTTTCATCACAGAATCGTGTTTTTTGGGGGGAACTTTGAATTTCTAAGCGCCGAGCAATGGTGAGCTCCGTATGTGCAGAAAATCATGAAAAAACACAGGTACTTGCTCTCCCTTGCACCTCCTAACTCCTTCTCACACAATAATGCATGAAAAGTGGTATGAAAATGGTGAAAATGCACTAAAAAACAAGAAAATTCTATGAAGATGAAGATGGAAGAAGATGGAGATGGTGACGATGATGAAGATGAAGAAGAAAAATCAGAAAATGAACAAAAATGATAGTATTTTTACCTTCCAACATCGCAAATCTACGATCTTACCATCACAACGCTCGTCCTCGAAGCTCTCTCCCCGGCAACGGCGCCAAAATTTGGTGTAGCTCAAGCGTAAGCACCACCTCCTTTACTTGTCAATCCGCGAAGACGTGAGGACCGGTATGCAGACCACGAGCAAGTGAAGGCACAAGTGCGTGAGTGAAAACACACTAACATGCACACACATACACACATGCGCACAAGGTAAGATCATAAAGAGAGGAACAATGGAAAGCTTCAATTGCAAAAAGAGTTCTCTTACAAAGCTCTATTCTCTAACAAGCTAACCCCAAAAATGAGCTCTCTAGCTCTTTTTATATTTTTTTGACTAGTTTTGGCACTGTCTAGACCTAGTGTCCGGCCTAGTTAAAAATTAGGTTCCATGGCTTATTTGAGGGCTCAAACGAAGTCTAGAAATTATGAAAATTGGTAGGATGATAGTTCTAATACTCCTCAAGCTCAAGAACTCCTCGGCTTGAACAAATTGGAGTTACAAAAATAGAAACTGGTATTTACAATGGTTTTTAGTGATGAAAATCACTGTTTTTGTAGGGGATTCTTCTGAAAATTTGACATACACCTCTTGGAGATCCCTACTTGCTCTCTCTTCTTCTATGTCCACTTCTTTGATGTGCTTCCATGTTTTATGCTTGACCTTGAGTTCCAACACCTACCCCAGTAGATGGGGTTGTAAACAACTTCTTTGCTACCTATCTTGAGATAGCTACTGGGAGCCAAAGGACAATTAATATGAATAAGTTCAAATCCCTACATTCTAAAAGCACAGTACTAGTGCAACAGATTAGAATCAAAACAGCAAAAACCAGGATATCTGGCATCCCCATCAGTCCTCTCAGCTCTGCAAGGGTAATACAAAATAAAGAGAAGGAAGCAAACATCTATCTTCCATTGCACAATGAGGTACTGGATCACTTCACAGATAAGGGTGAAGACAGAGGTCCACCAGACATCCTGGATAGACCTGCTGAGGAGAACCTGAAACTTGTTGTAGAGACAATAGAACTGATAACTCTCTGCATTATTATTCTTACTACTCCGTGCAGAGTCCTCCTGCTTGGTGACACAACTGGTGAACAAAAGCAAACAGTAAGAAGTCATCCAAGTGCACAAGATATAAAGCATCCATTTCAGCCCAGCACCATCATCCACTCCATACTGATTCATGTAGCCAGTCTTAACCCTACCATTTATACAGCAACCAGACAGAGAGCAGACTGCTATTCCACACCTGCCACACCAGATGGGGTTGTAATGAGCTTCTTTGTTACCTATCTTGTTACTCCCAGGATAAGACTTCTGCCTGGAGACACTACAGGTGAACAAGAGAATACAGTAAGAATTGAGCCAGGTGTACAACATATAAAGCATCCCAGCACCAACATCCACTTCATACTGACACATGTAGCCATACATTACCCTACCATTTGTACAGCATCCAGACAGAGTGCAAACACCTATACCACACCTGCCACAAAAGTTGGGGTTGTAATGAACTTTATTATTACCTGTCTTGCTACACCCTGCATAATACTTCTACTTGATGACACAACAGGTGAACAAGAGCAAATAGTAATAATTCAACCAGGAGCACCACATATAAAGCATCCATTTAAGCCCAACACTAACATCCACTACATACTGACTCATGAAGCCAGTCATAACCTTACCATCTATACAGCATCCAGATAGAGAGCAAACATCACTTCCACACCTGCCACTACAGATGAGGTTAAAATGGTCTTCATTCTTCCTGGAGACACTACAGGTGAACAAGAGAATACAATTAAAATTCAGCCAGGTGTACAACATATAAAGCATCCCAGCACCAACATCCACTTCATACTGACACATGTAGTCAGTCTTTACCCTACCATTTGTACAGCATCCAGACAGAGTGCAGACAGCTATACCACAACTGCCACAAAAGATGGGGTTGTAATGAACTTCATTATTACCTGTCTTGCTACTCCCTGCATAATAATTCTGCTTGATGACATAACAGGTGAACAAGAGCAAACAGTAATAATTCAGCCAAGAGCACCACATATAAAGCATCCATTTCAGCCCAGCACTAACATCCACTACATACTGACTCATGTAGCCAGTCATAACCTTACCATCTATACAGCATCTAGACACGGAGCAGACAGCAATTCCACACCTACCACTACAGATGAGGTTAAAATGGTCTTCATTGTTACCTGTCTTAAAATAGCCACTAGGAGTATTAGAATAAAGCTTGTGGATTAACTTTGGCCATCTACAATACAAGACTTTAGAATCAAAACAGGAGACATCCCCTAAAATCCTATTATGGACAACTATACAAACATCTATCAACTTTTGAATAATGAGGTTATGGACCTTAATAGAAAGAAAATTGTTGTGCGACAACATATGACTATTATTGGCGTCAAATACCTTGCTACTTCCTGCATAATACTTCTATTTGGTGACACAACAGGTGGACAAGAGCAAACAGAAAGAAGTCAGCTAGGTACTCAACAAATAAAACATCCGTTTCAGCCCAGCACCAACATCCACTCCATACTGACTCATATAGCCAGTCATAACATTACCAATTATACCACACTTGCGGATTAACTCATTCCAACTACAATACCAGTGGCTGTAAAGCAAATTGGAATCAATACTGTTAGGGATTCCATCCTCAGAAGCCAGATATCCTTATCACCCACAAACATACACACCTTATCATTGCATCCTGCATCCCACCAAGGATCCTGAAGAAGAATGGACCACCAGTTTTTAACTTTAATGGTATTCATCCCAGAAGGAATTCTAATCCTAGGTTGAACTTCTATATCAAACATAACCAAGTGGTGGGGGAAACACCCTTTATAGAAGTGAGCTATAAACAACCGAGAACTACCCCCAGACTTAACAAAGGCACAGCAAAAAACAACTACTTCCATCCTCTGACACCTGCAAAGGTGCAGGCAACAAACCTTTCTCTGCAAGCTGAGAATATGATGAGAGCACCACCAGTAAACCTTATCATATAGAGAAGTGATGGGCAAAAATAAAACAGCAATGGTACACACCAAAGCTATGCAGACACAAAAAAAAAGAAAAGTAATCACCTGATTAAGCATCATCATACCTGTTGTTTTTAGGGGGTTTAATCATGGACACTGTTGAAGCTCAAAGTCAAGGACAAAGCATGGAAGCACATCAAAAGGTGGACACACAAGGAAAGGGAGCAAGTAGGGAGCTCCAAGAAGTGTATGTCAAATTTTCAGAAGAATCCCCTACAAAAATATTGATTTTCATCACTAAAAACCATTGTAAATACCATTATCTATTTTTAGTAACTCCATTTTGATCAAGCCGAGGAGTCCTCGAGCTTGAGGAGTATTAGAAGTACCATCGTACCAATTTTCATAATTTTTAGACTTCGTTTGAGCCCTCAAATAAGCCCTGGAACCTAATTTTTAACTAGGCCGGACACTAGGTCTAGACAGTGCCAAAACTAGTCAAAAACTATAAAAAGAGCTAGAGAGCTCATTTTTGGGGTTGGCTTGTTAGAGAGTAGAACTTTTCTAAGAGAACTCTTTTGCAATCTAAGCTTTCCATTGTTCCTCTCTTTGATCTTACTTTGTGCGCGTGTGTGTGTATGTATGTGTGTGCATGTTTGTGTGCTTTCACTCATGCACTTGTGCCTTCACCTGCTCGTGGTCTTCATACCGGTCCTCACGTCTCCGCGGATTGACAAGTAAAGGAGGTGGTGCTTACGCTTGAGCTACACCAAATTTTGGCGCCGTTGCCGGGGAGAGAGCTTCGAGGACGAGCGTTGTGATGGTAAGAGCGTAGATTTGCGACGTTGGAAGGTAAAAAAACTATCATTTCAGTTCATTTTCTGTTTTTTCCTCTTCATCTTCTTCATCATCATCATCTCCACCTTCTTCCATCTTCTTCTTCATAGAAATTTCTTGTTTTTTAGTGCATTCTCACCATTTTCATACCATTTTTCATGCATTATTGTGTGGGAAGTAGTTAGGAGAAGCAAGGGAGAGCAAGCGCTGTGTTTTTTTCATGATTTTCTGCTCATACGGAGCTCGCCATAGCCGGCGCTCAGAAATTTGAATTTCCCGCCAAAAAACACGATTCTGTGATGAAAATCGCGATTCTGTGAAAATTCAAAATTTTTGAAAAATCACGATTTTCTGTTTTCCCGCCTAAAAGTTGGCTGAAAAAATCACGTTTCTGTGATTGTGCTCAAAATCGCGATTCTCACAAATCACATTTTCAGTCAAAAAACACGAATTTGAGAAAACACGATTCCCTACTCAAAATCGCGATTCTCAAAAAATCACGATTTTCAGTAAAAAACACGATTTTGTGAAAAAAGGCGATTCTGTGAAAACACGAATTTTTGCTCAACATCACGAGTTTCAAAAACACAATTTTGTGCTCAACATCGCGATTTTCATGTCAAAAACACGATTTTGAGAAAATACGATTTTCAGTGGGCTCAAAATCGCGATTCTCACAAATCACGATTTTCAGCCAAAAACACGATTTTGTGAAAAAAGGCGATTCTGTGTAATCACGATTTTTTGCTCAAAATCGCGATTTTCTAAAAACACGATTTTGTGCTCAACATCGCGATTTTCATGCCAAAACCACGATTCTGAGAAAATACGATTTTCAGTGGGCTCAAAATCGCGATTCTCACAAATCACGATTTTCAGCCAAAAACACGATTTTGTGAAAAAAAAAAGGCGATTCTGTGTAATCACGATTTTTTGCTCAAAATCGCGATTTTCTAAAAACACGATTTTGTGCTCAACATCGCGATTTTCATGCCAAAAACACGATTCTGAGAAAATACAATTTTCAGTGGGCTCAAAATCGCGATTCTCACAAATCACGATTTTCAGCCAAAAACACGATTTTGTGAAAAAAAGGCGATTCTGTGTAATCACGATTTTTTGCTCAAAATCGCGATTTTCTAAAAACACGATTTTGTGCTCAACATCGCGATTTTCATGCCAAAAATACGACTCTGAGAAAATACGATTTTCAGCGGGCTCAAAATCGCGATTCTCACAAATCAGGATTTTCAGCAAAAAACACGATTTTGTGAATCACGATTCTCTGAGTCAAAATCGCGATTTTCAAAAACACGATTTTGTGCTCAACATCGCGATTTTCAGAAACACGATTTTGTGCTCAACATCGCGATTTTCAGAAACACGATTTTGTGCTCAACATCGCGATTTTCAGAAACACGATTTTGTGCTCAACATCGCGATTTTCAGAAACACGATTTTGTGCTCAACATCGCGATTTTCTGAGTTCACAAAATCGCGATTCTCTGAAAGTTCACAAAATCGCGATTCTCTAAAAGTTCACAAAATCGCGATTCTCTGGAAGTTCACAAAATCGCGTTTTTCTCCAAAGGTCCTGTTTGCCTGTTTTGACCCCCAGGAGCCTGAATTGGCATAACTTTTTCATCCCAAGTCCATTTTTTGAGCTCTATAGCTCGTTGGAAAGCTCGTTTCAAATCCTACACGACCTCAACTGTTTTTTTCAAGAATAACGCGTTGATTTTGAGATAGGATAATTTGAAGTTGACCCTCAAGTGGGACTAGGGAACCAAGGGGACTCCAAAGAATTTTGAACCATACCAAGGGGAAAATTTGGACTCTTGACTAAAGCTTATGAACCTGAGATCTGGTAGACACTTAGGCAAGGATAAACAAAGCATTAGATCTTCTGAGGCTAGTGTCAACCATACATCCAAGTCTTGGGCACAACAACTAAGTGGTCATCTTTTACTAAGTTCAGACACAAGTGATTCAGAAATGTCTTTTAGTATGGGAAAACCTGAAGGTGGCTCAGGGACTGCCCATCTACAAACACCAGAAGGTCCCTATAAGACACAGTTGCAATATATTCGGACCAACCAATTAGGTGCTCGCATCTATGAGGATGGTCTGAGGTGATTAGTGGTCCAACTCAAAAATCCAGATCAATCCTTTGGACTTGAACACCCGGTGGTCAAGTTCGAAGAGGGTTCATACATTGATAAGGAAGGAACCATGTATGTGGTCACCAACCTACCAGATAGGACTGATGAGTTTGGAAATGTCATTCCTGAGAATGAAATAGGAGACCTAGAACAAGGAAATGTAGGACAAGGACCCCAGACTCCTAGAGGAAAGTCAGTTTTGACCCGAGTGATCACTCCAGACTGGATCCCTCAAGATAACAAAAGCATAGAACTATTTTTGAATAGAGAAACAGAGGAAGCCTTTTGGAGATTCAAGCCAGATCAACCTAGCCAATTGGGCATAGTCATCATCTACGAGTTCAAGGATCCAGAGATGCCAGGCAAAGTTGTTTACCTGGATAACACATCAGAGAAAATTTTCTTGGTAACAGAACATGATAGACATGCATATACTTGGAAGAATGAATTGATCTTCCCCCCACCAAGATCCAATGTTTCCCATGGCCTCCAAGGAGTAGGATCATCCCACGCTCATGAAGCCCAGAGAGAAAGAACTAGAGAGAGACCTGAGGTAAGTTTTGCACACACCGTGGGCAGGAATAGATCAGGATTTGAAAATGAAAGACCTGAAAGAGAAAGACATCAAGCACATAGGCAGAAAAGAGATGAACATGATTTTCCATTGCCTAGACCCCGAGAGCACCCAAGAACCCTTAGACCCACTCAAGTGATCAAGGCAATGAAGAATTATTTTGACGGGTCAGGAGATCCTTATGATCATGTGGCCGAGTTCAAACAAGTGTTAAGAGCTGAACAGGTTGAGGATTTATTCACCCAATACGAGGCATTTGGTTTGACTCTTAAGGGCACTGCCTTGGCTTGGTTTCAACCATTGAGTAGTCGCAACTATCGCGATATAGGTCAACTGCTAGACGAGTTCATTGTAGAATTTTCCAAGAGTGGTATCAGGCATAACACATCATCCTTGATCCACAGTTTCAAGCAGACACCCCAAGAAACAGTGCGACTAGCAGGTAGAAGGTTCAGACAGTACCTAGAAAGATGCCCTGCTCCCGAGTTACCCACACCAGCCAAACAAGTGGCTTTGTTCTTAGATGGCTTACTGAGCACAAAGTTAAGATCATATGTATATTTGAAAGAGCCTAGATCCATAGAAGAGTGCGTGCGGACATGCATTGACATAGAAGATAACTTGGGTGAGGAGTTAGGATTGTCCAAACTCTACAAAGATTCAGATAGTTCTACTAGTCATACTTCAAAGATCTCCACAGAAATAGAAGAGATAGCTGAGCAAGTTGCCAAGAAGCTGGGAGCCCAAAATAAACAAACACAGAGAGTCACTCCAGTGAATCGGTGTTATACTTGTGGGGGCGACCACATGGCTAATGTATGCCCAATGCAAAACCAAAACATTAGAGAAAGGAATGCTCCATATTGCACTATTGAGAGAAAATACACAAACCACACGGCTCAAGATTGTCCCTACAATAGGCAGGCTGTTAGACAGAATTATCAGCAACCTTACCCACAAGGTAGGTATCAGAACCAATACCAACAACCATATTATAGACCACAACAGCAATATCAGGTACCATATAGGCCACAACCTGTCTTGGGAAACCAACCACCAGCTCCAGCCAACGTGATTCCAGTCAAATATGCTGGGGGAGAAGAAAATCCAAATAGAGCATTGGTGCCACTAACCCCATTGATACCAGATAATGACTCTCATGCTCATTGTTCAGACTACTCCCATGAAGGTAGTCCACATGCTTATTACACAGAGTCACCTGAACATAGTGAGATTTACTCGTATCAATATGAGGTACCACCTATGGAGCAAAATTGGGAGCCAGAATACTCCAATGTCATGTACACAAATCCTAACCCTAGGCCCCAGTTGAGACAATTGAGACCACAAGCCCCTAGAGGATCTTGTTTCAGATGTCAAGGTGACCATTTCATTCATGACTGTCCCCACCCACCATCTCCGAGTCAAGGACAGGCTATCACAATACAGGCTTTTTGTCCTGATTGCGGCAAAGACCATCTCCCCAGAGATTGTCCAAGAAACCCCTCCAGTGCACCCAAGATTACACCCATTAATGTGGTAGGCTTAGTGGCAGATTCAAGTTCAAGTAGTAGCAATGTGGCTCCTATACAAGCTGTCACTAGAGCACAAGCCTTAAAACAGGACAAACCAGTAGAACAATCAGAGTCGAGTGAATCGGGAGAGCCTAGTAAGAGGAAAACAAGAACATGGAAGGACACTAGAGAGAAGGCCAATCGCAAGTGGAATAAAAAGTTATCGGAACTAGAAGAAAGCTTAAAAGAAGCGAAAACAAAAATAGAAGACATTGCATCTCAAAGCCCCTCGCATGCTGAAACTCCATCCACTCCACCTCATCCCACCCCACCACCCATTGTAAATAGACCACAACCAGGGTCTGTTCTTGCAGATCCAACCCTAGAAGGCTTGGACATGATGTTCAAAGCCTACGAGGCTCGACTTCAAGAAGGGCCTACAGCTGCAAATCTAGACAAGAGTTACCCTAGAGCGGATTTAGAGATTGAACGAATGAAAATGTGCATGAAAATGGTAGAACAAGCTCAAGCTATACTTGAGACTAGTCAAAAGTTCAATCAGACAAACTCTGTCAAACCAGATTTGCATTTCCAAGGGTTACTAGAAAGATTGGAGCAGTTGGTAAACAAACCACAAGTCTCTTTACCTCCACAAGCTCAACCAGTTATTGAAAGAGGAAGCTCACCACCAATGGGAGCTTATGTCCCTAATTCCACAGATGTTGGAATACCTCCTTCAATTCAACAATACTCTCAAGAGTTCTTGCGGGAAATACAAGAAGAGAAATGGGCCAAGGAGAAGGGTAATTCCCCTCCTATTCCTGAGATTGATGATCTTCATGATCAATTTCCCCAAGACATTCCATCTATTTACGGAGATGAAGCAGAACAACAAGAAGACGAAAGGTTAGATTTTGAATCTAATACCCTAGAAGAACTGCCTCAATTTCCAGGCCCATGGGAATCTGAATCTCTCCAGATTAGAGCTCCCACAATACTAGTAAGAAATGAAGACTCAGTGGTTCCAAGGAACACGGATGTCGTGAAGAACACTAAGGTTCAGTGTCATCTCATTGTAGAAGAGCTGCTCAAAGCAAAACCTGAGCTTTGGAATCATGTGAAGGATCAAGTTCCAGAACTTGATTCCAACATGCCAAAAGCAGGCTCCAAGCAAAGGGTACCAGAGATACCTCTAGACAAAATAGGGGACATGTGTGAGGGTGAAGAAGGTAATACTTATCTTCCAATCACCTACCAAGGTTACACAACCAAAGCAATCATAGATTCAGGTGCTGGTGTTGTTATTGCGACCACCTCCTTGTGGAAGCAATGGGGCAAGCCCACATTAAGACCAACTAGAATGAAGCTTCAAATGGCTGATGGTCATTTTGAAAGACCTCTAGGATTGCTAGAAGGGATCACTCTAACCACTTGTGGTGTAGACTTTGAGCACACATTTGCTATATGTGACTTTGAGAAAAATAATGTCTATGAGATGATCCTAGGAAGACCCTTCCTACGACAATTGCAAATAGTACAGGATTGGGGAACTAACTCCTTGTACTTACAGCACTTAGGGGTCACCACCAAGGTCAATTTGAAGGATTACACCTTCAGAGATGTACCACCCCTACAGTGGAATTCTATCCACAAAGCGAAAGAAGATTCCATCTCTGTGCATTCTGAAAGTTCACCTGATCCATCATGGCTGCATGAAGATACTCATTTGTGGATGTGCAAGGTCGCAAAGGAAGAGGAAAAACGTTTAAAGGCAAGAGAAGAAGGAACTTCGCTAGGAGATAGACTAGTTAGAGACCCAGCCTACACACCGATGATCTTTCCAGATGAGGAGTTTGAGCCTCATGGCTGGCCAGAAATCTTAGCCACCATGGACATTGCTGTCAATGAGGAACAGTGGACACCTCATTGTGATGAGGAGGGTTATGATATCTCAGTGTTCATGTGTCAACCCTTGCTAGAAGAATGTGACCCTAGTGATGTCATAGAAGAAGAAGAGAATGACGATGATCTGGAGTCTATTGTGATGGATAGTTGCTTTAACTCAGAGCAGCACTATCTAGAAGATATAGGAGTGTTCACCCAGAAAGAATAAGAACCTCTCACAAGTATTAAAACAGTAAACTCAAAGGATGGAAGTGAGAGTAGTCAAAAGAAAAAGAAAAGAAAAGTAGTGAAACAAGAAGAGGAGGATTCATTGTTTGAAGTACCAGAAAACTTCAAGAAATATGAAGTTGACGACCGCAAAATTTTGGTACGAATGCCTAAGAGAGAGGCCATCATAGGAGAATCATATGATAATAAAGAAAAGACCAAGAAGATTGTAGTGACCTTTGAAGAGAACGAAGAGAGATGCACATATATAGGAGATGACCTAAGTGCAAGAGAAGAAATGGAGCTCATAGCTCTATTAAGGGAATATAGGGATGTGTTTGCATGGCACTATAGAGACTTGAAAGGGGTAGATCCAAGAATTTGCTCTCATACTATCCCCATGACTGCTGATGCTAAGCCCACCAAATAGAAGCCCTACACATATAATGATACCTATGCAGCCAAAATAAAAGAAGAAATTGATAGGTTGATTGAAGCTGGATTCATCTATGAGATTGAGCATACCGAATGGGTGTCCCCCATTGTTGTGGTACCCAAGAAGAACGGGAAGTTGTGAGTGTGTATTAACCTTAAAAAAGTTAATGCCGCTACGATTAGAGATAGTTATCCACTTCCAATCACAGAACACCTATTGGAGCGTGTTGCAGGCAAGGAAGTTTATAGCTTCCTTGATGGATTTTCAGGTTACAATCAAGTAGCCATTGCCCCAGAAGATCAACACAAAACAGCTTTTGCTACAGAGTGGGGAATCTTTGCATTTCGTGTGATGCCATTTGGGCTCACCAATGCACCTGCAACATTCCAAAGGCTCATGTGTCATGTCTTCAAAGAGTTCTTGCGAAAGAGCTTAGAAGTGTATGTGGATGATTTATGTGCTCATTCCCAAGAAAGAAGGTTTCACATCCCTG
Source organism: Ceratopteris richardii (assembly GCA_020310875.1). NCBI lineage: Eukaryota > Viridiplantae > Streptophyta > Polypodiopsida > Polypodiales > Pteridaceae > Ceratopteris > Ceratopteris richardii. The sequence goes on from CM035410.1 coordinate 164,949,635, forward strand.
AGCTCAGACAAATCTTCAACAAGTGTAGAGAATATCGAGTGTGTTTGAACCCAGAAAAGTGTGTGTTTATGGTGCGTCAAGGTAAAATCTTAGGTCATATTGTTTCTAAGAATGGAATCTCAACAGATGAAGATAAGGTACAAGCCATAGCGGAGCTACCAAGGCCAAGGAATATTAAAGAGGTACAAGCCTTTATGGGCCATTGTGGATACTACCGTAGGTTTATCCACATGTACGCGATCATAGCTAGACCCCTTTATGCCTTGTTGTCTAATTTTGAGTGGAACGACGAATGCGAGAATTCTTTCAACGAACTGAAGAAACGTTTGTGCACGGCACCAATACTCACCACTCCTGATTGGAATAAACCATTCCATGTCCATGTGGATGCATCCAATCATGCCATAGGATGTGTGCTAGCACAACCCACAAGTGAAGGAAACTTAGATTTGCCCATAGCATATGCTAGTAGACAGCTCACTGCAGCTGAACGGAACTATACCACAACTGAGCGAGAGGGCTTAGGCATGGTATATGCTGTGAAGAAGTTTAGACACTATTTATTGGCCAACAAGTTCAAGTTTTTTACTGATCATCAAGCTTTGTTATATTTGGTCAATAAACCTTGCAATACTGGACGCTTAGTAAGATGGTTCCTCTTACTAATGGAATATGACTTTGAAGTTGTTGTCAGGAAAGGTAGAACCCACCTTCGGGCAGATCACCTTTCTCGCATCACTTCAGGAGATTCACCGCAAGGAGTGTCTGACGAATTACCCGATGCTTATCTGTTCAATTTAGAAGTTGTTCCTAAATGGGCAAATAAGTTGGTACCAGTCCTAACCTTTGGCCCTGCAAATAAGAATGTGAAAACATCACAAGAAGAAATTGTAAAATCACAAAAATATCACATATTAGCAGGAAGCATGTACAAACAAGATACTGAGGGTGTATTAGCTTGTTGTGTGGAGGATGATGAACATAGTAGTTGGTTGCAACAAGCCCATGAAGGAATGCTAGGAAATCACTATTCTAAACAACGAACATTGCAGAATCTAAAGCGTTTAGGAGTGTATTGGCCTAGCATGGACAAAGAAATACATGAGTGGATTAAGAATTGTCCAAGGTGCAGAGAGAGACCCCCAGTGGAGCATGCGACCCTTTATCAAGTGTCATTAATTCCAGATTGGAGTGCTCCATTGGTAGAGTTTATGAGATCGGGAAGATTACCCAAAGAGGCTAGTCTAGCAAGAAGACGAAGCATGGAGCAAGAGGCTCAAGGCTATGCCTTAGTAGGGGACAATCTATACCGAAGAGGCAAAGATGGTTACTTAAGACTATGCGTTCATGAATCAGACTATTTAAAGGTCTTAGAGACCGCACACAGCGGTGTTGCAGGTGGACATTTTGGTCCTGACCGAGTGATCAAGACCATTCTATTCTCAGGACTTTGGTGGCCCACTCTTCATATGGACGCACATACCTATGTGAAGAAATGTGACACATGCCAACGTGCACAATATCCAGTGAGAAAAGACGAGATGCCCTTGAGGCCAATGATGGGAGGACGTGCATTTTCAAAGTGGGGCATAGACTTCATAGGTCCTATTAACCCCCCAGCTAGAAACTCCCATGCAGAGTACATCATTGTAGCCACAGATTACCTTACAAAGTGGGTAGAAGTCAAAGCCACAACAAAGAATGATGCTCAGACTACGGCTAAGTTCTTATTCGAGAATGTGTTCACGAGATATGGACTACCAATAGAGTTGGTGAGCGATAGAGGCACACACTTCTTGAATGAAGTCATTGAAAATCTTCTCCAAGAATTCTTGGTGATACATAAGAAATCTGCCCCCTATCACCCACAAGCCAACGGACAAGCCGAGAGTACCAATAAGATCCTCTGTAACGTATTGACAAAACTGGTAAATAATAAACGCTCTGATTGGGACAAACAACTTCATCATGTTGTTTGGGCTTATCGAGTTGCCTACAAAACGGTACTCAACGCCACCCCATTTCAGATGGTCTTTGGACAGAACGCTGTGCTACCATTAGATTTCTTAATCCCTGCCTCAAAATTAGCACAAGAGTATGAGTGGAATGGGCATGAATTGTCCTCTAGGATCTTTGATCTCGAACGCTTGGGTGAGACGAGGCTACGAGCGGCAGCAGGCATCTATGCTGCAAAGAAGAGGCAAAAGGCTTACTTTGATGCACACATCAAGGATAAGGGATTAAAAGAGGGAGATCTAGTGTTGGTATACACACTAAAACAACATGCCCGTAAGTTGGAAAAAAGAGGATACAGACCCATGATCATTAATAGAATTTCCACTAGTGGTGCAGTTCAGTTGGCCACTCTAGAAGGAGATATCCTGCCAAACTACATTAGTGGCTGTAGAGTCAAGCTATATCAAGAACCTCTTACTGAGGATATGCTAATGAGACTCAACACTGCTAAGAAGCGAAAAGATGAAGAGTTAAGAGTGAGAGAAGAAGCACAGGTAGAGGCCAGAGAGCGTATTAGGCGAAATAAGTTAAGGCGATTAGGCCTAGAAATCAACTCAAAAGCCCCAAAATATCACATGGATATGTGTCAAAAGTCAGGCATAGCGACTTCTCAGGTCATTGTTCGAAGACCCTTTGTGACCATAGAGATAGGACAAGGGAAGGGTGCAAGGACGGTGAAAGCATTGATTGACTCAGGTGCAGCAAGTAGTGCAGTTAGACTTTCCTACTGCCAAGACTTGGGGTTGGACATCAATCCCATAGAAGCTTATCTCATAGGATTGGGAGGTGTGGAAACCCCTTGTTTGGGCGAGGTGGAACTTCCCATCTACCTTCAAGATGTTCCAATGAAAGTCAAAGCGCTAGTATGTCAAGATGAGAACCTTACAGAACCACTTGTCTTGGGTCAAGATTGGATCTATGACCATGCAGTTAACTTAAACCTAAGAAGTCAAATTCTTCAAGTTTGGGTACATGAACAATGCATTACATTAGAATTAGAGAACTGCATGCTCCTAAATCATGGCACCACACACTCTCTTAGTTCTTCCAAGACTAATCATATGAAAGAAGATGTTGTATGTGTCAAAAGCTCTATGATGCAGAAGGAGTCAATCGTGGAAGACCAGGTTCGAAGGCGGGTGGATCTTTCTTCTTCTCCAAAGAATCAAGTAACCACAATAGTGAGTCCACCACACAAGCAAACACAACCGTTCATGACAACTGCTACATCAAATAGAAAGACACCATTCGATAAAAAAGCAGTTCCGAGCATGAAGCAGATATGGGTACGCAGAGGAGAGAAACCACCAACCTTGCCCCCACAAATTCCATCCATGCAAACCAACCAGGCCAGAAGACGAAGGAAGCAGCTCAGACAAGCTCAATCACAAGGTATCCAACAAGTTTGGGTGCCTAAGAAGTTAGCTGCAGCTCAACAAGGGCAATTACAGATGTGGGTACCTAAGAAGCTCCTACATCCACAACAACCTTTGTTCTCCCACATGCAAAAGGTTTCAACAAAGAAGCCAAAAAGAGAAAAGGGTAAGAACCACATACAGAGACCAAAGGAAGATCAAATCAGCTCTTCAACATTAGTAGGAAGACATGCAAAAAGGATATGGGTTTGGAAGCCAAAAGTGCAAGTAGCCTCTACCGAACCAAAGCGTCAACCACACTGGATACCACAGTTCAGAAAGCATCCAAAGAGAAAGACGTCTGAAGTGACCTCTACAGTGCCAAATGATGTTCTAAAATGGACTCCAATAAGGAGGATTACATCAATTCGAGACTCAATGGATACCTCCACCAAGGTCGGCATCAATCTCCACAAATAACACCGAAAGCCTCGAACGAGCAACAACCATGTGCTCCTTGCACAACCCTGTCTTTTGCACCATTCAGGTCATGCATTTCCAAAGTATGCATTAATATAGGGCCACATTACACGGCCGTGCATAGACACACTTGAGAATCCCACGCACAAGAGCACAGTGACATATGTCAAATATTTCTATTGATACTAACTTTTGTGTTCTTGTTTTGTGATATCCTTTTCCTCAAAAAAAAAAAAAAAAAAAAGAGGGGAGAAAGAAAAGCGGGAGAGAGCTTGTTCCCAGGTTTGGCTTATGAAACATGAATGAGTCATGCTTAGTTGAAGGTGGAACTGTTGATTACTAGGCATTTAGCAATTTGGATAGAAGTGTGTCTCGGCCAGCAGTGAGTTTATTGCTGCCTTATCTGGTAGATGACAAGCATTTGGCATGAACATGGCATCTACAACTATGATTTTCTCTTACCATGGTAGGAATGAAGAGCTTGAAGGTCCACAACTTGAGAGATGCTTAACTACTTCATGTACCAGAGCATCCAAGGAGATATCTGCAAAGGGTAGTTCTAGAGGAGAAGACTCCTGCATATGGTGAGGTAAAGAGAATATGTGAAACTCAGCTTGGTGTAGTTACCCGATGTTGCTTGCCAAGGAATATAAAGAAATTCAATTCTCAGTATTTGACAAATGTTGCTTTGAAAAGAGGAGAGGAGATCCACCACTCAAAAGATCTCATCAGTGGACAATCAACATGGACATTCATCAACAATGTTCCATCCCAAAGGCCGAGTGTACAACACGAAGAGACAAACATCCATCAACCTTCTCCATGGTAAGTATCTTTACTCTGGAAACACCATAACCATGATAGTTTAGGAAACCTCTTCGTCAGCATACCCTTGAGCACTTAGCTCAAGACCCACAATTTTTGCACCATGCTTCTTCCAATGCATTTTCCAAGTAAGCATGCGTAGGGCTACATTACAAGGCCGTGCACAAGGCACATACTTTTTTCAACCCAGGCACAAACACACTTACCCATCATTCATTATGGGTTATGAGTAGTTGGCATGACTGCTCTCAACATCATCTTTGGAAGAGCCAGCGGACGTTATGGGAACAACATCCATATCTCGGAAGCAGATTGAAGCCAGTAGTTGCTCCAAATCACTCTTGACAACCTCTTTTGAGCAACTTGCAGTTTTGAAAGCTCACACGACACATTCTTGCTGGAATCCAAGGAACCAGCTCATACAACGGATGGACACCACCTCTCAAAGCACTACATGGAACAACCCTTCCAACAAGGGTCTGTCAGGGACGATAGACTCAAGAGGGGTTGGCCAACATATCTTGATCAGTCTTGTAAAGGTCTTGGGCAAAGGACTCCATATCCAGATTACGGGGAACATGATTGGAGGGCATACTACTTGATGGGAGAGGGTTTTGGGGTTTTTTTTTGTGGACAACTTGTGTCCACCCAGTCTCGTCCCGATTGTCTAGGGTGCTCCGGACAATTTCAACATCTTGAGGACTCCTATCAGCTTGGATTCTTGAGCACATTAGGGTTCTCGTTTTCTTTTCTTGCCACATCACCACCGTTGTCCGAAGAGAAGGGGTTTGCCACTTCTTCTAATAACACTTCAAACATGTTGGAAGACTTAGATCTTCTTAAAGCAATTAAAAACTTCATCCTTGTGCTTCATGAAAAAAAGAATGTTCCACCTACTACAATCATCTATGAAAGACACATAATATCTTGAGCATGATATAGATGGCTCCTTACTAGGACCCCACACATCTGTATGCACTAGATCCAAAGGATTTTGATACACATATCCCTTCCTATTGAAAGGGTGTCTATGAGCCTTGTTGAATTAACAAGCTTCACACTTATAAATCATGTGTTGCCTTGTGATATTAGGCAAACCAAGTACACTTTGGTCCCTGCAAATTTGTTTTGAGTGTCCTCTCACCAATGTGAGCAAGCCTTTGTGCCATATCTCCAACTCTGTGAGAGTTTGAGATCCATAGCTAAATAAAGCTATGTTCTTTGTATCTTCCACTTCAAAAGTGAAAAGCCTTCCTATCTTTTCTCCTTTGGCCATAAGCCTTTGTGCCATATCTCCAACTCTGTGAGAGTTTGAGATACATAGCTAAATAAAGCTATGTTCTTTGTATCTTCCACTTCAAAAGTGAAAAGCCTTCCTATCTTTTCTCCTTTGGCCATAAGCCTTCCTTGGGTCTTCAACATATGCTCCAAAACAGTTGAATCTAACCTGCAATCCTTTTTCAACAATCTGCGCAACACTTAATAAATTTTTGGTAATTGTAGGGACGTACAAGACTTTGCTTAAGAGGTTTATATTCCCATCTGATGTCTCCACATTACCTATCTTCTCCACCAAGTGCTTTGTATCATCTCCTATTTGCACTTCATGTTTGTTGTGAGGATCTTCCAAATCAAAAAGTAAAGCCACATTTCCTACTACATGATTTGAGCATCCCAAATCAATGTAAAAGATGTGATCATCATCCTTACCCTTCTTCACTGATAGATTCATAATCAATAATGAATCTTCTTGACTTTGGTCCTCTGCATAGTTATTGTAATCTCTTCTTCCTCTATGGCCACTTTGATAGTCATTGTTATTGTTGTTGTGGTTGTTGTTGTAGCCTCCATTGTATCTGCCTCTATTTGATCCATAGCCACCTCTATTGAATCCTCTTCCTCTTGAGTTCCTCGGTTTCCTGAAACATTCTTCAGTAGTATGATTCGATAAGACACATATATTGCACGGTTGAGATGATTGTAATCTCCCCCTGCCTTGCTTTCCACCTCTAAATCTTCCTCTCCCTGCAAAGTTTGCTTGGAAAGAGCTACCTTCATCTTCATTCTTCTTATTCTTTGACTTTTCCTTGACCTTAGCTTTACCAGAATATAAGGCAGAAGTTTGATTATCTATTGAGGACTCACCAGAATTGCTAATCTTTGCTTCATGAGTGAGGAGTTGGCCCATGAGTGTGTTGAGGTCGGGTGCATGCATATCCATGTACAAATCCATGGCTGTTGTGAAGGACTCCCACTTGTCGTTTGCTTTGATTCCATTTATGATTTGACTAATGATTTGTTCCTCTTAAATTACCTCTCCAATGCTTCCAAGTTGATCTGAAATCTCCTTCATCTTTGTGACATAATCAGTCACACTTTGCTTGGGGATTTTCTTCATTGTTGTGAACTCCATCCACAATTGGTTCTTCCTTGCTCAAGTGTTGGAGGAGAAGAAAGAAGCAAGTGCATTCCAAGTCTCTCTTGATGTCTCGCATCCCTTGACATGAGGTAAAGAAAATCAGAGATTGAGTTTAGAATATAGGACCTTGCAAGTGCATCTATTGAATACCAATTTGAAAGTCTTTCCTCTTCTTCATGTGATGGTTGCCCTTTGTTCCTCATGATTGGCATAGCTTCATCTCAAGATGTGTATCCAAATAGATTCCTCCCTTGAAGATAAGCCTCCATACTTAGAGACCATGCTGGGTAGTTTCTTCTATCCAATTTGTCAATTATTGATGGAAATCCATCTCCCATATTTTTTCCTATGCTCTAATACTACTATAATGAGATTTGGTACATGCAATCTGAAGATGAGTTGGTGCTGCTACAATGAGCTTCACAAAAGCCAAGTGAGACTTCAGAGTTGATTAGTAGACCCTTTGAGCTTCCTAAATCCAAAAAAAAATCACCCAACTTTTTTGGAACAAGTATCACAAAAGTTTGAGTCAAGACAGACTAGTTGCAAAATGACTAGCTCCCAAGACTTGCTATTTCTGTACATGTACCTGCTAGAAAAAATGAAAAGTGCTCTCAATCTGGTAGGAATTAGAAACATTCCTTTTGTAAATAGCAAATAGAATTAGATATCTTGTTAATACAAGTTAAAACACTTCAATTGATCAACTAACATTGAGAAAACATTTTAACAAAGTCTGGAACACTCCCATGATTTTTGGGGCTCTGTAGAGATTGACTAGTGAGCAGTAAAACAAAGATTTCTCACAAATGGTAAATCCAATGGTGATGAATTTTTGTGAGCATAAACTAAATAGATTGAAAAATCCAATGGATTTTAAAATACTAAAAAATATTATGTATATCCCGAGATATGAGCTTCTGAAGTTACTATTCTAAGTGAGTATAACAAAGAACAAAACATAGAAGATGTAAATGATGAATTATAGATTCACATATAATTACAACCACATTGGCAATGAATATTTGCACAATGTTAGTAGAATGATAGAGCTATGGAATAAGCTCTTCAATCTCTACAAATGAACATGAAGTGGGCACGAATCAAGCTCTCTTATGGCGGCTTCCTTCTTGCTCTTTTTATTGCTACTTTTGGAGGTAATTTTGAATTTGAATTCAAATGACTTCACCTAAAAGTGATGCTAAGAATTAGGAGATATTTTCTCAACTGATGAATTTGTGTTTTTAGGTAGTTAGAGCCACGAATTTCCCATTTACATAATGGATGACTTAAGCCATTCTTTCTTTTACAATTATAAGAGATAAAATGTACTCTTTTACAAGAGGTGTTCATATGTCTACACATATGACTACAAATGAACAACATATCAAGCATGTAGGCTTGGGTAAAATGCACCAACATCATAGGATTGGGAGGTGTGGAAACCCCTTGCATGGGTGAGGTGGAGCTTCTCATCTACATTCAAGATGTTCTTATGACAATTAAGGTGCTTGTGTGTCAAGATGAGGATCTCACTGAGCCTCTTGTCTTGGGTCAAGACTAGATCTAGGATCATGTAGTCAACTTGAACCTAAGAAGTGGACTTCTTCAGGTCTAGGTAAATCACAATGGCATTACCATTGAGTTAGAAAATAAAACACTCAAGGAACTAGGAAAGGCACCAATTCTTGGTCCTTATAGGAGTACACATGAAAATAAAGATGTTGTTCTTGTCCAAAACTCTGTGATGCAGAAGGATGATGTCCTCAAAAAAGAAGCCAAGGATCTGATGGAACTCCCTTCTTTTCCAAAAGTGATCGAGACCCAGCAGCCAAAGGAGTACAAGAAGCAGAGGAAGCAGATGGTCTATGCTCATAATCAATGGAGAGCATGAAACAAGAGGACTCAAAATGTGAAGCAGATCTAGGTACACAAGGGTGAACAACCCTCTGCTCTGGTGATGAATCCCCAAGGATGCATGAAACCATCTACTCGGACAATGACTACAAAGAGGGAGTATTCTAGGAATCTCCCAAAACGGACTATTTCTATTTGGGTCCCAAAGTAGTCAATGAAAGCTGACCCCAATGCACGACAAATCTGGGTGCCTAAGACCTGCTTACACGCCCAAGTAGCTTCACACAAGCTCATGAGCCTGAAATGCCACTCACAATCATTCACATCACACACTTCAAGGCACACATCTGCATTCCAACATGCCATGCATGTGACCACACCTAGAACTACTTGGAAATGGGTACCCAAACAGTCCCAAATCCAAGACGACATGATTTAGAAACCTGAGAAGACCATTGCAGCCAAAAGAAATCATCTCACGCATAAAGTTTGGAGAGTTCAACTCTGTGATAAACCACCTGACCCCACCATGTAAAGTACCATGCATAGACATACATGCATTTGAGTACATTGCACAATCGTGTATGCATATAGCGACATCATTGACCTCCTAACTCTAACTCACACACACAATACCCCACTCAACTAACCTCTAACCCCAAAGAATGACATGTTGGTATTGTAGAGGGAACACAATATTATCATGTTTCCTACGCAATGCTAATGTGATTTTCTTCTTCCAACAGATAAGATCATCAGATGCTCCCAATAATATCATGGCAAAGATAGCAGGAACCAGCTCTCAAGCAGCATAAGCCCAAGTGGTGGATATGGAGAGCTTGCCTATCATGCATGAAACAACTAAAAGACCTGAGGAATTACATGTTATTCAAATTATACCTATGCAGGACCCCCCAAGCGTCCATAGCATGCATGTTGGCAAAGCTTCCCATTGCTTTAGTGAAGTCGTAGGACCCTTGGGAGAAGGATCATACCTCTAGGAGTCAGAGTTGGAATTCAATGGAAAGCAAGGAAAATAACACTTCTTTATGTGGGAATTTGAAAAGTTACAAAATGCAAAAGGAATACACCCTGTATGGGAGAAAGCAGGATTGGACGCATACTTCAGGGCTCAACTTCCAAACTTGACTTCATGAGATACTACTATCTTATCAACACCTTGACTCCGAGTAAACACCCCAAAGGTTCGAGCACATTTGTGCTCCTATCTCTAATGAGGGGCAATGAGCTAAAGAGGTTCAAGTTAACCAAAAACTTAGTGTGAGAGGCCCTAGATATGCGAGGAATGCATATACCATTAGAGAAAGAGATCATGGTGCCTAATAACATGATATATAGGAACCTCACCAAGCTTAAGGACATGGTGGCCATGACACCCAATATTGTAGTATACCTTTGGATGTGCATGTATCATTTTTCTTTTCTTGCCCAAGATTTACCATGCCACCCAAAAAGATATGGTTCAGTTTGTATCTGGCAGAGACATAGAACCTGACCATCAACCTATCCCACTGGATCATCGATCAGATACACTTGCTTCACAAGAGATGGCCACAAAAATCATTCTTGTATGGATGTTGCGCATTGACGAGGATTATTTATAGATGTTTAGCTTATGACATCCCAATCTAGAGAGCCTTAATGTGGAATAGAGTGTAGCAGTTCAAAGGTCGAACCTCAACTGGACCCCCTTCCAAGAGGATGAGAGGAGTTGTACAAGTACCTTGTGCTCAACTCTGTGGAGCAACATTAACCCTAGATATCATCCCCCCACCTCAAAGGGTCAGGCCATTCACACTCTAACTACCATGATGAAGCTCTGAAGGTCCAAACCTGATATTGTCACTAGTTCCAACGGACTTTGAATTTATCGAAGGAGCACCCTTAGAAGAACTCAAGATTCTGCAACGTTCGTTGTTTAGAATAGTGATTTCCTAGAAATCCTTCATGGGCATGTTGCAACCAACTATTATGTTCATCTTCCTCGACACAACAAGCTAATACACCTTTGTACCTTGTTTGTACATGCTTCGTGCCAATATGTGATATTTTTGTGATTTAACAATTTCTTCTTTGTTTGTTTTCACATTTTGATTTGCAAGTCCGAAGGTTAGGATAGGTACCAACTTATTTTACCATTTAGGAACAACTTCTAAATTGAATAGATAAGCATCAAGCAATTCATCAGACATTCCTTGTGGTGACTCCCCCAAAGTGATGCAAGAAAGGTGATCTGCCCTAAGGTGGGTCCTTCCTTTCCTAACAACCACTTCAAAGTCATATTCCATAAGTAAGAGGAACCACCTTACTAGGTGTCCCCTATTGCAAGGTTTATTGACCAAATATAATAAAGCTTAATGATTAGTGAAAAACTTGAACTTGTTGGCCAAGAGATAGTGTATAAACTTCTTCATGGCATATACCATCCCTAACACTAGTTCTGTACTAGGACACTTGAGTGTCCTGGGACACTTAAGTGTCCTGCCTTTACACCAAATTGATTGATTTTTTCTTGATGACACCTTTGAGGCTTTGATGGCATGCTCACTTGGATTTGATAGTCCACATCATGTACTTTTGGAGAAAAATATAATCTTTCACATTTTACAACTTCACATGGGTTGTTAAATGAAGAAGAAAATGGGAATTTTTAAAAACTCAACTTTTAGCATAACTGAAAAAATAACACAATTCAAACATTTCAACAAATTGGATATGTTTTAGGAAATGGAAAGCTATTCATGGAGTGTGGCAATGTAAAGCAAATGTCTAGGGATTGGTGGAGAAGTTTGAACACTTCCATAAGTCATAAACATGGATTCAAAACTTGTCTTCTCTAGATCCATGCCACTTATCGCACCTTTTAAAGAATGGCTCACTATAATTTGTGTGTAAGTGAGATTGCATAGAATTGGCAGGTTATCAATGGATACCTTTATACTAATTGAATGCATATTTCTATTCAAAGTTAGAAGGCCTCGGCTTTGAACTAGTAGCCATTGCATTTGGTGCTGACTTTCATGCTGAATTGGCAAAGCATATATTTCTATGTTCATGAAAAGAACATAGCTCCAAAGGTGGAATAAAAGATTATGATGAAAATAATAATTATTTAAATGCTATTATAAGTATTAAACCTTCCAAAATATGCTTTCATGCCATGTTTCATTCTTAATCTCATCAAATAATATGTGACCCGCAATGGTGATTGTGATAAGCATGAAAAAAGTGCATACATATTTCATTTGACAAAAAGAAGATGACATCGATGATGGAAATAACGAAATGGTTTCAAATGATCCTCATCATTTTATGACATCCAAGATTATATCAAAGACTTTTGAGTATTATTTTTAGTATGTGTTTATGTGTGCAAGGGATTGTGTGTTTATGCATATAACAACTATCAAAAAAATATTTTTACTAAATATGTTAGAACTATATATTCTTTTGATTCTATATGTATGTGGCTCTTGTTTCTTGTTAGGAACTAGTTTATTTTCTTGGATATCAAGCTAAATGTTTGTAATTTGGCATTATTCCAATTGGATGTTAATATTTGGATGTGGATATACTGGTTGGCGTCCACACATATATCTACTTTGTTTGATGTTCATAGATCTAAAAAACTTGGTCGATTTTCAGAGATTGGTAGTTCCCTTATGTGTACACCTTGTTTGATGTCTTATTTTATTTCTTCATGTGGAGAAATTGGATCTCTTCCATAAGTGTACATGCTTTGTTATGTGTCCACAAACTATTCATGATTGTATCTGTAGAATTTTGTTGATGCCCACACAACAGAAGATTCTTGGTTGTGTCCATGAAAATTTTTGGTGGATTTCAATAAGTTATTTAGCCTCGTATGTGTAAGCTTTGTTTTTTTATGTCACACATTTTCTACTTGGTAACCTGAATGTGTACACCTTGGATGATGTCCATAAATTCTTTTGAGTCATATATGTAGGCTCTAGTTTTTTGTTTTTGGTGACTAGAGTCACAACAGTTGATTTTATATGTGTATACCTTGGTTGTTATCTTCATACCTTGTTTGATTGGTGGCATATTTGTACACCTCTCTAGATTCCCATAAGTTTGTTTGAACCATGTTTAGAATTAGTTGTTGTTTTTGGTGTAAAAAGTCAAAATAATTGATTTTATTTGAATTGAAATGATTATTCCAAGTGAGTTTGAGGTTCATACTATCTGATCTATGTTTCAAGGGATGTGTGTAATTTTTTCTTTCATATGATGAATTTTTTTTCTTTTGATAAAAATACATTTGATTAGGAATTTTCATCCTTTTCACTACCATAGCATTTTGAGAGGCTATTTACATGAACACAAAACATGATTTATTGTGTTTTATAATTTTGGATTAACCTTCGAATTATATTTAATATGTGTGCTAAAGGATTTTCTCAAATTCTCTTTGTAGAAGGTGTGTGATTTTTTGGAAAATTGTCAAAAAAGGACACTTAAGTGTCTTGTTTTGATACCAAACTAGTGCTAAGCCTTCTCTTTAATTTTCTGTATAGTTTCGCTTAGCTACATTGAGCTATCTACTAGCATATGCTATAGGCAAATCTAGATTTTCTTGACCTCTGGGTGCCAGCACACATCCTATTGCATGATTTGATGCATCTACATGGACACGGAATGGTTGATTCCAATCAAGTGTGGTTAGTATTAGTGTTGTGGACAAACGTCTCTTCAGCTCATTGAAGGAAATGTTACATCCATCGTTCCACTCAAAGTTTGTCAACAAAGCATAAAGAGGTTTAGCTATGATCGCATACATGTGGATAAACCCGACGGTAATATCCACAATGGCCCATAAAGGCTTGTACTTCTGTAACATTCCTTGGCCTTGGCAACTCGACTATGGCTTTTACTTTGTCCTCATCTATTGATATTCCATTCTTAGAAACAATATGACCTAAGATCTTACCTTAACGTACCATGAACACACTTTTCTGGGTTCAGACAAACTCGATTTCTCTACACTTGTTGAACATCTGTCTGAGCTCAAGGATCTGGTGTCTTGTCTCTTGAGAATGAGCACATAAATCATCCACATATACTTCTAAGATCTTTTGCAAGAACTCTTTGAATACATGACACGTGAGCCTTTGGAATGTTGCAAGTGCATTGGCCCAAATGGCATCACACGAAATGCAAAGATTCCCCATTATGTGGAAAAGCCCATTTTGTGTTGATCTTCTGGGGCAATGGCTACTTGGTTATAACCTGAAAATCCATCAAGGAAGCTATAAACTTCCTTGTCTGCAGCATGGTCCAATAAATGCTCGGTGATTGGAAGTGGATAGCTATCTCTGATTGTAGCGACATTAACTTTTTTAAGGTTAATACACATTCGCAAATTTCCGTTCTTCTTCGGCACCACTACAATGGGTGACACCCATTCAGTATGCTCAATCTCATAGATGAATCCAGCTTCAATCAGCCTTTCAATTTCTTCTTTTATTTTGGTTGCATAAGTGTCATTATATGTGTAGGGCTTCTGTTTGGTGGGCTTGGCATCAGCCATCACGGGGATTGTATGAGAACATATTTTAGGGTCTACTCCCTTCAAGTCTCTAAAGTGCCATGCAAACAGGTCCCTATATTTCCTTAATAGAGCTACCAACTCAATTTCATCATTTGCACTTAGGTCTTCCCTTATGTACGTACAACGCTCTTTGTTCTCTTCAATGGTTACTACAATATTTTTGGTCTTTTCTTTATTGCCATATGCTTCTCCTATAATGCCCTCTCTCGTAGGCATTCGTACCAAATTTTTCTGGTCTTCAACTTCATATTTCTTGAAATTATATGGTACTTCAAACAATGATTCCCCCTCTTCTTGTTTCACTGCTTTTCTTTTCTTTTTTCTTCTGACTGCCTTCACCTTCCTCCCTTGAATTATACTTGTGAGAGGTTCTTCTTCTTTTTGGGTAAATAATCCTATGTCTTCTAGATAGTGCTCCTCTAAAATAAAGAAACTATCCATCACAATGGACTCCAAATCATCGTGGTCCTCTTCTTCTTCTATGTCCTCTCTCAAGTCGCACTCCTCTAGCAAGGGCTCACACATGAACACAGAGATACCATAACCCTCCTCATCACAATGAGGTGTCCACTATTCTTCATTGAAAGCAATGTCCATGGTGGCTGAGATGTCTGCCCAACCATGAGGTGCAAATTCCGCATATGGAAAAAATTTTAGTGTGTAGGTTGTGTCTCTAACCGATCTGTCTCCTAGAGGAGTTCCTTCTTCTCTCGCTTTTAGACGTTTTTCCTCTTCCTCTTCGATGTTGCACATCCACAAATGAGTATCTTCATGCATCCAAGATGGATCAGATGAACTTTTAGAAAGCACAAAGATTGAATCTCCTGGTGCCTTGTGGATAGGATTCCATTGTAGGGGTGGTACATCTCTTAAGGTATAATCTTTCATATTGACCTTGGTCATGACTCCTAAGTGCTGTAAGTACAAGGAGTTGGTTCCCCAAGCTTGCACTATTTGCAGTTGTCATAGGAAGGGTCTTCCTAGGATCATCTCATAGATGTTATTTTTGCCAAAGTCACATATAGCAAAGGTGTGTTCAAACTCTACACCACAGGTCATTAGAGTTATCCATTCTAATAATCCTAGAGGTCTTTCAATATGGACGTCAGCCATTTGAAGCTTCATTCTAGTTGGTCTCAATGCGGGTTTACCCCATTGCTTCCATAAGGAGGTGGTCGCAATTGCAACACCTGCACCTGAATCTAAGATAGCTTTGGTTGTGTAACCTTGGTAGGTGATTGGAAGGTAAGTATTACCTTCTTCACCTTCACCCATGTCCCCTATTTTGTCTAGAGTTATCTCTGGTACTTTTTGTTTACAGCCTACTTTTGACATATTGGAACCAAGTTCTGGAACCTGATTTGCACATGATTTCATAGCTCAGGTTTTACTTTGAGCAGCTCCTCTAAGGTGAGATGGCATTGAACCTTAGTGTTCTTCATGACTTTAGTGTTTCTTGGAACCATTGAGTCTTCATTTCTTATGAGTAGCTCTAATTCTAAGAGATTCAACTTCCCATGGGCCTATGAATTGTGGAAACTCTTGTAAAGAATTAGGTTCAAAATCTAATCTTTCCTCTTCTTGTTTCTCTACATGATCTCCATAAATAGATGGAATTTCTTGGGGAAATTGATCATGAAGATCATCAGTCTCAGGAATAGGAGGGGAATTACCCTTCTCCTTGGCCCATTTCTCTTCTTGTATTTCCCACAAGAGCTCTTGAGAGTATTATTGAATTGAAAAAGGTTCTCCCTCATCCATGGAATCAAGAATGTAAACTTTTGTTGGTGGTGAGCTTTCTCTTTCAACAACTGGTTGAGCCTGTGGAGGTAAAGAAACATGTGGCTTGTTTAGCAACTGCTCTAATTTTTCTAGTAAGCCTTCGAAATGCAAACTCGGTTTGATAGAATTGGTCTGATTGAAGAATTGATTGGTCTCAAGCATAGCCTGAGGTAGTTCTACCATTTTCATGCACATTTTTGTCCATTCAATCTCTAAATCTACTCTAGGGTAACTCTTATCTAGGTTTGCAACTATTGGCCCTTCTTGAAGTCGAGCCTGGTAAGCCTTGAACATCATGTCCATGCCTTCTGGGGTAGGTATTGCTATTGGTATTGATGTTGACATTGTTGGTGTGGCCTATAATATGGTTGCTGGTATTGGTTCTGATACAGACCCTATTGGTAAGGTTGCTGATAAGTTTGTCTGACAGCCTGCCTATTGTATGGACAATCTTGAGCCGTATGGTTTGTGTATTTTCTCTCAATAGTGAAATATGGAGCATTCCTTTCTCTCACATTCTGATTTTGCAATGGGCATATGTTAGCCATGTGGTCGCCTCCAACATTGCTTCAATAAGATGACCCTAGGTGTTTTTCTATTTTGAATTCCTAGCTTCTTGGCAACCTGCTTAGCTATCTCATCTATCTCAATGGAGGGTTTGGAAGTATGACTAGTAGAACTATCAGAATCCTTATAGAGTTTGGACAATTCTAACTCCTCACCCAAATTGTCTTCGATGTCAATGCACCTCCACACACACTCTTCTATGGATCTAGGCTCTTTCAAGTACACATACGATCTTAACTTGGTGCTTAGTAAGACATCTAAAAACAAAGCCACTTGTTTGGTTGGTGTGGGTAACTCTAGAATAGGGCATCTTTCTAAGTACTGTCTGAATCATGTGCTTGCAAGTCGCACTATCTCTTGGGGTGTCAGTTTGAAGCTATGGATCAAGGATGATGTGTTATGCCTAATACCACTCTTAGAAAATTCTACAATGAATGCTTCTAGAATTGACCAATGTCTTGGTAATTGCAACTATTTAGGGGTTGAAACCAAGCTAAGGTAGTACCCTTGAGAGTCAAACCAAATGCCTTGAATCGGGTGAACAAGTCCTCAACTTGCTCAGCTCTTAACACTTGTTTGAACTCGGCCACATGATCATAAGGATCTTTTGAACCATCAAAGTAGTTCTTCATTGCCTTGACCACTTGAGAGGGCCTAAGGATTCTTGGGTACTCTCGAGGTATGGGCAATGGAAAACCATATTCATCTCTTTGATGCCTATGTGCTCTATGTCTCTCTCTTTCAGGTCTTTCACCTTCAAGTCCTGATCTGTCTCTACCCACAGTGTGTGCAAAGCTTACCTCATTTCTCTCTCTAGATCTTTCCCTTTAAGTTTCATGAGCCTTGGATGATCCTACACCTTGGGGGCCATGTGAAACATTAGATCTCAATGGAGGGAAAATCAATTCACCTTGCCAAGTGTATACATGCATATCATGCTCTATTACCAAGAACATTCTCTCTGATGTGTTATCCAGATAGACAACTTTGCCTAGTGTCTCAGGATCTTTGAACTTGTAGATGGTCACTTTGCCCATTTTGCGACGATGATCTAACTTGTATCTCCAAAAAGCTTCATCCATTTCTCTCTTCAAGAATAGTTCTATGCTTTTGTTGTCTTGGGGAACCCACTCTGGCGTTATCACTCTAGTCAAGATACATTTGCCTTGAGGGGTCTTGGGTTCTTGTCCTAGGTCTCCTTGCTCTAGGTCTCCTATCTCATTCGCCGGAATGATATTTCCAAACTCATATGTCATGTCTCGTAAGTTGGTAACCACATACATGGTTCCTTGCTTATCAATATAAGAACCATCTTCAAACTTGACTACTATATGTTCAAGTCCGAAGAGTTGATCGGGATTTTTGAGTTGGACAATTGATCGCCTCATACCATCCTCATAGACGCATGCACCTAATCGGTTAGTCCTAATATACTCCAATTGTGTCTTATAGGGACCTTCTGGTGTCTATAGATAGGTAATGCCTGAGTTACCTGCAGGTCTTTCCATGCGAAAGGACATTTCTGAATCACTTGTGTCCGAACTTAGCACGTAAGGATAACCACTAAGTTGTTGAGTCCACGACCTAGTTGTATGGTTGACACTAGCTTTAGATGATCTAATGCTTTGTCTATCCTAGCCTAGGTGTCTACCTGACTTAAGGTTCATAAGCTTTGTCTATTAGTCCCAAATTTCCCAAGTACAATCGTGTTGCAATGTTCTTTTGAATCAGTTACTTATTCTTTTATAGGTTTCTCTTGTATAATCTTAGCTTGAACCTGAGAAATTAGAGTTTTCTTGGATCTTAATGTCATCCTAATTAATCAATATCACTAGTCGTATTTAGCATAAGCTAAGAATTGATTCAGGGTTTAAGAATGATTCCAACCTCAAGTTTCTTCTCCCTTGATTGCACTTGAATGCTCCGGATACATGTTCCCAAACTTGCAACACACTTGCCACCTTGCTTTGACTTCCTTGAATGGCTCTCAATGGACCTGTAAATTTCCCAAGGTTAGATCAAGATTTAGAATTAATATTTTTTATAAACCACTTGCATTCAGGTATCTCCAAGACCTACTTTTCCACCTTGTATTTCTAAAAAACTTTCTAGAGCTCCCTTAATTCCTACTTCCACTTGAAGGTCAACTTCAAAATAACATATTTATAATTCAACATAAGTTATGTCCAATCAAGCTTCTGGGGGTCAAAATAGGCAAATAGGACCTCTCATAGAATCGCGATTTTCTGCCAATCAAGTAGCCAGAAAGTCGATTTTTTTTTACAAGTGCAACTAGAGAATAGCAATTCTCTCCAAATCCAAATAATTGCGACTTTTTCAAAATCTACCAAGCATAGAATCGTGAATTTCTCAAATTTTTAAGTGCAAAGAATTGCAATTTTCTCAAAATCTACAAGTTAGAGAATCGTGATTTTCTCAAATTTTCTAAGTCCACAGAATTGCGATTTTCTCAAATCCTCTCAATCTAGAGAATAGTGATTTTCTCAAATGCCAAGTCCAAGAAATCGTGATTTTCTCCAATCCTCTCAATCCAAAGAATCACAACTTTCTCAAAATGCTAAGTTCCAGAGAATCACGAATTTGCGATTTTCTCAAAATTTACAAGCCAAAGAATTGCGATTTTCTCAAATTTTCTAAGTCTAGAGAATCGATATTTTCTCAAATCCTCTCAATCCAAAGAATCGCGAATTTATCAAAATCAAGAATTTCTCAAATCCTTAAGTGCAGAGAATCACGATTGTCTCAGAATCTACAAGCCAGAGAACCATGATTTTCTCAAATTTTTTCTACATCTAGAGAATTGTGGTTTTCTCAAATCCTCTCAATCCAGAGAATTGTGACTTTTTCAAATGTCAAGTCCAAGAAATCATGATTTTCTCCAATCCTCTCAATCCAGAGAGTCACAACTTTCTCAAAATGATAAATTCCAGAGAATCACAAATTTCTCAAATTCTTAAGTGCAGAGAATCATGATTTTCTCAAAATATACAAGCTAGGGAATTGCAATTTTCTCAAATTTTCTAAGTCCAAAGAATCAAAATTTTCTCAAATGCTCTCAATCCAGGGAATCACGACTTTTTCAAATGCCAAGTCAAGGAAATACAAATTTTCTCCAATCCTCTCGATCCAGAGAATCATGATTTTCTCAAACTCCAAAATGCAGAGAATCGTGATTTTCTCAAAAAAAATCAGGCGGGAAAAAATTTTGAATTTTCTAGAGAATTGGGATTTTCTGAGAAAGTCGCAATTTTCTGAGTTTTAGTCGAGAATTTTGAATTTTCGCAGCGAGCCCCAAAGGTGCAAAAAATTGTGAAAAACAGGAGCGCATGCACTTCCTAGCTCTTTCTTGCACTCCCACACATGAGAAATGATGTGAGATGGTGAAAATGCACTCAAAAATGAAAATTTTCTATGAAGATGAAGATGGATGAAGATGGTGATGATGATGATGATGAAGATGGAGAACACACATCAAAAAATGAATAGAAAATGACTATGTTTTTACCTTCCAACATCATAAATCTACAATCTTACCATCACAACTCTTGTCCTTGAGAAATTCTCCCTAGCGACGGTGCCAAAATTTGGTGTAGCTCAAGGGAAAGGGACCTACCAAGGTCCCCAATCATTCATATTTGTTAGGTTCGTTGAACCTTCCTGAGCAATGTATGGGGATTATGCGGGTGGTGGTCGCCCACATTCTACTACCCATGTATAGCCATCCCTAGAAGGCCACATCTCTCCATTAACCTATATATACATGACCTCTGCACTACCCGAGATATCAAATTGAGCCAGCAAATCTCTACCCTGTAACTCTCTATCTAGAGTTGTCTACATCACCATTTAAGGTCTAGCTTGAGAGCACGCATGTGGACAATGCCATCATCTTTCTCTTCTTGTTAGTAGCAATTTTTTGAAATACTACTATATTCTCTTGTGTAGTTACTTTCTTACATGGTATCAGAGTTGTAAGGTTCGAATAGATTGAGAAGTATTACTATTTCAACCTACTATTAAACTAGAATATCATTAGACTATCTGAGTGATTACATGATGGTTTCATCATCGAACACTAGTCTTGGTGCTCCAATCAATGTTAATACTACACATATTCAAATTCATCCACCTGCATTCATTGAAGGGAAGAAAGATGGAGCCAAGTATACACTCTGGAAGTTCAAAATTTTGCAATTATAAACTCCTAAGAATTACTTGACACTATGCTCTTAGAAGAGGAGATGCACTTGAAGAATCGGAAAGGTAAAGGATGTTGCATTCTGAGCCAATGCAAAAGGAAAAGCCTCTCTTGATGGATCAATGAAGAAACCGAAGAAGAAAATTTTCATAGGAAGATGCTTCTATTGTGAAAACAAAGGCCATGCCATCAAGGATTGTAGAAAGACGCAAGTTGATGAATGAATTGGGATTGTGAAATCATCTTCGATCAACAAAGAGTCGACAAACAACATGGAGCTGGAACTATGGGTAGCTATTGAAGAGGTATGCTCATTTTCTATGCTCATTCACTCAAGGTCATATTGATGAACCATGGATTTTAGATAGTGGATTTTCTCGCCATATGACTAGCAAAAAGGATTGGTATAGTTCCCTAATGCCTTTACATGAATCCATCAACATAGTGGTGGAAAATGACTCCAAGTGTCCAGCTCAAGGAATAGGAACCATCTCTTTTATCACTTCTCCAAGTGCTAAGAAGAAGTTATCTGACATTCTCTATGTACCTACACTTAAAAGAAATTCATTGTTAGTTTCTACAATAACCGATCATGGACTCAAAGTTTACTTCAGCAAGAATGGTGCAAAAATCATGGATTCATTAGGTAATGTAGTAGGAAAAGGAATAAGTCATGATAACTTGTATGAGTTGAGTTCCTTAATTGCTACTAAAGAAAAGGCGAGCTCAAGCTCCTCTAGAGTTGATACATGCTGATCTCTGTGGTAAAATGTCTACACCTTCTTTAGGAGGATCTTTCTACTTTCTATTATTAGTCGATGATTATATTGAAAACATGTGGGTTTATTTCATGCAAGAGAGAGCTAATGCTTTTGAAAAAATTGAAATGTGGCATAAGTATGTGGAAACGGAATCAAGTAGGAAACTG
Organism: Ceratopteris richardii; assembly: GCA_020310875.1. Taxonomy (NCBI): domain Eukaryota; kingdom Viridiplantae; phylum Streptophyta; class Polypodiopsida; order Polypodiales; family Pteridaceae; genus Ceratopteris; species Ceratopteris richardii. Next base: position 164,971,676 of record CM035410.1, read on the forward strand.
AAGAAATTTAGAATAGATGCAGGAGGGGAATTCTTGTCAACAGAATTCAATAACTACTATAAGGAGCATGGTGTAAAAAGGCAACTTACCACAGCTCATATGCCTCAACAAAATAGTGTTCTCAAGTGAAGGAATAGGATAGTAGTAGAAATTTCTTGTTGTATGTTAAAGGCTCAATACATGCCTGATTCATTTTGGGAAGAAGCAGTCAATATAGCAGTCTATATCCTCAATTGAAGAAACACAAAAGCATTGAAGAGGATGACTCCTTAAGAAGCATATTCTAGTAAAAATCCTTCAACTTTGAATTTCAGAATTTTTGGTTGTTTTTGTGATGCTCATATTCTTGATTCGACAAGATCAAAGTTCGATTCAGAAAGCAAAAAGTGTGTCCTCCTAAGATATACTGAAGATTCTAAAGCATACAGGTTGTGGGATCCTAAGGCAAGGAAGATTTTTGTCAGCTGAGATGTGTTTGATGAATGTCCACACTTAGTAGAAGATAATGGTAAATCTACTATCTCATCAGTCGAAGAAATATCTCACCTTGTGCCTATCAAAAAATAGGTTAAATTTGAGGAGGAGGAAACATATGATAATTTCCTCAATAAAAAGCCAACCAATTGTAGCTCCATAGTGTAAGCCACTACCAAAGTGGGCACAATAGCTCTTTGATGATCACAATCCACACTTAGATGTACCAGAATCATCCTAGGATGGATTATGTAGATCAAAGAGAATAGAGGAGCAAAGAAAAGCCTCAAAACACATTGTTAACATGGCTCTAATGGCATATCTCATGGGCTCGGTAAAGGAACCTACCACCATCAAAGAAGCCATTGATGATCCAGGTTGAAGAGCGACATGCAGTCTAAGTATGATAGTATAGTATGAAATGATACCTAGGAGCTAGTCAACTTGCCACCAAAGAAGAAGGTAATTGGTACTAAATAGATTTGGAAAGTGAAGTATAATAGCCATACATGGAAGACATCACCACAAGGACCCAACACCCCATACTACACATCCCACACTATAAAGGTGTGTGGTTGACTCTTCCCATTATCTACATTCTAGATCAAACAACAGCTAAGTTTTTATTTGAGAATGTGTTCACTAGATACGGGCTACCTATAGAGCTAGTTAGTGATAGAGGCACTCACTTCTTGAATGAAGTTATTGAAAATCTGCTCCAAGAATTCTTGGTAGTGCATAAGAAGTCTGCCCCCTATCACCCTCAAGCAAATGGCCAGGCTGAGAGCACAAACAAGATCTTATGCAATGTACTGACGAAATTGGTGAACAATAAACGCTCTGATTGGGACAAACAGCTACACCATGCTGTTTGGGCATACCGAGTTGCCTACAAAACGGTACTCCAAGCCACTCCCTTTCAAATGGTGTTTGGTCAAAATGTTGTGCTACCTTTAGACTTTTTGATACCTACATTGAAAGTGGCACAAGAGCATGAATGGACGGGTCATGAACTCTCCTCTAGACTTTTTGACCTTGAACGATTAGGAGAAACAAGACTGAGGGCAGCTGCAGGGATATATGCAGCAAAGAAACGACAGAAGGCATACTTTGATGCCCACGTTAAGGATAAGGGTTTAAAGGCAGGCGACTTAGTTTTAGTCTACACACTGAAGCAACATGCGAGGAAACTGGAGAAGAGAGGCTACGGACCCATGATCATTAACAGAATCTCAACAAGTGGAGCAGTGCAACTAGCCACATTAGAAGGTGATGTTCTCCCAAGTTATATCAGCGGATGCAGAGTCAAGTTGTATCAGGAACCTCTCACAGAGGAAATGCTAAGTCAACTCAATACTGCTAAGAAACGCAAAGAGGAAGAAAAGCGAATTCGAGAAGAAGCTCAAGCAGAAGCTCTAGAGCGCATACGGAGAATGAAATTAAGGAGACAAGGTAGAGAGCACCCTAGGCAAGATGCATATGCAGATCAAGGATATGACATGGCTATGTGTGAAGTTTCAGGTATTAGCTCACATAGGATAACTGACCGACGTCCTTTCATAACCTTAGATATAGGACAAGGAAAGAGTCCAAGGACTGTAAGAGCCTTGATTGACTCAGGTGCAGCCACTAGCGCTGTTAAACTGTCTTACTGTCAAGAGTTGGAATTAACTGTCAATCCTGTGGAAGCATATCTCATAGGATTGGGAGGCGTGGAAACCCCTTGCATGGGCGAGGTGGAACTTCCCCTCTATATTCATGATGAGGCAATGACAGTTAAAGTACTAGTATGTCAAGATGAGGACCTCACTGAACCCCTTGTCTTGGGTCAAGACTGGATCTATGACCAAGCAGTCAACTTAAACCTAAGAAGTGGACTTCTTCAGGTATGGGTGAATCAAACTAGAATTACAATTGAGTTAAATAATGGAGCACTCAAGGAACTAGAAAAGGCACGGACTCCTGGTCCCTCCAGGGGTACACATGAGGTTGACCATGCTGTTCTTGTCCAAGGCTATGTGATGCAGAAGAATGAAGATCTCAAAAAAGGAGTCAGAACCACAAGGGAACTCCCTTCTTTTCCAAAGGCCAGAAGGAGGCAGCAACTAAGGGCAGATCAATCACTGAAGACTCTCCAGGCGAGAGACCAAAAGAACGTGCGAAGCAGAACAACTCAGCCGATGAAACAAATGTGGGTGCGGAAGGACGAACTGCCGACCGTAACTAAGTCGCAACAACGGTCTCAACTTCCTATTAGTAATCAACGACTTGATGCTAATAAGAGGACTCCTAAAACCTCTGTAAAGAAAGTGAAATCCATTTGGGTACCCAAGAAGTCGATGAAGGCTGACCCACAATCAAGACAAATTTGGGTGCCTAAGGCTTGCTTGCGGGCTCAACTATCCCCACACAATTCACATCATACACGACAGGGTTCACTCGCTCAAGCAGCCGCCACCCACTCTTGTCTGATACACTCGAACACACTACCACCTAGAAGCACGCACAGACTCCTTGTAGATGGGTCCCAATGACACAACAACTCCCAGCAGAATTACTCGTGCAACCCTCCCGAATCTCCACAAAACCAAGACCAAAAGCCATTCATGGTGTTTGGCAACCTAAGACTTGTAATAAACCCCCCGACCCCAATCTGTGAATTCATCTCCACTTACTAACTGCATTAGTCAGACAGTGCATGTTTCCATCTAGCTCCTAGGACTATCCAGGCATTAACTACACACACTGTCATCATGCACTTACTAACCACTGACTCATCATCTACCTCACGTTAATGTTGCAACGGGGACAACAACGGGTTTATTCTGTCCATTACGATGTTAACACCTGGTTCTATATTCTCACAGAACCAACAAGCAAGCAGGGCCATGGCAGAAGCCGGAGGTGCCAGTTCTCACGCCAGATCCAGCGCACAGATTGTGGATATAGAAACACTCCTCCTCGAACCACATCTCACCGAAAGACCGCAAGAACTTCAAGCTGTGCATGTACTTTTTGTTCAGGATCCTCCCCAGGGGCACACCTCTCAAGTGGGCAAACACGCTCATTGGTTCAGTGATGTTGCAGGACCATTGGGTGATGGAACCTATTTTTGGGAAGCTGAATTGGAGTTTAATGGTAAATGGGGACGCTACCATTTTTTCACGCGCAAATTTGAGAGCTATCAGAATGCCGAAGTCATGCGTTCAGTATGGACCAAAGCTGGCCTGGATAGTTATTTCAGGGCCCACTTACCGAAGCCAGATTTCTTACGTTGTTCTTATCTTATCAGTACCATCACTCCTAGCAGGGCCAAGGGAGGCGACAGCACTTTTGTGTTACCCTCACTATTGCCGGGCCACGAACTTAAAAGATTCAAACTGACCCTCAATCTGGTACGAGAAGCATTGGGCATGTATGGTATGCACATTCCTACTGAAAAGGAAACAATGGTTCCAGGCAGAATGAAACATAAAGATCTCAACAAGATGAAGGATATGGTAGCAATGACACCCACCATCGCCCTTCACCTACGGACCGTCATGCAGCATTTTGCTTTCCCCGCCCAGGAAAGATTCACCATGCCCCCAAAGAAGATATGGTTTAGCTTGTATTTGGCAGAGACAGAAAACCTTCCCATCAACGTACCACATTGGATCATAGATCAGATCCACCTAGCCCATCAACGGTGGAACAAGAAGCAAAAAAATGTGCTCCACGGGTGTTGTGCTCTGACCAAGATAATCTATCGATGTCTAGCCTATGACGTGCCTGTTCAGCGGGCACTCGTATGGTCCCGGGCCCAGGAATTCCAGAGAAGGCTATCAGCGGCAGGTCCTCCGTCAAAGAAGATGAGAGGGGGAGTCCAATTACCCTGCGCTCAACCAAGGGGAGCCACCACTACACCAGAGATTACCCCTCCCCAGACACGACGAGTTAGACCATTCACCATTCGGCTACCAAGACCAAGTACAGAGGGACCCAATCTGGTGTTTCCACCCGTCCCATCGGACTTGGAATTCCCACAAGGCTTTACTCTCAATGATCTCACTGATGAAGAAGTGGCTAGACTAATCTACGACTCTAATCTCGAAACGGAAACAGAGCGAGCTCAGGAACCACAAACCCATACAACAACGTCAGCCCCCACCCAACCGCAAGTTGTAGAAGTCGACGTCGATGAACACGAAACCGAACAAGGGGAAGAAGCCTATGAAGAACAAGAGTACGATGAACTTTCAGAGTTAGCAAGTGCCCCCGCGTATTCGGCACAAATAAAACGACTATATCGAACCATGCAGCTAGTTCAAGAACAGCATAAAATGTCACTCGAAGCAGGCAAGAAACTCATGAACCAAATGCTGGCAGAGGAAGGTGTGGATGATATGTTCATCGAGTCCATCAACCTACATGCAGATGCAGTAGGATTGGATGAGGCCATTCATGAGGCAATGGCCTACATTCACCGATTTGAGAAAGGAATTCCCGCCCGTCCCAGGAGATCCGGGAAACAAATTCATATCAATGTATCAGCACCAGGAGATACAACACAAGCAGATGAACATCAGGAAGCACCACTGTCACCACCCTCCCCACCTCTCACTACACAACTCACTCCACCACATGACACTATCACCACCACGTCCACTACCACCACAATCGTCATGGGAATTCCACTCTCTTCGGGAATCCAATTCGGGGGAGTCACCATGCCCACTTTCACCACTCTCTTCACTAACGTCACATCCACCCCACCCACGATCCCCATCTACACGGTCACTCAAACATGTGACACTATGGAAACATCTCCTGCCACTGCACCGCTCCCTCCCCCCATGCCACCTCCATCTCCCATACCCCCTCCACCCACATCTCCACTTGCATCCACATCATTCACAACTCCCTTTCCCGTCCCCATTCCCCCTGCATCTTCACCCCTCCCTGCATCACTTAATGTACATAGTATATTCCTAGCTTTAAATCAATGTGTCTATCAACTTCAAAATGAGTACAGAGCTCTGGACGGCCGGTATCAACAACTGACAACAAATCACCAGAACTTACAAAGGCAACTTACAATTCTTGAAAAGGAAAATGCAGATGTGAATCAACGTTATACAACGCTTGAGCAGGCTCACCAAACACTACTAGAGGCACCCCAACCATCGAAAGAATCAGGCGTCAAACAACTAGAAGCCTTGCTTGAAGTATACCAGGCCGATAACCTAACGTAACTTGGCGCTACTCAGGAAACATATGGCCACAGCACTTGAAGAGAACAAGAGACTGCAGAAACAAAATGAAGAGAATCTGGAAGCGGCAATGGAAGGCTCTCCCCACGAGATAGATCCAGAGCAGTTCAAAGCAGTTCCCTCGGAGACGATGAAAACCATTTTGGAAAGCTATGCAGATCTTCTGGAAGCCCATGATGACTTGGAAAGAGAACGTGACACACTACGGAGCAGACTTAAGGAACAGGAAGAACAACCGAAGAGTGTCCCATCAACCTCTACCTCAGACGAGGTAAAGGCCTTAACTGAGCAGGTGGCAGAATTACAAAAGAGGTTACTGACATACGAGAGGAAGCCCTCTCCAGTAGTAGAACCAGAGCCAGAAGAGTTGGTCCCTATTGAGGTAGATGATTCGTACGAAGAACCGTATGTTCCTATGCCGATGCCAGGAGGGCAACGAACCTCAGAGGGACTAGACACCTTGGAAGTGGAAGCACCCGAGTGGCTTCAGACACTGGAAAAGACAGCGAACACCCACGAAGAACGGGTGGCCATTCAAATCCAATCACTAGCGAACCTAGAAGAAACTGTCATAAAGTCAGAATATTTCAGAAGCATGTCTCATCATAGATGGATCGGCACCAATAATGACCAATATGTGCCATACTGCATACTTTTGGTCGATTACAACGCCGAGATTCAACGACAATGCGGCAAGCCTCCCACATTTGCTACACAATTTGGTCCAGATGATATACCGGAAAGTGCTAAGCGTGGGTCCATCCATCAACCCACCTGGAGGATCAGGCTTTTGGAAACATATCCTGAAATGGTCCGAACCTAGAATAATATGCCGTTGTTTATTAAATATAATCCTTGTTACGTTCCAGTTCTTCGAAGATGCACCTGGCCTGAATTCACTATTACCGTCAGAGACATCAAAGCCTGCGCAAAATGGTTAAATTACGTTTATCTCGCACCTCCACGAGGACCCCCCACGGTGAACTACATGATCTCTACAATCCGTCACTGGAGCATTCGGCTACGCAATAATCCCGATGTGATGGCCCAGATGTGTATGAAAATATTTGAATTAATGCTGATCACTTTCAGGACGTTTAAGAACATTAAGGACCCCCACTTCTCAGGAGCAAGCTTCGTGACAGGAAACCAGGATCTGGTGTACGATATGAGCACCACCCCATCAATTGAAGTAATATATGCTTGGCATGCTAGAATCAAGTACCTCCCAGCCTGCTTTAAACAGACATTTGAGGAGATGTTCATCACAGGATTCTGGGAATATCACTCTGAAATCTTTATACCCAGACCATCACATCTCCTCCAATTATTTGCTGTGGAGAGAACTATTTACTCAGAACAATTGAGGGTGCCTCATCCAGATGTTCCCGGACCTGTGAATTGGGATGATTTGCTCACAGATCTAGCACGCGGCTTACGACTAGAAGAACACCACCTAGCCTCCGATGTCGTCCAATATTATGTTCAAAAACCCTCTAGACAAGGGTCTGTCAGGGGCGACAGACGCGAGAGTGGGGGGGGTGTTGGCAGCAGTCGGGGAACCGAAGGAGCCACAAGACGAAGAGAGTCAGAGCAAAGGGACAGCACAAGCAGACATGGCAGTCAAAGAAGATCTGGAAAATAGGCCATCTAAATTTTTCAGACATCCAGGAGTTGAGCACACAAGAGGAAAGAGCAAGTAGGGAGCTCAAAGAGGCGTATGACAAATCAACAGAGATAATTCCTACACAAATAGTGATTTTAATCACTGAACACCATTGTAAATACCATTTCATATTTTTGTAGCTCCATTTTGTGCAAGCCAAGGAGTCCTTGAGCTTGAGGAGCTTTAGAAGTATCTACCTGCCAATTTTCGTATTTTTTAGATCTCGTTTAAGCCCTCAAATAAGCCTTGGAACCTAATTTTTAACTAGGCCGGACACTAGGTCTGGACAGGGCCAAAGCTAGTCAAAAACTATAAAAGGAGCTAGAGAGCTCATTTTTGAGGTTAGATTGTAATTGAAACAAACTTGTAATAGCTTGTTGGAAGTAATCTAAGAACTCTATTGCTACTCACTCTTTGTCTTGCCGTGTGTGCGCATGTGTGTGTATGTGTGTGCATGTTTGTGTGCTTCTCACTCACGCACTTGTGCCTCCACTTGCTCGAGGTCATCATACCATCCTCACGTCTTCCCGGATTGACATTAAAGGAGGTGCTACTCATCACTGAGCTACAGACTCTTTAGCAAAAAGTGAATTTTCCCTTAGCACTTGGAATACTTTTCTTAAGTGTTCCAAGTGCTCCTATTCTGATCTACTATATATCAGAATATTATCTAGGAAATCAACTACAAACTTCTCAAGATAAGGTCGTAATACACTTCATGAGCTTCATAAAAATGGTAGGAGCATTGGTGAGACCAAAAGGCATTAGCAAGAACTCATAGTGCCCATATCTAGTCCTGAATGCAGTTTTGGGGACATCCTCTCCCCTAATCCTAATTTGATGATACCCTCATCTAAGGTCAAGCTTGGTAAAATACCTAGCTTGATGTAACTGATCAAATAGGTCTTCCAATCTAGGCATTGGAAACCTATTTTTGATAGTTACCTTGTTTAGTGCTCTATAATCTATACATAATCTCATAGAGTCATCCTTTTTCTTAACTAGGAGCATTGGCGATGCCCAAAGTGAGTTACTAGGTCTAATGAAGACCTTATCTAAATAGTCCTATAATTGCTTCTCAACCTCCTCATGCTAAGAGACATTAAGCCTATAAGGTGGCTTACAAATAGGGTTAGTGTTAGTAACTACCTCAATAGCATGGTCAATGTCCCCTCTCTTAGGTGGTAGCCTTCTAGGTAAGTCAGTGGGAAAAACATCTCCGAACTCAAACATAAGATCGTTAAAAATTTTAACAATACACTCTTGCAAGAAAGAATAGTAAAAAGTCATGTCCATATTTACATTTCTAGCATGAAAATATACATCAGATGAAATGTTTGTACAATGCTCAAAACCTTAACTATACAATAAAAAGATCTCTTGTACATGCTGGAAATGACAAAGACTATACAACTCTAAAGATGAAATGAGAGGTGCAGTAGGTACATCTCTCTCTCCCTTTATATAAAATTTACTTCCATTTCTTTCAAACTCAATTGTGTTATTTTGATAGTTGCGTTTAGGTGTGTCTCTTGACCCGCATAGCCCTCTTCCTAACACAAGGTTTGTCCTCTCCATATTCATAATTTGGAAGTCCATGTGATTTGTATAATCCTACACCTTGACTTCCAAATTGGATACCATAGTATCCCATATCCTCTTGTCTTCCCCTTGCATCATAGATACTATGTATTTGTGTGCACTAGGCTACTGGGGAATCTTTAACTTTTTGACCAGAGCATAGTTTATAAAGTTATGAGTGGCAAAGTCATCTATCATGACTCACACCCTGGTCCCGTATACACTACCATGGTCCCGTTTAACTAGGTCATGTAGTCCAAATTGGGATGACCACAATGACTGGGTCTAACAATAAGTGTGCTCTATATCCTCGTGCATCACCTCCATTCCCTTGTAGCTAGAGCTACCATGAATAAAGTGTCTGCACTAGGTGGACCGCCTTTTTGCCCTTATGAGGGGCCGTACTACTCTCTGGTCCTCTCTTCCTTTCTTCCCCCTTCTTGAGTGGGTAGTTCTACTATGAATGGCTAGGAGACAAACACCTAAAGCACAAGTTCTCTCTCTTGGCCCTCTCAAATTGCTCTGTAGGTAACCTAGGCCCTTGTGCTCTCTATTTCTTAATGAAGATTTTGTTTTTCCCTAATGGAACTTTCTTCTGAAACTTAGTCATACTAAGAGTTTTGAGGGGCTGATCCATCTCCATAGGGGTATACTGAGGACGGTTATGGTCCTCATAAATCTGGGCATACTTGATCACCTCCTCAAACGTCTTCGATGCACTTCTTCTTACCTCTCTCTTGATGGCTTTATCTAAGCCCCTAACAAACCCTCTAGTTTTTTGGAAGTCATCCAATCCCTTAAGTTTCAAAAATGATCTCTCTATAGTGGGATATGTAGACCATCAAAGATCTACCTCTCTAGGTGATCCTATCCCGCTCATCACATTTCCTCTCTTCCTCATTTTAAGAAGAAACTCTTTTAGGAAAAGAGTTTCAAATTGAGCCCAATCTGTATGGATAGAGTTCACCTCCTTGAGACTCATCCACCACTTATAAGCACGTGGGCCAAGCGAGAGACTCGTATCTAGCACATGGTACTCAGGTGGGGTGCTCTTCAGTTGATACAAGTCATTCCACTTTGCAAAAAAAAAAATTAGACTGCATCCTGTAGCTCAGTGATGAGTAGCACCTCCTTTAATGTCAATCCGGGAAGACGTGAGGATGGTATGATGACCTCGAGCAAGTGAAGGCACAAGTGCGTGAGTGAGAAGCACACTAACATGCACACACATACACACACACACACGCACACACGGTAAGACAAAGAGTGAGAAGCAATGGAGTTCTTAGATTACTTTCAAAAAGCTCTTACAAGCTCAAATCAATTACAAGCTAACCTCAAAAATGAGCTCTCTAGCTCTATTTATAGTTTTTGACTAGGTTTTGGCCTTGTCCAGACCTAGTGTCCGGCCTAGTTAAAAATTAGGTTCTCTACCCTATTTGGAGGTTCAAACGGAGTCTAAAAAATGTGAAAACTAATAGGTAGGTACTTCTAAAGCTCCTCAAGCTCAAGGAATCCTTGGCTTGCACAAAATGGAGCTACAAAAATATGAAATGGTATTTACAATGGTGTTTAGTGATGAAAATCACTATTTTTGTAGGGATTTCTTCTAACATTCTGACATACATTTCCTGGGGCTCCCTACTTGCTCCTTCTTCTTGTGTGCCCAACTCTTTAATGCCTGAAAAATTTAAGTGGCCTACTTGCCGGATCTTCTTTGAATACTGTGTCTGCTTGTGCTGTCTCTTCGCTCCAACTCCCTTGGTAGGCTTCCTTATCTTGTGACTACTTTGGTTCCTTGACTACTGCCAACACTCCCCCCTCTCTCGCGTCTGTCGTCTCTGACAGACCCTTGTCTAGTTGTGCGTTGGACATAATATTGAACAACATCGGCAGCGAGGTGGTGTTCTTCTAATCGAAGCCCCCGTGCTAGATCTGTTAACAATGCATCCCAATTCACTGGTCCTGGTACGTCCGGATGTGGCACCTACAGTTCTTCTGAATGGATGGTTCTCTCCACAGCGAATAAGTGGAGGAGATGTGAGGGCCTGGGTACAAATATTTCTGAGTGATATTTCCAGAATCTTGTTACGAACATCTCCTCGAATGTCTGTTTAAAGCAAGCTGGGAGGTACTTTATTCTGGCGTGCCAAGCATATATTACCTCTATTGATGGGGTGTTGCTCATGTCGTATACCAGATCTTGGTTTCCAGTAAGAAATCTGACACCTGAGAAGTGGGGGTCTTTAATATTCTTGAATGTCTGAATGTGATTAGCATTAGTTCAAAGATTTTCATGCACATTTGGGCCATCACATCGGGGGTATTCCGTAGTCGAATGCTCCAGTGACGGATGGTAGAAATCATATAATTCGCAGTGGAAGGTCCTTGTGGAGGTGCTAGATAAACATAGTTTAACCACTTTGCACAACCTTTGATGTTCTTGACAGCAATTGTAAACTCGGGCCAGGTGCGTCTGTGGAAGACTGGAACATAACAGGGATTGTATTTAATAAAAAGTGGCATGTTATTCCAAGTACGAACCATCTCTGGGTAGGTCTCTAGAAGACGGATTCTCCAGGTGGGTTGATGAATGGATCCTTTTTTAGCACTTTCTGGGATATTATCGGGCCCAAATTGTGTGGCGAAAGTTGGAGGTTTGCCACATCTGCGTTGGATCTCCGCGTTGTAATCTGCAAGGAGTACACAATATGGCACATATTGATCGTCGTTGGTGCCGATCCATCTATGATGAGACATGCTGCGGAAATATTCTGACTTTATGATGGTGTCTTCTAACTTTGCCATTGATTGGATTTGAATTGCCACTCGATCTTCATGGGTTGTTGCTGTCTTCACTAGTGTCTGGAGCCATTCAGGTACTTCGACTTCTAAGGTGTCCATTCCTTCTGAGGTCTGTTCACCACCTGGCATCGGCATAGGAACATATGGTTCCTCATACGTTTCGTCCACCTCAATGGGTACCAATTCCTCCGGCTCTGGTTCTACAACTGGAGAGGGCTGCCTTTCATATTCCAGTAACTTTTTCTGCAGCTCCGCCACTTGCTCTGTCAATGCCTTTACTTCCGCTGAAGTCGAGGTCGTTTCTATGACTTTGAGTTGTGCCTCCTGTTCTCTAAGTTGGCTATGTAGTTCATCCCGTTCCCTTTCCAAATCATCATGTGCTTCTAATAAATCCGCATAGCTTTCTAAGATTGTTTTCATTGTTTCTGAGGGAACTGCTTTGAATTGTTCTAGGTCGATTTCATGGGGAGAGCCTTCCATGGCAGCTTCCAGGTTTTCTTCGTTTTGTTTCTGTAGACGTTTGTTTTCTTCAAGGGCTGTAGCCATGTGTTTTCGGAGTAGAATTAAATTTTGCCGGACTCTCAGATTATCTGTTTGGTAAACCTCTAGTAAGGCTTCAAGTTGTTTGACACCTGACTCTTGTGATGGTTGGGGTGTCACCAGGAGGGTTTGATGAGCTTGCTCGAGAGTGGTGTAGCGTTGATTGAGGTCTGCATTTTCTTCTTCTATACTTGTAAGCCATCTTTGTAGTTGTTGATGATTCATCGTCAGTTGATGATGACGGTCTTCGAGAGCCTGGTACTCACTCTGAAGTTGATACACGCATTGATGTAATGCTATGAATATACTATTTACATTAAACGACGCAGGGAAAGATGAAGATGCAAGGGGGATGGGGAAGGGGAAGGGAGTTGTGAATGATGTGGAGTCAAGTGGTGAGGTAGGTGGAGGGGGTATGAGAGATTGAGGTTGCATGGGGGGTGGGAGTGGTGTTGTGGCTGGTGATGTTTCCATTGTGTCAAATGTGTGTGTGACTGTGTAGACAGGAACAGTGGGTGGGGTGGATGTGATATTTGTGAAGAGTGTCGTGAAGGTGGGCATGGTAACTCCTCCGACTTGGATTCCAGGAGAGAGAGGAATTCCCATGACGACTGTGGTAATGGCAGAAATAGGTGTGGTAGTGCCAGGTGGTGAGGTGACATGTGTATTGAGAGGTGAGGTGGGTGGTGAGAGTGGTTCCTCCTGGTGTTCTTCTGTTTGTGTGTTGCCTCCTGGTTCTGATACATTGATGTGTATTTGTTTGCCAGATCGCATGGGATGGGTAGGCACACATTTCTCAAATCGATTAATATAAGTCATGGCTGCATGAACAGCCTCATCTAAGCCCACTGCGTCAGCATGCAAGTTCATTGATTCGATGAACATGTCATCCACACCTTCCTCGGCTAACATTTGGCTCATGATCATCTTTCCTGTTTCGAGCGACAGCTTGTGTTGCTCCTGGACTCGCTTCATGGTTTTGTATAATCTTTTTATTTGGGCCGAGTAAGCCGGGGCACTTGCTAGTTCTGAAAGTTCTTCATATTCTTGATCATACTCTTTGTGTGCCTCTTGTTCTTCTGTCTGTTCTTCATCGTCTTCTACTTCTACTACTCCCGGTTGGGTCGGGGCTGAAGTTGTAGTCGTGGGTTGTTGTTCTTGGGTCTGCTCCGCTTCTGTCTCCAGGTTAGATTCATTGATTAAACGGGCAATTTCTTCATCTGTTAGATCAGCAAGGGTGTAACCTTGAGGGAACTCCAAGTCTGAAGGAATAGGAGGGAACACCAGGTTGGGTCCTTCTGCACTTGGTCTGGGTAGGCGAATGGTGAATGGTCGGACACGCCTTGTTTGTGGAGGAGTCACCTCGGGTGTAGTAGTGGCTCCCCTTGGTTGAGCGCATGGTAATTGAACTCCCCCTCTCATCTTCTTCAATGGAGGGCCCGCCGTTGATAGTCGTCTTTGGAACTCTTGGGCCCTGGACCATACTAGTGCTCTTTGAATGGGCACATCATACGCTAAGCACCTGTAAATTATCCTTGTGAGAGCACAGCATCCATGAAGTACATTTTTTTGTTTCTTATTCCACCGTTGATGGGCTAGATGTATTTGATCAGATGATCCAGTGCGGTATGTTGATGGTGAGATTCTCTGTCTCCGCCAAGTATAAGCTGAACCATATCTTTTTTGGTGGCATAATGAATCGTTCTTGTGCGGGAAAAGCAAAGTGTTGCATAATAGTTTGTAAGTGGAGAGCAATGGTAGGCGTCATTGCCACCATGTCCTTCAATTTGTTGAGGTCTTTATGCTTCATCCTGCCTGGAACCAACGTTTCTTTCTCAATGGGAATATGCATTCCTTGCATGTTCAATGCTGCCCGTACCAAATTGAGGGTCAGTTTGAATCTCTTGAGTTCGTGGCCTGGCAATAGTGAGGGTAGCACAAAAGTGCTATCGCCTCCCTTGACTCTACTAGGAGTGATGGTACTGATGAAATAGGAGCAACGAAGGAAATCTGGCTTAGGCAAATGTGCTCTGAAGTAGCTATCCAATCCCGCTTTGGTCCAAACCGATCGCATTACTTCTGCATTCTGATAGTTTTCAAATTCGCGAGTGAAGAAATGGTAACGTCCCCATTTGCCATTGAACTCAATTTCTGCTTCCCAAAAGTAGGTGCCATCACCCAATGGCCCTGCGACATCGCTAAACCAATGAGCGTGTTTCCCCACTTGAGAAGTGTGTCCCTGAGGAGGGTCCTGAATCGGGAGAACGTGCACCGCTTGAAGTTCTTGAGGTCTTTTGGTGAGTGGTGGTTCTAGGAGGAGGGTTTCAATGTCCACAATCTGTGCACTAGACCCTGCCTAGGAACTGGTGCCTCCTGCTTCTGCCATTGTTATTGCTTGCTTGCTGGTTCTGTGAGAATATAGATCATGCGTTAATATTGTAATGGACAAGATAGAACACTTTTTGTCCCCGTTACAACATTATCATGAGGTGGGTAATGGGTTAGTGGGTCAATGAGTGCTCGATGACTGTGTGTGTAGTTAATGAATGGATAGTCCTAGGAGCTAGATGGAAAGATGCAGTGTATGAGTGATGTAGTTAGCAAGTGGAGATGAATTTACAAATGGGGATCGGGGGGTTTATTACAAGTCTTAGGTTGCCAAACACAATGGATGGCTTTCGGTTTTGGTTTTGTGGGGACTCTGGAGGGTTTTATGAGTAATTCTGCTTGGGGATGATGCATTTTTGGGACCCATTTACAAGTGATTCTGTGCATGTTTTTGGGCGACTGTGTGTTCGTGCGTATTAAATAAGAGTGGGTAACGGCTCCTTGAGTGAGTGATCCTTGTCGTGTATGATGTGATTCGTGTGTGACTAGTTGAGCCCGCAAGCAAGCCTTAGGCACCCAAATTTGTCTTGATTGTGGGTCATCCTTCATCGACTTCTTGGGCACCCAGATAGATTTCACGTTCTCAAAAGAAGTTTTGGAAGTCCTCTTATTAGTATCATGTCGTTGATTACTAATAGGAAGTTGAGACAGTTGTCGTGACTTGACTGCAGTAAGTAGCTCGCCTTTTTGCACCCACAATTGTTTCAATGGCTGAGTCGTTCTCCTTCGCACGTTCTTTTGGTCTCCCGCATAGGTAGTCTTCAGTAATTGAGCTTCCTTTGGTTGCTGCCTCCCTCTGGCCTTTGGAAAAGAAGGGAGTTCCGTCGAGGCCTTGACTTCTTTATTGAGATTTCCATTCCTCTGCATCACATAGCTTTGGACAAGAACAGCATGGTCAACTTCATGTGTACCCCTGGAAGGACCAGGAGTCTGTGCCTTTCCTAGTTCCTTGAGTGCTCCATTATTTAACTCAACTGTAATTCGACTCTGATTTACCCATGCCTAAAGAAGTCCACTTCTTAGGTTTAAGTTGACTGCATGGTCATAGATCCGGTCTTGACCCAAGACCAGAGGCTCAGTGAGATCCTCATCTTGACACACTAGTACCTTAACTGTCATTGGAATATCTTGAATGGAGAGGGGAAGTTCCACTTTGCCCATGCAAGGGGTTTCCACACCTCCCAATCCTATTAGATATGCTTCTATAGGATTGACTTTTAATTTCAATTCTTGACAGTAAGAAAGTCTCACCGCACTAGTGGCTGCACCTGAGTCAATCAATGACCGCACAATTTTAGCACCAACTCCTTGTCCTATCTCTAAGGTCACAAAAGGACGTCGATCTATTATCCTTTGGGAACTTATTCCTGAGACTTCACACATTGCCACATGATATCCTGGATCCTCATAGGCACCTGTCCTAGGTTGATCCCTACCCTGCCGTCTCAACTTCATCCTTCTAATGCGTTCTAGAGCTTCTGCTTGAGCTTCTTTTCGAACTCGTTTTTCTTCTTCTTTGTGTTTCTTAGCAGTGTTGAGTCGACTGAGCATTTCTTCTGTGAGAGGTTCGTGATACAGCTTGACTCTGCACCCGCTGATGTAGCTCGGAAGAATATCACCTTCTAAGGTGGCTTTTTGTACTCCTCCACTCGTTGAGATCCTATTTATGATCATAGGTCCATAGCCACATTTTTCTAGCTTCCTCGCATGTTGTTTCAGAGTATATACCAACACTAAGTCTTCGGCCTTTAATCCTTTATCCTTAACATGGGCATCAAAGTACGCCTTCTGTCGTTTCTTGGCTGCATATATTCCGGCTGCAGCTCTTAGTCTGGTCTCACCTAATCGTTCAAGGTCAAAAATTCTCGAAGAGAGTTCATGACCCGTCCACTCATGCTCCTGTGCTACTCTCAATGTGGGAATCAAGAAGTCCAAAGGTAGCACCGCATTTTGGCCAAATACCATCTGAAAGGGTGTGGCTTGGAGTACCGTTTTATAGGCGACTCGGTATGCCCAAACAGCATGGTGTAGCTGTTTGTCCCAATCAGAGCGTTTATTATTTACCAATTTGGTAAGCACATTGCATAGAATCTTGTTTGTGCTTTCGGCCTGGCCATTAGCTTGTGGGTGATAGGGGGCAGACTTCTTATGTACTACCAAGAACTCTTGGAGCATATTTTCAATAACCTCATTCAAGAAGTGAGTGCCTCTATCACTTACCAGCTCTATAGGTAGCCCGTATCTTGTGAACACATTCTCAAATAGGAACTTAGCAGTTGTTTGAGCATCGTTCTTTGTCGTAGCTTTTACCTCAACCCATTTTGTTAGATAGTTTGTGGCAACAATGATGTATTCAGCATGTGAACCCTTGGCTGGGGGATTAATAGGACCTACAAAGTCTATTCCCCACTTAGAGAATGCACGTCCACCCATCATAGGTTTTAGTGGCATCTCATCCTTGCGTATAGGGTACTGAGTTCTCTGACAAACATCACATCGTTTCACATAGGTATGTGCATCCATGTGAAGGGTCGGCCACCAGAAGCCCGCAAATATTATTGCCTTGATCACTCGATCTGGCCCAAAGTGTCCTCCTACTACACTGTGGTGAGCAGTTTCCAAGATCTTGAGATATTCACTCTCATGGACACATAGTCTCAGGTAACCATCTTTTCCACGCTTGTATAGATTATCACCAATGAGTGAGTAATCCATGGCTTCTTGCTCTAGACTTCTTTTTCTGGCTAGTGTCATATCTTGAGGGAATGTTTTCGTCCTTAAGAAGGATACTAGTGGATCACTCCAATCTGGCACTATGGACACTTGATAAAGAGTGGCATGTTCCACAGGTGGTTTAGTGCAGCAGATTGGGCATTCTTTACACATCTTATATACATCAGCTTCCATAGTAGGCCAATGCACTCCGAGTCTCCTTAGTGTTTGTAGGGTTCGTTGTTTTGAGTAGTGTTGCTCTAATGCACCTACATGTGCCAATTGCAACCATTTAGCGTACTCATCCTCTTCCACACAACAAGCCAAGATCCCTTGATCTGTGTGCTTGTACATACTCCCTGCCATGATGTGATACTTCTGGGCTTTTACTACCTCTCTATCCTGTGTGGCTATTACTGGGTGGTTAGGCCCGTATGTCAATACTGGCACTATTGGCTTAGCCCACTGCGGCACCACTTCCAAATTAAACAAGTAAGCATCAGGAAGATCATCTGACACTCCTTGTGGGGCTTCTTCAGATGTGAGCCTAGAGAGATGGTCTGCCCTCAAGTGAGTCTTTCCTTTCCTTACCACAACCTCAAAATCATATTCCATCAGCAAGAGAAACCATCTTACTAATCTTCCCGTATTGCATGGCTTGTTCACGAGATATAGCAGTGCTTGATGGTCAGTAAAAAATTTAAACTTATTTGCAAGCAAATAATGCCTAAACTTTTTAACTACATATACCATGCCTAGTCCTTCTCTCTCCGTAGTGGTATAATTTTGTTCAGCTGCATTCAATTGTCTACTAGCATATGCAATTGGAAGATCCATATTACCTTCACCGGTAGGTTGCGCGAGTACACACCCAATAGCATAATTGGATGCATCAACATGAACATGGAAAGGCTTATTCCAATCTGGTGTGGTCAAGATTGGTGCTGAACATAATCCTGTTTAAGCTCATTGAAGGAATTCTCACATTCATCCGTCCACTCAAAGTTAGTCAAAAGTCCATACAGAGGCTTTGCTATGATGGCATACATGTGTATAAATCGTCGGTAATAACCGCAATGCCCCATGAAAGCTTGTACTTCCTTGACATTTCTTGGCCTAGGTAGCTCCGCTATGGCTCTCACTTTCTCTTCATCAGTGGATATGCCATTCTTTGACACTATGTGTCCTAGAATCTTGCCTTGCCTGACCATAAAAACACACTTTTCTGGGTTCAGAAAGACTTGATATTCTCTACATTTGTCAAAGATTTGTCTGAGTTCAGGAATATGGGTTTGTCTAATGTTGGAATGAGCACAAAGATCATCAACATAGACTTCTAAGTTCTTCCTCAAGAACTCTTTAAATACATGGCACATCAGCCTCTGGAAGGTTGCAGGAGCATTGGTGAGCCCAAATGGCATCACACGAAAGGAAAATATACCCCACTCTATGGCAAAAGCTGTCTTATGCTGATCTTCTAGAGCTATGGCTACTTGATTGTAGCCCGAAAATCCATCAAGGAATCTGTACACTTCCTTGCCTGCTACTCTTTTTAAGAGATGTTCTGTGATAGGGAGCGGATAGTTATCTTGAATTGTGGCTGCATTGACCTTCTTCAAGTTAATGCATACACGCAGCTTTCCATTTTTCTTGGGCACCACTACAATGGGGGATACCCATTCAGTGTGCTCAATTTCATAGATGAATCCAGCTTCTACCAATCTATCTATCTCCTCTTTGATCTTAGCAGCATAGTTATCATTATATGTGTATGGCTTTTGCTTAGAGGGTTTCGCATCTGAGGTCATGGGGATAGTGTGTGAGCATATGTCTGGATCAACACCCTTCAAATCCTTGTAACTCCAAGCGAATACATCTCTGTATTCTCTTAGCAAGGCTATTAACGCATGCTCTTCTTCCTCTGTTAGGTCATGGCCTATGTATGTGCATCTCTCCTCTCCTTCTTCTAGGGCCACTACTATTTTCTTGGTGGTTTCTTTGTTATCATAGGCTTCTCCTGATTGTGCCTCTCGTTTAGGCATTCTTATCATGACTCTCCTGTCATCTATCTCATACTTTTTAAAATTTTCCAGGACCTCAAACAAAGATTCTTCCTCTTCTGGTGTGACTTCTCTCTTCTTTCTTTTCTTTCCTTCTTCCTTCGGGGTCACATGTGTGGCTAGCCTTACATCATTTGTAAGCTCTCCGTGCCTCTGGGGTTGAAATTCTACTTCATAGAAGTATTCTTCATCTGATGCAAAAGGTGGGTCCATAATGATTGACTCTAGATCGGAGTCACTTGCATCCTCAAATGCATCAAGGCTAGGTTCACACTCTTCTAACACTGCCTCTCCCATGATTGGCTCTATGGAGAAGACTGAAATGTCATAGCCATCTTCATCACAGTGAGGTGTCCATTGTTCTTCATTGATGGCTACATCCATTGTTGCTAGGATTTCTACCCAGCTGTGGGGTTCAAATTCTTCGTCACGAAAGACTACAGGTGCATAGGCTGGGTCTTGAATTGATCTATGTGTTTCTTTTGCACCTATCTCTCTGGGTTTTTCTCTCTTCTCTTCTTCTACTGCTACTTTGCACATCCATAAGTGGGTGTCTTCATGCATCCATGAGGATCCTGATCCTATGGAATGCACCGATTTCGTATCATCTTTGGCTCTATGGATGGGATTCCATTGGATAGGAGGGACATCCCTATGAGAGTAATCTTTGAGATTCACTTTGGTCGTAACACCTAAGTGTTGCAAATACAAGGAATTGGTTCCCCAGTCCTATACCACTTGCAACTGTCGCATAAATGGTCTTCCCAAAATCATCTCATAGGCATGATTCTTGCTAAAATCACATATGGCGAAAGTATGCTCAAACTCAACACCGCATGTAGTGAGAGTTATTCCTTCTAACAGCCCAAGGGTCTCTGTATGTGACCATCCACCATTTGCAATTTCATCCTCGTGGGCCTGAGTGCGGGCTTGCCCCAACGCTTCCATAGGGAAGTGGTGGCAATTGCAACTCCTGCACCTGAGTCTAGAATGGCCTTGGTGGTGTATCCTTGATGGGTGATAGGAAGATATGTGTTTCCCTCTTCGCCCTCACTCATGTCTCCTATCTTGTCCAAGGGTATTTCTGGCACTGTTCTCTGGGATCCTACCTGGGAACGAGGTTTTGCTATCTCTGGTACTTGTTTGACTACATGTTTCCATAACTCTGGCCTAACTTTGAGTAGTTCTTCTAAAGTGAGGTTGCACTGCACTTTAGTGTTTTTCACCACTTCCGTATTCCTAGGTATGACTGAGTCTTCGTTTCTTACCATGATAGTGGGTGCTCTCATACAAGTGGACTTTGCTTCCCATGGGCCTGTGAAGTGGGGTAATTCATGTAAAGAATTAGACTCAAAGTCTAATCTCTCTTGGGACTGGGTGCTCTCCTGCTCTCCATAAATAGAGGGAATATCTTGTGGGAATTGATCATGTGCATCATCCACAAGTTCAATGGGAGGAGGGACTTCACTTTCATTAGCCCATTTGTCTTCTTGAATCTCTCGTAGGAATTCTGGAGTGAATCTATTCATAGAAGAGGAGGTGTCTGGTTCAGTGGAATTGGGCACATAAGCTTCCTGTGGGGGATGGCTTATGTTTTTGCTTGCCTCATCTCTTTCTTGATTTTTTTCTTCCTTGGCAGATCTTGAAATTATACTTTCTAACTTCTCTAGGAGTCCATCCAAGTTGGTGGTGGTATGTGAGAGTTTGTTTGAGAGGTGAGTTCAACAATTTTGGCTTTTGTTTCTCTTATGCTTTCTTCTAAGTCGCTCATCTTTTTAGACCATTGTCTTTTCATTCTTCTCGACTATCCCTCCAGGCTCTCGACCGTTTCTTGGCTATGCTCTCAGTTTCACTAACCTCTGCACTCTTCTCTTGACCTATTCCTGGGTTCTGTTGCAAAGCCTGGGCCCTAGTGACCACTTGCACTGGTGCAGTGGAAGTGACACTTCCTGTTGAGTCTACAACTAAGCCAATAACGTTAATTGGAGTTATTTTTGGCATATTATTAGGATTCTTACGGCAATCTCGTAAGAGATGCTCCTTTCCACAATCTTGGCAAAACCCTTGAATTTTCACTGACTGGGGTTGTGTAGGTGGAGGTAAGGGGCAATCACGAATGAGGTGATCTCCTTGACATCTGTAGCATGGTCCTCTAGGGAATGGGGGTCTTACCTGCCTAGGCTGGGGCCTAGAGTTAGGGTTTGTGTACATTACATTTGTGTACTCTGGCTCCCAACTAGGTTCACTCGGTTCCTCACTGTAGTAGGACTCACCATGTTCAGGAGACTGCATGTAGTAAGCCTGGGGACTATCAACATGCGTAGAATCAAAGCTATGGTCACTGGGATCACTTTTTGAAAGCAATGGTGTTACTGGCACTATAGCCCTATTCAAATTCTCTTCTGCAGCTGCATACTTCACCAGAATTACATTAGCTGGAGCAGGGGGTTGTTGTGCTAACACGGGTTGTGGCCTTTGTGGGTTTTGGTAGGGTTGTTGATAGGGTTGCTACGGTCTACCATATTGTTGTGGAGGGTACTGGTTCTGGTATCTTCCCTGTTGTGGATAGGGCTGAGGGTAGGTTTGTCTAACTGCTTGCTTATTGTATGGGCAATCTTGTGCTGTGTGATTTGTGTATCTCCGTTCTATGGTGCAATATTGGCTGCTAGGATTCACTTGGGGTTGAGCCATGATGGGACATGCGTTCACCATATGGTCACCACCGCAAGTATAGCACCTCTTTACTGGGGCAAATCTAGGAATTTGTTTACTAGAGACACCTAGTTTTTGAGCTACTTTTTCAGCGAGTTCCTCAATTGATGTGGATTGCGAGGAAGAGAGGCTAGAGGCACTATCTGAATCTTTGTAGATTTTGGAAAGCTCTAACTCCTCCCCTAGGTTATCCTCAATGTCGATGCACATGCGTACACACTCTTCTATGGTCCTAGGGTCCTTCAAGTACACATAGGATCGCAACTTCGTACTTAGCAATCCATCCAAGAATAAAGCCACTTGTTTGGCCGGTGTGGGTAACTCAGGAACAGGGCATCTCTCAAGATATTGCCTAAATCTTCTTTCTGCAAGTCTCACAGTCTTCTGGGGGGTCTGCTTGAAGCTGTAGATCAATGAGGAAGTATTATGCCTTATGCCACTCTTAGAAAATTCGGTGATGAAAGCTTCTAAGAGTTGGTCTATGCTCCTGAACTGTCTCTCATTCAATGGTTGAAACCACGTAAGGGCTGTGTTCCTAAGTGTTATACCAAAGGCATTATATTGCGTGAATAGGTCCTCAACTTGTTCAGCTCTCAAGACTTGCCTAAACTCGGCCACATGATCGTATGGGTCTCCTATGCCATCGAAGTAATTCTTCATGGACTTAACTAACTGAGTCGGTCTCAAAATCCTGGCGTGCTCCCTAGGCCTGGGCAAGGGAAAATCATCAACATTCCTCTGGTTCCTTGGGGCCCTAAGTCCTTCAGGTTCCACTCTATTTGTTTCCGTTCTCGTTCTGTCTCTTCCTACTGGGTTGGCAAAGCTTACCTCCGGTCTATCTCTATGTCTGTCTCTTTGAATTCCATGAGCTTGGGATGTTCCAGCTCCTGGGTGACCAAAGGACACATTCGATCTTGGTTGGGGGAAAATAAATTCACCTTTCCAAGTGTAAGCATGCCTATCATTTTCTGTAACCCCAAAGATCCTCTCTGAAGAGTGATCTAAGTAGGTCACTCTACCTGGAATATCAAGATCTTTGAACTCATATATCATGATTGTTCCTACCTCACTCGGCTGATTAGAACTATATCTCCAAAAGGCTTCATCCGTCTCTCGGTTCAGGAGTAGATCTATGCTCTTATTATCTTGGGGAATCCACTCTGGTGTGATAATCCTAGTGAGAACAGATTTGCCTCGGGGGGTTCTAGGTTCTACGCCCATGTTTCCTTGCTCTAGGTCACCTAAGTCCATTTCTGGGACCACATTCCCAAATTCATCTGTCCTATCTGGATGACTGGTGACTACATATATTGTCCCTTCTTTGTCTAAGTATGCTCCGTTTTCAAACTTGACAGCTGGGTGCTCTAGTCCAATGGATTGGTCAGGGTTTTTAATCTGGACCACAGATCTTCCTAAGACGTCCTCATAGATGCTAGCACCTAATCGGTTGGTCCTAAGGTATTCGAGTTGTGTCTTGTAAGGGCCTTCCACCCTACGTAAATATGGCACCCCAGAACTTCCTGTAGGTCTCTCCATACTGTGGGACATCTCAGACTCGCTCGTCTCAGAGCTAGGGTAGTACGAATGATGGCTCAATTGTTGGGCCCAAGACCTAGCAGTATGATTGACACTAGCCTCTCAAGATCTAAGACTTTGTCTATCTCTCCCTAGGTGTTGTCCTGATCTAAGGTTCATAAGCCCACTTGAATGACCTCAAATTTTCCCCAGTACACCTTGCGTTGTTGAGTTCTTTTGTATTAGTCACTTGTTCTCTTTAACTGCCCTTAGGGTGTCACTTCTTGTCCAATTAATCTTCGTCGCAAGGAACACTTAAGTTTTTATCGTACTCTGAGTGCAGTCGCTCGATTTAATTTCTTTTCCCTTAGATTGTTTCGCAATTGTAATCTCCTATCACTTGCACTTGAGTGATTAGAGTTCTTGGACTTGGTTGTTCTTAACATGTTCCTAATTAATCAAAACCTCTATCCGTACTTAGCCTAGGCTAGGGATTGATAGAGGGTGTTTAGAATTTCCAACCTTAAGTTTCTTCCCTTGGTTGCCCTTGTATGCCCAGGAAGCGTGTTCCCAAGCTCGCACTTACTCTTGCTTCGTTTACCCCTCGATGCTCTCAAAGAACCTGAAAAATTCCACAATTAGCTCAAGAATTGAATTCAGTTGACAGACAGATCACTTTCATGCATGTAATTCACTAACCAATTGCCTTTTGCCTTTATGGAAAACAATCCAAAGGGACCCTCAATTTTTTTCCTACCCCCGGATATGGTCAACTTCAAATTATCCTATCTAATAATCTTGACATTAATTTTGTCGTAACCAGTCAAAGTTTTGGTTGTATTCCCCACGAGCTTTCCAACAAAATGAAAATCACCGCAATCGGATTTTGTATGAGGAAGTTATGTCCATTCAGGGTTTTGGGGCCAAATTAGGCTTTTAAATAGGTTAGCAGGCAAACAAGACTTCTCGAAATACTTTGTGTAATGGCCTCACAATGCAATGATGAACCCTAGTATTTGTCCCACAATTTGTCAAGAATAGCCCACTATTTTTTGCCCTAAAAAATTGGCCAAATTTGCCCTTCAATCGCGTTCGCAAGCTCTATCAGTCGTGATTGATAGGTCAATCGCGATCAACGTGTCGGCCGCGATTGACAGGTCCGTCGTGGCTGTCAGTCACGATTGATGGGTCCGTCGTGGCTGTCAGTTGCGATTGATGGGTCCATCACGATTGACACGTGGCCTGGATTTTTAGTCGGTCATGGTCAAAGGGTCGTTGACTTTGTCAGCCGTGATTGATGGGTCGATCGCGATTGACAGGTCCTTTGCGAGGGTCTGTTTGTCGTGGTCAAGAAATCGTTGACTATGTCAGTCGCGATTGACAGGTCCGTCGGGGCTGTCAGTCGCGATTGATTGGTCGATCGTGATTGATGGCTCGATCGCGATTGACACGTGTCACGCGCAGGTTCTGTTAGTCGTGGTCAGTCGGTCGTTGACTCTGTCGGTCGCGATTGACGTGTCGGTCGCAATTGACAGAGCCGTCGGCAGGTGTCCATCATGGTTTGTCGATCGCGATTGACAGAGCGATCGCGATTGATAGAAATCTGAGGAATTTTAAAATTTCAAGCACACATTTGGGAAGCTCTAGGCATGTAGATCATGATTATGTACTTTGTTTAGCAAAAAGACCATTTTTTCTGTCGGTAGCGATTGACAGAGGTCAACGCCTCGGGACCTGCACAGACAAATTTTTTACCTGCTGGAGCTGGTGCAGCTGCTGGGGATGCTGATTCCTGCAGAAAATCTCAAAAAACACAGAAAATCACAAGCACACAAACGCTCTCTCGCTCTCTCTCACAAGTGAAATGAGGGGAATGGTATGGGTGGGGTGATATGACCAAAAACTGAAATTTTTCGCGATGATGGAGATGGATGTGGGAGATGGTGAGGATGATGATGGTGATGAGAAAAACAAAGGAAAATAGATAAAAGTGAAGAAAATACCTATGACTCCAACGCGTCAACTCTACGTCTTACCATCACACGCTCGTCCTCAGAGCTCGATCCCCGGCAACGGCGCCAAAATTTGGTGTAGCTCAGTGATGAGTAGCACCTCCTTTAATGTCAATCCGGGGAGACATGAGGATGGTATGATGACCTCGAGCAAGTGAAGGCACAAGTGCGTGAGTGAGAAGCACACTAACATGCACACACATACACACACACGCGCACACACGGTAAGACAAAGAGTGAGAAGCAATGGAGTTCTTAGATTACTTTCAAAAAGCTCTTACAAGTTCAAATCAATTACAAGCTAACCTCAAAAATGAGCTCTCTAGCTCTATTTATAGTTTTTTACTAGGTTTTGGCCTTGTCCAGACCTAGTGTCCAGCCTAGTTAAAAATTAGGTTCTCTACCCTATTTGGAGGTTCAAACGGAGTCTAAAAAATGTGAAAACTGATAGGTAGGTACTTCTAAAGCTCCTCAAGCTCAAGGAATCCTTGTCTTGCACAAAATGGAGCTATAAAAATATGAAATGGTATTTACAATGGTTTTTAGTGATGAAAATCACTATTTTTGTGGGGATTTCTTCTAACATTCTGACATACATTTCCTGGGGCTCCCTACTTGCTCCTTCTTCTTGTGTGCCCAACTCTTTGATGCCTGAAAAATTTAAGTGGCCTACTTGCCGGATCTTCTTTGACTACTGTGTCTGCTTGTGTTGTCTCTTCGCTCCGACTCCCTTCGTAGGCTTCCTTGTCTTGTGACTCCTTCGGTTCCTTGACTACTGCCAACACATCCTTATTTCTATAATGTTCATCCCCCATAAAGGTAGGTGGCTTCAAGTCTTTCAGGAGGGGAGCTTCCCTAGAGCTCTCTCCTGTGTGTGCTTACTAGGAAAAGAAAGATCTTTCCTAGTCATCTCTACACAAAGAGTAGGAGTTTCTCTTTCCTTCCTAGCTAGGAAAGAGGTGACATGTGTCTCACGTGAGATCATTTGAGACTAAAGCTGCTCAATGAGAGACGTCATGCTACCTATGTCTCTCTCTAACCTAAGGGTCTGTTCCTTTAAGTCTGTGAATTGTTCATGAGTAAAAAAACTCATCGAGAAGTTCCTCATAAGTATACTCTTCTTGTTGAGGCTCTTTTCCCTCTAGTTTTCTCTCAATTTCCTACTCAAGTTCTACCTCTTCCATCCTATGGTAAGGATCCTCTAGTTGTTTTTTAGATGGAGAACTTTGACCTAAAATTTGTTTCCCCTTGGAATCCATGTTTCACTCCCCCCCCGTTTACTAACTAGAGTATGTGCAAACAATGGAAGTAAACCTTTAAGTATGCAAGAAGAAGAGAAATATGACACTAAAGCACTTCCTTGGTACAAAATGAAGCTGCGGAAACAAAATCCAAGCAATCTTTGAAGCATGAAGGCATTGATCTTCAATCCTTGCCAAGCCCAAACAAAAAATTTGAAATGTTCGGTTGGCCCGAGGGGTTCCTAGTCACCAAAAACCAGCAAGAACGATGCCAAAAATATATAGCAATGGCCTCAAATGAACAAAATGAAGCACTTTTGAATTTTGATAGTCCTTGTAGTCCAAAACAGGTAGTCCAGCACCTGTACTTCAAAGGTATAAAGCTACTCCAAGTGAAAAAAGTTGATTTGGATGCCAAATGATAAAAAAAACTAGGCCTGAGAGTGGCCGCTTAGTTTCTGCTAAAGCACTGCAGAGGGATTTTGGTTGACCAAATATTCTCCAAATCAATCATTGCTTATTGCTAAACAAATTTTAGGAGTGCAGCTTTGTAATGTGACAAAGATTTCTCAAATCAAATTTCAAATCACCAAGCTATGGTCCAAAGAAGATGGGTATGTCAAGGGTAGGAAGTAGAAGAGAAATTCTTCATGAAGGGTGACTTTGGAAGCTCAAAACTGAGAACCTAAAGCCTTTTTAGTTATGCTAATATCCATAACCCAAGTCCACAACCCATTATACATGTTTGCATCATAGATTCCCCAAATCTTTGATCCATAACTTAGCTTTTCTCCCCCCCAAACTTGAAAGGAAACTCCAATTTACGTGCTTCAATTACCTCCTTTAGCACATCACTTCGATCTTCTCAGTAGAACTCATGAGCGGCCATTGATGGAGAATGTTTTATCCCACATATGGGAGAACAATGCAGAATTTGGAGTACAAAAGATGGGTTAGAGGCCTCACTCTTTCACCCAAGAGGAGGGGAGGAGGGGAGGAGGGAGGAGGTGAGCCAATCGGCTACTGTGGTCATACGTGGGTGCTCCCTTGCATGCATTCACATGTGCTTCTTATCCTATTGAGTGGCTTTGTGGGCTTTCTTGCCTACGGCTGTTGTTGCATTGTTGACAGGCTTCGATACCAGTTGATAGATTCCCTGAGAGCCCCCTCGTTTTTTATTATCCTTGCACATAATTCGAGGAGGTTGACCCGCTATTGACGAGCTACTTATCTTTGTACATTCTCTAGTAATACAATCAGTATTGTGTGTTGTGCTCCAAGCTTCTTCTTCTTCCTTGTGGTGTTCACGTGCTTCCACAGACGTCTAACTCCAACAATTGGTATCTGAGCAGATCGTCGCTTCATCTAAGGCGTCGTCTACACCTCTCCGGTTGCAGTCTCAGATTCGCACGAAATTTGGTGAGCATACTCAAGCTGTTTCAGAGATCAAAACAGCCTCGCCTTATGGTGTCGAAATCACGATCTGAGCTTGTTTCGGCCTCCAAATGCCCTATCGTAGTGCTTGTGTAGGCTATTTTGTCTTTTTGTGCCAAAGGTATATACCTGTTTTGGTTCTCCAATATAAGCGTCTCGAAGTCTGTTACAGGTTTAGCAAAACTCGTCTGGGCAGTTTCGTTCAACTTTTTTAGATATAGTGAATTTTCTACATCAAGGTATTTTAGTCACCGACCATGGCTGAAAGGAGTGGTGTATTTCGTATGTTGGCTGTTGAGGATAAGTTGGATGGTACCAACTACCTATTGTGGGCTTATATGATGCAACATGTATTGGTTGCAAGAGGACTGGGGAACATTGTGCAGGGTGTTGAAAAACGTCCTATCACACTTGCAACTATTACAACTGCAGGTACTAAAGCTGATGCAGAAGGTGTTGAAGATGATGATATTCTACATATTCCTATTCGTGCTACGGTTTCTGCTGCACCTACTATAGAGCAGCTTTATTGGGATGGCAGAGATGCTCAGGCACATGCATTGATAGCTTTGTTTGTCAAACGTGTCATTATTCCTCACATTCGCTCTTGCAAAATAGCTAAGAATGCTTGGATACACTTATCACATTGTACCAAGCTAGGAATGAGGCTATGAATGAAGGTGATTCTATGGACAATTTTCTAACAAAGATCAAAGAATTGAAGGAATACTTGATTTTTGCTGATGAGGTTATACCAGATAGCTCACTTGTGCAGACCGTTCTGAATGGTCTTCTTGATTCATATCAGAGTTTTTCTTCTACTCTTTGGTTGATGATGAAAGGCAATCCAAATGCCTTGTCATTTGAGGAGTTAGTCTCTACTCTATTGCAGGAAGATCAGTCCAGGAAAAACAGGTCCATTATGTGTGTTGCAGATCAAGCTTTCCTAGCTAGTCACAAGGGCAAAGGAAAATGGAGCTCTTCTACTAGTAAGCAGAAATCTGCAAATGTTTCACATTCGAAGAACCAAGATAAAGATGAGAAAAAAATCAAAAAAGCAGAAATTGTTTTGCAAGTACTGTAAAGGAAATGATCATATCATAAAGAACTGTCCAAAACTAGTTGCTAAAGAGGCAAAGAAGAAAGAGTCTAGAATGGTTGTTGCAGAAGCCTCTACACCAAAAACGGAGTCTGTTAATCTTGTGAAAGAAGAAGAATGGGTGTTTACTACTGTTTGCAGTTTTGACCCATCTTCTCATGAGCAGTGCATGTCTGCAGTAGACTCAGATGTTTGGTACTTTGACACTGGGGCGACCAAACATATTACCTTGTAGTGCAAGTTCTTCTCTTCACTCGAGCTTGCCCCTACAGGGAATACTATTACATGTGCCAACAAATCCTCTTATCCTGTTATGGGAGTTGGTAAGATCATTTTGACTAATGCTCATGGTAGTTCTTTCACTTTTTCAGATGCTTTGTTTGTGCCAGGGATCAGTCTGCATTAGCCAAGATTGGCTTGGTTGTGAAATTTATTGATGACAGCTATATAGTTCATGATTTGTCAAATGGCGACGTGATTATTGCTTCTGGCATTCTATGTTGTGGGTTGTATAAGCTCATAGACTATGAAATATCTGTAAATGATTTGGCATGTGCAGTACATGATTCTCAGGCTATGTCAGATGCAAAGGTTTGGTATGCACGCTTTGGTCATCTGAATTTTGCTAGTTTGCTATGCCTGCAAAAATCTGAAATGGTGTCCTCTTTGCCCAAACTTCAGGCACCAGGAAAACATGTTTATGAAGGCTGTATTTTGGGCAAAATGCAACGTAAAAGATGGTTCAGTTCAGGCTACTCAAAAATTGCAACTTGTACATAGTGATGTCTGTGATCCTATGCAGACACCTTCTTTTGGAAATTATCTTTACTTCGTGACGTTCATCGATGATTTTTCCAGGCATGCATGGGTATATCCATTGAAGGCAATGTTTGAAGTGTTCATGTGCTTCAAACAGTTTTTGGTTTTGGCTGAAAATTTGTCAGCTTGTAAAATGGGCACCCTCCATTCTGATCCAGAGGGGAATATATGTCTTCTGATTTTAGTGCATTTCTAGCTGAATGTGGGATAAAACACTAGTATACAGTGCTATATACACCTCAACAGAATGGAGTTGTTGAACGAAAGAATAGGTCACTCATGGAGATGGCGAGGTGTATGGTCAAGAGTCAGGCTTTACCACATAGTTTCTAGCTTGAGGTTGTCATGTGTGCAGCATATGTATTTAACAGGTGTCTTACTACAGCGCTGCAATCTATCACTCCATATGAGGCTTGGCATGATCGCAAGCCATCTATTGCACATCTACGTGTTTTTGGTTCTTTGGAATATGCATTAGTGCCTGAACAACATCGCAAAAAATTGGATGATAAAGCAGTAAAATGTATTTTTGTTGGGTACAGTTCTGAAAGTAAAGGCTATCATCTGTATCATCCATAGATTAAACGCATTCTAGTCAGCCCTGATGTTGTTTTTGTGGAAGATGCTATTCAGCCATTGCTTTCATGTAGTAAGGAGACATTTGTTAGCTCCAAAGACATGTATGATACTTTGTTGCCTCTGTTTGCAGGTGGACGGTCTAGTGCTGGTCCTAATGAGGCAACTTCTCAGCCCTTGTAGGTTTCATGTGATGATGCAGATCATCTCATTCTTGATGCAGATTTACATGATGCACTTGATGATGAGAGAGCTGACATTCAGGAGGCAAAAACTATGCCAAAATGGTTGGTGCAAACTTTGCGTGACAACAAATTAGATGCACCTCTATCATATGATACTCGATCAGGCTCTCATAGTGCCTCTTTTGCATCAGATTGCCATGCTATGGCTACATCTAGTCTCTGTGATGAGAATGAGCTTGTTTCATTTGACGAAGCACAAAATTCAGAAATTTGGATGGCTGATATGCAATCTGAATATGATGCTCTAATGAAGAACGGTACTTGGTCTTTATGTGACTTGCCTCTTGGAAAGAAGGCCATTGCCACTAAGTGGGTTTACAAGCTGAAGTGTAAGCCTGATGGAACAGTTAACAGGTATGAGGCTAGGCTTGTTGCAAAGGGTTATGCACAAGAAAGAGGCATTGATTTTGACGAGACCTTTGCACCTACATGCCTTATGACTACTGTTCGGAGCATCTGTGCACTTGCAGCCCATCATGGTTGGAATGTACATCAGTTGGACATTAAAACTGCATTTTTAAATGGTGACTTGCATGAAGAAGTGTATGTTTTTCAGCCTCGTGGCTTTGTGCAGAAAGGTCATGAAAACCAG
Organism: Ceratopteris richardii; assembly: GCA_020310875.1. Taxonomy (NCBI): domain Eukaryota; kingdom Viridiplantae; phylum Streptophyta; class Polypodiopsida; order Polypodiales; family Pteridaceae; genus Ceratopteris; species Ceratopteris richardii. The sequence continues at coordinate 165,003,399 of CM035410.1, forward strand.
GTGTGTAGGTTAAAGAAGGCATTATATGGTTTAAAGCAAGCACCACGTGCTTGGTATGAGAAGATACATGCATATCTTATTGCACATGGTTTTAAGAACAGTCCAACTAAAATCACCTATTGGCAGTATCCAGAGGCATAGAAGACGCGGAAGCATGTGAAGACAGAGCAGGGAGTCAGTCAAATCAAATTTTCAAAGATTATGTTTATAAATATTCTTCAAAACCTCCAACAGTGATTTTCATCACTATTGTAACATATGTAACATAGAAAAACCCTTTTTGTAATCCATAGCTCCATTTTGTGCAAGCCGAGGAGTCCTTGAGCTTGAGGAGCTTAGGTAGAATGAGCGCATCAATTTTGGTTATTTTTAGACACCGTTTACCCTTTCAAATAGCATCTAGGACCTATTTTTTAACTATGCCGGTCACTAGATGTGAAACCGGTCAAAACTAATCTAAAAACTATAAAAAGAGCTAGAGAGCTCATTTTTGGGGTTATCTTGTTTGAGTAGAGAAGAGCTTAGAGCTATTTTGAGCTTGTAAGAGTGTTCTTGAGCAATAAAGTGATTTCTCACCTTCCATTGTGTCTTGCTTGTCTCTTCGTTGTGTGTGTGTATGTGTGTGTGCATCTCTATGCTTCTCACCTTCACTCTCACTTCATCTCACATTCACGATCTTCATATATGACTACTACTAATGGCAGTTCTTTCACATAGCCAGATGCTTTATATGTGCCAAGGATCAAGAAAAATCTGTTATTAGTTTCAATATTAGTCAAGAATATCCTGGTTGTCAAATTTCTTGATGACAGATGTACATTTCATGATCTCTCAAATGATAATGTTATTATTTCTCTTGGCATTTTATGTCATGGATCGTATAAGCTCATAGACTATGCAAAACTTGTGAATGATTCAACATGTGCAGTTCAAAATTTTTAGGCTATCCGAGATGCTTGGGCATGCATGCTTTGGTCATCGGAATTAGTTTGCTTTGCCTTCAAATATTTGAAATGGTGTCCTCTCTACCCAAACTTGAGGCACCTTGTAAACATGTCTGTGAAGGTTGTATTTTGGGAAAAATGCAATGTTCCTCCTTTCCAAAGGTTGGTTTAATAGTTAGTTTGTTGTCTTTGAGATGAGTAGGTTTAGGCATTGCCTAGGTGTTGGGGGATTCTTTAGTTAAAAGGTGCTTGAATGTTTGTAGGAGAAGAATGGAGAAGAAGAAGAAAGACAATTGCACCAAAAGACTCTCTATCTTGATTAATAATAAATAATCCAATAGCTTTGTCTAGAATGAGACAAAAATGTTCTCTGTGCATAGCGATTAACCCAAAGCACACACACAGGTATACACAGTATCACAATTACTTATGCAGTCAAGCTCCTCTGTCCCGGTCCTCCGCCTTGTCCAGTAGCTTGCCCTTGTGCACATCTTGCACTCAAGCTTCCAATAAGGTTGAAGGATGGAGCACTTCTCTATCGACATGCAACACCTCCTTGGTGATACTTGTCTCACCTTAGTTGCTCTTTGTGTACTCTCTCTCTCTCTCTCTCTCTCTCTCTCTCTCTCTCTTTGTGTGTGTGCAGACTTTGTCACCTTCTTTGCACCTTGGTCTCTGTCTTTGCACACTTTGCTTCTCTACCCACACACTATTCTCGTGTGCCTTGCTCTCTCTTGCTCCTTAGTCTAACTCCTCAGTCCAAGAATGATCGTGCTCTTTGGTTGTGTGTTGATTCCTCTTATGTATTTTGCTTCAACTACTTGTCTATCTCGGTGCTCACTTTGATGTCCCAAGAATTTTTTCATGTACATGCCAACGACTCCCTATCCTGTAGTGAGTTTATGAAAAACAAAATTTTAAATGGGGGGCCACACATAAACTCTTGCGTACTGTCTTCACTTCATATCTTTTCTACTTTTGACCTTTATTTCTCCAAATTGTATGCATAAGGCAGGGCTCACCTAGACCTTCCATAACACTTAAAAAGCCTTGAAAACCCTTCAAAATGACCATTTTGCAATCGGCATTCAACTTTTCCTACAAAACCATTGTGAAAGAACTATTCTTGCACTACATGTGCACCCATGTTCTTGGCCACTTGTGCACCACCTGTGCACCATGTTGCACTTGTGCGTCATAGGTGCATCCCTTGCAAAGTCACCAGTTTGAATAGCTCAACATTTTCCCACCACCTAATGGGCTCTCTGTCCCAGAGAGTGAACAACCAAACCTCAAGCAAAGATGTTCCATCTCAACACCATAGGGGTAAAACCTTCAAAATAACATATGAGCAGTCCATAATGATAAGGGAAGAAACAATTGCAAGGAAACAACAAAATTGGATACTAGAGAAGTGAAAATGGAGAAAGAAGCAGGATTTGGGGTTGTACCTCAAGGATGTGGGTTGTAGGTGTTACCTTGACTTGGTGCAATAGCCATTACATTTGTTGGTGGTTGGAATCCTCCTTTTCCCAAGTATGCTTGCACAAACATTCCTCTTGAGTGGCACTCATGAGCTTCATGGCCAATTTTCCTCCATAACTAGCAAGTCACACTTAAGAGAGGGCATTCACTTACCACATGGATGTGTTTGCCACACATGGTGCTCCATAGTCCACTTTTGATGCCACTTCCATGAAGTTCTTGTAGCTCTTATCAAAGTTGTGCTTATTCTTTTGCCTGGGCTTCTTCTTCCTTTTGTAGCTTTAATGCCTCAATTTCATGCCTTCGTTGAGTTGTTGCACTCTCTTCTTCTTTGTGGGGCTTGTTTCTTTTTAAATTATCAAGTTCTTTCCTTAATTGTGTTACTGGGTCTTTAGGTTCCATAGGGTATGGTAGACTACAAGACCTAGTCGCATACTGATGTTTACTTTGTCCTAACCTTGTTGTTGTAGTAATGAATTCTTCAATTGTTGTTGTGGGGAGAACTAACTCCTTAATCTTGCATTGTGTGGATATTGGAAGTGGTTTAACAAGCTACTTTTTGACAAAAAATATCATGGGGAGGATCTAGTAGTTTAGCCATAAGTGCCTTGGCTCTAGTAACAAAATTAGGAAATGTCTCCCCTATACCTAGTTGTAGGTTCTCTAATTATTCAATGATGATTTTCATTGTGTTTTTGCTAGGCAATGTTGTTGGGAGTAGGATTAGAAATGCATCTTCCCTTCCCATTAACCCCCTTGTTTTACATAGTGCTAAAAATCTTCTAACATGATCGTTAGGGTCTTCATGTGCTAATCCTCTAAATGAGAGAAATTCGATATTCAATTGTGAAAGTAAAGTTTCTAGGTCTACTTGAGTTTCCATATTTCCCAATGATGTTGTGGATGAAAGAGGAATCGCGGACCTATGAAGGATTGTCCTTCTTGTTGTTTTGAAAGGAACTCCTAAGGTTTGTGACTCAGTTGCAGTCATGAGATGAGCATCCTATTCATTCCCTTTGGTTGGGTGCCAATTCCTCTTATGTATGTCGTTTCAACTATTTTTCTATCTTGGTGCTCATTCCGATGTCACAAGAACCTCTTCATGTACATGCCAATGACTCCCTATTTTGTCTTGTAGTGACTTTATGAAAAACACATAAACTGTGTACCATCTTCACTTCATATCTTTTCCACTTTTGAACTTTATTTCTCTAAATTGTGTGCATAAGGGAGGGTTCACCTGGACCTTCCATAACACTTAAAAAGCCTTGAAAACCCGTCAAAAAGGCCACTTTGAAATGTGCGTTCAACTTTTCCTGAAAAAGCCATTGTGAACAAACTATTTATGCACTACTTGTGCATCCATGTTCTTGGCCACTTGTGCACCACCTGTGCACCATTTTGCACTTGTGCACCTCTTGCGCATCACTTGCATAGTCACTAATTTGACTAGCTCAACACTAGGTGTTAAGAATTGACAGGTGGTTGAGCACATCTTTTACTACTTGAGTGGTACTTGACTAATTAGATTGTTTTATCCTAAGGGGGGATCCTTACTGCCACATTTACATGCTTTTTTAATCTTGGATTGGGTTGGTTGCTATGACACTCATGTGTCCACTAGTTGTTTTTGCATCATGCTTGGTAGCTCATGCATATCTTGGTTGAGCAAGAAGTAGCTTACTATGGCCACTTCTAGTTGCGAGGCTAAGTATAGCGTAGATTTCATAACAACTTTTGAGTGTGTGTGGATCAGGCACCTTTTGGCTAATTTGGGTGTTGGTCAGTCTTCTGCCACCTCCATCTTCACTGATAGTCAAAGCACATTGGAAGTTGTGAGGAAGCCTATGTTTCATGCCCGCAAAAATCACATTGAGGTGCACTATCATTATGTTAGGGAGAGGTTCTCTGCTAGAGAGATGAGTTTGGCTTATGTGTCCACATATGTTGCAGAACTTTTCACAAAGGCTCTGCGAGGGAGAAGTTTGAAGCTTTCTGCAAAGATTTGGGCTTACTTCCTTTTTGTGGATTGATTTCTTTTTGCATAGCTTGGAACTTCCTCATACACGAGTGCCAACTCCTTGTTTAGCGCATCATTCCTCAGGGGGGATTTGTTAATATCTTTTGGTAATGATGTGTGTGAGAACACTTAGGATTGTAGGGGCACTTTTTTCCCTCTTTAGGGATTTTTTCGCATTGACTTGTAAATATGCCTATAACTCTAAAGGGTTACTCATCTCTGTACATTCACTTTGTTATCCATTCAATATTGTGTTGTGCTCCAAGATTCTTCTTCTTCCTTATGTTGTTTATTTGCCTTGGCAAACCTCGAACTCCAATACATTTTGTACCAAACCTTTGTATGAATCTCCTCTCTGACAAAGAAATTATGGATCATCAAAAACAAGTTCTCCTTGACAACACATCAGTGAAAGTGATTGACCTAGCACTAAGGACATCATAGCCCAAGGCATCGAGGATGAAGTCTTGTACAATCTTTCCTTCTTTCTTACTAAGGAACCAATTTCCACTTTTTGGCACCAACTATATGGACATACATATTACTTAACCAAAATCTCAACATCTCAATTGGTCAAGGGATTACCAAAGATTGGAAAAGTGCAAGATACCTACCAAGCTTGCACCCAAGGCAAGCAACATAGGGCACTTGTTCCAAAAGAGGCTTCTACCTGAGCAAGGAATCCTCTAAACTTAGTCAACATGGATCTTTTTGGATCAGTGAACACCCCATTGCTAAGTGGATCACTCTACTTCTTTCTCATAGTAGATGATCACACTAGATACATATGGGTCTATTTCCTCAAGTGTAAGGGAGATACATTTTCTAAGTTTAGAGAGTGGGTCTACCAAGATGAGAACAAAGCATCCAAATTAGTAAAGACAATTAGATCTGATGGAGGTGGTGGTTTCATCAACCATCACTTTGATAACTTCTTGAAATAGAAGGGCATCAAGAGGCAAGTCACTCAACCCATACTTCATCCCAAAATGGAGCAGCTAAAAGAAATATCCATAGTTTCATGGAAATGGCATGCAATTTTCTTCACAAAAAGCCTTATCATCTAAGTTTTGGGCTGATTTGTACATACTAAAGTTTACATAATCAATGGGGGCTTCACAAGTGCCCTACACAACAAGAACCCATTTTTTGAAGCATACTACGGATGCAAGCCCAATGTCAACTACTTTTGAGTGTTTGGAAGTGGAGAATTTGTACATATGCTAGAAGAAGATAGACATAAGTTGGAATCTAATTCCAAGAAGCATCTATTCATTGGCTATAGTGAATAATCTAAGGCATACAAACTGTACAATATTGAGAACCACTCCATCACCATTTCAAAAGATTTCATCTTTGATGAAGATTCAAATTTCTCATTTAAAGATCCAAGTTCAAGTTTGAGTCCACCCATCTACACTTCAGAGGGGGAGACAATTATTTCTAAGAAAAGTTCAAAATATATTACTCCCCAACAACCTAGAAGATCTCAAAGGCTCATCAAGAAGCTGCAATGAGAACAAAGCCACTATATTAATTATGCACTTATGCACTAGCTTCCCTTATAAATCTATTATTTCTTTTGATTCAAGTTCAAAAAATTAGGATTTTTTGAACTTCCCTTATAACAACAAAACAAATCCGAGAGCCTCCCGATTTTGAAGAAGCTCAAGTCCAACTAAAGTGGGAACATGTAATGAAAATCAAGATGGATACAATAAAAAACAAAAAAATATTGGATACTAATCATCGTTAAATGGCTATACAAATTTTAGTACAAATCATATGGTACTTTGGACAAATATAAAGCAAGGCCTATAGCTATGTGATATAAGGGAAATCATGGAATTGATTATTAAGAAACATTTGACCCTACTGCAAGGTTTACAAAACTTCAAAATTGATCCAAACCTTAAGGAAATGGTTTTTGGAAAGACAAAAATTTTATATTGCTCTTGTGACATGCATATCCCTCTAGGTAGATATTTCTTTCAAAGCCCCTACCTGTTATGGAAAAAACTCAGTAAGAAACTATTTAGGAGATGCACTCCCTTCAAGCAACAAGGAGGGGGCCCAACCTTCTGGTTATGAAAGGGGTCTTCCCCATCATGTTGCAACTAGAATTTTTCCCTACTAAGGGGCACAAGAAATAAAATGGCTAAGGACTATGGATATGACACATGTGTTGCACACACCTTGGGTTGCAAAAAGCAATCACTAGATAGCAACTCTCTATTTCTTTTCAGGGTAGAGAGGCAATGAAATCAAGCCCCCTCCATTGGCTGCTCATTGCCCTCATCCTCTTGCTTAACAAATGACTTACCTGAAATCATGTCCTAACCATCGACTTGCATGTGACACCCTTTCTTTCTCCTCCTTTTGGATGTGTCCCATACCACCTTCAATAGGTGGGCTTAAAAGCATGTCAAGTTGAATCCTCCTAGCTCTATGTGATCTAATGGGTTTTTTCTCATTTTCATGCATTGTTCCATCTTGTAGGATGAGGGTATGACACCAATGTTAGATCCCTTTAAGACAACACAAGACATGACACACGCCATACACACATAGGGAATATGATATGTAACTCACCTCCTAACCATAGGGTCCATGGCAAACCTCCCTTAAGCCTAGGATCCTATAGCCATACATGGAAGTGATCACCATAAGGGCATAGCATCCCATACCCATACAAGTGTGTGGGTGGCTCTATCCACAAGCTTGATTCCAGATGCTCATCACGAGAATGCATAATAATGCGCAACACTCATCCCCATTACCATTGAATACCTTAGGATATCCCCCAAGCTAGGGAGCTTATCTATGACTAGCCCTTGTATATTTATAAGACTCTTTCCCAATTATCCCAATTCACATTGGGTGCGAACATGCTCTTTAGGGACACATGTTCATTAGTAACTATAAATAGGCCCAAGAGTCCTATAAATAGGTCCAAGATTCCTATTTATAGTACTCTTGCCCAAATATCCCTATTCACATTGGGTAGAAACATGCTCCTCAATAACTACACGTGTCCATCATGATGTTTGATGAGGCTAGAGATGTAAGAAATACATAGAGGGATGAATCACATATGCCAAAAAAATCTCATCCTAATCTACATCTACCTTCACCTAACCTAAAAGTAGTCCATGGTAGTGGAATCCTTCCTAATCATCTTTCTTTCCTTGTAACCAGTCATATATCCATCTAGATTCCCATGATTATTGGGCTAGTAACCAACTCCTAGACTAACTTGATCTCAAATATGGAAATTATGTCATAGATCCAACCAAGAGAAAGGTGCACATAGTCAAGACCTCTATGGAACTAAATAGATTTCTCTTCATGCAACTGAGGAATAATCACCATATAGGTAACACCCTTGAAAAGTGTGTCTCAAAATAACCACCTCAACTTAAATTCACATAGTTCTAGTAGTTATAGGGATATCTCCAACCAGTATCTCATCTTTGGATTGGATAAATTCCTATAGACTTAGATCCCCCAATGCATCAAACATATGTGGTTCCTAGCATCAGTCCATCAAAAAGATCATGGCTCACTATAAAAAGATAGATCATGTGTCTTTTCAATGTCAAAAAACACTGGTGAAATCCATTATCCATCAAATGTGGATTTGAATTGTGCTTGTTGTTTGGGTCTCATTCATCAATAGAATGATGGCACTGAAAGACAACCACAACCCCCAATTTTCATGTCCTAATATGTGGCTCACCCCTAAGACATATGAATGATCATGCATCCAACATCACTATAGTCCCTCCCTAGTCCTCCATCCCTCAAGGTGTCATAGCTTGTCCCAAAGAACATTAGCTATTTTTCATAAACATCTTGACTCCACCCATCAATGGTTACCCACTAAACCTCCAAAAAGAAAAAAATGTAGTGAAATGCATGAATACTTTAGAAATCAAACCAAAATAATGTGTACATAATGTTTTTAAACAAAAAAAATCATGGATGCACCCCTCGGTATCGATCAAAGAACTAAATTCCCCAATCAGATGAGAAATACCCTCATAGAACTATTAATGATCATAATAGTTGTCATAAAATATATGTCATTGGTGGCTCAAATTAGAGAGTAAGTCCTCTATCACATGGAAGAAATTGATTGGTGATCATGGGAACAAAAATTCTCTCTCACCAAGCCCTCTCCATCTATGATCATGGAGAACCTATATTCTCTTAAGATCCTATCTATGCATGATTGTAGGATTAGATGATAGTACCATGCCCATTATGGTTGGCACATAGACTCTACGTATGATTGTGGCCTTCTATATGAGGTGTTGGTGGACATGCATGAGTAGTCACATCAATTTGTGTTTGGCTTGTAGTCCATGCATTTGGTAGGAACCTTCCTTTGGAGATATCCATCAAGATGCACGTGATCCTATGTCTAGTGAGGCTAAGCACATAGCATATGCATTTACACTATCTCTAGTACAAGGTTTGGATAGTGGAGAGCTAGCTACATTATGAGCTCTATCATGGGATAATTCCTTTGTTATCATAGAGGGGTTATGACACCATAAGAGTCTCCTTTTTATGGCTTAGGTTATGGCATTGGTCTTGATGTTTAGTTCCATTGGGTGAGCTACTGGTATGATGACCAGCTTCTCATGGAACTAATGCTTGTTTAGTGTGCATCACCAGAGAACACTTGCTAGTGATCTAGCAACCCTTGGTGGGGGGGATTCCGTTAAGAAGTAGAGAATTACAACCACCACCAAGTAGAAAGATGACTCTCCTCCCAACCAAAATCCTTTGTATATAGGTCTCTCGAAGGTTCTACCAAATAAGGTAGATGAACATTACAATGCCAAGTGTCACCCATGTAACTACATGTGCTCCAAGTGTCCTAATTAATGAGAGTTAGACCCTTCTATATTATTAAGTCTAGAGTTTAGTAAAATATACTCTACTCTCCCTTCTCCGTGTAGGACTTGAACAAAAGAACTCCCACTGGAGTCTCAAACAGTTGAACCACTAGGGTACGCCACATTACTATAGAGTACACATGCAGAAGAAAAATGAAAAGAAGAGCGTACTCACAAAATGAAAAATTTTGAGAGACTCAAACTAAGTAGACGAAGAAATCGGTAAACTCACACGGATTAGAAATGAGCTTGATAAGAGCATGGAGTAGGGTCTACAAGCTTCTAACCAAGTACAAAGTGAGGGAGAGGCCTTCTTGATATAGAGGTGGAGGAGGCTCTCCAAATTCCATCACATGTTGTGGGATAATTCCCCTTTAAGAGAAATGAATACAATAGTAGAAGCAAATGGCAAGGTACTTAAATACAAACACCCATATGTATACCTGAAGAACCTAGAACACTAGAGCAATGTGTAAGAATCTATATAGACATTGAGGATAACCTAGGAAACGAATTGGAGCTTTCAAAAGTCTATAAAGACTCAAATAACTCATCTCAATCATCCTCAAAACTCTCTAGCTCAATAGAAGACCTAGCAGAAAAAGTGGCCCATAAACTAGGAGTCTCTAGCAAACAAATGCCTAGGTTAACAACAAACAAGCGTTGTTACACTTGTGGTGGTGATCAGATGGCAAACATGTGTCCCAATGTAACACAACCGCAAGCCAATCCTAGTGGCCAATACTGTACAATTGAGAGATGATACACAAATCACATGGCACAGGATTGCCCATACAACAAACAGGTAGTACGACAGAACTACCCGCAAGCATACCCTCAACCAGGTAGGTATTAAGGTCAATACAATGCGCAACCTCATTACTATAGGCCTCCCCAAAACTATCCTTATCAAGCTCAACAGAGACCTCAACCTATTTTGGCTCAATAACCACCCCCACCAGCTAATGTCATCTCAGTCAAATACGCTGTTGTAGAAGAAAACCTCAAAAGGGCTTTAGTGCCTTCTTCACCCATGATCACTGATAGTGATACTAATTCTAACAGTTTTGACTCTACCCACGTGGATAGCCCACCCGCATATTATACGGAGTCACCAGAACGTATGGAAACATATCAATTGATAGTCCACCATTGCAACCCACTTGTGAACCTAATTATGCTAATGTCATGTATGCGAACCCTAACCCACGACCCCAATTGAGACAGCAAAGACCACAAGGCCCTAGAGGACCATGCTTTAGGTGCCAAGGAGATCATTTCATTAAGAATTGCCCACATACTCTAATAGCAGGACATTTGCAATACTATAACATTCAAGGTTTTTGTTCCGAATGTGGTAAAGAGCATGTCATCAGAGACTACCCAAAGAACCCTGCTAATGACTCAGAAGTAACACCCATTAATGTGATAGGTATTGTACACAACTTGGATGGATCCAACCCTACATATGTGCCTATCCAAGCTATAACAAGAGCCCAAGTGCTGCTACAAAATCAACAACTGACCTCAAAAAGTAGTCGGAACTAGTGAAGTTGGAGAGTCTAGTAGTAGAAAGATGAAATCTTGGAAGGATTCCCGAGAAAGAATTAAGAGAAAGTGGAGCAAGAAAATAAGCAAACTGGAAGGAATTCTAAAGGAATCTAGAGCTAAAATCCTAGAATTGACTTCACAAGAATCTAATCAAGAGAACCTAGCTCAGAGATCAGGATCAGTTCTAGCGGAACCAATACCTAAAAATCTAGACAATATGTTTTGTGCATACCAGGCAAGATTAAAAGAAGGACCCCAGGTAGCTAAGTTAAGTAAGAACTACCCAACAACAGACTTAGAAACTGAGAAAACTAAACTTTGCATGAAGATGGTAGAATTAGCACAAGCTATGTTCGAAGCCTCTCGTTATATTAATTGGAACAACATGGTTGTTGGGGGATTCTTGTGCAGAAAGGGATTTGAGTGTTTGTAGGAGAAGGGAGAAAGATAAGAAGAAAGATATAGACACCAGAAGCTTCTGTAGATTGATTATAAGGAGAAAAGTACAATGATGATGTATAGTACAATCCAAATGCTCTCTGTGTAAAATCCCAAAGAGTGCACAATCAACAAAGTTACAAAATACCCAAGGTTCTTGCTGCCATCGAGCTTCTCTGCACCAGACCTCCACCTTCTCTAAGAGCTTGCACTTATGCACACCTTGCACTCAAGCTTCTAATGGGGGATGGATGGACACCTTCTGTCGACGTGCACACAACTTCAATGGGACCTTGTGGCCTTTGATTGCATAGCTTAGTACTTCTTTGCACACTTCTAAGTAACTCTTCTTGCACACCTTGCACTTCACTTTTGTGCATTGCACACTCACTGTATGTCTCTTGCTCTTCTCTTAGTGTAGACTGTGCTCACCTTGCTTAGTCTAACCAAGAATAATGCCTTGCCTTGAATTGTGTGTCGGTTCACATACGCTCCTAACTACTAGAGTAACTTGGTGCTCATTTTGATGTCCCAAGATTGTCTCCAAAAGTGGATAGCCAACGAATCCCTGTTTTGTCCTGTAGTGAATTTAGACTAAAACAAAAAAAATTAATTGGGGGCCATACTTTCACTTCTGCTTACGCTTCTGCTTCACATACCTTCACTTTTTGCCTCTTAATTCCTCAAATCTGCACCTAAGAGAAGGTTCACCTGAACCCTCCAAACACTTAAAAAAACAATTTGACCCTTACAGAATTACAGAAAGACACTCTGCAACCTACATCCAACATTTTGCAAATATAACTATTGTGAACAATTAATTGTGCACTACCTGTGCACCTTGACACCCGAACTTTGAATGCTTTGACTTTGCTCATGTTGACTTTGACCTTAAACATGTTGACTTTGACCACTTTGACTATGACCCTTTGACTTTGATTGTGGTTGACTTTGACCAATCATGACTTTTATGGGCTTAATAGTTTCCCATCACGTAATGGGCTCTTCGTCTCGGAGAGCTACAGCCAAAACTCTGAGCAAAGATGACACCATGATTCCTGTACGACAAAATCTTCAAAAGGGCACTTGAGAAGATACCAAGTCCACCAGGAGCAGTAAAGAACAAGCACCAGAGAAGAACCAAAAGTGGAAGTTTTGCATTGAAGAGCAAAGGATGGCGAATGGAGGGTAGGAGGAAAGTGTATGGAGGGCCGATAGGGCTGAGAGTGATAGGTTAAGGAGGGGTAAGGGTAGGGCTAGGTAGCAAGAGAAAGGGAGGGTGAGGGAGTAGGATTAAGGGCTCTAGAGAGAGACAAAATGATAAAACCGTAAAACTACCGAGGGTGCATATGTGAAAAAATGAAACATATGATAAAATAAAGTGAGAATAGAACATGTGGACCATATGTGGAATGAAAAACATGTGATAAATGTGCACAAAACATGTGGGTTTTGACCAAAATTCAGAGAAAAGTTGGGTTTTTGGAAAAACTAGTCAAAAAAAGAATTCAGTCGTGCCAAAAGACATGAAAATGACCCCAAGTTTGAAAAAAATGGCCATTCGAGGCGCAATCCAAAGCCAAAAACATTGGACCAAGGAATATATATATATATATATATATATATATATATATATATATATATATATATATATATATATATATATATATATATATATATATATATATATATATATATATATATATATATATATATATATATATATATATATATATATATATATATATATATGCTTTATCTCTTCTTGTTGGTGTGTGTGAGTCTTTTTTTTTTTATTTTAAATCTCAAAAAAATATAATGAAATAAAATAAACCAAAAATGAAAAGTTTTAAAAATAGAAGGAAATAATAAATAAAGAAAATAAAAATAAAAATAAATAAATAAATAAAATAATAAAATACAATAAAATAAAATAGAATAAAATAAAAAAACGTAATCTGTTGGGGGGGAAGCAAGGGTCCACTTTGGGGGGGCGGGGGGAGCAAGGGTCCACTTTGGGAGGGGGGAAGAGAGAGAGAGAGAGAGAGAGAGAGAGAGAGTTTTTTTTATTATTTATAATCAAATAGGAGGGGTGGGGGGCTTTTTTTGGTGAAAATGATCCATGGGGCCACCCTATTTTTTTAAATATCCAAAATTAGATAAAAATGCAAATAAAATCCAAAAAAATGCAAAAAAAAAGAAAAATTTCTCAAAAAACTCCTACAGTTCTAGGCCACTTTTATCACTCAAAACCACTAAGAGACTTCCTTTATTCCTCCATTTTATCAAGAAAATGACATTTGAAAAGGATGAAAAAATGCTAGAAAATTTCTAAAAATGCTTTGAAAATTCCCAAAATTTCCAAAAATTGTGCTTATGCAAATGGCTGTGAAATGGCTTCTAAGATGCATAAAAACTCAAGGAACAATCATGAAAATGGATAAAAACTACTAAAACTTAAGCAAAAATGAAATGAGAAGGCTATGTATAACCTGGAAAATTTTTGCAAGCACCAAGTGATCCAAAAATCTTCAGTTGCGTTGATGATAGGCTTTGAGCCTTGATATATTGACCAGTGGTAGTAGTGCTCCTTCTGGAGTCTCTAACTCCACTGCACCCCAATTCAGCATCATCTTAATTCGATAAGGTCCTTCCTAGTGTGGAAGCCATTTTGCCCTTACTTGTGTGTGGATTTGAGGTCTATGGAAAAGAACTAACATGCATGTTTGTAAGTTATTGTTCCACAGATTCCGATCATGTGCCTACTTCCTCTTCATTTGAGTCTCTATCAATTGTTTTGCAGCATATAGACGTATCTCTTCCACTTTCTGCAGTGCTCCAAGCCTCTGAGAGACACCACAATCTTTCTTTCCCTGCATGAATGCTAGTTTTGGGGAACCATGTAGAAATGCAAAGGGTTCAATAGGCAATATCCCATAAACCAATTGGAATGGAGAATATCCAGTAGCTTCTTTGTAAGCTAATTTGTACGCCCATAGGGTAGCTTGATAAGCTATGCCCTAGGAAGTGGGTTGTAACATACATTCCTTCCTTAACATCGCAACTAATACCTTATTGGTGGATTATGTCTATCCATTCGCTCTTCGATAATAGGCACAAGAGGTCCTATGTAGAATTTTGTACTTGTTAAAAATATCATTTAGGACCTTGCTCACAAAATGAATACCTTGGTTTGTACAAATTTCAAGGGGACATCCAAATCTGCAAATGATGTTGCTATAAATGAAATCGGCAACTGTTTGAGCGGTGCAATCAGGGGAGGCAATAGCTTCAACCCACTTTGTTGCATAGTCAATGGCAATTAGTAGATACTTTTCTCTCTTTGCAACCAATGCAGGGTAGATGGCCCCTACGAAATCTAGCCCCACCTTCTCAAATGGTTGCCAAGAAGAGGAAATAATCAAGGGGTTATGCCTCTGCTTTGTGGGCTTGGTTCCACACCTCTGACAGACATCACATGCTTTTCCCCATTCCTCTACATCTTTGAATAATGTAGGCCACCATAAGTTAGCATCAAGGAATCTCTGGCTCATAATGTGTCCTGGAAGGTGCCTACCACCTGTTCCTTCATGTGCAGATTTAAGGACTTCCCTCACTTCTTCTTCTTCCATGCACTTTCTGAACCTGTTATCGTTTCCCTATCTATATAATTTTCCCTAAGTAAAGGTAAAGGGTCTGCTTTTGATGAGCAACCTCTTTCTTTGCACGACACTTGCCTTCTCTAGATACAATCCAGTTTTAAGAAAATTCTTGATGTCATCATACCAACCTTGTGTTTGTACAGCGAACAAATAAGCATCTGGAAAATCACCATTTACTCCAAAATTTCACACCTAGCAAATAATGAAGAAACTTTTGTACAGCAAAAACCATTGCTAGGGCCTCCCTTTCTGTGGTGCTATAATTTTTTTCAGCCTTAGTCAAAATTCAACTAGGATACTGAATAGGTCTATCAAGTTTGTATTCTTCACTGTGTTGAGCCAGAATTGCATCCACTGCATATGCATTGGCATCTACATGTACATGAAAAGTATTTGACCAATCTGGTGTGATAAGAATTGGTGCAACCACCAATTTGGACCTTAATGTTTGATAAGCATTTTCTTCTTCTTCTTCTTCTTCTTCCCATTTAAAGGGTACTTCTTTACCTGTAAGTCTAGCCAGTGGCCTAGCTATCTCTGCATACATTTTGATAAATCTTCTGTGGTAACCAAGTATGCACCAAGAAGCTTTGAATCTCTTTAGGAGATTTGGGTTTAGGTAATTTTAGTATCGAAATAATTTTATCAAGGTCCGGAGCCATACCTTTAGCAGATACCACATGTCCCAAGAGTGTTCCTTCTATCACAAGGAAATGACATTTATTTGGGTTCAGCTTTAATTTAGTCTCCCTACATCTTTTAAAAACATTCTCCAAATGTCTCAAGTGATTTTCAAAGCAATCCAAAGGGGTCTCTTTGTGAGATCTTGAAAATGAAGAAAAGTCATCCATGAAAATTCTAAGTGTTTCTAGCAATAAGGGTGCAAAAATGAGGTTGAAAATCCTGTTAAAGGTGGCTAGAACATTTCTGAGTCCAAATGGCATTTCTACATACACATATGTGCCCAAAGGTGTGATAAAAGCAGTCTTTTCATGATCCTCTAAGTGGATGGATATTTGGTTATAGCCACTAAAGCCATCCATAAAGCTATATAATGCGTGTCCAACCACTTCTTCAATGACCTACTTTGCAAAAGGCATGGGGAATCCATCTGGAATGGTTACCTTGTTGAGTGCTCTAAAGTCAACACAACTCTTGATTTTGTTGGTATTCTTCTTTGGTACTATAACCATTGGTGAAAGCCATTCTAAGTGTTCCATAGGAATGATGATTCTTGCATCCTCCATCTTCTATATTTCCAAATAAGCAGCTTTAGCATATTTTGGGTTAAGTCGATAACTCTTTCCTCTTATTGGTTTAGCTCCATCAACAAGAGGGATTCTGTGCTCTCCATAATTGGCAAGCATTCCTTCTAAGTCTTTATAATGCCACGCAAAAACATCTTCATAGTGTGTCAAGAAATATTTTACCTTTTCAAGCAGCTAGGGTGGCTCCACAACCAAGTGGCCACCAAAACTAGACAATTATTTTCCTGATTGCTTAATTGTACTTCTTTGACTGGGTTTCTATCTACCATGGTATCTACATGCTCATCTCCAACTCTGTTTTCCTCCAATAGATTTTCCTTCATTGTTGCATAAGTAGGAGTGTTCTGGATCCCAATGTATTCCTCTTTGTCCTGCATCCATCCTGTAGGGATTTCTTGAATTGGCAAAGAACATTCATCACTAGTATGATTTACCTTGTCTTTAACTTTAGTAACTTCCTTCTCTGATGTTGTTGCATCCTCCTCCAAGTTGTGCTTGAGGGGTGCCTTCCTCCCCCTTCTGTGGTCTGTGATGGGTTCTCCCAGTCCATCAACCTGAACTTTATCCTCCTTTTCATCATAACATTCATCTGTGCAAGAAATATTTAGAAAAACTCCAAAATAAGAGGAAGAGTTGCCTGCTCGCAACCAATTCAAAATTTCTTCTTGCTCCTCGAACTCTAAGTGTGGTTGGTCCTCCATTTCTTGTTCCATGCAAATGCCAACTTAATGCATCATGCTAGTGTTCCCTTTATGATCTAGACCCTCCTCTAAATATATCTGTTTAAGTTCCTGTCCCTTCTTTTGTGCCCACATAGTGTCTTTACCCTAGTCATGGATGACACTTGCATGCCTCAGCCATGGTCTTCCAATCAAGAGGGGAAATCCCCCCTCTACCTGGGTAGTCTTAATACCACAAAATCCAAAATGGAGAGATTACCTTGTACTTCCAGTGGAACTTTTGGGATCACCCCCATTGGCCTTACTTTTCTTTGATCTCCCAAAGTGACGGTGAAGTGTGTTGGTGTGGATGGGCGTAGGCCAAGCTTCTCCATGGTATGCTCTGGCATCAAATTTATGCCAGACCCATCATCCACAATGACTCCTTGTAGCTTTAATCCTTTAATTGTTACTGTCAATCTTGGACTCTTATATTTGGTGAGAAGTGCTTCTCTACACCCTTCCCTTGGCCTAAGGCAGTAGTCTTGGACACTAAGGTGGATGAGGAAGCCTCATCAATAATCTACAGTACTTCAAGAGTAACAACTAAAGTCAATCTTAAAGAATATTCCCATCGAGATGTACCCCCAATACAATGGAACACCATCCATAAGGCATAGGAAAAAACAAAGTCAGTACACTCATTAGAATCAGACCCCTCATGGTTGCATGAGGATACTCATCTATGGATGTGTAAAGTGGCCAAACAAGAGGAAGAATGATTAGAAGCCAGGACTTTAGGTTCAGAATGACATCCACAAACTCTTCAAGACCCAACTTATGCACCTATAGTATTTACAGACGAGGAATTCGAGCCTCATGGTTGGGTAGAGATCTTAGCTACGATGGACATAACGGTGAATGAAGAACAATGGACCCCTCATTGTGATGAGGACTGTTGAGCCCATAAAAGTCATGTTAGTCAAAGCCAACCGGTCAAAGTCAACAAGGTCAAGGTCAAGCCAACAGGTGAACCCCCTTCAGTACACAAAGGAAGAATTAAAAGGTAATGTGAAGACATGTGAAGCGGATAAGTATACGCACAAGTGAAAGTATGACCCCCATTAAAATTTTTGGTTTTACACTAAAGTCACTACAGGACAAAGGGCAATTCGTTGGCCGCCAACTAACAAGAGAATCTTGGGACATCAAAGGAAGCCCAAGAGCCCATGGCAGTTAGAAGTCACGGGACCGGCGGATTCAAGAAAAGGGACAAAGGCTATTCTTGGACACATTGAGAGTAAAGAGCTGGAGGGAGCAAGAGAGGAAGCGAGAGAGGAAGCAAGAAAGGAAGCAAGAGAGGAAGCAAGAAGGGCCACCAGTGTGCGACGACACTGAAGAGTGCAAGAGGTGCCAAGAGGAAGGTGTGCAGAGAAGGCGGATTGGGTTCCAAGAGTCCCAAGGTCTATTGCGTGCGTGCGCCGAGATACCAATTCCTTAGCTTGGTGGAAGCTTAGTGCAAGGTGTGCACAAGGGAAGCGTGAAGCAAGTGAAGGATTGGTGCAGGAGAGGCCGCTGCCAGAGGACTTGAGATAATTGGTCTTCAGTAATTGATATTCTCTGAAGTTGTATTTAGTCATTGATTAGACTGTGTGCAAGTCATTGTAATTGTTGCAAGATAATCAATATTCAAGGTTTCCAAGAGTATTCCTTTGTAGGAGTTCTCACTGTTATTCCATTCTCATCATCTCCTTTTTCTCCTACAAACCCTCAAACTCCTTCTTGTCCACGAATCCCCAACAAATTTGGCACGCACGGTGGGACTTCCAAGGAGATTTGAGCATAGGAGACTATATATTGCTATTGGAGAGCAATATTCCAGTGTCGACAACACTACTCCAGTGGGCCAAAAGGTACATATTTTTATGAAGTGTCTCATTTCAAGTGAACTATGAATAGCTCATGACCGTGACCCGGTCACAAACCTTGAGGATCAAGTGCAAGCAGACAAGAAGAAAGACGCACAGAAGATCATCGAGTCCACTTTCATCAACTTCATCGGTAGGAAGCATGGCAGGACAGGTGGACCTAGAAATCTTGCTCTCCAGATTAAACATAAAATTTCCCTCCTTCAGAGGATTAGCCCATGAGGACCCAGATGAGCACATTCGAAGATTTCTTGCATTATGTAAGACTAGGGGGCTAATGGGTAGGGAAGATGCTTTCTTGATACTCTTCCCCGCCACATTGGAAGGTCTGGCAGACAAGTGGTTTAGCCAGTTTGCTGAAAATCACTTTACCTCTTGGGATTTGATGAAAGAGGCTTTTAAAAATCAATTTCAGCATGGCAACACGGCTGAGATGATTATAGAAGAATTGGAAAACTTGAAATTGGGTCCAGGAGAAAAGTTCCCAGAGTTCGTGACCAGGGCCAAAGCACTAATGGCTAAACTACCGGATCCACCACACGACTTCTTTGTTAAGAAGTGGCTAGCCAAACCTCTACCTGTGGTCACCCAATGCAAAATAAAGGAGTTAGTGCTACCTACTGCCTCTATTGAGGAGTTCATCAATACGGCCACCCGCTTGGAACAGATAAGGCACCAGTATGGTGCAACTTCTTCCCAACCATCATATGGTACAGAACTGGAGGACCCAGTGAGCCAGTTAAGAAGGGAACTGGAGGGCTTGAAAAGGAATAAGCCCTACACAGAGGAGGAGACTACTGTAGCTCAGCTGAGAAGAGAGATTGAAGCCCTCAAGCTCCAAAAGGAAGAGGAAGCCCAAGCAGAGGAACTAGCTCAGCTGAGGCAGGAGTTGCAAGAATTAAAAGGAGGCGGCATTAAGAACGGACTCTGGTGCTCCATGTGCAGCAAGCAAGGATACATAGTAAGTGAATGTCCTTTGCTAAATGTGACTTGTCAATTATGCAGGAAGATTGGTCATGAAGCCCATGAATGCCAAGTAAGGGGAATACCGACAACGACATATTGGACACAAGGAGGACTTTTGCCACCAGCAAATGTAATGACAGCAGCAGCAAACCAAGGTAATAACTATAATCCTAGACCGAGATCTAACTTCGCAAATGGGCCTAGAAGGCCAATCATTTGCTTCAGGTGTGGAGAATGTGGGCACTACCAATCTAGGTGCACCCTCCCAGAAAATGCACCTCCTTGTAGGAACTGTCCAGAGGCCAGGGATCACTATACAAACTGTTGTCCTAAGAATCAAGCCTCTACTTCCGGACCCCATCTCCAAATGATCTCTGTATTCAAGGAGGAAACACTACCTGAGGTGAATGAACCTTCACCATCTACTAGAGTGGTACAATTAGAAGAACTGGAATCTTTTGCAGTACAGACAAGAAGCAAGGGAACGGCAAAGGTGGTAGAAAATCAAGAATTGATAATTAAGGAATTGAACAAAGACAGAGTTGCAATTGAAGACAAAGATACTACAAGTGCAGACACAAACCACAATGAATGTCTCATAGGCACTAGTGATGCCATTGGGCATGCCTTCAACAGGGCTCAAGAAGAGTTTGGCAAAGCAAATGAAGCTCACTCTCTTAAGGAGTCAGAGGCCTCAAAACTACTCAAGTCAATGAAGAAGGAGGTTAGTATTTTTGATTTAATAAAGATGGATGGGAAATTCAGGTCAGAATTATTACAGATAATTGATGAGGCTTCTACTACAAACTTAGTGGCCAAGATTGCTATTTTACATAAAGGGATAATTAGGGGGGAAGCACCTCTTACAGATTATAAAAGTCCTCGGCTTACAATATCAATCAAGGGTCATAAATTTCAAGGTGTTATTGTAGATGGTGGTTCTGGCATTAACTTGATGCCTGAACATACCATGAAAAGGATTGGACTCCACCCTTCAAGACCTGCAAATTTCACGGTTACGCTGGCAGATCAGAGCAAAGTAAGGCCCTTGGGGGTAATCCCAAAAGTTCCACTTGAAGTACAAGGTAATCTATTCATTCTGGATTTTGTGGTTTTAAGATTGCCCCAAGTTGAAGGAGGATTTCCTCTCTTAATTGGAAGACCTTGGCTGAGGCATGCCAGTGTCATCCATGATTGGGGTAAGGACACTATGTGGGTACAAAAGAAAGGGCGGGAGCTGATACAAATTCATTTAGAAGAAGGCCCAGACAATCAAGGAAACACTAGTATGATGCAAACAGTGAGCATTTGCATGGAAACAGAAGCAGAGGATCAACCCCAAATAGATTTTGAGGAAGAGGAGGATATTCTAAGTTGGCTCCATGCGGGCAACTCTTCTTCTTGTTTTGGAATTTTTCTTGATAATCATGGCACAACTGAAGATTATAATGAAGACAAAGAAAAGGTCCAGGTTGATGGATTAGGAGAGCCCATCACTGACCACAGAAGAGGCAGGAAGATACCCCTCAAATACAAATTGGAGGAGGATGTGTCAACAACGGATAACGAAGTTTCTAAAGCTAAAAACAAGGTAAAAAATCCTGAGGTTGAATGTTCTTTCCCAATTCAAGAAATCCCTGCAGGATGGATACAGGACAAGGAGGAACACATCGTAGTCCAAAATACACCTGCTTATGAAGCAATGCACGAAAAGCTAGTAGAAGAAGACAAGGAAGCAGATGCACAGGGGGATAATATGGTAACAAGAAATCCGGTCCAAGAAATATACTTAGGCACTCAAAACAATAATCAACCAGTTCTGATGGCCACTTGGTTGTGGAACCACCCAGAGCTCCTGGCAAAGGTAAAATCATTCTTGACCCAGTATGCAGATGTTTTTGCCTGGCATTATAAAGACTTAGAAGGAGTGCCTGCATCTTATGGAGAGCACAGAATCCCACTAGTTGATGGAGCCAGACCCATCAGAGGAAGGAGCTATAGACTCAATCCAAAGTATGCCGAAGCCGTCTATGCGGAAATCCAAAAAATGGAGGATGCAGGAATCATCATTCCTGTGGAGTACTCAGAGTGGCTCTCACCTATGGTTATAGTACCGAAGAAGAATACAAATAAAATCAGAATTTGTGTTGACTTTAGAGCTCTCAACAAGGTGACCATTCCAGATGGGTTCCCTATGCCTTTTGCAGAACAAGTCATTGAAGAAGTAGCCGGGCATGCATTATATAGTTTTATGGATGGATTCAGTGGCTATAATCAAATATCCATACATCCAGAGGATCGGGAAAAGACTGCTTTTATCACACCTTGGGGAACATATGTGTATGTTAAAATGCCATTTGGGCTCAGAAATGCTCCAGCCACCTTTAACAGAACGGTCAATCTCATTTTTGGCCCCCTATTGCTGAAATCACTTAGAATCTTCATGGATGACTTCTCTTCGTTTTCAGGATCTCACAAGGAAACTCCTCTAGATTGTTTGGACCACCACTTGAGGCAGCTGCAGAATGTTTTCAAAAGATGCAGGGAAACTAAGTTAAAGCTCAATCCAAACAAATGTCATTTCCTTGTAACAGAAGGAACCCTCTTAGGACATGTGGTGTCGGCTAAAGGTATGGCCCCAGATCCTGACAAAATCATGTCTATATTAAAGTTGCCTAAACCTAAATCCCCTAAAGAGATCCAGAGTTTCTTGGGGCATACTGGTTATCATAGAAGGTTCATTAAAATGTATGCAGAGATAGCTAGACCTCTGACTAGACTTACAGGTAAGGAAGTACCCTTTAAATGGGAAGAAGAGGAGGAAAACTCATATCAGACATTACGGTCACGATTAGTGTGTGCTCCTATCTTGGTCACCCCGGAGTGGTCAAAAATCTTTCATATACATGTCGATGCCAGTGCGTATGCAGTGGGGGCAGTTCTGACCCAACCAAGTGAAGAATTTAAAATGGACAGGCCAATTCAATATGCCAGTAGAATCTTGACCAAGGCTGAAAGGAATTATAGTACTACTGAAAGGGAAGCACTAGCAATGGTCTTTGCCGTACAAAAATTCCGTCATTACTTACTGGGGGTAAAATTTATTATTATATCAGATCACCAACCACTAAAATACTTACTCAACAAACCACAAGCTACTGGTAGAATATGGAGGTGGTTACTGTTATTCCAAGAATTTGATTTCTCAGTAATCCATAAACCAGGAAGGGAGAATGTGATGGCGGATCACTTGTCCAGAATAAATATAATGGAGCAAACCAGTGGAATCAATTATGATTTCCCCGATGCCCATTTGTTTGCTATACAAGCTCAAGGATGGTATGATGATATTAAGCATTTCATTAAGACTGGGATGTATCCCGAAAGTGCTAGTACTGTACAAAGGAAGAGACTGCTTATCAAGAGTAGACCATATACTTTCATTGAGGGTAAATTGTATAGACAAGGTAAAGATGACCGGTTCAGGAAATGTTTGGAAGAAGAAGAAGTGAGGGAAGTCCTTCACTCTGCACATGAAGGTACAGGTGGTGGGCACCTCCCAAGACACATTATGAGTCAGAGGATACTAGATGCGGGTCTATGGTGGCCTACACTATTTAGGGATGCAGATGAATGGGGAAAAGCATGTGACATTTGCCAGAGGTGTGGCCCTAAGCCAACAAAGCAAAGAAATAACCCCTTGGTTATTTCCACCTCCTGGCAACCATTTGAAAAGTGGGGGTTAGATTTTGTAGGGCCAATCTACCCTCCAGCATTTCCAAGAAGAGAAAAATATCTTCTGATAGCTACTGATTATGCCACAAAGTGGGCTGAAGCTATTGCCTCCTCCGATTGCACTGCCCAAACTGTTGCCGATTTCATTTATAGTCACATCATTTGCAGGTTTGGTTGTCCACTTGAAATTTGTACTGATCAAGGTACCCATTTTGTCAATAAAGTCCTGCAAGAAATCTTCAACAGGTATAGAATTCTTCATAGGACCTCTTGTGCTTACTATCCACGAGCAAATGGACAAGCTGAGTCGACAAATAAGGTTTTAATTGCAATTTAAGAAAGGAATGTCTGTTGCAACCCACTTCATGGGGCATTGCGTACCTAGGTACACTTTGGGCATACAGGTTAGCCTACAAAGAGGCCACTGGATATTCCCCATTCCAATTGGTCTATGGTATATTACCCATCGAGCCCTTTGAATTTTTACATGGATCACCTAAGATAGCATTCATGCAGGGAAAGAAGGATTGTGATATCGCTCAGAGGCTAGGAGCACTGCATAAAGTGGAGGAGATTCGTTTAATTGCGACCAAACAATTGATAGAGACTCAGATAAAACGCAAGGAGGCTCATGACAGATATTTATGGCACCACAACTTGAAGCCAGGGGATTTAGCTCTATTACACAGGCCACAAATGTATAATCAAACCAAAGGGAAATGGATCCCTCACTGGGAAGGGCCTTTTCGCATTACGAAGATGCTGCAATGGGGTGCTGTGCAATTGGAAACACTGGATGGCGACGCCCTACCCTTGGTAAACATCTCCAGGCTCAAGGGTTACCACCAAAAGTCATAATCATTGCATTTTCATTTCTTTTGTTTCATAAGTCTTTTGCAGTGCTTTAAAACTAAATCTCTTTCATCAATTAAAATTACCACAAAAAGGCTCACGCATTTTTTTTGGGAGGCCATTAATAGTGCAACATAACTTTCAATACTTTTCTTTCTTTTGTTTCACTTTTGGATGGATGAAAATAGAACTTATATCACCTCTCTTTTTGAGCTCTCTTTTGGGTTGAACCAACCATTCCTGTGAGGTAATCTTTCATTCCTCCTTGCTATATAATGCGCGTGCTACTTCATTCTTGATCCCTTCAGTCTTGATCCCCTCAGAGCATCAGTAAGGTTATCATCATCAGTTTCACCTGTATATGATTCTAAACGATCGAAGTCCGAAATTGGCACACATTTGAACCAGGACGAATGATGGTCTCTTCCTGAGAACTCTACGGCCACATCTTCCCTCCTCCACCCTCGCCGCCTCCCTCCACCCTCCTCATTCCCCCCCCTTTTTTTTCCACCCGAAGGCGGCCCACGACCCTCCACCCTCCTCGTTCCCCCCTTCCCCACCCTCGTTGCCCTCGATCCCCCTCCTCCGCCCTCCCTCCATCCTCACCTCCGCATCCACTCCCTTTCCACCCCCAACTCCACCCTCCGCATCCGGCCGTACCCCCTCCTCCACCCTCTCTCCATCCTCCCTCCTAGTCCCCCTCCATCCTCCGCCTAGTCCCCCCGGCCCCGCCCAGGCTCCCACTCCTCCCACCTCCGCCTTCCCCACTCCTCCCGTCTCCGCTTCTCGCCGCTCCGCCCCGCCCACCTCTCTCCGCTCCGCTAAGCCCTCACCCCCGCAACCCTCTCTTCCCCTCAACCCGCAACCCGCCTGCCACCCCTCCCCTCTCCGCCAGCAACCCTCTCTTCCCCGCCCACAACCGCCCTTAGTCCCTCCCTTTCCCCCGCCCTCACCTGCCCGCCCCGCTCCTACCCCCTTCCTCCCTCCTCCGCCGCCCCCCGCAGGCACCCTCCGCCCCTCCGCTCCGCCATCCGCCCCCTGCCCTCAACCGCTCACTGCCCCCGCCATCCTCTCCACCCCCCGCCCTCAACCGCCCACCGCCCCCGCCCCGCCATCCTCTCCACCCCCCCGCCCCGCAGGCAACCCGCACCTCCGCCGCATGCACCCATCTCCCTCCGCCCGTCCGCCTTCCACAGAGCCTTCCCCCTCCGCGGGTACCCGCCTCCGAAGCGGCCCGCCATCCCGCCATCCGCCTCCGCCGGTGGCCACCGCTCCGCCCCGTCCCCCGCATCCCTCGCTCAACGGTCCTCCGCCCCCGCGCTCAACGGTCCTCTGCCCTCTCCGCCGACAGCCTCCGCCGAGCTCTGCACCAGAGCCGCACCTCCGCCACCGCCGCAGCCCGCGGATACCGCCGGGCAAGCCCCCCTCTGCCACCCACCCCTCCGGGCCCTCCGCACGCGCCCGCACCCACGCGCCCGCATAACCCCTTCCGCAGCCCCTCCACCCGCCTCTCTGCCGACTCCTCCGCAGCCGCCCCGCCGCCTTTCCGCCGCCCGCCTCCGCCGTCCGCCTCCGCCGTCCGCCTCCGCCCCGCCGCCTTTCCGCCGCCCGACGCCCGACGCCCCGCCCGATAATACCGCCGGGCAAGCCCCCTCTGCCACCCACCCCTCCGGGCCCTCCGCACGCGCCCGCACCCACGCGCCCGCATAACCCCTTCCGCAGCCCCTCCACCCGCCTCTCCGCCGACTCCTCCGCAGCCGCCCCGCCCGCCTCCGCCGTCCGCCTCCGCCCCGCCGCCTTTCCGCCGCCCGCCGCCCCGCCCACCTCCGCCGTCCGCCGCGTCCCGCAGCGTCCTCCGCCTCCTCCGCCGCCCCTCCACCCCTTGAGCCCCCCGCCTACACACCAAACTTCCCCTCCCCTCGGCTTAACCCCGCACAACACCTCCACCACCCCTCCCTCTTCCACCATACTCCCCTCGGCCCACCTCCGCACCAACCTCCGCGCCCCGCAATCCCCCCGCCATCCACCCCCCTACCCGCCCGGCCCCCTCCATTGGCCACCCCCCTCATCCGGCCCCAACCGCCCTCCCCACACCCCTCCAACCTCTCGCCTCCGCCTCCCCGCCCTCCCCACACCCCTCCAACCACCAGCCTCCGCCCTTCCTCCCCCCCACACACCCACCACCCTCTCCGTCCACCACCTCCATCCACCCCTCTCCGCCCTCTCCGCCAATTCCCTCCACCCCGTCTCCGCCACCCTCGACCTCCGCCACCCCCCTACCCGCCCCGCCGCCTCCACTGGAGCCACAGACAACTCCTTCCCGCCCGGCCCATCCATTCGCCACCCCCCCTCCAGCCGCCCCTCCCGCATCTCCGGCCGTCCCTCTCCAGGCCCCTCCGCGGCTCCTCCGACGGTGCCCCCGCCCCCTACCTCCGCTCCTCCGCCGGTGCCCCCCTCACCCGCCCATCACCCCCCTCGGCAACCCCTTCTCAACCGCCATCCAAACCCCTCTCATCCGCCCTCACCCGCCATCCAATCCCCTCCAACCCTCGCCCTCAATCGCCCATCACCCCCTTCGGCAACCCCTTCTCAACCGCCATCCAACCCCTCTCATCCGCCCTCACCCGCCATCCAATCCCCTCCAACCCTCGCCCTCAATCGCCCATCACCCCCCTCAGGCAACCCCCCTCCAGCCACCCGCCGACACCCCCTCTCCCCTCTGTCCTCTGTCCTCCCTCCCCCACCGCCCCCCTCCATTCCTCCCATCCCTCCCCATCCGCCCACCGACCGCCCCGCGCCCGCTGGAACCGCTTGAGCTGCGGCGGTCCGCAGCGCCAAAAAACCCTCCTCATCCATCATCAAGGCTAACCACCTTCCTCCTCATCCGACCCCCTCATCCCCTCCCCCAGACCCTACGCCATCCCACTACCCCATAACTCCGACCTCCACTAAATTCAAGGAATTCCTCCTCATCTGGACCCATCTTTCTCGGCATTCTCCATTTCTTCTATGGCTAATCCACCCCCCAAGGACGATCCTGCGGCCTTCACACCTCCGGCGGTCCTAACAACCAATCTTCATTCTCCTCTTTCAGAGTCTGCTCACCCATCGCATAACCAAGCCCTCCCCAACCTCATCCACCCAATCCCGTCAGTGCCCGCCTCTCTTACCCCACAGATTCCACCATCCGCCGTCACCAACTCTCCTCGAGCATCTGCATCACCTTCCGCCTCTCATCCTCCCATTATTAATATTCCTACTTACTCAATTCCATCAGCATTCACCGACCCTTATTCTCCCCCTTCGCTACCTCGCCCCCCTTCTCCTTCTCCCTCTCCTTCTGCTTCCCATAATTCGATCCCTACAGGCGATTATATGAGCCTTTTCCTCCCACCTGATCTACCTATCCAAATTAAAATTCATTTATCCCCACCTCCAATTGACCTCCGCAATCTCTTTTCGACCGAAAATCTTCGGTTTGCAGGTCTTTTAGGCTTGGCGGACGTTCTGTTGCAGGACCCTTCCAACATTAATGACGTCTACGAAGCTCTTCGGATGTTCCCCCAATTTCGTACCGGCACTCTTACCATCCCGGACATTGCAAACCGTTTCGGATCCCCCCTCATCGACTTCATCAGTCCTCCACTCTTATATTCGGGAGTGTCACCCGCGGATACCATTGCTTTTTGTAAAGAGCGATTTGCTAACCAAGCCCGTTTTTCCATCCGCATGCAAACAATTCTGACTTCATTTATCTTCTTCTTTTTACTTAGAAGCCCCACCGCTGCGCTTCCCCTCTCAGACATTCGTATTGCAGATCCACTGTACTGCTTCCTCACTAGCCGCCCCTACCCTTACGCCGCCCTCCTCTATAGTTCCTTAAGCGTGCGCTCCCGTAGACTCCGTGAGGCGGTCCCTCGCCGCTCTCGTACCTTTAACATATATTCTGCTCCCCTCCTAGCTTGGGTCTATCAAAATCCTGCACAATTGGCTAACCCTTCCACTATTTCCCCACCCCCTCAATTCCCTGTTTGCAACCCGCCCAGCGATCCCCCTATCCCTTCCATATCCCAGACTCCCCCCTCCCCTTCACTCTCCACTGGCTCAACATCCGCTTCCACCCAACCCTCTGCACCCCCGGATGTCCCTCCACTTAATCCAAGGTCTCCTTCCCCTATTCTCACCACATCTCCTGCCACGGCCCCCATTCATCCTCCTACTCCTGTTCCCCCACATAGCTCTTCTTCATTCCGCCCACTCATTCAAACCCAGCTGAACCCGCTCAACCCTACTTGTACTCCCCCACGTCCCCCTGTTTCACAATTTCCAACTCCAAGTAATGCACCACCCACCCAACCCCATCCTCCCAATCTTCATTCCACATCCGGTCCCTCTACCATTCCATCCAATTCTCAAACTCCGCCTGGCGAACCTGTTCCCCAATTTCCAACTCCCAGTAATGCACCACCCACCCAACCCCATCCTCCCAACCTTCATTCCACATCCGGTCCCTCTTCCATTCCATCCAATTCTCAAACTCCACCTGTAGCACCTGTTCCTCCATCTGATACCCAGGCTGAACCCTCCTTTTTCCTCTTACTTCGCGAAGCCGGTAACATTGCTCAGGGGAGTGCTGACGCTTCCAAGTTGTCCATGGATTCCATTTCCAGCCGGCCTTCATCAACAATATATTTCGACTATAGACAATATAAATCGCATGGCCACCTCACAGTGGCAATCTCTCACTGAATCCGCCCGCTTGCTCAAGGAGGAGCGAGATAGGTATCGCGATATTGCGGATTCTGCGCTCCAAACTTTAGAGGATCTTCAAAATCGTTTACAGTTAGGTTTATGTGATAATGCAGCGTGTCGGCGTATCAAGCGTGAACGGGACCATCTTCGCAATTGCCTTAGTTCTGTCCAACACCTTATTGAGCAAGCTTCCGTTCCCCTCCCATCTTCACCTCAGCCACCTCCGCCATAATCTCAGTCCGAGTTTTAATAATGAGCTGGCCACTTTTCAATAATTCCATGGCTTCAGCCTTATTCTAGCTTCCCAATAATTGTATCATCCTTCCGCTTATGCCAATCCAAATTCAATAATCATCGGATAGTGTTCTTCTTTTCTTTAGTAATCAATAAAAGTACTTTTTCTCTCTTTTTCGGCTTTAATTTCTCTCTATTCTTCTAAATGTTCATTTTGGTTCTTAAGCTATTCTTGTATCCAATATGTTGTCTCTCCGGGTCGGAGAGTCCTTCAGGTGGTGGGCATCTGTTGAGCCCATAAAAGTCATGTTAGTCAAAGCC
This sequence comes from Ceratopteris richardii, assembly GCA_020310875.1. Taxonomy (NCBI): domain Eukaryota; kingdom Viridiplantae; phylum Streptophyta; class Polypodiopsida; order Polypodiales; family Pteridaceae; genus Ceratopteris; species Ceratopteris richardii. Next base: position 165,033,121 of record CM035410.1, read on the forward strand.
AACCGGTCAAAGTCAACAAGGTCAAGGTCAAGCCAACAGGTGAACCCCCTTCAGTACACAAAGGAAGAATTAAAAGGTAATGTGAAGACATGTGAAGCGGATAAGTATACGCACAAGTGAAAGTATGACCCCCATTAAAATTTTTGGTTTTACACTAAAGTCACTACAGGACAAAGGGCAATTCGTTGGCCGCCAACTAACAAGAGAATCTTGGGACATCAAAGGAAGCCCAAGAGCCCATGGCAGTTAGAAGTCACGGGACCGGCGGATTCAAGAAAAGGGACAAAGGCTATTCTTGGACACATTGAGAGTAAAGAGCTGGAGGGAGCTTCAGAGGAAGCAAGAGAGGAAGCGAGAGAGGAAGCAAGAAAGGAAGCAAGAGAGGAAGCAAGAAGGGCCACCAGTGTGCGACGACACTGAAGAGTGCAAGAGGTGCCAAGAGGAAGGTGTGCAGAGAAGGCGGATTGGGTTCCAAGAGTCCCAAGGTCTATTGCGTGCGTGCGCCGAGATACCAATTCCTTAGCTTGGTGGAAGCTTAGTGCAAGGTGTGCACAAGGGAAGCGTGAAGCAAGTGAAGGATTGGTGCAGGAGAGGCCGCTGCCAGAGGACTTGAGATAATTGGTCTTCAGTAATTGATATTCTCTGAAGTTGTATTTAGTCATTGATTAGACTGTGTGCAAGTCATTGTAATTGTTGCAAGATAATCAATATTCAAGGTTTCCAAGAGTATTCCTTTGCAGGAGTTCTCACTGTTATTCCATTCTCATCATCTCCTTTTTCTCCTACAAACCCTCAAACTCCTTCTTGTCCACGAATCCCCAACAAGGACGAGTACGACATTTCCATCTTTATGATTGAACCTGTTAAGGAAGCCTTTATCCTAGAAGAATGCATGGAAGTGACCCAAGAATCGAACGAGAGTTGTGATGAAGATTTAGAATCCATCATCATGGAACCTTTCTGTTCCATATCTTATTTTGTAGAAGCCAAAACCCCCTGAAATGAAAAAGGAAACTCAAATCGAACAACCTGAGTCACTCATAAAAGATACAGAAAGCAAGCAAAAGAAGAGGAAGACATTACCTAAGACAGAAGAAGAGGAAGAACCACTTATGGAAGTACCTAAGAACTTCAAGAAGTATGAAATAGAAGACAGAAGAATTATGGTACGAATGCCTAAAAGAAAATCCGACGTTGGAGAAGTATATGATAATTGAGAGAAAACCAAAAAAATCATAGTTACCACAGAAGGAGAAGAAGAAAAATGTACATACATAGGGCATGATTTGACCAATGAAGAAGAAGAAGAGTTAATTGCCCTATTACAAGAATATAGAGATTTGTTCGCTTGGAGTTACAAAGACTTGAAAGGAGTAGACCCAGATATATGCTCCCATAAAATCCCTATGACTCTAGATGCCAAACCCACAAAACAAAAACCATACACATACAATGATAGCTACGCTGCTAAGATTAAAGAAGAAATAGAGCGATTGATAGAAGCACGATTCATTTATGAAATTGAGCATATCGAATGTGTATCCCCCATTGTGGTTGTGCCCAAGAAGAATGGGAAATTGCACGTGTGTATTAACCTTAAAAGAGTTAATGCTGCCACGACTAGAGACAATTATCCTCTTCCTATCATGGAACACTTATTGGAGAGAGTTGCAGGCAAGAAAGTCTATAGCTTTCTTGATGGTTTCTCAGGCTATAATCAAGTAGTCATTACTCCCGAAGATTAGCATAAGACGGCTTTTGCCATAGAATGGGGCATCTTGCATTATGTGTGATGCCATTTGGGCTGACAAATGCACCCGCCACTTTCCAACGACTCATGTGTCATGTTTTCAAGGAATTCCTACAAAAGAATTTGGAAGTTTATGTGGATGATATATGTACTCATTCGAATATGAGTCAGACTCATATCCCAGAACTAAGGCAAGTATTTGAAAAATGTCGAGAATATCAAGTTTGTCTGAACCCAGAAAAGTGTGTTTTCATGGTCAGGCAAGGCAAAATTCTAGGACACATTGTGTCAAAGAACGGAATTTCGATAGATGAAGAAAAGGTAAAAGTAATTGTAGACCTACCTAGGCCAAAAAATGTAAAAGAAGTATAGGATTTCATGGGCCATTGTGGATATTATCAATGATTTATACATATGTATGCCATCATAGCAAAGCCCTTGTACTCTCTTTTGACCAAGTTTGAATGGACGGATGAATGTGAGGATTCATTCAATGAACTTAAACGACACTTGTGTTCAACACCTGTATTAACAACCCCAGATTGGAGTAAGCCATTCCATGTACATGTGCATGCATCCAACTATGCCATAGGATGTGTGTTGGCACAACCTGCAAACGAAGGCAATATAGATCTCCCTATAGCTTATGCGAGCAGACAGTTGAATGCAGCAGAAAAAAATTACACCACTATAGAACGCAAAGGATTAGGAATGATGTACATCGTAAAGAAGTTCAAGCATTATTTGTTGGCAAATAAGTTCAAGTTCTTCACAGATCATCAAGCATTGCGATACTTAGTCAATAAGCCTTGTAATACTGGACGACTTATCCGATGGTTTCTATTACTCAAGGAGTACAACTTGAAGTACTAGCCAGGAAGGGAAAGACCCAACTTAGAGCTGACTATCTCTCAAGATTAACCACGAGAGAAGCTCCTCAAGGAATAGCGGATGAACTGCAAGATGCATACTTGTTCAATCTCGAAATAGTACCAGAATGGGCTAAGCCTATTGTCCCTATTCTCACATTTGGACCCAAGAATCCTAGGATAAGGATCAGAGAAGGAGAAATCACCAAGTCACAAAGATATCAAATAATAGTAGGAAGTATATAATAAATAGGATAATCAAAAAATTCTTGCTTGTTGTGTAGAAGAATTAGAATACGCGAACTAGTTGCAATTAGCACATGTAGGTGCATTAAAGCAACATCATTCAAAACATCATACATTGCAGACTCTGCATAGACTAGGAGTATATTGGCCTTTTATGGAAGCAGATGTCTACAAGTTGTGCAGAGAATGTCCTGTCTGTTGCGAAAGACCACCGGTAGAACATGCCACTTATATCATATTTCTCTCACACCAGAATGGAGTGAACCTTTAGTGACATACTTGAGGATGAAAACATTCCCTCAAGGAATGACTTTAGCAAGACAACAAAGATTAGAACAGGAAGCTCAAGAATACTCACTAATTGGTGACAATCTATACAAAAGAGGGAGAGACGGATACCTAAGACAATGTGTTCTTGAGAACGATTATTTGAGTGTACTAGAGACTGCACACCAAGGTGTTGCAGGAGGTCATTTTGGCGCCGATTGGATAATCAAATCCATACTATTTTCAGGATTATGGTAGCCCACTCTTCACATGGATGCACATACCTATGTTAAGAGATGTGATGTGTGCCAAAGAACTCAGTTTCCTACTCGCATAGATGAAATGCCACTGAAACCCATGATGGGAGGATGTGCATTTTCCAAGTGGGGCATAGACTTTGTAGGACCCACTAACCCCCCAAAAAAAGGTACTCATGTTGAATACATTATTGTAGCAACAAATTATCTAACCAAATGGGTAGAGGCTAAGGCCACAAAAAAGAATGATGCACACACAACAACAAAATTCTTATTCAAAAATGTTTTTACAAGATATGGACTGCCTATAGAACTAGTGAGCAATCGAGGAACTCACTTTCTAAACCAGGTCATTGAATATTTGTTACAGGATTTTATGGTGATTCACAAGAAATCCACACCATATCATCCTCAGGCCAATGGTCAAGCTGAAAGCACTAACAAGATCCTTTGCACTATACTAATGAAACTTGTGAACAACAAACATTTAGATTGGGACAAATAGTTACACCACATTGTTTGGGCATATCGAGTGTCCTACAAGACCGTACTCAATGCAACTCCCTTTCATATGGTTTTTGGTCAAAATGATGTGCTTCCTTTGGACTTTTTGATACCCACCCTCAAGGTTGCACAAGAATATCAGTGGACCGGCCATGAATTATCACCAAGGATAATGCACTTGGAACGGTAAGGAGAAACTAGGTTGAAAGCAATAGCATGTATATATGCAACAAAGAAGCGACAAAAAGCCTATTTTGATGCACATGTGAAAGACAAAGGCTTAAAAGAAGGTGACTTAGTCCTAGTGTATACATTGAAACAACATGCACGAAAATTAGAAAAGCAAGGTTATGGACCTATGATCATTATCACACTCTCTAAAAGTGGTGTGGTATAATTAGCCACCCTAGAAAGAGAGATAATGCCTAATTACATCAGTGGTTGTAGAGTCAAGCTTTATCAGGAACCTCTTATTGAGGATATGCTTAGAAGACTCATGTTGGAAAAGAAGCGTAAGGAGGAAGAAAAGAGAATACGCGCGGAAGCTTAGGTAGAGGCTATAGAACACATTAAGCACATGAAGATAAGAAGACAAGGAATAGGGAGAGAACATTATAACCATCTAGAAACAACACCCAGATATCCCATGACCATGTGTCAAGCAAAGTGAACTGATCATCCTAGCATAGTGGATAGGATACCATTCATTACAGTCAGACTAGAGCACTACAACCCTTGCCATGAGCTCAGGGATTTAATTGATTCAGGTGCTTCGATGAGTGCCATTAGGTGGTCCCACTATCAGGATTCAAGAATAGAAATGTGGCCAATTGAGGCTTACCTCATAGGGGTCAAAGGCATGGAAACCCTTTGCATGGGTGAGGTGGACTTTCCTATCCTCATACACGAAGTGACCATGACAGTGAAGCTCTAGTGTGCCATGATGACGACCACATAGAACCCTAATCCTTGGCCAAGATTGGCTATATGATCACTCAATGGACCTTAATCTTAGACAAGGCTCCTTGTAGATTGGTACCTTAGATCAGCAGCGAGTGATACCGCTTGACTTCCATAACAACACTCCACCTGAGGTATGTAACCCATGCCCCTATGAAATGATTGCGACACAGGATCGTAAGATCTTTCGCCAAATCCATCGGCTGAGCACGCTCCTTCCAAAGTCAACCCATGAGAGCTTGGCTTGCATGATGACCTAAAGTGAGTGCCTTGGTGATCTGCTACAAAAGATTAACACATTAGTATGGAAATTAATTAGGATCCCAAAATAAGGTGAGACCACAATCCCTTTCCATAACCGATGTGTAACCCGTGTAGCCAAGTGTCGTGAAGTGGTTTATGGAATGATTTTCAAAAGCTAATGCAGGTCACTAGACACCTACATGCTTTAGATAATGCATACATTGCTTTTGATGAGTCTTGCATTATAGGTGATAGTGGGTTAGTGTGGGTGAATTTATACGGAGCTTAGTCGTGAGTGAATTATTACAAAGGTAGGGGATAGTTGAGATGGGTGGTATGTTGTACAAAGGATCATGAGGAGGCTTCTGGATATGTTTCGGCATCCATTTCCTAAGAGTTGATGAGTGGGTAGTATTTTTTTGTTGAGGTAAAAAAGGTGATATTGGAGGTTGTGGTGTCGATGGGTGAAGAGATTTTGAAGGGGTAGATATTACAAGGCTGGATGTTTGAGCTATAATACAATGCTTGGGTACCCATACCTACGTGTGGGTGGGTTGGTTGGTTAAGTACTACTTGGCGATCCAAATATGTCGAATCTTCATCGATGCAAAAGAAGGTTGAGGAGATGTTGGATGCTGACTCGGCTTCTACTTGGACTTCTTCATATCGTTGGTTGTGTTGTTGGAAACTATTGGCACTTTCTGTCCTTTTGGCACCCATACTTGTCTCGTGCCACTTGCTTTGTGATCATGATACTGCTTCCATCTTTGTGTCATCTGGTATGGTCGTCGGTTTGGGTTCCTTAGTCGTGGTTGACTCCTTCGTGGTTGAGGGTGAGAGGTCTAGTTGACACTTTGCTTTGGAAAAGAAGGGAGGTCCAACACTTGCAAAACTTGCCCATTAGGAAGTGAGGCATTCTGTACCATAGATCTAGGCCAGTCCGTAGTAAGTGTGGAAGAGGGGACACCTGACCGCTGATGGTGCCCATCTGTCCGCTAATGCAGTCCACCTGACCACTGATGGTGCCCATCTGCTCGCTGATGCAGTCCACCTGGCCGCTGATGGTGCCCATCTATCTGCTGATGCAGTCCACCTGACCCTTAGCAGACACAAACTTTATCTTTGATGCCATGCTAAGTTTTGACAATATCAAGTGGGGTAGATATCAATTTTTCTCAAGAGAATTTGAAGAGCTCCAAAATTCAGAAGAGTTAAAGCATATTTGGGCTCGAGCTGGTTTTACGGAATATTTTAGTGAATCATTGCCCAAAACTGACTTCTATCGATGCTACTACTTGGTGACTTCACTTCAAGCCTCCAAGAACAAGGATTTGCCCAGAACATTCATTCTTCCATCTTTGGTAAATGACCCTCCTTACAAAAAATTTTATCTTTTGAAAGATCTCATTGGGGCAGCGATTAAGATCCACTCACATGCCGACGGAGTGCAAAAGGCTTATTCCAGAGCTAATGAAGCATGGTGATGTTTTGAAGTGGACGGATATTTTGACCATTACACCTAAACTCTCTAAGCCGTTATGCATATGTATGCAACATTTTGCATTTCCAGCCCAAGATCGTTTTACTATCCCACAAAAGCACAGTTGGTTTGGTTCGTATTTGGCCACTATAGGACCCCAAACCATAGATTTGGCTAGTTGGATTATTGATCAGTTGTATTTAGCTCAGCAACAATGGGAACAAAAACACATCATCCATGGCTATTGCGCCCTTACTAGAATTGTCTACATGTGTTTGGCATACGATTTCCCCATAGAATGCACGATGACCAATGAAGAATTAAAAGCATTCAAAGAAACCACCAAGAATGTCAAGAATGCTAGCAAAGGATGGGCAAGCAAGCGCATGCGCGGTTCTATCCCATGCTTGCAAGTGCGAGAGTCCCCGTCGCCTCAGCCGTCCCCACAACAGTCTCCAATGGAACCCCCCCAACTTGTATAGCCCATTCGAATATGCCTTTCATGACCTGTTATCACAGAAGGTACTAGAAGTGTGGTGAATTCTCAAGCAACCACCATTCAAGAACCTACCATTACAGCAGGAGAACTTCCCACCACCATTGGTGTGGAAGCCTTTACTTTTCCTATACCTAACTTGGAGGCAGAACCAACAATCACCACCTTTGATTTTGAAATGCATGATGCTTTCTCTAGTGAATTCCAATTTTCAGAAGGGCAGTTTTTCTCACAAGAGTATGAACGACCAAGTTACCTGACCACACCCCCTGATCAACCACAAGAGCAAGTAGTCTCCAGCTCAAAAGACGAGAGAACAGAAACTGACAATGAGGATGGTGATGATGAAGTTAGTCAAGATAGCCACGACTCTCAAGACTATGTGCAGAATGACAAACAAGAGCAGCCAACCAAAGCTCAAGGTGACACAAGTACCCATGAAGCCGACACATTCAAAGCTGCCGCCTATGCTTTGGCAATCCAGAAGCTATATTGCACTATGCAGGCAGTCTAGGCACGCAGATAACTATCCGAATCAGAAAGTCAAGGAATTCTCTAACAAGAACTGGCTACTGGAGGTTTCGAAGAAGCTTTCATTCAAGGCTTCAGGGAATTAGTTAAATCAGTCGGAACCAATGAATCACTACATTATTTGTAGATGAAACCACTACCAAAGTTTGACCCGCAACACCCTATATTCCCGTTCCCCCTCCAATGACCTTCTCACCAGTCTCACCTCCCTGCCCAACTGTATTCCCTCTATCCTCCCCTCTCAACCAATCAATCCACGGAACTCAATCTCTAATTTATTCGTCTACCTTTGTAAATCCTATGTTCACATCCATTCACAGACCCACCATCGCACCATTATTCACCATCACTGCACTCGACACCACGTCCAGTGACATGGACATTTCACCACCGACCACACCATCCCTCACCTCACCTATTTCATCACCCCATTTAGGCACATTGCACTTCTCCATGGTCACCACTGCATCCACCTTCCCACTCCGCTTTCCCCTTCTCCTTGCATCAACACCCACACCCACAGCATCTTCACTCACAACACCATTACTATTGTCGCCCACGATTGACACTACTTTCTCACAGATGTTTTCTTGCATGACACAAGTTAGAGATGAATTTGCATCTCTCGGGATCAGCTATCAATCACTGCAGAAAACAATTACTGAGTTACAGATGCAATTAAACTCTTTAACCATCCAGAATGTCTCCCTCAATGTACGAAATCAAGAGCTATGCCATGCCTACCACTCCCTCAAGCTAGAAAGCGAACAAAATATGAAGGAAACACTTGCGGATATTGAAAATCTTTTACAGGCTCAAACAATAAGAAACGCGACTCTCACCAGAAATATGGGACTGTCAAGATGGCACCTCGCAGTGGCTGAGGAAGAGAATCAATGATTGCAGGAACACAATCGAGAAAATCTTGAAGCAGCTTTGGATCGACCGGATGAACCCCTAAGTCCCAGCCGCTTTAAAGTAGTACCCTCTGAATCTATGCAGATGTTGTTAGAAGATCATGCACGACTCTTAGAGGATTATGACAATATGAATGAAGCATATCAGAAGCTACAAAATGACCATAAATTGCTACTGTTGTGAATGCCTATGAAACAACCACCACCAGTTCCTAAAGTCACCCTTCCAAAGCTTATAGAGGAACTCAATACTTTATGCATGCAGGTACTTACTCTTCAGGCACAGATTGCTGCTTACTCAGAGCCTCCCAGGCCCGATTCCCCACATGAACTCCCAGCTCATGAAGAAATTGTGTCTATCCTAGTGGAGGAAACTTATGAAGAGGCCTATGTTGCAGAGCTAAAAGAGCGCACAAAGCAGAGAAAAAGACGGGCCCCAAAATTTTTCCGATTTGGGCCTCATATTTTTTGTACCATAATCATCCTTGTAATATATCTCCCGTTGTAAAGGCATTAGAGGAGTCCTCTAGATGCATCCCCGTAGAAGATTAGAAGATTACCCATGTAAAATAGTAGGAAATTAGTCTTTTAGTGAATAAAGTGCCGGTCTCTTGTGTGAAAGGACCAAACTTAGGGCACTAGTATATAAGTCAAATGTGACTCTTTTGTAAAGACTTTTTGCCATTGTGAGAATAGAGAGCACAGAAATTCGAATTTGTGTCTTCTTCACTCCGTATCTTCTTCTTCGTGAGCTTGTATGCATGTGTATTGCTTGGAAAGAGTGCTTGTGAGTGTTGTCTATCCATGAAAGTGTCTATTTGCTGTAGGTAAGGTACGTGCGAGGTGTAGGAAGTGCTGAAGTGTAGGAAAATATTCCCGCGACTCAGTATTTTGCCCATAACTTGAAGTAGGAGCGTCAGAATTGAGTGAAACCACTGCCATTGGATGCGTCTTCTCGAGAGCTTCGAAACGCATATGCTATTCGCTATATTTGGAGCTCGGAGCTGGGAGAAAAGTCCAAAATACTGACGGTTGCTGCACCAAGTATCGTTTCGCCTGGACCGACAGTTGGAGCTTGTTTGGATAAGTCTTTACCTCATTTACATTCTTGAGTAGTACATTTGCATTGATCATTACATGATTGCATGTCCTCATACACTCGGTTAGGGTTCGTATACTCTTGGATTGATAATTAAAAGCGTGTATCCCCACTATATGCACTTGTGAGGGGATTGAGGTATAGTCTCTTTCTCCGCAAGTCCCTAAGTTGGTGCTTAGGTCAACACACTTTTTGGCGCCGTTGCCGGGGAATGACGAATCAAACCGAGGCATTCGTGTTATGGTAAGTAGCTTTTTGCATTGAAGTAAGTGGAGGAGTGGAAATCTTCTCTTCTTTGGTAAGTCATTTTCAGCCGCACTCGCTACTTCTCATTCTTGGAGTGTGTGTAGTGAGTTGTTAGTTTTAGGTTTAGGAGTAGTAGGAGGGGAGTAGGAAGAGTGAGGGAGTAGACTAGAGTAGTTTCACCCTTTGCCTTGTTGTTTCATTTTCAGTAGATAGAAAAAATTAAAGTATAAAAGCCAAAAAAGTCATTTTGAAGATCACTTGTTTGAGCAAGTATCGTGAGTGTGAGTGTCGAGTATCGTGAGCTGCAGAATATCGTGGCAGAGCTTGTGGAGTGTCTTTGAGCTAGAAAAGGTGCTAGAAAAGTGTGGCAGAGCTTCAAAGGTGAGCCACTCCTTTGCTAGATCCTTCTGATCATTCAAAAAATTCAATATCTGTGTAAAACGATCTGCGCCAGGTATCGTTAGAGCTTTCAGGGGGCAAAAAGTTGTGTTTTGATTGACACATATAGTGAAGAGAGAAGAGAGGAGCTAGGAGATCAAGGGGGAAGAATCAAAACTTCAAAAACATTTGCTAAAATTTGTCTAAGGGTCAAGTATCGTTTTACTCCCGCGGTCGAGTATCGCGATACTTCACAAGTATCGTTTGCTCCTGTGGTTGAGTATCGCGATATTTCCCATCGATCGCGTATCGTTTCATACCGATCGCGATACTTCATCAGAGATCGTTTCACTCAGCGATCGTCTAGTGAGTATCGTGTATCGTGTATCGTTTCGGGTCGATCGCGATACTTGACAAGTATCGTTTGGTCAAAGATCGCGATACCTGACAAGTATCGTGTATCGTTTGTCAGCGATCGTTTGCGAGAGATCAAGTATCGTTGAGCTCAAGTATCGTGTATCGCTTGATCTTCAGAGATCGCGATACTTGCTGCCGATCGTGTATCGTTTGTCTGAAGTATCGTTTGGTTCAGATATCGAGTATCGTGGGATCTCAAGTGTCGTGTATCGTTCCAGTCAAGTATCGTTTTGCTCAGAGATCGTTTAGAGTAAAGATCGCGAATACCAAGTATCGTCTATTCCAAGTATCGTTTCCTGTCAAGTATCGTGTATCGCTGAGACCAGATATCGTGTATCGTTTACCTTCAGGCATCGGTATCGTTTCGTAGGTGTCGCGATATTTGTCAAGTATCGCTATCGTCTAGCCGGTATCGCGATACTTGTCAGAGATCGTGTATCGTCTGACCCTAGAGATCAGGTATCGTGTAATTTTGGAGACAAGTATCGTGTATTGTAGAAATTCTTCTGAACTCAATTTTTTTTCAACCCAAGTCTTCTAGACATTTTTGACCTATAGAGAAGAGTGCCTAAGGCCCAAGGGTATCAAAGTCTAATCAGAGCTCTTAAGTGGATGAACCTGAGATCCGGAAGAACCCTAGGAAGCCGAAGAAGTGTGATTTCTTCTGTAGGGAGTGTAGCCGAGCCAAGTAACCGTTCACACTATTCCGAGACCTCCAGTGAGTCTGAGGAAGAAATTCCCATGGCTTCAGAGGACATGCAGAACACAGTACCCATGATCGACATGATGTCAATCATTGAGGGAGAGTACAGAACCTCCTTGAAGTATGTGAACACCAACCAGAATGAGGTCCCTATCTATTTGGATGGCTTAAACAGATCTGTGGCCAGGTTACTGAAAGCGTCGGAGGCTTACATAGTGCCTAGACCAGCAGTTAAGTACGTAGGAGGACTGTACATGGACAAACAAGATATTCAATACGTGGTCACAGAACACCCCGAAAACATTAATGAGCATGGTGAGGAAAATAAAGCGTCAAGCTTAAATGGAAGGGGAAACGAAGAGCAAGTAACTACACCCAGAGGGAGATCTACTGTTGCTAGGATATGGAGAGGAGATCTGATTCCCCAAGATGACACTCTAATAGATGTATATTTGATCAATGGGATGGAGCATCTGCTTAGAGCCCATTCCTCTATATGGGAAGCTGCTCCTAATCCAGTCACCATTTATGAGTTGCAGGATCCTGATTTTTCCACCATTATTACTTATTTGGATAAAAATCAGAGAAGATATTGGCCCATGACAGATGCGGAAAGAGCGGAATTGAAATATCAAAACATCCCAGTATTCCCACCTAGAGACCAAGCCACTACTTCAAGAAACCCACTTGGAACATCCCAGAACGATTCATATCAACAATCGGGACAAACACAGCAAACACAACAAACCCAGATCCCAGTCAGACCACATGTGCAATTTGCAATGCCTGCAATTAACCCTAACTACCGACCTCAACCAACTATTGACCCGAGACATGGAGTTCATGCCCCAGTCAGACCACAAGTAGTAAGAGGACCAGGCATACCTATAGGAAGACCTGTTTTCCCAGTGATGCCTAGACAACCCGAAGCAGGAAGAAGGTTAAGGCCAATCCAAGTAGCCAAGTGCATGAGAAATCACTACGATGGCTCTAGTGAACCCTACAATCACATAGCAGAATTCAAACAAGTAATTAGAGCCGAGCAGGTAGATGACTTCCAGATTCAATATGAGTCCTTTGGTCTTACCTTGTCAGACACAGCTTTGGCATGGTTTCAGCCATTGGACCCTAATACCTTTCAGAACATGGAGCAGGTATACCAAGAAATGATTGAGGAATTTACTAAATCAGGAATCAAAAACAATTCTTCATCATTGATCCATAGCTTCAAACAAGTCCCTACCGAGTCAGTGAGATTGGCTCCCAGAAGATTCAAGCAGTATGTAGACAGATGCCCAGTAGAAGAGAGACCTACACAAAATAAAATGGTGTCATTATTTTTGGAAGGACTATTGAACGGGTCCTTGAGATCATTGGTGTATGTAAAGAGAGTTCAAACTTTGCAAGAATGCATGAAGGAGTGTATAGATCTAGAAGATAATCTTGCAGAAGACCTGAAAATACCTCAAGGAAGCTCGAAAAGCGAGGATTCGACCAGTAACTCATCCATACCAAAAAAAAACGTAGAGGAAATAGCTGAATTGTTAGCAAAAAAGTTGAATGTTCAAGGACAGAGGAACTACCCCAATAATCCAATGAGAGTACCCATGCTCAGAAAATGTATGCAGTGTGGAGGTGATCATCCTTCTCATCTGTGTACTAGGGGAGTCGTTCCACCACCAGCTTATGCTTATAATAGACCTACTGTTCCAGGACCCCTACAATTTTGCAGTGTGGAACAAAAATACACAAATCACAGCACAAAAAATTGTCCCTACAATAGGCAAGCGAGACCAGCACAACAATATATGAGACTGTACGGATACCCTCAGAATCATCAGGGAGGTGAAGGTTTTAGGTATCCTTCTTATCAGCCACAGACACCAGCACCGCGACCATACGCATATCAGGGATACACACAACCACAGCCAGTACTAGGACAACAACCGCCCCATCCTCAGAACGTTGTCCCAGTCAAGATTGCTCAACCTGAAGAAAATCTAGAGAGGGCTATAGTGCCAGCCACACCTTCGACTAGTAGTGAACCATATGACTCGTTTTATGACTCTAGTCAAGGAACATACCCTAATTATGAAAGCTCAATAATGGAATATGGACAATTGTATGAACCATATGTCTATGGCATGGAAGTACCAGATAGTTCATACGGTTACGAGCAGGATTATGTGTCATTAATGTACACAGCTCCTAGAGCAACTATACCACCCCGACCCATGAACAGACCGCCTGTACCCAGAGGACCATGTTACAGGTGTGGAGGTGACCACTATATCAGAGAATGCACATTGCCAAACCCACCACCACCACCACGAGTCTGGGAAGGCTATTGTAGTGATTGTGGTAAGGAACACCTTTTCAGAGACTGCCCCAAGAACCCCAACAGGATTACCTCAAATGTACAAATCAATGTAATAGAAGTAATTGAATCATCAGGGAGTGACAAGGAATACACAGTACCATTGAAAGCAATAACGAGAGCCAAAGCTAGAGAGACCCCTGATAAGTCGGAGGAGAACAATCAAAGCGACAAGGAAAGAGACACACCCTCCCCTCAAAGAGTTGAAGACTCAGAAGAACCGGAGAAAAGTATTGCAAGTAAAAGTTCTCAAAGATGGAAGCACCGGAGAGATAGAATAAAAGAAAAGAAATTATTACAAAAAAAGGAAAAGGAGGAAAACAAACAAACACCAAAGGAAGAACCAAAGAAGGAAAAAGAAATTAAAAATGAAAAGTATCAGAAAGAGGAGGTAGGATCAGTCTTAGCAGATCCTATGCCTGAAGAATTAGCCATGTGGATTCAGGCATACAAGGCACGAGTAAGAGCAGGACCTACCATAGAACAACATGAGAGAGAATATCCTAGAGGCGACTTAGAAAAAGAAAGACTAGAAATCTGTAAGAAATTGATAGAAGTTGCACAACAAACCTTAGAAAAACCTGCATCGCCCTTACCCAATACCCAAATTTCTGAAAGAGAATTCCAAAAGTGTGTAAACACTTACGAAAAGCCTGAGGTAAATAGAACACAGAGTGACGAACGGGGTATTGAGAGAAGGGAAGGATCCATAGTTCCCGAGATAGAAGGAGAATGGACTAAGGATTTATGGGAACGAGTTCAAGAGGATAAATGGAAGAAAGTGAAAGGAATGGAACCTCCCTTCGAAGAATTAGAAGCAGTAGACGAAATGGAGGGTTCAATACCTGAACTAAATTCCGAAGAAATTTTTCCAATGAACGCAAGTGACAAAGAAGAAGAAGATGTAAAGGAACTGCCCAACTACACAGGGGAGTACGAGCACAATTCAGAATTGTATCGCATTCCCTCAATGAGGAAACGAGAGACGAACCCATCAGCTCAAACATCTGAAATCATACAACGCCTTCGAGAGGTAAAAATCCCATGTACCCTAACGTTTGAAGAACTGTTAAAGGTAAAACCACATTTAAAAGAGAAATTGATCAATCAATGGGAAGTCAAGGAGGAAAAGAAAGAGATAGCTGACGAAGTACAAACAGTGAGAATTCCAGTGGATAAGGTAGGAGACTTTAGCGAAGGAGATGAAGGAAATACCTGCCTTCCAATCACCTATAAGGGTTACACTACCAAAGCCATACTAGATTCAGGAGCTGGTGTTGGCATTGCTACCAAAGAAATTTGGGAGAAATGGGGACAACCAGCACTAAGACCAACACGCATGAAAATACAAATGGCAGATGGACATACAGAAAGGCCCTTAGGATTGTTGGAATGAGTTGTCTTCACTACATGTGGAGTGGAATTCGAACATACTTTAGCAATATGTCACTTCGAAAGGCCAAGCAATTATGAAATGATCTTGGGAAGGCCTTTCATGAGGCAGCTAAAGGTCGTACAAGATTGGGGAAAAGATGCGGTGTACCTACAACATGAAGGAGCCACCACAAGAATTAACCTACATACATACGCTTATCAAGATGTTCCACCTCTACAATGGAATCAAATTCATAAGGAGGAAGACGATCAATCAATTCATAGTGGAGGTTCTAGTGACCAATCCTGGATGAACGAGGACACTCATCTATGGATATGCCAAGCTGCCAAGAAGGAAGAGGAGAGAAGAAAAGGATGGCAGCAAAAACAAGGAATATCTAGGTCTGTACAGGATCCAGCTTACATGCCACAAGTGTTTCCTGATGAAGAATTTGAACCACACGGGTGGATGGAAATTTTAGCGACCCTCGATGTCTGTGTAAACGAAGAAGTAGTGACCATGAACGAATGTATTGATGAGGAGGGCTATGATGTTAGCCTGTATATGGTAGTCCTTCAGGAGGCTGAAGACGGAGAAGTGATCGAGAAGTATTGGGAGGAGGACTACGAGAGCATTGAAATGGAGCCCGAACCAAGGGATCTAGGAAATAGCACCACCAACATAGATATCACAGCCAATGTAAAACGCCAGGATCTCACACAGAAGGGGGAATTAGAATTTGAAAGAGAATCAGAAAATGAAGAAAATAAACCCCAAGATCAGTTTGAAGTACCCGCTCACTTCAAGAAATATGAAGTAGAAGAGAGAAAGATTGCTATTCAAATGCCTAAAAGAGAAGCACAGCCTGGAATAGCATATGACAATAAAGAACAAACCAAGAAGATAGTGGTAACTATGGAAGAAGGAGAAGAACGATGTACTTTCATAGGACAGGATGTCTCATTAGAGGAAGAACAAGAGTTAATTCGCCTCATTAGAGAATATCGGGATGTTTTTGCTTGGACCTATAAGGACTTGAAAGGAGTAGATCCATCTATATGTGCGCACAGAATCCCCATGACATCCGAAGCCAAACCTTCTAAACAAAGACCATATACTTACAATGATGTGTATTCAGCAAGAATAAAGGAAGAAATAGACAAGTTACTAGATGCTGGATTCATTTATGAAATTGAGCACACGGAATGGGTGTCACCCTTGGTGGTTGTACCAAAAAAGAATGGAAAGTTAAGAGTGTGCATCAATTTGAAGAAAGTGAACGCCGCAACCATAAGGGATAGTTACCCCTTACCAATCACTGATCATCTCTTGGAAAGGGTAGCAGGGAAGGAAGTTTATAGTTTTCTGGATGGCTTTTCAGGGTATAATCAGGTAGCCATTGCTCCTGAGGACCAACATAAGACAGCATTCGCAACTGAATGGGGAGTATACGCCTTTAGAGTCATGCCTTTTGGGTTAACGAATGCCCCAGCTACTTTCCAAAGATTGATGTGTCATGTGTTCAAGGAATTCCTAAGAAAGAGTATGGAGGTATACGTGGATGATCTTTGTACATATTCAGCTATACGATCAGAGCACATCCCGGAACTTGAAAAGATTTTTGCAAAATGTCGACAATATCGAGTATGCCTCAATCCTGAAAAATGTGTCTTCATGGTGCGACAAGGGAAAATCTTAGGACATATTGTCTCTAAGAATGGAATTTCAACGGACGAAGACAAAATTAAAGTAATTTTGGACTTACCAAGACCTAAAACTGCTAAGGAAGTTCAAGCATTTATGGGACATTGTGGATACTATCGAAGATTCATACATATGTACGCCATAATTGCTAGACCTCTTTATGCATTATTGACTCTATTTAATTGGACCGAGGAATGCGAAAAAGCGTTTAACGAGTTAAAGAATCGATTGAGTTCAACACCCATCCTTCGAGTCCCCAACTGGAATAAACCGTTTCACATTCATGTGGATGCTTCCAAGTTTGCCATTGGTTGCATCTTAGCCCAACCAGCTGACACAGGAAAATTAGACCACCCTATAGCCTATGCCAGTAGACAGTTAAATCAAGCAGAACGCAATTATACCACCACGGAGAGAGAAGGCCTAGGGATGGTATACGCAGTCAAGAAATTCAGACATTACTTACTGGCAAACAAATTCAAATTCTTCATTGATCATCAAGCCCTATTGTACTTAGTCAACAAGCCTTGTAATACAGGACGACTAGTACGATGGTTTTTATTGCTAATGGAATTTGATTTTGAGGTAATAGTCAAGAAAGGAAACACCCACATAAGAGCAGACCACTTATCTCGAATGACCCATGGAGAACCACCCATAGGAGTACCTGATGACCTACCGGATACTTATCTTTTTAACCTGGAAGTATGTCCTAAGTGGGCAGAAAAATTGATCCCTATACTTACACATGGACCTAAAGATGGGATCAATCCAAACCAAACGCAAGATCTATGGAGGACTAAAAACCTTCACATCATTGCGGGAAGTTTGTACCACCAGGATTCAAGCGGATTACTGATGAGATGCGTGGAAGAAGAGGAACAAGAAATGTGGCTTCAGAAAGCACACATAAACCAATGGAACACTCATTTAAATGCAAATGGAACGTGGCAGACACTCAAGAGATTTGGCATATATTGGCCAACCATGCAACGAGATGCACATAACTATGTGTCAACCTGTCAAACCTGTCAAGAACAAATCCCAGACGAGAACTCTACCTTATGCTATTCTACGATAGCACCAAGATGGAGCATGCCTCTAGTAAAGTTCTTGAAAACTCAAGAATACCCTGACGGAGCTACTTTAGCCAGGAAGCGTGCTCTTGAAGAACAGAGTAAGGATTATGCCATCATAGGAAAACAACTCTTTAAACGCGGGAAAGATAACCAATTAAGAATGTGCATTCACGAAAAGGAATATCTTTCTGTCTTAGAGATGGCCCATACAGGAGCCGCAGGAGGACACTTCTCTGCAGATAAAACAGCAAAAATGATCCTCTTTGCTGGAATGTGGTGGCCAACTCTACACCAAGATGCCATAACATATGTGCAACGGTGTGATACTTGTCAACGAACGAAATATCCTATTAGAAGAGATGAGATGCCACTAAGACCCATGATGAGTGCTAGAGCTTTCACAAAATGGGGAATAGACTTCATAGGACCTATTAGCCCACCAGCGAAAGGATCCCATGCCGAATATATAATTGTAGCAACAGATTATCTAACCAAATGGGTAGAAGCAAAAGCAACAAAGAAAAATGACGCAAGAACCACAGCCAAGTTTCTCTTCGAGAACATTTTCACTAGATTTGGACTACCAATAGAGATTGTGAGTGATAGAGGTACGCACTTTGTTAATGAAGTAATAGAAGCCTTATTGAATGAATTCTTAGTAATTCATAAGAAATCTGCTCCTTATCACCCACAAGCAAATGGACAAGCGGAAAGTTCAAATAAAATCTTGTGTACTGTTCTCACCAAAATTGTTAACAACGGTAGATCAGATTGGGATAAGCAGTTACATCATGCTTTATGGGCATTTCGAGTAGCCTATAAAACAGCTATAGGCACTACTCCTTTTAACTTAGTGTATGGACAAAACGCTATTTTGCCAATTGATTTCTTGATTCCCACTCTCAGAGTAGCAACTACTTACGAGTGGACGGGCCATGAACTATCAGCTCAATTGGATCAAATAGAAAAGCTTCACGAAACTAGGTTACAAGCAGTAGCAGGCATTTATGCTGCGAAACGACGACAAAAAGCCTACTTTGATGCGCACATCAAGGACAAAAAATTGAAGGTAGGAGATTTAGTTTTGGTATACACTTTGAAACAACATACTAAGAAATTGCAAAAGAGAGGATATGGCCCATTAATCATCAATCGTATATCTACAGGTGGGGCCATTAGCTTAGCAACCCTAGATGGAGACGTGTTACCAAACTACATCAGTGGGTGTAGAGTGAAAAAATATCTAGAACCATTGACTGAAGAAACGATGTCTCGATTAATCAAAGGCAAAAATCGACGCATAGAAGAGGAAAGAATACGGGAAGAAGCAAGACAGGAAGCATTGGAAAGAATAAAGAAGCGGAAGGAGTGGATGAGAGAGCGAGATGAGAGATATCAGTTAGGAGAAGAACTCATCCCAATGGCTAACTTTAGAGCCACCCAAAACCTAGGATCGCAGAGAACACAACCATATTTAAATTTGGGAGCAGGAAGAACGGAGTACCACTTAGTGGATGCTCTCATTGACTCAGGAGCAGCTGTAAGCTGTATCAAACTTTCTTTGACCCAAAAATTCCAAGAAGAAATACGCCCTTCAATGGCACAGTTGATAGGAATAGGAGGAACAATTACTCAATGCATAGGTGAGATCACCTTACCGCTACATCTTGGCAACAATACCATGGAACAAAAGCTGTTAGTATGTCATGACCAAGATTTACTTGAAGAGATTGTGCTAGGTCAAGACTGGATTTACGAATACGAGGTGACCATTCAATTGGCGTTAGGATACATCTCAGCCAGGATAGGACATCGTGAAGTATTCAGTTTGCTAGAAGAACGACCAATCAACTCTGTGAGCCTAGAGCAAAAAATTCATTCTAATGAACGAAGTCCTGAATGTATGATCTCTAGCACTATAGAGACACCATCACCAAGTACTATATGTTCGGACACACTGAATTCTGCTTGCACACCTTGTTCTAGTCTAGCAAATCTTGGGAGTGTCAGTCAAACTGAAACCAACCTCACTGAAACACCATGCATTAGAGAGACTAAGCCTCAGAGTAATTCAAAAGCTGTAACCATTAAAATGTACCCTATTCCATATTCTAATCAAGCGTGGATAAAGAAAGATCAAGTGGAGGAGTATCTTCACCAACAGAAGCACAAGCAACATCAGAACAAACGATCAAAACAAAAACCAACTCAGTCTGAACAACGACATCATCGACAAGTTGCTATAATATGGGTGCCAAAGAAAGTAGTAGCTGCTCAACCAGATCGTTTGCAAATCTGGGTGCCTAAGTCATGCACTACAAAGAAACCAAACCAAAAGGATGATCCCCAAAACAAGAAGAACCAATGTGATCCACAGGCAAAACAGACACAGAAAAGGAGTTATTGGAGAAGGAAAGAGTCTGTAAAGGCAGCCCGAGACATTCCGAGATTCACAAATTAGACCAAGCAGACTTACAACAAGAAGAAAAGGGCCACATGCAATAGCAGTGGGCAACATACAATGAAGCCCAGCACAACGAAGCAAATCTGGATACCGAAAGACAAACTGTACAGCATGCATACGCCAACTACTTCCAATTGCACCCATATGGAGTGGTCGAGATCCCAAGTATGCATGATAGGGCCACATTACAAGGCCAAGCATTCGGCACATCTTTCTTCTATTTCAAGATAGTCAAGCACATTTTCCTAATAAGGAAATAGGAGAGCACTTGTACATATATCAAGAAAATACTCCAAAAAATTAATAACCGCTTCGGCTACGAACTAACTTTTCTGTTTTTCTTTTCAGCAGAAAATATAAAAATACATGATAAAAAATCCAGGTATTACCTTTCTCACACACACGGGAAAGGGACGACACCATTCACTCGGAGCAATATCGAACTCATAACCAACATATAGAGGAGGATTTCTGAGAACATATGGATATTAATTCATACTCTATATTGAGTGCAGATGGCGTCTACTGATTCAGAATCTACACAGCAAGAAGAGGTGCAACTTCTTCCATTGGAGTCAGTAACAAAAGCAAGAGGTCACTGGTTCAGAGATGATCAACCAGTGGCAGAGCTAATCTTCATGGCTACAATTAAAATCATGGACACGGATCATTACTTTCCAATCATGTCCCAGGATTTCAAGACAATCATACAAGGATTACCTCATATTGAAGAGGTGTGGACACAGGCCGGCATAGAGGCATTCCTTAAATTACCAATCTATGTGCCAGATTTTCAGAGGTGTGCACAAGTCATGAACACTATGAAACCGGCAGCGACAAAGATCTCAGTTCCAGAAGCACGAGTATTGGACAAAGTCGGGACATGGAAGACCGTCCAGTTCACACATGAATTGATTAATAAAGCTTTTGGATGGAATCAAGCAGGCACTACTAATGTGAAAGAAGAATGCCATGATCCCAAGAAGAGGTCATTCCTGGAAATTAACAGAATTGACATAGAAGATGCTGTACGACTGGTACATCAACATTTTTGTTTCCCCAGTATGCACAGGTATACAGCTCCACAAAAGATAGTAGTCCAATTACTATCACATGCCATGAGGCAAATTGGAAACAAGGTCAATCTCACAGGGTACGTCCAAGAAAGATTGTTTGAAGCACAAAAGAAGTGGGGGCAAAAGAAGTTCTTGAATGGAAGCTCAGCTCTCACACTGTTAATTTATGAAGCTTTAGAAATGAAGAACTGCTTGAGAGAGATGCCAACTTCGGAAGGACTAGCAAGATATGTAAAGTCAGCGACGGTTCCGAAGAAGAAGAAAACTGTAGCTATGATTGAAGAGGCTGGAACCAGCACACAGAAACCCATGAGGGGTACGAAGCGCCTACGAGAAGAGGAGGCTCAAGCAACACCGCAATCAAAGAGAACGCATCTCTTACCGAAGATCACGACGGCCCAAGTGCCTATTACCAAGAGAGATCTGTCCGCTGCTCTCGAAGAGACACACCAGTATATGCAAGGGCAGGTCAATTTGAACGTTCAAGGACATCATTATAGACAAGCTAGTCAAGAGCAGACACAACGAATTCCAGAGCGAACACCGAAACAAGCAGGAAGATACAAGGAGCTAGGCATTGATGATTCCAGCACAAATACGGATTCTAGTCCCGAAAAGGATACATTAGATACTGATATACGGACTGAATCACACGAAGGTGAATGGAACGAGATAGATCAAGTGGAAGTGATGCCCCAAAATCAGGAGGAAAAGGAAAAAGTCAAGGAATCTATGGAACCGGAGCACGTCATTCAATTGAATGACACCACAAAAATTAGCATCAAAGAAGATACGACCACTGGTATTACGCATGTAAAACAACCTATTAAAGAGGAAGGTCAAACTCCAATGAGTAAGGAAACGGAAGGGCAAAATAAAGAACAAATTATAATCGAGGTGCCTGATGACACACCTCAGGGAAATAAAGAGGACATGGGGGCTGAGCCAAGGATACAGCTTCAATTTAGGTAGCCCCATGACACCACATTACACATTGCTCTGGGCAAAGATGTAAATACCGGAGAAGGACCGGCAATACCCAAAACATGGCTTAATGTAGATGTTACGCAATTGAAACCTGTAGTAAAACAGATGATTCAAACAGCCATGGACACTCAGCAACAGATGATGGATATAGATGCCGAGTATGATCAAGCAAGAAGAGAAAAGAATCAGTTTCAACTCATGAATGAACAGCTATCGGCACAATTGATTGCAGCACAGAACGAATTAGCAAATAAAAGTTCTGAGGTGTGGGCAATCAAGACACAATATGACGCATCCATCGCCCAAAATCAACAACTGCATACACAACTAGCGGAGTTGCAAAAATTACACGAAGCAAGCGAGGCTGAGAAAGAGAAAATGAAAATGCGGAGCACACTCTTAGAACAACAACTCAAGCTATATCTGGAAGAGAATGACAGCCTACGCAATAGGAATAAAGAATTAATGAAGTCTTTATTATATGATCAACCACTCTTACAACAGGGACCCTCAGACACTAAAGAACAAGAATTAAAAGAGCAGATAGCACAGTATGCCGAGTTGCTGAGACAAGCGAAAGAAGTACGAGAAGAATCAGAACGGAAGCACACTAAAGAAATAGATGAGCTTAAAAAGCAGTTAAATACAGCACAGGCAAAACTGGTCCACAGCTACAGTGAAAATATGGACCATGTAGCTGACATAGGTAAGGAACTACTGGCAACCAAAGAAACACTCGAAGAAGCCAGGCAAACAATAAAAGAAAAAGATGAATGCATAGAACAGCTAAAGATTCAGAGAAAAGACAAAGAACCGATCGGGACATCAGTAGTGCCAGAAAAGAAACATCCTACTGACGAGGTAGAGGTAAGCCCTCTATCTCAACCGATCTATCATTCTCCCATACGTGAGCAGGTGGCGGACCTACATGATGATCATCCTATGCCATACACTGCAGAAATAAGTCAGAAGGAACGGGCACTAGTGGTGTCCCGATTGACGGAAAACTTTGAAATGAAGTTATTAAAGTCATGAAAGAAGCAAAGATCAAAGGAAAAGACTTAGAGACGCTTATGAAGCCTTTCAATATTCCATACGGATTACTGAAAGAGAAAACACGTCAATATATCAAGAAGACCACAAAAAAGAGCCCTGATGAGCAGCTCAACTTCGAGAATGATACATTCAATTTCACTCAAGCAGATTTTGAAGCCGCACAGCCAGTTTGGAGAAGAAAGTTTTTGGAGAAACATCCAACACTAAGGATACACTGGCAAGCTGCTCCATATTCCCTGCAGGTAAACCCTGCATTTTGTCCTGTACCTCGTAGAAGAGAAGCTAGAGCATTTTTGGACATGCAAAGGAATGGTACAATAAATAATCAGTGGCTGAACTATCCGCTACTTCCAAGCCCTCCACATAATTATTTGCCAACGAAGGATTATATGGTCAAGACCATAGAATTTTGGCTACAAAATTATGCGACCGTACCAGATTTAGCTGTCAAAATGACAAATAAAATACTTAGTATGCTACTCACTGTACTGAAAGTTTTCAACCATGCGGCATACACCTTTTTGAATTTCATTGGAATTAATCAGGGCACAGACATACTTATTTTTGATTTATCAGTGATGCCAAGCAGACCAACTATAATGGCTTATTACTCCAGGCTTATGTTCTTGCCAAGTCCATATATGCAGACATTTGAAGAAGCATTTTTTACAGGATTCTTTGAAATAGATTCAGAGATCTTTTTGAAGATGTCTTCGAACCTGAATGCCAGACTCGTAGCATATGAATTAAGCTTCTTCGCAGATCACAGACAGCCACCCCATGACGGTGTGAAGGCAGAACAATGGAAACAACTCATGATACGTGAAGCCAATCAACTGAATAATACAGAGCAAAAAGTTTATCAAACATATGCCCGTCGCTTATCAAAGCCTGTCGGGGACGACAGAGTCCAGGAGGGGGGCAGTGTTGAAGGAGAGTCAAGTAAGAAGAAAAAAAGAAGAAGACAACGAAGGAAGCAGCTTCACTAAAAAGCAAGATTTGAAGATACATCTCTGCAGGAAGCCCCGCAGGGGCGCATTACCCATCTCTGCACAGAGCCCCGCAGGGGCACACACACCAAGGAAAGGACGCAACCCACTCGGGTGCTTCAACCTCTTGATCTGTTGGAAAGTGAAGACTGAAGCACCAGATCTTCAAACCTTCCACTGGTGGCGTGCGTGGCAACCAGAATTATGATGGCAACCCAGAAGTCATGAGCCTATAGGTGAATTAGACTGCACAATATCAGGTAGTCAGTCTAACTACAAGGGTTGCGGGCAAGCAAGTCAAATGCATCAGGCCAGAGAATGTAAAACAAGAATTAAGAAGAGGCCGTCAAAACTGAACACCTGTCGTATAAACAGGTAACAATTAGCAAAGGTTGCGCGCAGAGATCAAACTGAACGCGTGCGCGAAGCAAAGTCTGTCAAGGGACGACAGAGACGAAGAGGGGGAGAGTGTTGCAGAGCTAAAAGAGCGCACAAAGCAGAGAAAAAGACGGGCCCCAAAATTTTTCCGATTTGGGCCTCATATTTTTTGTACCATAATCATCCTTGTAATATATCTCCCGTTGTAAAGGCATTAGAGGAGTCCTCTAGATGCATCCCCGTAGAAGATTAGAAGATTACCCATGTAAAATAGTAGGAAATTAGTCTTTTAGTGAATAAAGTGCCGGTCTCTTGTGTGAAAGGACCAAACTTAGGGCACTAGTATATAAGTCAAATGTGACTCTTTTGTAAAGACTTTTTGCCATTGTGAGAATAGAGAGCACAGAAATTCGAATTTGTGTCTTCTTCACTCCGTATCTTCTTCTTCGTGAGCTTGTATGCATGTGTATTGCTTGGAAAGAGTGCTTGTGAGTGTTGTCTATCCATGAAAGTGTCTATTTGCTGTAGGTAAGGTACGTGCGAGGTGTAGGAAGTGCTGAAGTGTAGGAAAATATTCCCGCGACTCAGTATTTTGCCCATAACTTGAAGTAGGAGCGTCAGAATTGAGTGAAAGCACTGCCATTGGATGCGTCTTCTCGAGAGCTTCGAAACGCATATGCTATTCGCTATATTTGGAGCTCGGAGCTGGGAGAAAAGTCCAAAATACTGACGGCTGCTGCACCAAGTATCGTTTCGCCTGGACCGACAGTTGGAGCTTGTTTGGATAAGTCTTTACCTCATTTACATTCTTGAGTAGTACATTTGCATTGATCATTACATGATTGCATGTCCTCATACACTCGGTTAGGGTTCGTATACTCTTGGATTGATAATTAAAAGCGTGTATCCCCACTATATGCACTTGTGAGGGGATTGAGGTATAGTCTCTTTCTCCGCAAGTCCCTAAGTTGGTGCTTAGGTCAACACAGCCTATGAACCACAACCCATCCCAGGTGGATGTGTCACGGCCAAAGGCCAAGACACTTTTGAACTCCCTACACCCACATGGATGAAGTCAGTAGAAGAACTTGGCACGACCCACTCCGCGCGGGTGGAGGCCCAATTACATGCCATAGCATCTTACAATCACCTTACTTTGCTCACTTGGCCCCTCGAAGGTATATCTCTAGCCATGAGCTTCAATATAAACCGTACTTCATGTTGATGACAGAATATCAATTGGCGATTGAAAAAGAGACGGGCAACAAACCATCCCATGCCACTCAATTCGAGTCTAACAACCTACCATCGGAAGCACAGAAAGGTAAAATCTTTCAACCAACTTGGCACTAGGAGTTACTACAGGCCTATCTGGAGATGATGCATACATGGATAAAGGCACCCCTAGGGGACCTATGCCAAGATGCTGCTCCTAGAAGGCATTCATGATCAATGTTCAAAATAACAAGCAGTTCCAGGACTGGCTTAATTATCCTTACTTTACTCCACCCCATGGACCCCCTATCGTCGACTATATGATGGCCACCATTCACCACTGGTTCCCCCGCTTACACCACATGGATGATGTTGCAGCACATATGACCGTCAAGATATTTGATATGATGCAGATTGTATTTAAGAACTTCCGCCACGTCAAAGCACCACATGTCAACACCCCAAGATTTGAGCATGTAACCAAGACTTGGCATATGATATGAGCATTACGCCATCGCTCCGGGTGTGTTATGCTTGGCATTGCTTAATCAAATACTTACTCACTTGTTATAAGACGACATTTGAAGAGATGTTTACCACCGACTTTTGGGAGTACCATTCCGAGGTTTTTATAAGCAATCCCACACACCTACTTCAATTATTTGCCTGTGAACAACTTGCGTACTCCACACACTACCGACTTTTGCCTCCCGATGAACCTTAGCCCATTGACTGGGAAAAACTTGAAGCTGATCTTGCACGAGGTATTCGCATTGTGGAGCACACCCTCGCTCACGACCTCCTACACAACTATATCGCACAGACCCCGCAACAAGGTTCTTTCGAGGATGATAGATGCAAAAGGGAGGGGGATGTTGGCAATAGCCAAAGGCACAGACGACAAGAAAGCATGTGAAGGCAAATTACAAAGAGTCATGGGGAGCCATGTGCTCTATGTTTTCCAAAGAAACATGTTTTATATTACAATCTCAAAACTCCAAATAGTGATTTTCATCACTCCTATACCATATGTATCATATAAGCACACAATTTTTTAATCATACACTCCCTTTTGTGCAAGCTGAGGAGTCCTCAAGCTTGAGGAGCTTAGGTAGAACAAGCATACCAATTTTGGCTATTTTTAGATCTCGTTTATACCTCCAAATAGTGTATAGAACCTACTTTTTAACTATATCGGACACTAGATGTGAAATCGATCAAAGCTAGTCAAAAAACTATAAATAGAGCTAGAGAGCTCATTTTTTAGGTTAGCAAGTGGGAGATTAGAGCTATTTTTTAGCTTGTAATAGAGATCTTGGGCAATAGAGTCTATTTCCTATCTTCCATTGTGTCTTGCTTGTCTCTTACATGTGTGTGTGTATGTGTGTGTGTGTGTGCATCTCCATGCTTCTTACCTTCACTTTCACTACATCTTGCGTTCACGATCTTCATATCACTCTTATCTCTTCCGCATATTGACATTAAGGAGGTGGAGCTTCTTAATGTGGTGCTTACCTTTGTGCTAGAGCAACAGGGGCATATATAAATAAGCAAGGAACCATGAACGTGGTGTCCAGGTTACTTGATAGCACAGATGAATTCAGATCCATTGTACCTGAGTCGAACATTGAAGACATAGATCAAGAGCACAAGGAACAAGAACAGAGGACATATCAGTGGGTCTTATCAAGGATAATCACACTAGATTGGATACCCTAGGGCAACTCTAGCATAGAGCTCTTTCTAAGTAGAGAGATTGATGAAGCCTTTTGGAGGTTTAGACCAGATAAGCCTAGCAATGTTTTTGGAGTTATTATCTATGAATTCAAGGATTCATGAGTACTAGGGAAGATCATTTATCTTGACAACATTTCAGAAAGGATATTTGAAGTAATAAAACACAGTAGAAATACCTACACATGGAAAGGCAAACCCATTTTTTCTTCACAAAAGTCTACTAACCTCGATAACCAATCTAGAGCTAGATCTTCACACATAGTAGGAACCCAGAAGGAGAGAGCCAAAGAACGACCAGAAGTGAGCTTTGTACAGACAACAAGAAGAGATAGACAAGGAGTAGACATGGATAGGATGGAAAGAGAAGGAATTGGGGAGCATTGGCCCCAAAGGGGTAGGGATGATTTTCCCCTACCTAGACCCAAAGAGCACCCAAGCATTTTAAGGCCTACACAACTAGTAAAATCCATGAAGAACTACTTTGATGGAACAGGTGACCCATATGACCATGTTCCAAAAGTTAAACAAGTGTTGAGGGTAGAACAAGTGGAGGACATGTTCACTCAATACAATGCCTTTGGACTAACTTTGAAGAGTACCACCCTTTGGTTTCAACTGTTATAGCAAAGGCAATTTAGGGACATCCATCATTTGCTAGAGACCTTCATCACAGAGGTTTCTAAGAGTGTGATCTTACATATTACCTCATCATTGATCCATAGCTTCAAATAGACACCTCAAGAAACTGTAAGACTAGCAAGACATAGGTTCAGGCAATATAGAGAGATGTCCAATCCTAGAGTTGCCGACCCAAGCTAAACAAGTATCCCTATTTTTAGATGGCTTGCTGAGTGTGAAGCTATGATCATATGTTTACCTTAAGGAACCTTGAACTTTAGAACAATGGTAAGAGTCTGCATAGACATAGAAGATAATTTGGGAGATGAGTTGGAGCTTTCTAAAGTCTATAGGGATTTTGATTGCTCAACCAATATCTCATCTAAACCCTCTACCTCCATAGAAGATTTGGTGGAGCGAGTGGCTCAGAACTTAGGAGTGTGAAGTAAACAAACCCCTAGAATGTTCCCCACTAAATTTTTTTACACTTGTGGAGGGGACCACATGCCCAATGCATGTCCATTAATGATTCTAAACTGAGGAAACTTGACTTCCCACTATTGCTCAGAGAAAATATATGAACCACACAACTCAACAATGTCCGTATAACAAGCAAGCAGTGAGGCATAACTACCCACAACCTTATCCACAATGAGATAGATATCAGTGTTAATACCAACAACAACCATAATATAGGTCCCCTCATAACTATTAGCCACCATACCAGACTTAGCCTAGACCCCTACCAATTCTAGGACAACCCCCCCTACCAACATGATTTCAGTAAAGTACATAGCACGTGAGGATAACCTCAATAGGGCATTAGTACCTACATCCACACTGGTCATAGAAAATGACCTCAATGCCCAATTCTACAAATGGAGACAGTCCACCTGAATACTATTCAAAATCCCTTGAACATGCAAAAATTTCCCCATATGAGGCACCCACAATGGAATCTAATTGGGAACTTGAATATGCTAATGTGATGTATGCCAATCCCAAACCCCAATTGAGACAAGTAAGACCTCTGATTCGTAAGAGAATGCCCATATATCCCCCCCCCCCGACCAAACAGCCATACTATTTCACCATTCTAGGTTATTGCTCCAAATGTGATAAAGAGCATGCCCATGATGTAAGACAATAGTTACGCAATATAACACAGGAGCAATAGCAGAGAAGATAACAGATATAGGAGAATCTCAACAATTTTCTACTAGCAGCAAGTACAAAGATGATGGCGTTGTCCACCCGTGCGCTCTCAAGGTAGAGCTTAAATGGTGATCTAGACAACTCTAGATAGGGAGATACAAGGTAGAGGTATGCTGGCTCAACTCGGTGTCTTAGGTAGTGCAGAAGTCATGTATATATAGGATCATGGGTGGCCTGCCATGGACGGCTATACATGGGCGGTAGAGCGTGGGCGGCCACCGCCCACGTAAATTGCCATACACGGCTTAGACTGGTTGAACCGACCTAACAAATATAAATGATTTCTGACTCCGACAGGGAATATTCCATGGAATATTCCCTTTACCGTCGCGCCAGGGGCGCTGCCCCCGGACCCCCACCAGGGGGCCCGCTGGCCCCCTGGGACCCCCCAGCCAGGGGGCCCGCTGGCCCCCTTGGACCCCCCAGCCGGGGCTGCTCACCGCTGCCCCGGACCCCACAATTGGGGACCCTGGTAACTCCCTTTCCTTATAATATCTTACATGGTCCATATATGACCTTCATCCAACATTCAAGTTGGGATTCCCATCAATTGGGTAATGCACGCTTGGCTTCTCCTCATAAAGGGGGCCTTACAAAACGTGCATACAATCATGAGGGGTAGACATTGATCATATACTAACACATGAGAATGTCCCAAAAACCCAGCCAATGCCTCAAATATAACTCCTATTAACATGATAGGCATTGCGCATACAACAAATGGGTCTACACCAACCTATGTGCCCATTCAGATAGTAACTAGAGCCCAAGCTTTTCAACAAAACCAACATGTAAATCCAGAAAAACCCTATGAGGGTAGCGAAGCTGGAGAGTCTAGTGGTAGAAAGACCCACAAGAAAGACGTAAGAGAAAATGGGATAAGAAAATAGCCAAGCTGGAAGGAAGTTGGAAAGAGATTAGGGCAAAAATCCTAGAATTAGCCTCCCAAGAACCAACACAAACTCACCAACTACCCAAGCCAAAATCTATTCTAGCAGAACCTGCCTTGTTGGGAATGTAAGGGTCATGTGACCTTACCCCCATATTCATGTATATATATATCATTTATAGAGATTGCCTCATAGAGATCATTATGTGGGTTTCGAGGCTCCCATGCATGTATGCGTGTATCTCCTCTCCTCTCTCTCCCTTGATCTACTCGTTGATCCTCTATTTTAGCACACCAAACCCCTTCATTGGTATCAGAGCTTGTTGAAGGCTGGTGTGCAAGGAGCTTCAATGGAAGTTTAGGGTAGAAGAGATAAATATGCAAGTCAACACCTCTTGACAATTGCTCAATATTTTGACCATAACTCAAGCTAGGAAGCTTGGATCAATGTGATTTAAAGTTCTTTGTGTAGCTAACATAGAGAACTACAGTTTTGCAATAGGGCATAGGATCTATTTCAAGGTTCTATTTTGCCAAAAATTCAAAATATTCAAACATATGTAGAAGATGAATCTACAATCGCTTGAACAATAGGTTAGTTTTTCACTGATAACTTGAGTTTTAAAGGTCAGATTGATGGAGTTCAACTTGGTTTGTGTGGCTTGAAACAAAAAACGAGTTGTAGAAGAAATCAAGTCTAGATTTTGAGTGTTAGGTCACCGAAAATGCAAAATACATAGCAATAGTGTTGCAGGTGAAGGTGAAATTGACAACATATGCTTGTTTTGTGTATGTCTTGAGTTATGTACCTTGGATTGAGGTGTTCTAAGTATCGTTACATAGTGAAGATGTATATCTTCAAGTTTTTTGAAGAGCTCAGTTAGCAAAGCTTAAAATTTGGAGCATAAAAAATACAATATATAGAATGTTATATTTTCCTATAAAACCTTAAAGATAGTTGAAGATTGGAATTATCTTTGAATATCTTTTGACCATTTGACCATGTATGATCACTGTGGTAGCTCCTCCATATGAGAGTAGAGCATGATCTTGTCAAGTGTTTGGCATGTGAGATGGCAGTGTGGTATACTTTTCAGGTTTATGCCATCATGAAATTGATCATAGCATTGTCAATGGATGAATAGTGGCATTGTGGTTTATATTTTGCTTATGCTACTTGGTTATGAATTTACTTATTGATTGCACACAATTATGAGAGTTGATTTTGGAGCTTGGTTAGTACTTGTATTCTTGTTTTTGTGTAGGTACATGATCCAGTTGGAGCCTCAACTATATATCACTTTATCACCTACATTGACTTTGCATTAAGCCATACTATCATTGATCATTATATATGATTGCCACTATGGTATGGCATTAGTGGATGGTACATTCCCACATGATTATTTTGGTTCAGAGCCCATTTTACAGAGGAGATGCTGTTGAAATTTCATCAATTTTTGTGCTAGAAGAGTACTCTAGTAGATCCTTCTGACAGGACATTTGTGATATGCATTATGCATATGGATATGCAGGTGTGATCCTATTGGTGATATAATATTATTTCTAGTCTCTTGTTATATTGTTAGTCTCTTGGATTGCTAACATGGTGTCTTCTTGTTTTGATGGCATTGACTTCTTGAGATGGAAAGATCACATGTTTCAATTGCTTTGTGCAAGGTTACACATGCATGTGCATAGAGATGCATAGAGGCCTCGTGACATGCCCAACCACATGTGGATGGATATGGATGCATTGGCCAGATCCACTATCCGATGACAGCTTGTGGATTCTATATATGAGTCTGTGATGTATGAGGAGATGAGTAGTGCATTATGGCAAATACTACTATGATATGTATGTGATTCCATTGATTCATGTGAGACATAGATCACCTCAATGACTTTGATGTTGGCACTGTGGTCGTGAGGGCCATACTCGATGATGTTGCTTCAGGTGGATGCAATGATGGCATTAGAGACATGCACGTGATGTGGGTCAAGTAGTGGTTTCAATAGACTATATGGCAGTTCATTATGCTAGTGATGGTGATATCACAATATCCTATGGTTCATCTCATGATTCCTCTTGTTCATTTGATATCATGCATATGACTTGGTTGCTTGATGCATTAGCCAATTTTCATGTTACTCCACATCGTGAGTGGTTTTATCGATTCTCGTGTGAGAGTTGTGGAGGTGTGCACATGTCTGATGGTACAACATTTGAAATTCAAGGTGTAGGAGATGTATATCTTATGCTACCTAGTGGGGCATCACTTATACATGTAAGTTATGTGCCTTCATTCTCTATGAGCTTGATTTCAATTAGCCAATTACAGGAGAGCAAGTGTTATGCATCCTCAGTATGCATCATTTTTAGTTGCAGTTGGGAGAGCTTATGCTTGTCAGAGGTGCTAGGATTGGGCACATACATCCACTACAGGTACTCTATGTGATAGAGAGTCTTGTCTTAGTGGGAGTTCAACCTTATGTGAGGTGTGAGACTCATCATGTCTCATTTTGTCTACCTACAAATAGTTCTATTGATATTCATGATCCACATGTATGGTAGGATTTAGGTGCTCAGATGGATGCATATATAGAGCATGATTTGGATGCTCATGATGCTTTTGTAGAGCATAATTTGATTGATCATATGGATGCTAATGTGCAACACACTTTGGATGATCAGTTAGATGCTTTAGAGCATGGTGTGGATGCTTATGTAGATCATTATGATGATACTCAATTAGAGTGTGATCATGAGTTTGACCTTGGTGTTGATGTTGTACATTTAGCTCATGTGGAGCATGATGATACACTTGGTGTGGTAAAACATGATAACTCTTATGATACAAAGAGTGTGTTAGAGCAGTTTAGCTCTCAGGATGCACGACTAGATACATCTTTGGTTGATAGGATGGCCGATTTGGATGTTGAGGAGTCAGCAATTATGCAGTCATTCTTGGATTTTCTCATGTCAGATGTTGACACACATATGTTAAGACATGTTGGTCTTGATGATGGTGCTTTGGATGCCTTGGATACACACATGGATGACATGCTTAGGTTAGCCAAGATAGCATAGGTTTCATCAGCATTCCGGAGTCTGATATATGAGTTATTATGCTCAAGACTAGACATTGCAGTTGCTATTGGAGCACTTGCACTTGGAGTTATCAGTCATTTGATGATTGACATAGGCATAGAGCAAGTGGGAGATCTGTAAGAACTTCATCAATTCTTATGTCAGTCATATGTGAGCTTGACTCTTGTCGATATGAGTCTAGAGCAGTTTGAGGTGCAAGGATACACCTTGTTTGAGCTAGTTGCTATAGGCTGATTGGTATGGGTTGAGATCCAGACTCTTCCTGTACATTATTATATAGTCTTACATCATTTGTTTTATGTGTTTCCACTTATGGCCACATTGACCCTTAAGTGGGAGGTTGTTGGATGTAAGGGTCATGTGACCTTACCCCAATATTCATGTATATATATACCATTTATAGACAATTGCCTCATAGAGATCATTATGTGGGTTTTGAGGCTCCCACGCATGTGTGCACATCTCTCCTCCCCCCCCTCTCTCTCTCTCTCTCCCTTGGACTCCTCCTTTCTCCTCTTGTTCAGCACACCAAACCCCTTCATATCCTAGAAGATATGGATACGATTTTCAGAGCTTATCAAGCTAGGATAAGAGATAGACCCAATGTAAAAGAAATGGAAAAGATTTATCCTAGAGAAGACCTAGAAATAGAAAGAACTAAGCTCTACATGAAAATGGTTAAAATGGCATAGGTCATGCTCGAAGCAAACCAATATGTTAACTAGAGTAATCTAATTAAGCCTAAGTTGCATTTTCAAGGACTGATAGAGCGATTAGAACAATTGGTGTCAAAGACAAATCAAGATAAACTAGAAAAGGCTCCTTCTGTTAGGATTTTACCAAGAGAAGTCTCACCCCTTGTGTCACAAGTACCAAATTCTACCAAAAGTGGAATTTCCCCTTCAATACACAAGTATTCACAAGGATTCTTGAGAGAGATCCAAGAAGAGAAGTGGAGGCTGGAAAATGGAGCTCAACCTCCCATCCAAGATATGAATGATCTTCATGATTATTTCCCTCAAGATATACCATCTATATATGGAGAGCAAGAAGAGGAATAGTCAAGTGAGTGAATGGATTTTGAATCCGATTCCCTGCAGGAATTACCCTACTTCACTAGCCCATGGGAATCAAAGTATGTTCGAATGAGAGCTTCCACCATCTTGGTAAGAAACAAGGATTCAATTCTCCCTAGGAACATGGAGGTGGTAAAGAACACTAGAGTGCAGTGCTATCTCACGTTGGAAGAATTGTTGAAAGTAAAACCTGAGTTATGGAAGCACATAGTCATCCATTTGTCAGGGGAGCAATAAAATAAAAAATTTTTCTAAGCGTATGCATGCGATCATGGGTGGAGGAGAGAGATAACATCAAATATCGACTCCCAACTCATTTAGTGCAAATGAGCATAGGATCAATCCACATGTTCAAAGGTTTTGCAGTGAATGTGTGGCATTGATTAAGGGAATTTAGTGAAATCGGATCCCGATTGTGTTGTAGTATATGAAAGATGTTCGCTCTGTTCAGAAGAACACACCAATGCTTCTAATACCATGGATGCCTGATGCATTGAAGGTGTTACAAGAAAACGTTATGTGAATAAGGCATCATTACGACCTTAGTGTATGAAACAAAAAATGATGCAAAACACATGTTGAGTCTTGCAAAAAAATGACACACACAACATGCATACCAAATGATGAAAAATCTCCATACATTAAGTGGGAGGGAGGGAAATGGGGTAGATGGGGTACAAAATGATGAAGAAGAAGGGTGGGGGGGGTGGGAAAATGGGCAAGATGAGACCCAAGAGTAAAAAATTGATGGCAAAAGGCTTTTCTCAATGAGGAGAAAGCACATCACCACAACTCGAACACCACCACCACCACCAAAATGATCACCAAACACATCGCCAAAAGAACCACCAAGACCTCCAACTAACACTCTGATATCATGTAGAGAGTACACACGTGGAAGAAAAATGAAAAGAAGAGTGTATTCATAAAATGAAAGAGCGTGAGACTCAAAAGTGAGTAGACCATGAAATGGAAAAACTCACATGGGTTAAAGTGAGCTTGCCAAGAGCATGGAGTAGGCTCCTTAAGCTTCTAACCAAGTACAAATGGAAGGAGATGCCCTCCTTATATAGAGTTGGAGGGGCCCCTCCTTATGTGTTCATTCTCCTTCAAGGGGATAATTCCCCTTGAAGGAGAATGAATACATAGGTAGAAGCAAGTGGCAAGGTATCCAAATACAAAAGAGATACAATATAAAATGGAAATGGAGTGCCTCCTGGATACAAAATAGTGATGCACTCATGCGAATACAAATGGAAATGATGTAGGAGAAATCATGTCGTCAATAGAGCTAACACTTAGATATACTGGAACTTATAATTCACATGCGTGCTTGATTTTGCACATGGATACACAAGTTCTTCTATTTCCTCTAGCGTCATGTTTCATTAATACACAAGTTCATAGATTGCTATTGTGTATTTCAAAGGAAGCTATTTTGTATTTTAAAGAAAGTTGAGGCTTGATCCTTGGAAAAAAGTCTTTTTACATGAACCCTTTAAAACTTTCCTTTTTTTAATAAAAGGAAGTTCGGCCTTAGCCTAATCTTCCGGACTTTAATTAAAATAAAGAAGAAAAGTTACAAGAGAATGGGACTAGTGCCCATGGGACCCGCAAATCCCACAATGCAGGGGAGGAGTATGGCAAGCTAGAGGGCATTACAAATGAGGCAGATAAATCTATCATCATCCTCATGTGGGACCCATTTGGGTTTCAACTTGTTGTTTTCGAGAAGGATTTCTCGATCGTCCATTCCTTAGGAGTTTGGCCAAAATTGACAGCACATCGCTCCCTCCAAATCTTCGAGAGAGTCTCACCCCTGATGGCATTCCACAGCCTCGATGAACCCTTTAAAAATTAAATCATATATATACATTTTTTTTAATATAAAGGAAGTTCGGCATTAGCCTACTCTCCCGGACTTGAATTAAATAAAGAAAAGTACAAGAGAAAGGGACTAGTGCCCATGGGACCCCCCAAATCCCACAAAGCAAGGGGAGCTTTTACAGAGCTTAGATGACATTACAAAGAAGGTTAATTACCCTCTCATCACCCTCATGTGGGGCCCACTTGGGTTTAAGCTTGTTATTGATCAAGAGGAGTACTTGATGATGCCTGAAGGGAGGGGACTTCTTACAGTTAGCAATCCTTTTGCCAAGGAGGAACAATGATTTCTCAATTGACCACTCTTTGGGGGAGTCACCGAAGTTGATGGCACATCTTTCCCGCCAGATTTTCCAAAGGACCTCCCCTCTGATGGCGTTCCAGAGAGTCGCGGAGCAGTCGATCGCTTCTCCCAGCAGGGCTTGCTGCCAACTGGGATGTTTTTGAAGTCTGATTTTCTTTCCAACCGTCTGCCAAAGTCTGTTGGAGTTGGGGCAGGTAAAGAAGATGTGTGAAACATCTTCGATAGACCGGTAGCAGCGTTTGCACCAGGGAGGAATCCCACAAAATTTGTTAGCCTTAAGGTTGGTCCAGATTCCATGATGCAGAATTTGCCATAAGAGGACTGACTTTTTGACTTCAATGAGGGGGTGCCAGATAGCCATGAATTTCATGTCCCACCGAAGTCGCCTCCATGACAGGCTCCACTTCTTGTTGAGGTTAACCTGATAGTCAGTTGTGTCTTTGATGTTCGGGATTTTTGATAGGCTATTCCCATTGTGCCATTTGAGACCAAGCGAGCTCGGCGTGTTGTGTCCCATGAGAAGGTGAACTTTGTGTCGGTCCCAGGTGAGACATCTGCTTTGCAAAGTGTTCCATTCCTCGTACGAAATGTTGATGTTAGGGTCAATATCCTCGAAGTTGATCCAACGGTTGGTGTCTTGTTTCCAGAGATGTTTCCATTTTTTGAAGCCTTTGTTCCATAACTTCTTGGCATTCTGAAGGCTCCAAGATTCCACACTCCGGATGCCATGGAGCGGGAACCAGATAGAGTCGTTTTGTCTAATACCGGCTGCCCACTTCCAGTCTTCACTTATTCTTGTGTAGCCTTTGACTTTATTCCAACTCTTCCATAGGGAGCACACCAGATTAGAGCCTTTCGGGAAGACGGGGTTCGGGGAGAATAGCAAGGTCAAGATGTCAAGATTCTTCCAACTTGGAAAGCCCATGAGAGCCAACTCATTCTTGTTTATGAAGATCAACTTGGCCCATGAGGCCTCCCCGTTGCACCAAGCCTTAATCATCCATTTGGCCGCCAGCTTGTTAGCCATGCACCCAATGTCGAGGATACCGAGTCCCCCACTATCTCTATGGCTGGTGCACATGGACCATTTGATTTTAGGCACCCCCCTCCTATTGTGGTCGCCCGTCCAGAGGAAATTTCTGCAAATACTATCCAGTTTGGACAGATCTTGCTCTTTCGGTCTCCAACAGGAAAGGAAATAAATGGTAGAAGATAAGAGGAACGTGTTGATAACCATAGCGCGACCAGCCAGATTTGTTTCCTTTATGATTCATTCATGGAAAGTACTTTTCCCTTTACTTTCATTAACTGGGAAAACCCCATTGGTCGGAAACTTATGACTCTTAGAATCCCCGTATTGGTCTTCGCTAATTTCATTTCTAAAAGTTATGGAGTCGGGCATTCCAAAGGCTATGGAGTTGGGCTCACACGCGGAATACTTCCATTGTAAAGGGATTATCATCTTAAGACATTGTTTTATTGGTCACGGACAATGCCTTTCTTTTCCAACTGCAAAGGGGCAACTTGGAATTGGTTTGCCAATAGGCATGCATGGATTATGTTTCGTAGGAAATATGAGGATATTGCAGTTCCACGTGCCTCTTTATTGATCCGTCATGAGAAGGACTAGAATTTGCATTCTCTTCAGGGTTTGTTTGATGCTTCAAGGGCTCCTTTTTACAATGTATTGCTTCCTAGTTATGGCTTTGGAAAAGTATGTAATAGAGGGCGGGATTATTTTAGGCCCAACTTATTTTAGTATGTATGACATTTGGGCTATACTCATACTTGGATCTTGCATGCACATGGATCACATATCAAATGTGTTTTCGGATTCTTTGGTTCAAGCTTCAAATGGGGGTCTAGGAATGCATTGATCTTTGAGAAAAGGGAATTGTTTCTTGACTACCTCCCTGCCATTGTACTACAAGAGTGAATTCTTCTGGAAGCATATGTCACTGTGTTGCCACAGGACGTCCATTCTACTATGATCCTCTGTTGCACACAGTGTTTTTTAGACCCCTCCTATGCTGTCTGGGTTGTTTCATTGGAGGGCATGTCCTCCTCTACATGATGAATAATGGACCATGTTTTCCAAAAAAATAAACAAAGAAAAGTATGTATGTACGTATATATGTATGTATGTAGGTTGGTATGTATGTATGTAATGCTCAGGTATCATATAAATTGAGGAACCGGACATCATTAAAAGAAATTGAATTTTTTGGAATGGACCAAATCGCTAACCTTCATCCATCAACTCAATAAGTTTGTATGTGTTTTAGCTTTTTGTTGACCTTGTAAGGCCGAGTCATGCTTGATCTCATTGATGTTTTCTCAATGTTTTGATTCATATTGAAGCAGCAAGCTTGAAGAGTTTGTGGAATCATCATGCTGCCAAGAATATGTGCAGCAGAAACCTTCAAGTAAGTGCGGGGACTTCTTAGCATGGTTCACTGTATTGCTTTTTCATAACGATCATCATTTTCCAGGCTTATTAAAGTGTGTTCCTCCTGTGAGTGCTCTTCATATGCCATTCAGGCAAAAGTCATTGGGAGACTTATTGTGAAGCCATTGTCCACATTTCCAGAAAATAATTTATTTGAAAAGTTGCTTGACAATGAACATACATCTAAATTTGCTTCTGTTTGATTTTCTAAGGCAGAAACTTCTTATGACCCTGAGACATTAGAAGAAGGGCCATCATTACATCTGAATGCAGAGAGTTCTGTTGAGGTTGTAAGTTCAGCATTACGGAAGTGCAAAAAAGAAAACAAACGTGTCTTGTAATGCATATTCTTGTGTATTTTCATAGTCTGGGACTTCAAGTCCATGATCTGGTCAGTAATCATGTTGTTCTTATGCTTGTAGAATGTGGTGGCATTTTACATTCTTTCTCAATCTTCCGTGAAGTGTTATATCAGAATGAGTACCCCTGGACATCTCTTACACAGGGATATATCAATCTAGGCGAACTACAAACTGCTGTTGAACTCTTCAAAAAGATGCACTGCAGCTCTTTTGTGTCAAGCATGTTTACACTTCAGTCATTTGACAAAGCATGTGCAAGACTAGAGTGCATTGAAGCTGGCAGACAAACGCACATTATCATTATTCTAAAAGATCATGAGAAGGAACTTATAGTCGTCAATACTCTGGCAGGTTTTGATGCTAAGTGTATGTTTTTTGAGGAGGCTTGGGCTATGTTATCGGAACTACCAGTCTGAAATGTTATCTTTTGAAATTCTTTAATTGCTGGACATGTTCAACATGGCTTTATGGAGGAAGGTTTAGACTGCTTGGTGAAAATAAAATCTGATGAGCCGCACTTCAAAAGGATGCAGTGCAGCTCTATTGTGTCAAGCATGTTTACACTTCAGTCATTTGACAAAGCATGTGCAAGACTAGAGTGCATTGAAGCTGCCAGACAAATCCACATTATCATTATTCTAGAGGATCATGAGAAGGAACTTATAGTCGTCAATACTCTGGTAGGTTTCGATGCTAAGTGTATGTTTTTCGAGGATGCTTGGTCGGTGTTAATGGAACTACCAGTCTGAAATGCTATCTTTTGAAATTCTTTAATTGCTGGACATGTTCAACATGGCTTTATGGACGAAGCATAAGACTGCTTGGTGAAAATAAAATCTGATGGGGTAGTTCCAGATAATGTGTTTTTTGATTCATGTTGAAGTTTGAAGCGTTTCTGGAATCATCATGCTGCTAAGAATATGTGCAGCAGAAATCTTCAAGTGCTAGGACTACTTAACATGGTTCACTGTATTGCTTTTTCATAACGATCATCATTTTCCAAGATTTACTAAAGTTTGTTTCTCCTATGAGTACTCTCCATATGCCATTCAAACAAAAGATCATTGGGAGATTAATTGTAAGGCCGTTGTCCACATTTCCAGAGAAGAATTCATTTGATAAGTTGCTTGACAATGAACATACATTTAGATTTGATTCTGTGCAATTGCCTAAGGCAGAAACTTCTTATGGCCCTGAGTCATTAGAACAAGGGCTCTCATCATTACATCTGAACGCAGAGAGTTCTGTTGAGGTTATAAGTTCAATATTACAAAAGTGCAAGAAAGAGAAAAACTTGTGTCTTGCAATGCGTATTCTTGTGCATGTTCATAGTTTTGGACTTGAGGATCATGAACTGGTCGGTAATCATGTTGTTCCTATGCTTGTAGAATGTGGTGGCATTTTACGTGCTTTCTCTATCTTCCATAAATTGTTGTATCAGAACGAATACTCGTGGACATCTCTTATACAGGGATATATCAATCTAGGCGAACTACAAACTGCCCTTGAACTCTTCCAGAAGATGCAGTGCAGCGCTATTGTGCCAAGCATGTTTACACTTCAGTCACTTGTCAAGGTGTGTGCAAGACTAGAGTGCATTGAAACTGGCAGACAAATGCACATTATCATCGTTGTAGAAGATTATGAAAAGGACCTTATTGTGGCTAATACTCTGGTAGATTTTTATGCTAAGTGTGGGTTTTTCGAGGAGGCTTGGTCGGTTTTAATGGAACTACCAGTCCGGAATGTTATATCTTGGAATTCTTTAATTGCTGGACATGTTCAACATGGTTTTATGGAGGAAGCATTAGATTGCTTCGTGAAAATGAAATGTGATGGGGTAGTTCCAGATAACATTTCTTTTATATGTGGTTTGAGAGGTGCCAGCTATGTTGGAATACATAAGGTTCAAGAACTACATACTGAAATAATTAGGCAAGGATTTGAAAGGTATTTTTACATTGGAAACTCCTTGATTGATGTATATGGTAAAGGTGGTCTGCTTGCAGAGGCATTGGAAATTTTCGATGAGCTAATAGCTCCAGATGTAGTCTCCTGGAATGCTCTTATCACAAGCTATGCTGAGCATGGCTTTTACGAGAAAGCTTTATTCTGCCTGGACCAAATGAGAATTGTGGGTGTTTGCCCAGATGATTTGACATATATCTGCAGTTTAAAAGCTTGTCACAATCCAGCAATGACAGGACAAGGACATCAACTCCATTCCCAGATCATTAAAGAAGGATACGACAGCTCTTTTTGCATTGGGAACGCATTGGTGAATATGTATTCAAGAAATTCCTTGTTCGATGATGCGTGGAAGATCTTCCATAAGTTATCTATTAAAAATATAGATTCATGGACATCACTTATTGCGGGATGTGCTGAGAGTGGTCTTAGTGAAAAGGGACTAACTTGCTGGGAGAACATGTGTGCAGAAGGTGTCTCTCCAACTGCATTCACTATTGTATGCAGTCTAAAGAATTGTTGCGCTTTATGTGCTTTAGAGAAAGGCCTTGAAATACACTTGATGGTCGTGGAAGAGGGATTTGAGAGAAACTTATTTATCTCCAATGCATTGGTGGATATGTACGCGAAATGTGGTTTGATTGTAGAAGCAGAGGAAGTTTTCAAGGAGATGCCTGTAAAGGACATTGTAGGCTGGACAACGCTCATCACAGGGTGTGCTGAATGTGGGTGCGGGGAGGACGCATTAAGATATTTTGATGAAATGCTTCTGGAGCACATATTCCCTAACTTTGTTACATTTCTGTCCATCTCTATAGTATGCAGCAACCTACAACATGTAGATAGAGGGCAGCAGTTGCATATTATGATTACGAAGGTAGGTTTTGAAAATGAAGATGTGCTAAAAAACTCTCTAATTGACATGTATTTCAAGTGTGGTCTGGTTGAGGAAGCACAGTTACTCTTCAAAAAGAGGCCAGATTCCAACACAACTTCTTGGAATTTGGTTATTTCAGGATATGCTGATCATGGACTCGGTGATGATGCAATCACCTTTTTTGAGGAGATGAAAGAGAAAAAGGTATCTCCTGATGACATAACATTAGTTTGTGCACTAAAGAGTTGTAGCAGTAAGTTATCAGTGAATAAGGTACACGAACTATATTTGGATATTGCCAAATTTGGCTATGACAAAGATTACTTTGTTAGCAGTTCTCTGATTCATGTATATGCTAAATATGGGATGCTCTATGAAGCATACAAGTTGTTCGCAGATGGTTCAGCCAGAGATATAGCTTCTTGGAATGCTTTCTTTATAGGTATAGGGTATGCTGAATATGCATTGGAGGAGCTTCTTAAGCTGTGCGACCTGTTAGGAAGACATTTTATTGCTCCAGATGCTGTCACATTGTCATGTATTCTGAAGGCTTGTGCTAATTTGGTAGCGAAGGTTGAGGGTCAAGAAATACATTCTGAAACAGTCAAGAGAGGTTTTGATTTATCTCCTCATATAAGCTGCAGTCTAGTGGATTTCTATTCAAAATGTGGACTAGTCATAGAAGCAAAAAACATTTTTGATAGGATGTCCGAAAGAAATGTTGGTGTGTGGACTTCTCTAATGGCAGGATATGCTGAACATGGTTCAAATATTGAATCTTTAAAATGCTTAAGTCAAATGAAGCTGGAAGGAGTTTCACCAACTGCAGTTACATTTCTCTGCATTTTAAAAGGATACCTTAGCAAAGATGATATAGAGAAAGGTCGTGAGATTCACTCTGAAATAGTGAAATATGGAAATGAAAAAGATCCTTCAATTGTTAGCACTCTCGTGCATATGTATGG
Organism: Ceratopteris richardii; assembly: GCA_020310875.1. Classification (NCBI taxonomy): domain Eukaryota; kingdom Viridiplantae; phylum Streptophyta; class Polypodiopsida; order Polypodiales; family Pteridaceae; genus Ceratopteris; species Ceratopteris richardii. The sequence continues at coordinate 165,076,640 of CM035410.1, forward strand.
GAAATGTGGCCGAGTCTTAGATGGACAAAGCGTGTTTGATGGACTCCCACTTAGGGTCACCATTACCTGGACATCTTTGATTTCAGCTTATGTTGAGTGTGGATGCAATGAGATAGCACTTAATTGGTTTGAAAAAATTTATGAAGACAGTCTTGTATCTGATGCTATAACTTATCTTTGGGGCTTGAAGGCTTGCAGTAACTTGATTTTGATGGAGAAAGGGCAAATGATACATGCAGAGGTGGTGCAGATGGGGCTTGACGGAGATGTTTTTCTTTGTGGTGCATTAGTGGATTTTTATGCAAAATGTGGCTTGTTGATGGAAGTACAGATACTTTTCAACAGTCACATTGGTGAAGATTCACTTTGTTGGACTGCATTAATTGCAGGCTTTTCTTCTCAAGGGGAGAGTGAGACTGTTTTCGCTTTGCTAGAGAGCATGGAGTGTCTTGATATGGTACTTACTGATGGGGCTTTGCTAAGCATTTTGGTGGTTTGTAGCCATGCCGGTCTTGTGGATATTGGTCTAAGTTACATGAAGCTTTTCATCATGTACTATCATGCTAGCATGACAATTGAACACTATAATTGCTTCCTTGATCTTCTTGGACGTGCAGGCCAGGTTGATGCAGCTACAATTAGTGCAGAGAACCTGTCTTTTCAGCCAGATTTTGTTACATGGAGGATAATCCTTGGAGCCTGTGTAAAGCATGACCGCCTTGAATTTGGTGGAAGGGCCTTAAAATATGCAAGTCTGCTAAGCTAGCAACAAGCTGTACCTTTAATTCTAATCTCAAACATTTTTGCAGCTTCTCAGTTAGAGGCTCTAAAGGTGAATAATATGCTCAGATCTGTGCGACAGCTTGGATATCTACCCTACAGTGTTCTGATGCATACATGAGTAGCTGATCATGGTAATAACTTGTTAAGACATGCAAGTTATCAGTAAAGTGGTGTTTTTGTCTTCGCATGTAGTATGAAGGGTATATGTGTACTTAAGGAACTTTTGACTGAAAAGTTTGGCTTGCCCTGTCATCGTAAACTTATATTTTGTAGTTGTATACTTGAAGTTGAGAGTTGGCATACTGGAACATTCATCTAGATTATGATCATCTGACAGTGACAACTGTGCTTGTTGAATAACTACAGTCGGTGATTTATTTCTGTACATGGACTTATGTATTGTCAGACATTACTATGGTTGGACACACTGTTATCACATCCATGACTCAATATTCATCAATAACAAAACTCATAGATATACTTTTGTAGAGAACTACTATTTTAACTAAACTGCTCTCTATTATCTTGTAGCAGTTTCAAATTTATGCTATCATTAATTTAATGCATTGTGATGTGCTGCAAGCTTAAGTTAGGAAGAGAGAGCAAGGTATGCTTAAGACTTATGAGAAGACAAGCCCTAGCAGTGTCGAAGATTGTCAAATGTTTTGCATCCTTAATGGACATTCAGTTGGCATATCTGAGTGCTTATGAAGTGAAAATTGCCTGCTCGATTGTTTGCATTTCCAGAGTAAAAGTTTCAGAGGTTTATTTGAACAAGCAGATGTAAAGGCTGGCATCCATTTTTGGTTTTGAGGGCTGCATGCGGTATACATAATTGAATCCCATATAAAGACATGAGGTGGCTCTTGCATGCATATGCCATTATAAGATGTTTTGAATCATCTCCTTATCTGCATCCCATCACTAATTTCAGTCCTTCCCAGGATGAGGTCTTCCTCACTCGAGAGGCATTCTTTCGGGGAATGGCAACTGCATCGAACTCATCCCCAAACTCGGTAAGAAAAAGTAGACTACTACTGTACCTTGAACCAAAAATGATGCACAGACCCAACGGTCTTGGATCATATGAGAGTTAAAATTTCAATCATTTTGGCACCCTTTGATTCAGATGAAGAAATCTGTTTTGCTTTTGCAGATTCTGCATAGAGGAATCTGGACCAATGGCAAAGCCCACAAGCTTATTAATTCCACGCCTTGGTGCAAAAGATGTCACTGCAACGAGGAAGACATTTGTCATCTCTTTTATGGGTGCCTGAAGAGTAAAAGGATTTGGATGTCTCTCCAGAAGATTTCTCAAGCTGAGGTTGCAGGACTTTTGGGAGCATAATTTCTTAGGGGAACCAATTGGATGTTTGGTGACCCTTCAAAAGTGAGGAGATGCATTATTAATATTGGTAAGCTGTCAAAGGAGTCTTCTTTAGAGAGATTCCGCATTCTATTAGGAAAGAGAATCAAGAAATATAAAAGTGGCCCCCCTTTTAGACACTCGATGATCATTGTAATCAAGGAGATAAGCTCAAAAATAAATGAATCCCCCAAAAAGGGGGTGACAAGTTTGTAACCTGCTTTGTATTTCCTCCCAATTGCTTTTATTTTGTTTCTCTTTTAGTTAAGTTTATGCTTTTGTGGGGAAAAAGCCATTTCAAACGATGAAAGTAGTGTGGCAAGAAATTCACTTCTGTCATTTTCACAGATCACTAAATCAGTAAAAAACTGGGCATGTCATCGATGCAGTTTTGATGATAAAGCTGGACACGATCTCAATCAAGTCTTACTTTTCTTAAGTATGTCAATGCCAAGTCTTCCAAAGCTGTAACAGTATTCTCGGTACACAAATATGTACAGAGGACCATTTTAAAAGCACACAAGTCGCTATTCACTGATATGCATTATCTAAGTGTATTTACATGGAAAAAATTGTGTCCTCAGGTCTGTAAAATGGTCTACGTTGTGCTGTGAGAACTGCAATGGAGAAAGTTACATGCAAAGTAGCGCTTCAAAATAGATGAATCAAGCTCAGTGCTTTGCCATGAGAACATGATGAATGTGGCCTGCATTTGCATGGCAGTATGATCCTTGATGCTTGAAGCTACTATGTTATAACATGGAGACATAATAAAGTCTTTCTGCATTCATATGACAGCGAAGACAATTGATGGTTGATGTTGATGGGCAGCCTTACTCCTCATCTTAACAGTTACACTATGTTTATCTAGAAACAGTTAAACTGTAAACGAATTCTGAAACAGTGGGATGAAATGGGATACACAGGGGCACGAAGAGTGAAATTGGTGTCCAGTTATCAACTGCTTTTGTCACTTGATGTTTTTAGTCTTAGTTGATTCTTTCACACCCCGAAATCTGTAACAACTATGGTAAGACATATGAGTAGAACACACCCAATAATAGTTAACGAGGTTGAGTATTGAGCAGTTTTCATAACTAGGAATGGCCAATGGTTAGATCTTGCTCGACCATGATATGCATGATTATTGAGCATGAAGCAAAAACCACTTGTGGACACACTAATGTCACAACAATCTGTGTAAAAAAAAAAAAAGACACATAAATTTGGTGGTATTGATCCCCCCTTGGGATGAAACAAAAGTCTTTGGATACTGCTCAAATAGTGAAACTGAATCCAAGACTATGCAACGCATGCACAAATCAAGCATCCCACATTATAAAATCTCAAGCATCATCCTGTATCCATGGGTGTGGGTTTATGGCTTGCGTATCTATCTATCTATCTATCTATTTATGTATCTATCTATCTATTGAACTATCTATACATCTATCTATCTATCTATCTATCTATATATCTAAGCTAGAAGCTACCAAAGAAGAGTGGATCGACATAGTGAAGAAGAACATCAAAAAAGAAGCCAAAGAGGAAGCACAAAAGGAAGAAACTCTCATCGTGCACACCACCATTGAGGAACTAGTGAGCAACATGCCATCAATGTGATACATTCCATACACACTTTTTAGTTGTGAGGTTGAGTATAAGGTAGCTTTCATAGCTAGAAATGACTATAACAGGTTACTTCTTGCTCGACCATGATATGCATGAGCTAACAAATATGAAGCAAAAACTACTCATGGAGACATGAATGTCATCAAAGCAAACCTCATTTAAGCATGAAAAAGCATGTAAATCTGGTGGCATTGATCCCCTCTTGGGATAAAAGCAACCAAAGTTGTTACATATTACTCAAACAACGAAATATAAATTCTAGACTATGCAATTAAGTAGCTTAGATGTTGTAGTATGCCCTTGGGAAGCCTCGACCCACACCACCTTGCATGGAAACAAGAAGGAAAGCTCAAGACTCTCCTTTCATCCACCCCAATCTCCAACATGTTCAAGCCATTGGCCATCAGCCCGCAGCTATGCCACATGCTTGAAAACATGGAGAGAAGGGAGTCAAGATCCTAGTCACGTATGTAAAATACAAATTGAAACACTCTACTTAAACACATAGGAAATACAAGCATGCACACACACCTCAATCTCTCACACTCTAAGACTATATACACATATGCACAAAGCCTTAAGAGAAAAAGAGAGTTCTTCCATTAAAAAGATATACACATGAGAGCACATCGAACCAAAACCTCCCCTCTTTACACAAATAAGCCTCTTTATATAGGCTGCGCACATTTCCCCATGTGCTCCTTTTGACTAGCATGGGCACATCTCAATTATACAAAAAGAGGGTATTTCTTGAGTAATAGAGGGGTGTCTATGCTCAAGAGAAATTGTGAGCAACTCCAATAAGCCAATACTCTCCCCCTCCCCCCCCCCCTCCCCGACTTTGTCGCCCTCGACAAAGCTAGGAAAGAGGAACATACACAACTAAACTGTTCCAAGTTGGAGTCTTCAAGTCTCGAAATCTTCAAGTCTTCAGATCTGCAAGTCTTCAAATCTGCAAGTCTCCAGGTCTGCAGGTCTTCAAATCTGCAGAAACTCTTCAGTTCTTCAGGTCTTCAATGCTGAGTGACACAATCCCCTTGGGGGGCAGTCACCCAACATACATCCCACTATATAGTCCTATGTAGGACTGATAGAGCCTCACCAGGGGGCTCCCGAACTTGAAATTAAACATACACAAAGCAAGTAGACTGCCTCTGAAAAATGAAGTAGACAATAAACATTCATTCCAAATTTAATTTCCACTTCAAGGAGCATGAGGTCCTAGAAGACTTTGCTCTTCCAAAGAGAAGTCCTTATGAAGATCTGCCCTCCAATGTGTAACTTCCCATTCTAACCTGTATGTTAAATTTTGGACGCACTCCCATAAAGGGAAGTCATAAAATTAACATAAGCCCTCTTGAAGGTCTTCATATCCCTACAAAAAATAGCTCATAAGAGTCCATTAACAACAATAGCTTTCCATGTCTCCTTATATCTTGTGCAGGTCCTAATCGCATAACAATCTAATAAGTGCATGTGTGACACATTGTATAGTAAAACATGATTCTGAGCTGGTTCCTTAGGTACCTCATGCAAGTATCTAACAAGTTTTCCTTCATTCTTTTGTGTGTATGTACATGTGTACCCTCCTCCATTAGAGTGATAAGATCGCCCAAGAAAGCTGAAATAATGTTGTTGTAGTATCATTTGAACACTTATAATCATTCCTCAGGCATTCCTAAAAGTGCAAGGATTTAATCAATTTCCAAAGTTAAGAGCACTTCACTGTATATTTGTTAATCTTCAAATACAAGGGAGCATAATACTTATGACAAGTGACTACTTCTATCATTCAATAAGAACAAGCATTCAATAATACCCCAATAAGAAGAACTAGCTTCAACTCTTGCCATCTTGCAATACTTATTAAACACAGAAAACTTCAACCATTTCAACGCAGAAGGCCACATAGAGTGAAACCTAGCAGGATCCTTGAGGAAGGACACTGTACATTCATATTAGGCTCAAAAGAAAACCCCTTGAGTAGCATGTGGTGAGGGAATTCAGCCTAAGGACAACTTAGAATCGTAACCCATTCAAGTCCCCATCTTCAATTGTCGAGGAGAGTATGCAAAAACTATACACCTCATGTGTTGCTCTTCCAATGAATGTGAAGCGGCAAGTGGCTACCTCCTAAGGATGGGTACTGGAACCTGCAACAATTACACCCCTATAAAATTATGGGCATACATAACATGATAATATTCAAAACAAAAAGTTGTGTCATAGCCTCCAAGTGTTGGTAGGAGATGTGAGCATAACCCCTAGATTATGTCAGTCACAAAATCTCAACCCTAACCAAGGGCACATCAACCTGAAATTGCAAAAAAAAAAGGGCATATATAGTAATTGAGAACATGAAGAAACCAACCAGATTACAATTATCATCAAAGACTATAACATCATCTATTTGGCAACTACCTATAGGCAACATTCCTCAATTAAAAACCATCTGCAGTTGCCAACTCCACATAACCAGTCACAAGGTGTCTTATCACAAAACCAAGTCCACAATGAGAGCCAGGTTAGCACATGTGCAAGAGTTGTGGACAACATACTAGGACAACTAGAAGCGAATGAAATGTGTACTTCCCATCTATATTCTGTGTGGGTTCTCCTCCTTAGAGAAGCTTTTAACATCATGATACTATCATTTTTTAGAATATTAGGAACACCTTCATAGATCCCTTTAGCAGAAAAGCCATACAAAAACATAATGCATAGGGATGAAGTAGTCCTTGTAATGTCGTTGTTGGTACTAGAGTCACCATATGCCACTTTAAACTTATCCCTTGTTAGAGCACAAAATGAACTCTATATAAGCCATGTCCTTATGCAATTAGTTTCACAAGCATGCTCTGTCCTCCCTCTCGAGTCTCTGCCAGTCATGGATAAGAAACAAAAAAATGAATGGCTTTCGAGAAGCAAAACACATGAATATCTATGTCACAAAGATATCAACTATCTTATTGCCATTTCCTGGAAACAAGAACATTAATAGCAGTACCAATCTATCAGTTTAGTCCATATGGCAACTGAGCTATGAGTAATAACTATGGCAACGAGTTCAATCACTTGCATACAAATAGGGATATACCCTTAAATAGATGATGAAAAGTCATAGGCAATGTTTCAATAATAGCAGGAAAGATATCAATAGGGCATGTGGGGTATGGATACAATCTTTAAAATAGGAATTTTTTAAACAAGCCACCCCAACCCAAAAGCATTCCAAGCTTTGTGAGCTTCACGAGTATGATGTGCAAAAGAACAGTTCCTAAAAGAAAGGATATTTCAAATATTCCTACCATGTTATGAGTGTCCAGGCAAGAGAACTGCATAGGGATATACCCTGTAAGAACTCAAAGCTTGGCATGTAACCTACACAATGTCTTTTATATTCCACTCAAAGAGGGAAACAACACCTCAATCGTAGTTTTGCAAGAATTATGTGGACGAGCACGCGAATAGTGAGAGAAGATCTGTATAGAAAGCTTTATCATGTGGAATCACTAGCAATAATTATATAGGTGAACCATAGAAATAGACATCAGCACAATGACAATAGTGTCCATAATACATTCATGAGACAAATGGAGGAAAAAATCAACCTCAACAGCATGAAGTTGTACCAATCTTTTCCAATCATCACTATTTCAGAAGTTTACACAAGAGGTTTGAAGGTCTTTAATACCCATCAAGAGGTGCATGTCATGCCATGAATTCGTGGAGCAGACCTACCTCAACCCTGGCCTCTTGCAAATCCAAGTGAGATCTACACAGTTTCGTGCATCAAAACTTAGTAGGTTGAGTACAACCAGATGAGTAGATATTCCTGAACCAAGTGAGAAACAATATCCAGAAACTGATTTTCCAGAATCATAATCTCCAGCCCAATCTGAATCACAATATCCTAGAAGTGTATCACCTGTGGTATACAAAATACCAAAATCCAAGGTTCTTGCAATGTACCTTAGAATTCGCATTCCAGCATTCCAGTGACTCTCCTTAGGTTTGTTGGAAAACCTGCTTAATACTCCAACAACATAGCAAATGTCTGGTCTAGTGTTGCACATAAAAATAAGACTTCCAACGAGTTTCCTATACTTCTTAGCATCTACATCTGGCATGTTATCATCCATAGATAGCTTATGATTTACCTCCATAGGTGTGCTAGTTGGTTTGCATTCCATCATTCCAAATGCCTTGAGAATTTCTTTGGCATATTTTTCTTGTGAGATGAAAATGCCATCCTTCCTTTGCCATACTTCAATTCCCAGACAAAAATGGAGAAGACCTAAGTCTGTCATTTCAAAATCAGTTCCCAAGCTGATCCGAGTTTGATTGATGAGTTCCTGATGAGCTCCTGTAATGATCAAATCATCTACATATACAATGACAACAACTAGCCTGCTATCCCTTTTCGTTACATACAAGTTAGCATCAGAAGTACTTCTTTCAAAACCCATATTTTTGAAAAAATTATCTATCCGTTGGTACCAAGCCCGTGGAGCTTGCTTAAGTCCATACAAAGCTTTCTTCAACCTGCAAACTTTATTTTCTGAATTGGGCACCTCAAAACCTGGTGGTTGAGATACATATACCTCCTCCTTGAGGTGACCATTCAAAAATGCAGATTTGACATTCATCTGGAAAATAGGCAAGGGCTTTTGTGCAACTACTGCAAGTACCGTCCGAATAGTTGTCATGCGTGCTGTAGGTTTTCTTGAACATCAAATCCTTTGATCTGTGAAAAACCCTGTGCAACTAATCTTGCCTTATACTTTTCTAATGTTCCATCTGCTTTATACTTAGCTTTCCAAATCCATTTAGTACCTATTACCTTCTTCTTTGGCGGCAAGTCTAGATTCCATGTATCATTTTTGAGTATACTATCATACTCAGACTTCATTGCCGCTCTCCAACTTGGATCATCAAGGGCTTCTTCAATGGTGGTAGGTTCCTTTATCGAGCCCATGATATCTGCCATTAGAGCCATGTTAACAATGTGTTCTGAGGCTCTTCTTTGCTCCTCTATTCTCTTTGATCTTCGTAATCCATCCGAGGATGATTCTGGTACATCTACATGTGGATTGTGATCATCAAAGAGTTGTTGTGCCCACTTCGGTAGTGGCTTACGCTGTGAAGCTACAATTGGTTGGCTTTTTATTGAGGAAATTTCTCCATCAGATGTTTCTTCCTCCTAACTTTAACCTGTCTTTTGATAGGAACAAGGTGAGATATTTCTCCGTTTGATGAGATAGTAGATTTACCTTTATCTTCTACTAAGTGTGGTTGTTCATCAAACACCACATCTCGGCTGACAAAAATCTTCCTTGCCTCAAGATCCCACAACCTGTATGCTTTAGACTCTTCACTATATCCTAGGAAGACACACTTTTTGCTTTTTGAATCCAACTTTGATCTTGTTGAATCAGGAATATGTGCATAACAGAAACAACCAAAAATTCTGAAATGCAAAACTGAAGGCTTTTTACCAGAATATGCTTCTTGAGGAGTCATCCCCTTCAATGCTTTTATGTAGCTTCGATTGAGGATGTAGACTGCTGTATTGACTGTTTCTGCCCAGAATGAATCAGGCATGTCTTGAACCTTCAACATACAACGAGCCATTTCAACTACTATCTTATTCCTGCGCTCAACAACACCATTTTGTTGAGGTGTATGAGCTGTGGTAAGTTTCCTTTTCATACCATGCTCGTTACAGTAAGTATTGGATTTTGTTGACAAGAATTCACCTCCTCTATCTGTTATGAATTTCTTCAGTTTCCTTCCTGATTCATTTTCCACATACTTATGCCACGTTTTAAATTTTTCAAAAGCATCAACCTTCTCTCAAATGAAATAAACCCACATCTTTCTACTATAATCATCGACTAACATCAAAAAGTAGAAAGATCCTCCTAAAGCAGGTGTAGATATTTTACCGCAGAGATCAGCATGTACCAACTCTAGAGGAGCTTGAGATCGATTGCTTGTCTCTCTTGGAAATGCCTTTCGTTGTTGCCCATCATACAAGCTTCACAAGGTTTCTGCAACTCTGAAAATGCAGGCAAATGAGCAACCATCCCTGTTCTTTGCATCTCCTTCAAATCTGCGAATCCGAGATACCCAAATCGTTGGTGCCATAACCTGCTTACATCTTTATCTTCTGTAGCAGTTAAAGCACTTAACTCACAAGTTATCCCATCGTATGTCTTTACCTACAACATTACCTGATGAATCCATGATTTCTGTATCACTCTTATTGAAGTGAACTTCGAGTCCACAATCTCTTATTGCAGAAACTGACAACAAATTTCTTTTGGGTGTAGGTACATAGAGAACATCGGATAACTTTTTCTCAACACCTGGAGAAGTGATAAAAGAGATGGTTCCAGTTCCTTCAGCTAGACACTTGGAGTCATTTCCCACCACTACATTGATGGATTCCCGCAGAGGCACTAGGGAACCATACCAATCCTTTTTACTGGTCATATGGCGAGAAGCTCCACTATCTAAAATCCATGGTTCATCAACACGAGCTTGAGCAGATGAGCATACCTCTTCAATAGCTACCCAAAGTTCCAGCTCTGTGTTGTTTGCAGACTCTTTGTTCTTCCACGATGATTTTACAATCCCATTCCGTTCATCAGCTTGCTTTTTTCTGCAATCCTTGATGGCATGACCTTTCTTTTCACAATAGAAGCAACTTCCTGCGAACTTTTTCTTCTTTGGCTTCTTCTTTGATCCATCAGAAGAGCCTTTACCTTTTGCATTTGCTGAGAATGCAGCATCACTTGTACTTTGCCGATTCTTCAGCCGCATCTCTTCTTCTAAAAGCATAACACAAAACTCTTCAAATATAAGAGGAGTTGGTCTTACCTCAGTGTTAAGGGCTGTTACTAATCCATCATACTTTGCTGGAAGAACACGTATGCATCTTCGAGCCAGCTCTTCTGGTGTTATAACAACAGCAATTGCAGCCAATTGGTCTTGAAGATGTTTTATCCGTTTGATAAAATCTTCATCGTTTTCAGAATCAGAATGCTTTTCATTTGCCAATTGATTTTTGAAATTCTGTATCCTAGTGTGGTTCTTGGTCTCATATTGTCGAGCCAATAAGCCCCAAGCCTCATGTGCTTTAGTAGTATGTTGAACTAAAGTAAGCACTGTGTACCTAAGTCAAGAAGACTTAAGGACTTGTGCCAAAGAGACTAAATCTCATTTGCCACACAAGTGTGTATAGTGGGGAATTGACACACGCTTATTTTTCAATCCGATGAAACGACCTAACCAAGTGTATGAGGACATGTGCACACGTGATGGGAAATGAAGTGGTTCAGCTTACATGCATGAGAAAAGACTAATCCACCTCTCTAACTCACTGAAATACTGAAAGTGTTTGTCGTGTTAGTCGGCCGTCGGATTGGGACAGGTGTAACGGAAATCTTTGTAAAACACGCGCGAAAGGTTGTTACGCGCATATTTGTAATTTCTATATAAAGCAATGAAAGGAAGTGCTCAAGAGAAGAATAAGGGGGGCGGTTTTCGGATCAATTCTGAGTAGCGCCAGACTGTTCGTCTGGTTGAGTGTCTGAGTGTTGCTGTAGTGTGTCTTGTCTAAGCTCTGCGTACTCTGTTGTACTCTGTGTTGTCATCTGTCAATCTTGGTTACACTGTGAATTTAGTTCCATTCAGTAAGTCGTTGGATCGTTGTCTGAAAGAGTTACTGTGGATCGTTGTGACGAATTGTTCTGTTAAGATGTACGACGTAGTGCTCCTCTCCTTGTTGAACTGCTAAGTACTGATAAATCTGTGTGAATGTAGTAATCTTTCCCTAAGAACGTTGTGCATAAGTAGTGCTGTTCTCGATCTGCACTTGTACGGTGAGAATTACCTATAGTTAAGGGTAATTCCAGTGTGTGTTAATCTTCAGAACTGTAGGTTGAAACCGTAGGTATCTTCTGTGATCCGGTTGCTTGACTGTGAGCGCTGTCTTGGTGAAGGTTGGACTACTGTACTGTTACAGTAGCATATTAGTCTGAAGTAATTCGGTACCAAGGTACAAATAAGTCTGGTACAGTCTAGTTGTTACTGGTAGCTGAGCTAAGACTGTGATGACACTGTCTAAGGATAGTAGATTCGGATAGAACTGTCAATAGCATTTTATTGCTGCAACTGAATCAGTTATTTTGGGAACTAAGTACAGGGCCTCTGTCTAACAGACCCCTACCACTCCCAAGAACCCACGATTCGTTTGACACGTGCTGACAGTTACAACGCATTAATTCAACACTGGCCTTAACATTGGCCATTTTGTCCGCAGTTAACACTTGGCGCCGTCTGTGGGAAGGTGGCATCAAGATCGTCATTCGTCTGTCGAAATCGAACATCAAGATTACCGTTCGTTTGTCAAAAGTAGCAACAGAATCAGATTGTTGCAAACTTGTTGTGGAAACGTGATTATAAAATTTTAATCGATAGTGATACTACGCGATTAGTACAAAAGATGATACATGCCGGTTACTCCATCCGGTGAAACGTATCCAAAGAACAGCCTGCTCCAGGGTACTTAATTTGCTAAAAACGACTCTAGGAAGTAGAAGTACCACTAGGTCGAACTCAGTTGTCGAGAAAGTCAAGAATGTTAGTAATGATTTCGGTCATATTCCGGTGGAACGTGTTACACCTCTGGTAAATTCCGGTACTATTTCGGCACAGTCTGTCGAAGATATAGTAACTTCAGAATCTACCAGGACGCAGTCTGAAGTTAGTTTAACAATCTTGGGTAAAGATTCAAATTTGTTTACGACTAGAAACACTTTAGCAAAAGAAATCAGCGAAGGTGAAAAAACACCTTGTTCTGACGAAATCTCGACACATTGCGGTGATATTTCGGTAACAAAATCGCAATTTTCCGGCGACGGTATCCCATTTCTTGGTGAATCTTCAGCCCAATCACCGCTATTGGGAGTAAGCTTCCCTACAGTTGACATCAGAAAGGAAGGTAGCCTGTTCGAAACTGAGATTCAAAGCATACTGAACAAGATTATCGAACCGGAAAGTGCACAGTCCGACGATACAGATTTCGATAGTTCAGATATTCAACCCCGAGATACAGAAGATAGTCACAATACACTCGCCATGAACGGGCAACAACAACAGTAGCAACAACAACAAGTATGCCCACCAAGGCCGACTCCGACAGGAGTAACGTACACCAAATTTGGTGGATTCCCAAGAGATGACCCGGATGCTCATGTACGCACATTCGAGATAAGCTACACAGTACTCAACCATCCGCCTGATCCAGCGTATAAGGCTATTATTTTCCAATCGACATTGGTCAACGAAGCAGCTAGATGGCTTACAGAATATGATATTAATCATTTCGGAACCTATGAAGCAGTAAAGGATGCCTTTTTGCAGAGATTCAGGCTAAAGAAGAACCCATCCGAAATTTTTGACTACCTGCAAAACAATAGACAGAAGATAAATCAAACTGTACAGGAGTACGCTACTCTATTCAGGACGCATCTAAGGCAGTTACCACCAGCACACACCAACCTACCGGACGACGTTATTACTCAGTGGTTTATCAATGGATTGACCCCGCAACTTAAACAGATTATGATCATATGCTGTGTAGGAGCTATGACGCTAGATGCAGTAATTGCAATGGCTCTGCAGCTGGAAAACAAGGTTGGAGGATTTACAGAAGATCTGGAGTGGCTAAAAGCAAATAGAAATACCACCGAAGACCTGACCAGACAGATGTACTGCACTACATGCAAGAATTCAGGCCATACTAGTGCCACCTGTGCACTCAATCAATTGTTTTGTGCTATCTGCAACACTACCGGACACACCACCAAAAACTGCGCATATAATGCCAAAGTGAAGGGAACAGCGACTGTCAATGCAATTATACAGGAACCAGGGCAGCCTGCCAATCACTATGTTCCTTCGCAAATGAGAAACAACCAGCAACAAGGATATCGAAATTATAGAGGACAGAGAAATAATAACTATAATGCAAACCGTTGGCAGACCGGACCGCCACCGGAAAATCCCAATTTGCCACCACCGCGCTGTCATTTCTGTGGTGAATTTGGTCACATTAGAAGATTTTGTAAAGATGCAGCTGAGTATGATCAGAGGAAGAAAGAACGTCAAAACCCAATGGCTAATATGGTACAAATCACACCTGTAGAAACACACGCTGCAGTAGTTCAAACCAGATCTGGAAGGCCGTTACAACCAGCAGCAGAAATATTTGAACCAGGCATACGAGAACAACAAAGGATGTATGATAAAGCTAGTCAATGGACCACCGCAGAACCTCCAGTCTTCCCAGATCCTATTCCGGTAACCCAGACTCCGTTAACCAAAGAAGGAACACAACAATAGGATTCCAATTCAGCAGCAGGCACATCATCAGCAGCAGGCACATCATCTTCAGCAGGCGCATCATCTTCAAAATATGTGGAAACAATCCAATCACAAAAGGCCTGGGAAATTTTATCTAAAGCATCCATCACTCCTCCTTTGGGCCAATTACTTACACTAGTACCGGGAGTTCGACAGCAATTTCAACAACAATTCAGTCCTGTGCCTTCTTGCATTCCTGCGACAGCAACTGTGCAACCGGAACCTGATTCTACGGTCGATCATTCAGTTCCTTTGATAACGGTATGGTATAAGAATCATAAAATCACACAGGTACTAATTGATGGAAGATCTGGAGTCAACATTGCTACTGCTGTACTATGTAAAAAGTTAGGATGGACCGAAATCGAACCAGTTCAGTTTTTTGTCAGAATGGCCGATCAATCAAGAGTCCACCCCATAGGACTTGTACGGAATGTACCAATCACTTTACAAGGTACAACATTTAAAATGACCTTTGTCATACTAGATTTACCGGAATCCACTCTTGATTACAACCTTCTTTTCGGCCGACCTTGGCTGAAGCATGCTAAGGTGATATAGGATTGGTCTGCACAAGAGCTCACTTTCAAGGATAAAAATCGTAAATACGTTGTAAAATTAGATGCTATACAACCTTGCGAGTTGCATGCTAGACCGTATTTGGCAGAACCAGTCCATATGCTAGATGGATTGTCAGATGATGAAGAAGAAGAGTTTCTGAAAAATAACATTGACTTGATTTCCCTAGGAACTGTTGATCTACAATCTGTTGTAGATAACTAGAATCCTACAGTTTGTACGGTGATGACTGTAACAGAAACAAATATGAAAGAAGATAAGGCTACCATAGATGACGCTGATCTACAACAACTTTTTAAGCCATCAGAGAATACAGAGAAGCCTCGACAATTCTATGTTCCAGAAGATCAACTGACCACTTACAATTTAGGTGATGAAGAAAATCCACGACCTGTTAGGATAAAACAGAACTTACCGGAATTATTTTGAGCAGATCTAATTCAACTACTCCGCGAATTTTCTGATGTATTTGCATGGGATTACAAAGATATGAAGGGTTTGGACCCGCGCATCTATCAACACAGGGTCATGCTGAAGCCGGAAGCAAAACCACTTAAGCAACCCAGTTACCGGATGAACCCGAAATATGCATCACATGTAAAGGCAGAACTTGATAGGCTACTCAAAGTCGGATTTATTGTACCAGTAGAGCATGCTGAATGGATCTCTCCAATTGTTATTGTCCCTAAAAAGAATAAGCAGTTACGAATATAAGTAGATTACCGGAAACTGAACGCAGCAACAGTGCCTGATCCATTTCCGCTCCCTTTTCTTGACACAATGCTTGATAGAGTAGCAGGACATGAAATGTATTCATTTTTAGATGGGTACAGTGGATATAATCAAGTTAGAATGGCTGAACAGGATATACCGAAGACAACCTTCATTACCAACTGGGGTGTTTTTGCATGTACTGTTATGTGGTTTGGGTTAAGAAATGCCCCAAGTACATTCCAAAGGTGCATGCAGGAAATATTTTCTCCTTACCTTACTTCTTTTATGCAAGTATATCTTGATGATTTTTCAATTTTCGGAAAGATGATAGCACACCTGTTCCATTTACGGTGCTGCTTTGAAAAATGCAGAGAATACAGACTGTGTTTGAACCCAAACAAATCTGTGTTTGCGGTTTCATGTGGAAAGTTAATCGGTCATATTGTATCTGCACAGGGCATACAGGTGGATCCAAATAAAATTTAAGCTGTGTTAGAAGCTCCAGTGCCCACTACACCGAAGGAAGTAATGCGCTTCATGGGCCAAGTAAGATGGCATGGACGGCACCTACGATGGCTTGCTCACTTGGCAATACCACTGAACAGATTAATCACCAAGACTCCTGGACAGTTTGGTGGACTCAGGAATGTCAGATAGCATTTGATCGCTTAAAGTGTTTATTAACACAAGTTCCCATCTTACAGCCTCCTGACTGGGATCGCCCATTTCATGTATTTGTTGATGCTTCAGATATAGCAATAGGGAGTGTTTTGATGCAACAAACTGATAAGTGGTTCAGACCAGTGTACTATGCAAGTCACATATTAGCCCCTGCTGAAAAGAATTACTCTGTAACAGAAAGAGAATGTCTAGGTCTAGTATATTCTGTCAAAAAATTCAGACATTATTTGCTGGGCCGTAAATTTACTTTTCATGTAGATCATGCTGCACTTGTCTATCTAGTTCGGCAACAGCATCTAGGTGGTCGATTAGCACGATGGGTTCTGCTTTTATAGGATTTTTACTACGAAGTCATTCATCGGTCAGGCAGTTCACATGCCTTAGCAGATTTCCTCTCCCGCTTAGATTCCGGTGAAGCTCCGGTAGGCATAGATGACACAACTCCGACGATTTATGTCTCTGAACCAACGAATGATGAAATTACAGACCCACCTATGCCATCTACATATTATGATCAGATCCTGACCTTTCTCACTAATGGATGCCTTCCATCTCAGATTTCTACGGCAATACGCAAGAAAATTGCAGTTTTTAGCCACCAATTTCGGTTGATTGCTGGAGAATTATACTATGTGGATCATACTGGAATTTTACTTCGATGTATTCCACCACATGAAGTTAACTCAGTTATTACTTTGGCTCACTCGATTCCTTCCGGTGGCCATTTTGCAGCAGATTTAACACACCGGAAAATTCTGCAAAGTGGTCTCTGGTGGCCTACTATGTACAGAGATGTATCACAGTTTGTCAAACAATGTGATACTTGTCAAAGATCTGGACAGCCCCTGCAACGACATCTTTTCCCTCTACAACCTGTCTTGCCATTAGAACCTTTTCAGAAGTGGGGTTTAGATTTTATCGGACCGATTACACCTCCAGCGATCCTCAGTAACAACCGTTATATTTTAACATGTACTGATTATGCTACCAGATGGGCAGAAGCCTGGGCTTTACGATCTGCTACAGCTGTTGCGGTAGCAAAGTGTCTGCTAACCGATGTCTTTCCACGTTTTGGCTTACCACTGGAACTTGTTACAGATCAAGGCAATCACTTTGTCAACAATTTAATGAAAGTACTCACACATTCATTTCAGGTCACACATAAATTTAGTTCACCATATTATCCTCGTGCAAATGGCTTGGCTGAGAGTACAAACAAATCTTTGCTGAATATGCTTCGGAAACTCATTTTAGAAGCATCGAAAAGATGGGATCAACTGCTACCGGCAGTATTATGGGCATACCGGACTACATACAAGGTAACAACAGGATTAACACCTTTCAAACTAGCTTATGGATTAGAAGCAATAGCACCAATGGAGATAGTTATACCAAGTTTACGAGTAGTTAGATGAGCAACGATAGCACAGTTTTTTGACTATGCAGGAGGTACAGCTAAGACAAGCTCGACCACATGATCGATATCTAAAGAGTCCAATTTTTCGGTGGGACAACTTGTACTCTTTTACAATGCAAAGTCGAATCGGTCTGGTGGCAAATTCAAGTTGCGATGGTTTGGTCCCTACCAAATTTCTGAGCAAGTGGGCCCAACAACTTTTCGGTTGACTACGTTGACCGGAATCCCTCTTCCAAAAGTCATCAACGGTTCGAAGCTGCGGTCGTATCAACACACAACGAACCCGCACTAAAACATTTTGCGGTTGGCTGCGTTTTTTGGAGTTCACTTTTCTTTTCTTTTCCTTTCTTTTATTTTTGCGTGCTTAATAATATAAGTCTGTAAATATGTGCGTCTTGATTCCTAATTATGTCATAAGCTTCCCTGCTCTTTCTAGCTACTAAGACATGCACACCCAAGTTAAAGAAGCGATCATCTCAACGTCGCACGATGATTAGTGATTTTTAATTACAGTCCACTACATCGCATCTACTTAACCTTCTCCAATTCGCCGAAAAACGCTATTGTGTTTGTGTGATTGTGCTCTATGTTTACCCTGTGCTCTACGTGTTTGTGTCTACTATCGTCCTGTGCGCCATGGAAGCTTTGGCTAACTACGCCGCTTTTCGTGACGGGCTCCCTACCGAAGTAGGAGAGTACCTGTGCATACGTGGGTTGGCAAACTTTGCTGAATTGCCTTGGCATTCAGTGGAGTCCCACCCATTCTTCGCCCAAATCATCTCCGCCATCGCCAACACTTCTGCCACCGATCAGAGATGGCCGATTACCTCCCTTCCATCCCGAACACTTATCACATTCCAAGCCTTTGCAGAAGCTTTTAGACTCCCGTCGCAAGGCCGAGAAAATGGCCCAAGCCTGACAATTGCTCGAATGATTGAGCTATTTCCTAGATATTCGTCTAACGAGTATGCAATCCTCTGTCAATCGGAACCAGAACGATCAGCCCTCCAATTTTTAGTAGCCATACTCAACCTCCAAAAACGCACATATGGAATATCTCGCCCCTTCTACTCCGCCATAGAATTAGCCGCACAAGAACCAGTGAACTTCGCCTCTTTCTTCTTCCACCGCATCCACCGAGAATGCGTCACCATCATGAAACAGGTAAACAAAGGAGGCATGTCGAGATCCAGACTACCACACATCATTTCATTCCTCTTTCCGGCCATACTCGCAGCACAACCACCACCCAGGGGACCAGTTCTGCAACATGAAGAGTCAGTGCAGCTGTGGGACGACGAAGAAGAAGACGAAGAGGAACTAAACCAGCTATTCCGCAGAAAAAGAATAAGAATTAGCTCTTCTGAAAGTGAAGCACAAGGATCTGCCGGAGGGAACAAGGATGGCGACAAAGAAGATGATAAACAGAATGAAGAAACATTCCACGACACCACAACCTCCATGTAGAATGAATCCTCTGCGCAATCTTCCCAGGAACAACAACAGGAAAAACATACGAAAGCTGACACATCATCGACCGAAGAAGAATCACAACAAGAGTCTCAAGAAAAACAACAGATAGATGAAGAACAAGCTGCTAAGGAAGCACTGGACAGACTGCTAAAAGCAGTGGAATCCACAGTTACAGAGCAAGAACAACAAACCGCCAATCAGGTAACAAATCAAACCATCCTTCCCACTCCCCCACCGGAACCATCCATCATCCCCATCCAGCCCATTCACCCTGCCGAAACCGCCGAGTCCTCATCCTCCTCCCTCAACTACTCTCCACCGAACTCCCAACAGCTCCTCAACGCATCCTCTTCCCAACCACGACCCCAGCTACCCCTCCCTTCCATTCCAATGCTTTCCGAACTGGCCAATATGGGTCAAGTTCTTATCAATTTATCTCAGCAACTGCCAATTCACATGAAAGCAGCCACAGACAGTATCCGCAACGAGCTACAACATAAAGTTGATATGCTAGAAGCTGACATCAGCCCCCTACAGGAGGAAGTACTAATTGCCAAAGCCAAAAACCAATCCCTGCAAGAGCAATTGAAGGAATTACAGGCAAAACTCACCGAACAAGAAATGCTGATCAATTAGAGAGATGCAGCAGTGGCAACACTTACAAGGAAAGAAGAGTTACTGCAGATTGCCAATGAAGAAATCAACAAAATGAAGTAGGACATACAAGACAAAGAAGATGCCCGAATTGCATTGGGCAATCTACTAGAAGAAACCAGAAAGCAATTACAAGAACTGGTGCAGTAGAGTTAAGAACAACAATTGCAGCAGAAAAGAACAGAAGAAGAACTACAGAGAACCAACGAAAATTTGACAGACGTAAATAATATGCTCAAGCACTACCTAAAGGAAGGGCAGACACAGAAGCTCATTGCCAATCTCAAACACGAGAAGGACTCATACATCAGGACTGTAGATTTTCAAGTTCAGGAGATCGAGAGGCGCGAAAACCAACTTGCAAACATAAAAGAAAGAGTATAGAAGATGGAGCAACAGCTCGAGGAAATGAAGATGTCCCGAGATGCTACATTGGCCAATGACTTTTATCTGCAAGAAACCTTTCTGCAAACGCAAGCAGAAATTTTGTTAACCAAAGCCATAGCCATAAGTTCTGTTAGAGTAGATGCCCAACTAGTAGAGCCAGAAACTCTCAAACAATTATTAGAAACACTTAAGAAAAAGATCGCCCGTACATTTAGATTAGCCCGAAACATGTACTTAGAAGGAATAGTCGATGAGTAGTAATTTTGTAAAAACTTGCGGGTTCGAGTCCACCGTGCGTGCCAGTGTTAGTCGGCCGTCGGATTGGGACATGTGTAACAGAAATCTTTGTAAAACACGCACGAAAGGTTGTTACACACATATTTGTAATTTCTATATAAAGCAATGAAAGGAAGTGCTCAAGAGAAGAAGAAGGGGGGCGGTTTTTGGATCAATTCTGAGTAGCGCCAGACTGTTCGTCTGGTTGAGTGTCTGAGTGTTGCTGTAGTGTGTCTTGTCTAAGCTCTGCGTACTCTGTTGTACTTTGTGTTGTCATCTGTCAATCTCGGTTACACTCTGAATCTAGTTCCATTCAGTAAGTCGTTGGATCGTTGTCTGAAAGAGTTACTGTGGATCGTTGTGACGAATTGTTCTGTTAAGATGTACGACGTAGTGCTCCTCTCCTTGTTGAACTGCTAAGTACTGATAAGTCTGTGTGAATGTAGTAATCTTTCCCTAAGAACGTTGTGCAGAAGTAGTGCTGTTCTCGATCTGCACTTATATGGTGAGAATTACCTATAGTTAAGGGTAATTCCAGTGTGTGTTAATCTTCAAAACTGTAGGTTGAAACCGTGGGTACCTTCTGTGATCCGGTTGCTTGACTGTGAGCGCTCTCTTGGTGAAGGTTGGACTACTGTATTGTTACAGTAGCATATTAGTCTGAAGTAATTCGGTACCAAGGTACAGATAAGTCTGGTACAGTCTAGTTGTTACTGGTAGCTGAGCTAAGACTGTGATGACACTGTCTAAGGACAGTAGATTCGGATAGAATTGTCAATAGCATTTTATTGCTGCAACTGAATCAGTTATTTTGGGAACTAAGTACAGGGCCTCTGTTTAACAAACCCCTACCACTCCCAAGAACCCACGATTCGTTTGACACGTGTTGACAGTTAGAACAACGCATTAATTCAACACTGGCCTTAACATTGGCCGTTTTGTCCAAAGTTAACAGTCGCGATACCACTTACAACAGTTTTCACTGAATCGAGGATTTCTCCTAGCTCCGAACTTTGAATGTGGCCAATAGAGGATTCATTTCGAAGCTCTCGACGGGACGCTTCTATTGATTGTGGCTTCACTCAATTCTGACAACCTTGCTTCAAGTTATGACCAAAATAGTGAATGGCGGGAAACACCCACACTCACTCCACAACTCCTACAAGCTCAGACACACACTACAGTAGCTCAAAAACAGTGGGGAGGGTAGACAACAGTCCTACACACATTCCAAGCATTACACACACATAGAAGATCAAAGAGAAGATGAGAATCTGCAAGAAAGAAGCAATTTCGAAAATCAGGAGCTCTCCTTCTTCACAATGGCAAAAGTCTCTACAAAGAGTCACAAAGTGACTTATATACATGTGCCCTAAAAATGGTCCTTTTACACAAGAGACCGGCACTTTATTAACTAAAAAGTGAATTTCCTACTAATTTACAAGGAATATATTACAATGAGTTGGGAGTATGCATCTAGAGGACTCCTCTAGTGCATTTACATGGCTTGAGGGAATTTCCTAAGACTTTGAAGAAGAAAAATAAGCCCATTAATTTGAAAATTTTGGGGCTCCCCTTTCTTGCCTCTTTGCTTTGCAACACTCTCCCCCTCTTTGTCTCTGTCGTCCCTTGACAGGCTTTTGCTTCTCGTTTGCTGCTTGTCTAAGCTTTCTGAATACACACACCTAGTGGTCGAAGAAGCGACAAGGACTGTCAGACAATTGGTTATCTTATCCGAGGTATGTCCTTTGCTTCTGTTTTCCCCTTGGTATTCCGTACATCACAAATCTGGGTTGCTTCATTTAGTCGGGCTACCACGCACACCATCAGTGACTAAGAATGTGATGTTCTTAGTCACCCGCTTCAACTTTTCAGCCTCTGCCTCTTTCTAGTTTTTGGTCTTCTGATTTGTCTTTGTCTTCACATATCTGACCCTGTTGTATTGCTTTGAGCATGTTCATTTCTTGTCATCGCACGCTATCAGCGGGAGGATTATTATCTGCCAAGTATTATCTTGCACTTCTTCATGGATACTTCCTGGCCCTGGTCCTTCCTTCCCATGAAATGTCCTAGTTCTGATTGTTCTTTAATTCCATTCCTCAGGACCTGGGTGTTTGGCATTGTTGCCTGATGCGTGCCCCTACGGGGCTTTGGGCAGAGGATGGTTCTTTTGATTTATAATCTTTATTCTTTACTGAGTAGTTTTGGTCTTTGATTTTCTTCTTCTTCTCTTCTTGCTTGATTCCCCTTCCACACATCCCTCCTCCTGAACTTTGTCATCCCCGATAGGCTTTTTGTGGCAACATGAGTACATTTGAATGTCTGCTTGCTCTCGTTGATTAAGCAGGTTGGCATGACAAATAATGAATTCTTTCCACTGTTTTGACTTCACTCCATCCTCTGGTGCTTATCGCTGATCCGCAAAAAATCTTGTTTCATAAGCCACGAGGCGTGCATTAAGATTCGAAGTCATCTTTACAAAAATTTCTGAATCAATTTCGAAGAAGCCAGTAAAAAATGCTTCTTCAAAAGTCTGCATATATGTGCTCGGAAAAAACATAAGTCGTGAATAGTATGCCATAAGTGTTAGACAGCTCGGGATGGTTGAAAGATAAAAAATGAGGGCTTCAGATCCCTGTGTAATGTCGATGAAGTTCAAAAATGTATATTTTGCATGTTGGAAGACTTTAATTACCATCAGGAGCATGCTGAAAATCTTATTCGTCATTTTGACTACTAAATCCGGGACAATCGCATATCTAGCAATCCAAAATTCCATGGTTTTCACCATGTATTCTTCCGTTGGTAGGTAATTATGCGGTGGGCTGGGTAACAGTGGATAATTTAGCCATTGATTATTGATGCTTCCCTAGCGCTGTCCTTTCCAAAATTGCGACCAAGAGCATCGACGGGGTACTGGTAAAAAAGATGGGTTCACCTGAAGTGCATATGGCGATGCCTCCCATTGTACCCGCAGTGTAGGATTCTTTTCCAAAAGTTTTCGCCTCCATATAGGATAAGTCTTCTCGAATTCCTCTTGAGTATAATTGAAAGTATTATTGTTGAATTGGAGGTTGTTGTCAGGCTCTTTATTTGTCGTTGTCTTTATATATTGTCGAGTTTGTTCTTTAAGTAGTCCATATGGTACATTAAATGGCTTCAAAATTTGTTCCAAGTTTTTGCTCTCAATCTTAGCTTCCTTCATGACTTGGATTATTTGATCTTCAAATTCAACAGTAAGCTGGGACACCAGTAGTGCCCTCTCAGGTCGGCTCAGTTCTGCAATATCCCGATGATTATGTTCAAATTGGATCTTCGTTTCCTCCCTTATCGGCGAATGATGTAAGGGGGGAGAGAGAGGACGTACCTCAATCCCCTCAGTAGCCACTGTGGATTTGGAACTACTGGTGTCCCCTCCATTGCCTTTTGTGCTAGCTGATCTTGTAGTTGCTTTATCATTTCCTTCTTTTGCCTAATTTCACCTGGGCCTTCAAAATTGTTTCCTTATTCTTTTGGATTTCTTCTGTCACGACAGCGAGGTGATCAGTGTCTTCTTTACATTGCATAAGATATCGATTCTCCGCCTTTTTCCATTTAGTCCTTAGAGCCGCGGTATCATCCATATATCTTTTTTCCCATTCGGAAATGGTTGCTTGCTCCTGCTTGAGCTGATCATCATACTTAGCTATCTTGTCTTCCATTTCCTTGATGTCTTTTTCTGGCCTTTCCTGAACTTCTATGGGTTGATTACTCAAGAGAGCTGTCATCAACTCCTTGTTTCTGTTTCTCAGGTTTTCAGTCTCATCCATGTATACCTTTATCTATGATTCTAATATTTTGCTTTGTGCATTCATCTGCGTCTTCTCGGCCTCATTAGCCTCATATTTCTTCTGTAATTCCTGTAGTTGTTCTTTTAAATTTGCATTTTCTGTCTCTAAAGTTTTGCACTGCTTCTGGGCTTTTTGAACCTCATTTTCTTTATGTGATATGTGCTATCTTGCTAGCTTTAGTTGTGCTGAAAGATTCTTACCCATTTCTTCAAGTTCATGCTTGTCCTGCATCGCTTGGTCAAGGTCCTCATCAGCCTCAAGCATCAACTGTTGCGTATCCATATCAGTTCTGATCATATCTTGCACTACTGGCTTGAGCTGAGCTATGTCGACAACTTCTCTTATTTGTACATCCTTTCCGTGCTCCACATGGATAGTTTCGTTATGTGGTTGTGTGATCTTTAGTTGTATTTCTGGTTCTTTTCTTTCTGCGTCCAAGTCGATGATTTTAATGGCACTCCCTTGAAATGTTACGTCCATGGGGGAGGGTTCTGCCACAACCCTTATTGGAGTGAAGGGTTTTGATTCTTCCACTGTAGCCTTTGGTTCTTCCTTTGGATTCTTAAGTGATCCCTCTCCTTTAAACATTGTCTCTTTGACTTGAATTTTTGAAGTATCATTAAGTTAGATGACATGTATCCCTTCTTGATTTCCTTCTTTGGTTGCTGTGTCTTGATTGGGGTTGAGGGTAGTTTGATTTACCTTTATGGCCTCCTCTTCTGTGGCCTAGTTTACTTCATTAAGTTCCTCCCATTATACATCATCCTTGGATTCCCTTTGAATGTCCACATTTAATAAGGATGTGTCGGGTTCTTCTTGTGCATCTGAAGATGAGCTTGAGTTATCAAACCCTATTTCCCTGTATCGATGTACTTTGGTTAGCTTCCTTTTTGCTTCTGTATCTTGATGTGTCTGCTGGTAGTGGTGCCCTTGCACTGGTAGATTGACTTGCCCTTCTGTATATTGGTGTGTGTCTTCCACGACTTTGGTTAACTCCTCTTCTGTAATTGGTCTTTGCTCGTCAATTCTTGTCTTGGGGAGCACATGTGCCCTTTTCGTGGCTGGAATTTCAGTCTCTACTTGCATTACTTCCCTTAACCTCTTTGTACCTCTCATCTTGGGTTGATGGCATGTGATAGCAGTTGGACAATAATCTTCTGAGGAGCAGTGTATCGATGTGTGTTAGGAAAGCAGAAGTGCTGATGAATGAGTCTGACTTCTTCTTCAATGTCAACTTGATTGATATCGATAAAGGTTCTAGTCTTTGCCCCTCGACTTTCTTCCTTCAAGACAGTAATTCCGTCCTTCTCCCATCCGAAAGCTTCTTTAATCAAATCATGTGTAAACTGAATGACTACCCATTCACCTACTCCATCCATGACTCTAGCTTCTGGCATCAATGGGTCGTGGAGTGCTGGCTGTAATGTATTCATCACTTGCGTGCATCTTTGAAAGTCGGATTTGTAAATTGGCAATTCAAAATATTTGTGTATGCCTGCTTTCTTCATTATGTCAATTGTAGACGGAAGCTCATGCACCACTTTAAATTCTTGGGACATAACTAGGAACTGATGATCTATGTCCATGATTTTGATAGTCACCAGGAAGAGATATTCGCCAGCCGGTTGATCTTCTCTAAACCAATGTCCCTTTGCTTTAGTCACGCTTTGTGGAGGGAATTCCATCACTTATTCCTGAATCGTTGCTTCAAAATCTTCAATAGCCATCTGCACTTGTAATGAAAAGTGCATTAGCTTCAATAGAAGATATAGCAATTGTGTTGGGCATTGTAGTAGTATATTGTTGTTTCGTCACTCCGTTCCCCTTGCTTGTATAAGTGAGATCTCTTACAACATATTTTTTGGCTATACTAATCCTTGTTTTCTCAGAGAAGAAAGCATCTATCAATTGGTACTTTGTCTTGCCAATCCAAGTTTAGGTAGGGTTTAGATATGCTATGATTCTGCCCATTGGAATGATGAACGTGGTAATTGGCCATGGGAATAGGCTCTTCTCCTAGTAAGTACCGTTCATCTCTTTGTCTAATCCACTCTTTCTGTTTCTTAATATGTTCCAAGGCTTCTTGTTGTGCTTCTTCTCTAATCCGTTCTTCCTCTTTCTTCCTATTTTGCGCACCTACGAGACATGCTAACATTTGGCCCGTCAATGGCTCCATGAACTGTTTCACTCTACATCCACTTATGTAATTAGGAAGAATATCTCCATCCAGAGTAGCTAGATTAACTGCTCCACTCGTCGAGATCCTATTAATGATTAGAGGTCCATATCCACGTTTTTGTAACTTCTTGGCATGTTGCTTCAAGGTGTAGACCAGGACTAGGTCTCCTTCTTTTATTCCTTTGTCTTTTATGTGTGAATCATAATATGCCTTTTGCCTTCTCTTGGCCGCATAGATTCCTGCTACAGTCTGCAACCGAGTTTCATGCAGCTTCTCGATTTGGTCTAGTTGTTGGGATAATTCATGTCCGGTCCATTCTTGCTGCTGGGCTACTCTCAAGGTGGGTATCAAAAAATCAATTGGTAGAATTGCGTTCTGTCCATAGACTAGATTGAAAGGGGTAGTTCCAATGGTAATCTTGTACGCGACTCGAAAGGCCCAAATTGCATGATGCAATTGTTTGTCCCAGTTAGACCTCCCATTATTGACAATCTTTGTCAATATTGTGCATAACACCTTGTTGGAACTTTCCGCTTGACCATTGGCTTGGGGGTGGTATGGGGCTGATTTTTTATGGATCACTAAAAACTCATTCATTAGAGACTCTATTACTTCATTAATGAAGTGCATTCCGCGGTCACTAGCAATCTCAATTGGTAATCCAAAACGAGTGAATATATGCTCAAAAAGAAACTTAGCAGTGGTTTGAGCATCGTTCCTTCTAGTAGCTTTTGCCTCTACCCATTTGGTCGAATAATCGGTGGCTACTATGATATATTCGGCATGTGACCCTTTGGCCGGTGGCTTAATGGGTCCTATGAAATCTATAACCCATTTAGAAAATGCTCTAGCACAAACCATAGGTCTCAATGGCATGTCATCTCTCCGAATCGGGTATTTAGCCCTCTGACATGTCTCGCAACTTCGTACATAGGTCTCCGCATCCATATGTAAAGTTGGCCACCACAAGCCCGCAAAGAGGATCATTTTCACGGTTCTCTTTGCTGAGAAATAGCCTCCTGCAGCACCTGCATGTGCCATTTCTAATATGGGTATATATTCTCCTTCATGCACACACAGTCGTAATTGGTTGTCTTTTCCTCTCCTGAACAAGTTTCTTCCCATGAGTAATAATCCTTGCTCATCTCCTCTAGCGATCGTTTTCTTGCCAAGCTAGAGTGCTGAGGGCCATGAGTGAGTATAGGAATTAGTTTCTCTGCCCACTTTGGACATACTTCCAAATTAAACAAATAAGTGTCTGGCAGATCATCGGGTACTCCACTTGTGGGTTCTCCATGTGTTAACCTAGAAAGGTGATATGCTCTTACATGGGTATTTCCCTTTTTCACTATTACGTCGAAGTCGAACTCCATCAATAGTAGGAACCATATTACCAGTCTTCCCGTATTGCAGGGCTTGTTGACTAAGTACAATAAAGCCTGATGGTCTATGAAGAACTTGAACTTGTTGGCTAAGAGATAGTGTCTAAATTTCTTCACTGCATAGACCATTCCTATTCCCTCTTGTTCTGTAGTTGTATAGTTCCTCTCCGCTTGATTTAATTGCCTACTCACATAAGCAATCGGGTGATCTAACTTTCCTTCATCTACTGGCTGGGTTAAGATACATCCTATTGCGTAATTAGAAGCATCCACGTGGATATGAAATGGCTTGTTCCAATTCGGTGTTTTCAGAATTGGGGCTATGCTACGCCTCTTTTTTAACTCATTGAATGCCTTCTCGCATTCCTCTGTCCATGTGAATTGAGTCAAAAGTCCATACAAGGGTTTGGCTATTATGGCATACATGTGGATAAATCATCGGTAGTATCCACAATGTCCCATAAATGCTTGCACCTCTTTCGCATTCTTAGGTCTAGGAAGCTCCAAAATGACCTTAATCTTGTCTTCATCTGTGGATATTCCATTTCTAGAGACTATGTGTACTAAGATCTTCCCTTGTCTTACCATGAAGACACACTTCTCTGGGTTCAGGCAAACTCTATATTGTCGGCATTTATTAAATATCTTCCGCAATTTAGGAATATGGTCTTGTCTTTGATTTGAATATGTACATAGATCATCTACATACACTTCCATGCTCTTTTTCAGGAATTCCTTGAAAACATGACACATCAATCATTGGAAAGTAGCAGGCGCATTGGCGAGTCCAAAAGGCATCACACGGAAAGCATAGACTCCCCATTCAATCGCGAATGCGATCTTATGTTGATCCTCAGTAGCAATAACTACTTGGTTGTATCCAGAGAATCCATCTAAGAAGCTATAAACTTCTTTTCCTGCAACTCTTTCCAATAGATGGTCCGTAATGGGTAATGGGTAGCTATCACGTATAGTGGCTGCATTGACCTTTTTCAAGTTAATGCACACTCTCAGCTTTTCGTTCTTCTTAGGCACAACTACTAGTGGTGATACCCACTTGATATGCTCTATTTCATATATGAATCTTGCCGCTAAGCTTGTCTATTTCTTCTTTAATTTTAGTAGTATAGACCTCATTGTATGTATAAGGGCATTGTTTCGATGGTCTTGCCTCTTTCATCATTGGTATTCTATGAGAGCAAATCGAGGGTTCCACACCTTTGAGATCCTTATATGTCCATGCGAATACATCTCGATATTCTCGGATCAATTGTTTTAATTCTTCTTCCTCCTCAGTGGTCACATCTTTACCTATGTATGTACATCTTTCTTCTCCCTCTTCCACTGTTACTATGATCTTTTTTGTTTGTTCTTTGTTATCGTATGCTTCTCCTTCTCTAGCCTCTCTCTTAGGCATTTGGATGGCTATCTTTCTCTCTTCTACTTCGTACTTTTTAAAATGCTTCGTCAGGATTTGGTCTGATTTTACTCACATTTTCCTCTTGCTCTCGTACTATGGGGGCGGCTTCTATTGCCAAAATCTTGGTCGGTCCCTGCTTATCTTTAGTTTGAATGGTGTCTAGATAGCTTTCCTCTGAATCAAATTCTAGTTCCATTTTTATACTCTCATATTCCTCTTTCCATTCTTTTTCTAAGATTTCCCTTGCTTTTTTCTTGAAGGACAACCATGTACAAATTTACATCATAGCCTTCTTCGTCTATGCACTCGTTCATAGTTAGGACTTCCTCATTCACACATACATCTAAGGTTGCTAAGATTTCCATCCATCCATGCGGTTCAGGTTCATCAGGAAAGATTTGAGGCATATACCTTGGGTCCTCTACAGGTTGGTAGTTAGAATGTCCTATTGGCCACAACTGCCTTTTATTATCCTCTTTCTTAGCTTCTTTGCACATCCATAATTGGGCATCCTCGTGCATCCATGATTGATCGCTTGATCCAGCACTATGAATAGATAGGTCATCTTCCTCCTTGTGTATGGGATTCCATTGTAGTGGGGGGACATCTCGATATGCAAACGTATGCAAGTTGATCTTGGTGGTATTTCCTTGATGTTGCAGGTATAATGAATCTCGTCCCCAATCTTGCACTACCCGCATTTGTCTCATGAAAGGTCGTCCTAATATCATTTCGTAATTGTTAGCCTTCTCAAATTTACAGATGGCTAATGTGTGTTCAAATTCAACTCCACAGGTGGTTAATTTGATCTTTTCTAATATTCCTAAGGGTTTCTCCACATGACCATCTGCTAATTGGAGCTTCATGCGTGTGGGCCGTAAGGCAGGCTTTCCCCATTTCTCCCAAATCTCCTTGGTGGAAATTCCTACTTCTGCTCCTGTGTCTAGTATAGCCTTGGTCATGTACCCATTGTAAGTGACAGGTAGACATTACCTTCGTCTCCTTCACCTTTACCCTTGTTTTCCTTTTCGTCCTTCTCTTGTCCTAATTCCAGTTGACCTGCTAATTGTTTCCATAATTGTGGTTTAACCCGAAGTAATTCTTCCACAGTTAGTTTGCATTGTACTTTCGTCTTCTTAAGTTCCGTTAGGTTGTGTGAATTCTTATATGAGTTTCCTTTCCTTTTCCATGTACTGTGGGTGCTCGGATTATCATAGATTCCTTTTCGTATTCTCCCAAGTAATTTGGTAAGGTTGAAATGCTCTGAGCTTCTTCTCTATTTCGGTCTAGTCTTGATACTTCCTCATAGACTTCTTCCATGTTGGGATTCGGTTGATAAACTTCCACATCTAATTCTTCAAAGGGAGGTTTGGTCTCTCCATTCCTCTTCCATTGTTCTTCCCGGATTCTATTCCATAATTCTTTTGGCCAATCAGCCTCTAAGTCAGGTATTGTTGACATAGGTTCGTCCTGGGTTCTCACTCGCTCACACTTGTCATTCTTCTCTTTAAGTTCTTTATCCTTGGCTTTGACACACTCCTTGTATTGCTCCTTTGCTATCCTTGTCTCTGGAAGGGCTTGGATAGTCTTTTCTAGGCTTGCTTGTGCTACCTCTATAAGTTTCCTACATATCGCAAGCCTCTCTTTTTCTAATTCTCCTTGTGGATAAAGTTTTTCGTGCTATTCCACATTCGGTCCAGTCTTAATTCTAGCTTGGTAAGCTTTCAGCCACATGTCTAAATCATCCGGTTTTGGGTCAGCTAGAATTGATCCTGGTTTCTCTGCTTCTCGGATAAGCGGTGGAATGGGAACCTCTTCTCGATTCTCCGGTTCTTTAGGATCCTTACTGCTTCTTGTGTGTTTCTTATTTTCTTGACTGTTGTTTTTCATCCATTTATCTTTGAGCTTCTCTCTTCTTTCCTTCCATTTTTGCACTTTTATGTTCTAGGTACTCTCACTGGGTCCTCGGAATCCTCTACTATTTGTATTTTGGGATTTACTATTCTATTGTTCTCTTGTTCCCGTTCTGTTTGTTTTCCTTTTTGTTCTTTTGTTTTGATGGAGAGTGTTAATCTCCAAAAGAACAAGCTATCCTTGATGTTAGACCACCTCTATATCAAGAACAACTTTGAACAATTTGGAAGACAAGCATCAAAGTGTCAAGATTTTAACTAACTGTGAAGAAAGTCATTTCACAGAAAAGTCTACTGCACATTATTGACTCATTGACTAATCATTTGTGTAAAGTTTCTAATGAAACTTTGTAGAATGTGTTGCATAGAGTTTGCGCACCTCCTCCAAGTTAAATCACTTCAAAAGCTTAAGTAGATTATGAGAAATGTTTCAAACATCTACCTATGTATGAAACTGCCTTCTTGTAGAGTCGACTTTGACACCTGCAACTTCTAGCACATGGTTCTCCCAAACTAGAACCTGTTTAAGTGAATGCTTTTAGCCATAGATGGATTACCTTCCAACTTAGATTTTGACTCCTCATTTGTGCAAAACTTTACACTGTGCACTGAGAATTGACCATTTCTTTGACCATCAAAATTGCACCTGTTTCAGAAGACACTCAATACTTTCTCACATATGAATGTTCCTATACAAAATTCTCTCAGCCTGTTTGCAATTGGACTCTCAAACTTTAACCATAGATAGATTAAATATGGAATTAGATGTGTACAAAAGGATTTATGATAAAATCAAACACAAAAGGAGAACTAGAGAAAAGATCGATGCGCAATTCTCTAAACATTCTTTCTATTCAACTCCTCATACATATGATGGATGATACATTCAATACTCATCATCTCTTCATCTATATTTCATCTCTATATTCTAATACGACCATCTACACATATCTATATATACATATGAGTATTGATTCGTCATTGCTTCAAGTATATTGAAGTATTTACAAAACTAATGTACATATGTTTTAAAGAACTTTGCTCCTTGAACCTTCTCTTCATTTCATGAAGTTGGACTTCAAACTTTTCTTCATATCTTCACTTCTATGCTTCATAATCACCAATTGTTGATTGTCCTGCTCTAACAGCTCCCCCTCAATCATCAATTGTGATTACCTGCATCTTCTTTATTCCTGCCATATCTTTAAACCTATGCAACTTTGGTCCATCTAAACTCTTTGTCATCATATCTGCAAGTTGATCTTTTCTAGGAGTATGCATAACTTCTATTTCTTTATCAACAACCTTTTCTCTCAAAAAATGATACTGAATCTCAATATGTTTAGTTCTAGCATGGAATACATGATTTGCTGCCAAATATAAAGAACTCATATTGTCTCCACAAATGATACGAGTACTCTGAATAATATCAAAACTCTTCATAAGAGTCTTTAACCATATTACTTCCTTTGCAGTTTCTACCATGCCTTTGTATTCTGCTTCTGTAGATGTTAAAGCAACTGTATGTTGCTTCTTAGAACACCATGAAATTAGCTTATCTCCCACATAACACAAATATCCATGTGTTGATCTTCTATCATTAGAATTACCTGCCCAATCTGCATCACTGTATGTCTTGACTCTTGTATATGAAGTAAATCCATAATACATGCCTTCTTTAAGTGTGCCCTTGATGTACCTAAGTACTCTTTGTCCTGCAATCCAATGTTCCTTTCTAGGACAATGCATGAATTGAGATAGAACTCCAACTGCATATGATAAATCAGGTCTTGTTAATGTAGCATAAATCAGGCTACCCACCGAACTCTGATAAAGTTTCATATCTTTGAATTCTTCTTCTCCATATCTACTCAATCTATGATTCACTTCCATTGGAGTTGGTGCTATCCTGCAATCTTCCATTTCAAATTTGGTTAGCAAATTTTTCAGACCTTTCTTGAGTTACATATACTCCATGTTGAGTCTATGAAATCTCCATTCCCAAAAAGAATGACAAATTTCCCAAATCACTGATTTTGAACTCTTTCTCCATCTGCTTCTTAATCATGTGTATACCTTTGTCATCTGTTCCTGTAAGTATTATGTCATCAACATAAATACAAACATAAATAAATCCATCCTCACTTGCTTTGACTAGCAAGCTACTATTTGCCTTTGATGCTTGAAATCCAAGTTCCTTTAAGAACTTTACAAGCCTATAATTCCATGCCCTTGGGGCCTGCTTCAACCCATACAAAGATCTCTTGAGCTTACACACATAATTTGGATACACTTGATCCTTGAAACCATCTGGTTGTTCCATATAAACTTCATCTGAAATATAACCATTCAAAAAAGCATTCTTCACATCTAATTGAGACAATTTCCAACCTTTGCAAGCAGCAATTTCTATGAGAATCCTTATGGTTGTCATCTTTGCAACGAGACTATAAGTTTCATCATAGACCACACCATATGTCTGTGCATATCCTTTTACAACAAGCCTGGCTTTGTACCTAGATATACTTCCATCCGCAAACCTTTTTGTTTTATAGACCCATTTACATCCAATGATCTTCTGACTATTTGGTTTAGGAACCAAATCCCAAGTCTCATTCTCCATCAATGCATCATATTCCTCCTGCATAGCTTTTTCCCAATTCTTCTTCCCTTTAGCTTCATCATATGTGGATGGATCTTCATCTGCTTTTAACATGTAAGCATAATCTTTAGTAGTCAAGAATGAAGTATCATAGCTATACCTTGTAGGTTGCCATTTGTTCCTAGATGACCTTATGAGTTCTCCACTTCTTGAAGTTTCTAGTTCATCACATTCTGGATCAATTCTTGGCACTTCTTCAACTTCAACCTGTACTTCATTGTTCTCTTCTTCATCAAATATCTAAACCTTTGATTTACCTTTCCTTTGATTCACAAATTCTTCAACATCTGCATGAACATTAAGTGTACCTGCATACCAAGTACCTTGCTCATCAAATGTAACATCCTTAGACACAAGGAATTGCTTTGTGGATGGAGTCCACAACCTATAACCCATTTTCTTGTCATCATAACCAATGAATACATACTTCTCTGCTTTAGGTTCCAATTTATGCCTCAATTGTGATGGCACATATGTATATGCCAAGCATCCAAATATTTTACAATGATCCAAGGTAGGTCTCTTACCCCACCAAGCTTCATATGGTGTCATACCCTGCAAAGCTTTACATGGCAAACTATTGACCAAATATGTGGCTGTGTTTACAGCCTCATCCCACAAATAATTAGGGCAATTTTTCTCCTTCATCATTGATCTTGCAAACTCAACAAGAGTTCTATTTCTTCTTTCTGCTACCCCATTTTGTTGAGGAGAGTACCTGCAAGTAGCCTCTCTCTTTATACCTGCATTCCACAAATAATCATTGAACTCATTAGAGAAATACTCTCCCCCTCCATCTGACCTTAACCTCTTCAATTTTTGACCTGTAATTCTTTCTGCATATGCATGATAGTGTTTAAATGTGTTAAACACTTCTCACTTGTCTTTGATCACATAAATTGTGATCCACCTGGTAGCATCATCAACATATATGACATAATATCTTGAACCATTTATACTGAAGTCCTTTGAAGGACTCCACACATCTGTATGTACCAATTCAAGTCTTTCTGAATACATAAAACCATGCTTATTATATGATTGCTTATGAGCCTTACCTAACTGACATGCTTCACATATGTATGTCATGTGTTGACCTCCAACATTAGGCAATCCAAGCACTGAACCATTGTTAGCCATTTCTTTGATACCTCTTTCATTAAAATGTCCAAGTCTTTTATGCCAAAGATCCAATTCAGACACCTTTTGCTCTCCATATGTAAACATAGCATGTCCAATATTACCTTGTATCTTTAATGTGAAGAGCCTTCCTTCCTTCTTTCCTATAACAATTTGTTTATACCCTTGACTAGGGTCTTCAACATAAACTCCATCATTAGTGAACCTTACCTCATATCCTTTTTCCACAATTTGTCCTACACTAATTAAATTCTTTGGAATTGTAGGAACATACAGAACCTTACTCAAGAGAGTACTTCCATCCTTGGCTTTAACTGAACCAATTGACTTTA
Source organism: Ceratopteris richardii (assembly GCA_020310875.1). Lineage (NCBI taxonomy): Eukaryota > Viridiplantae > Streptophyta > Polypodiopsida > Polypodiales > Pteridaceae > Ceratopteris > Ceratopteris richardii. Next base: position 165,111,894 of record CM035410.1, read on the forward strand.
CTTTGTGCTTTGTATTATCACCTGTTTGAACTGTGTGATTGATTGCCTTATGATCTAGATCAGTCATCAAAGCAATATTTCCACTCAGATGATTGCTACTCCCTAAGTCAATATAAAATACTCTCATTTCTTCATGTGAGGCTTCACATGTTGCATTCATAATAAGAGTTGAATCTTCTTTCTGATCTGATGCATAATTGTGGTAGGTGTTATTGTAGGATTGATTTTGGAAGTTTCTTCCTCCACTTCTTCCAAAAGAATTCCTACCACCTCTACCTCTGAAGTTTCCTCTTTGATATCTACCACCTCTTCCTCTTTGATTAAAGTTCTGATTAAAATTACCATTGCTTTGATTATTATACCAACAATCATGAGATAGATGATTGGTCTTACCACATATCCAACAAGCTCTGGCATTATCTTTGTTATTTTTGCCTCTTCCTCTACTTCTGCCACTTCCTCTTCCTCTTAGGAAGTTTGCGTGACTTGGAGTACCTTCATCTTCAACTGATTGTTGCTTTCCTTTGCTAGCTTTCTTCTTATCTTTAGAATACATTGCATGACCTGTACTCTTATCAACATCTCCTTTGATATCATTCTCAAAAGTTAGCATATGTCCTAACAATTGATTCAAATCAGGAGTGAAATGATCTAATGAAAGTTCTGTAGACAAAATAAAAGGCTTCCACTTCTCATCTCCTCTTAGCCCTGTAAGAATTTGTCTTACCACCTTATCTTCTTCAATATCTTCATCAACTGCACCTAAAGAATCTGCAATGTCTTTCATTTTTGTCACATAATCAGATATTGATTGTGAAGCCTTCTTCTTAAATGTAGTAAACTCTGCCCATAATGAAGCTTTCCTTGATTTGGTTGTATTCTGAAAATGCTCTTCCAAAGCATTCCATATGTCACTTGCACTTTCAAGTCCTCTGATATGAGGAAGCAAATAATCATTCACTGCCATGTAGATTATGCTCCTTGCTTGAGCATCCTTCTTCATCCAAATCTTTATATCTGCAAGCTCTTCCCTAGTTGGAACACTAGGATCTTTAAACTCTGGCTTTTCTTCCTCTCCTGTGATGTATCCCATCAGATCTTTGCTCATAAGATGAGCTTCCATTCTCATAGACCAAGCTGGATAGTTCTCTCTATCCAACTTCTCAATTTGGAGACTATCTCCCATCCTTGCTTCACCTGTACTATCAAATCTTTAATCCTTATAAGGAATGAATGTACCTTAGCTTCGAAGTTTACTCCTTCTGATCCTTTTGATTGCCTTTATGTGTCTTCCTTCGGTCTTTCTTTCACACTTTATCCTTTTGAACCTTCAAGATGTGAAATTTGTATGTCTGCAGCAGTCGGGGTCTTCCTTTCCTCAATCTGATAACTCCTGCTCTGATACCACTGATGGAGAGTGTTAATATCCAAAAGAACAAGCTATCCTTGATGTTAGACCAGCTCTATATCAAGAATAACTTTAAACTCTGAATAATTTTGGAAGACAAGCATCAAACTGTCAAGCTTTTAACTAACTGTGAAGAAAGTCATTTCACAGAAAAGTCTGCTGCACATTATTGACTCATTGACTAATCATTTGTGTAAAGTTTTTGATGAAACTTTGTAGGATGTGTTGCCTAGAGTTTGCGCACCTCCTCCAAGTTAAATCCCTTCAAAAGCTTAAGTAGATTATGAGAAATGTTTCAAACAATCTACCTATGTATGAAACTGCCTTCTTGTAGAGTCGACTTTGACACCTGCAACTTCTAACACATGGTTCTCCCAAAGTACAACCCGTTTAAGTGAATGCTTTTAGCCATAGATGGATTACCTTCCAACTTAGATTTTGACTCCTCATTTGTGCGAAACTTTACACTAAACTAACCATTTCTTTGACCATCAAAATTGCACCTGTTTCAGAAGACACTCAAATACTTTCTCACATATGAATGTTCCTATACAAAATTCTCTCAGTCTGTTTGCAATTGGACTCTCAAACTTTAACCATAGATAGATCAACTATGGAATTAGATGTGTACAAAAAATCAAACACAGAAGGAGAACTAGAGAAAAGATGGACGCACAATTCTCTAAACATTCTTTCTATTCAACTCTTCATACATCTGATGGATGGTACATTCAATACTCATCATCTCTTCATCTCTATTTCATCTCTATATTCTAATACGACCATCTACACCTATCTATATATACATATGAGTATTGATTCGTCATTGCTTCAAGTATATTGAAGTATTTACAAAACTAATGTACATATGTTTTAAAGAACTTTGCTCCCTGAACCGTCTCTTCATTTCATGAAGTTGGACTTCAAACTTTTCTTCATATCTTCACTTCTAGGCTTCATAATCACCAATTGTTGATTGTCCTCCTCTAACATGTTTGAGCTCGGGTTATGGCCTTTAAGGGCAGGATGTATTCCTTATCACCTCCAGGTGCTTCAATCAGTTCGATTACATTAATAGGTGCAGTGTCTTGAGCCTTATTGGGATTTTTTGGGCAATCACGAAAGAGATGTTCCTTTCCACAATCATTGTAGTATCCTTCCCAAGTCCTAAGAGGTGGTGGATTGTAAGGCCGAGGACACTCTCTAATAAAATGGTCTCCTCCGCATCTGTAACATGGTCCTCTCGGCACACGTGGTCTAATGGGTGGTCTTCCAGGTGGTTGTGCTTTAGGCGCAATATACATTAAAGTTGCTACCTCCGTTCCATAAGCCTGATCATAGCCTTCATATCCATAGTATGCCGAATCATATGTTGGTTCGCACTCTAACATGTTGGCTTCATAGGGATAGTAATCTCCTGGGGGTAGCTCATATCCAGGGTTTGTTGATTCTACATTGTTCATCATTGAGGCTGGCACTAGGGCTCTTTCCAAATTTTCTTCTGGCTGGGCATACTTCACAGGTACCACATGCTGAGGATGTGGAGGTTGTGGTCCTAACACCGGTTGAGGGTTTCCAAACTGTGCTGTTTCATATGGCCTAGGAGTCCTGCTGGTGCTGGGTAGGAATTGTATCTGGGCATATCTCTACCTTGCTCTTTAGGTGGATATCCATATGGTCGATACTGAGGTGGTTGGAGGGGCAGTGCCTGCCTATTGAATGGGCAGTTTTCAGTGGTGTGGTTGGTGTATTTTTGTTCTATGTGGCAATACAAGGCAGTTCCTTGATGGGGCTGTCTGTTGTAAGGATAGGTGTGAGGTACACTAGTTCCTCCTCGTACACACATGTGCATGGGGTGATCTCCTCCACATAGACTACATCTTCGTAGCATGGGCACTCTTAAGGGGGGGTGTTGGTAATTTCTCTGTCCTTGGACTCCTAATTTTTTTGCTACCAGCTCCGCTAATTCTTCCACATTACTGGAGTTGGATGTAATAGTACTCCGGGAGTCTTCTGATTTAGTGGGGCTGGGCGTGCTCTATTGTCTTCTAGGCCAATACACTCTTGAAGGCACTCACTCAGGGTTTGTAACCTCTTCACGTAAACTAGCGTTCTTAGGGTTCCATTCGTGAGTCCATCCAAAAATAATGAAATCATTTTTTGCTGAGTGGGTCTCTCTGCAGCTGGACATCTATCAACATACTGGTTGAATCTTCGGGCGGCCATTTTCACAGTTTCATTAGGGTTCTATTTAAAGCTATGGATTAAAGACGCAGAATTGTGTTTAATCCCTCTCTTAGTGAATCCCCCAATGAATTCTTGGAAGAATTGCTCCATATTTCCAAATTGGTTGGGATCTAATGGATGGAACGAAGTCAGAGCTGTTCCTGTGAGGGTGAGTCCGAAAGACTCATACTGCACGAAGAAGTCGTCTACTTGTTCTGCCTTAGAACTTGTTTAAATTCAGCAATGTGATCGTAGGGTTCTCCCAATCCGTCGTAGTGGTTCCTCACACATTTGGCCACCTGAATGGGTCTCAATCTTCTCATTGGTTCTGGCTGTCTAGGCATTGCAGGGAAGGCAGGAACCGCTGGTCTAACTGGGGCTATTCCTAGCTGCCCTCCTACTAGTGGTCATGGCCTTACTGGTGGTCGGTATTGATTTCCTACTCTTGGGTGGGTCTGATTATGTGGTTGCACTTCTGGAGTAGTGAATTGTACATGAGTTCGGTTTGGAACACTCCGTTGGCTAGTTTGTCCCGACATGGTGTGCTCTACCTCTTGTTGGGTTCCAAAGGGGTTCTAAGAGGTGGTTGCCTACTCTTGCTGAGGGAATACAGGAAATCCCATGTATTTCAGTTGAGCCCTGTCTATGGCATCTACCTACCAGTACCTTCTCTGATTTTTATCTAGGTATGTTATTCTAGTCTCGTCTTTCGGATCCTTCAACTCATAAAAAGTCATAGGACTTTCTTCTCTTCCCTGGGTCTGTGAGTCAGTCTGAAGCAACAAGTCCAAACCATGGATCAAATAGACTTCCAGTAAGTAGTCGTCTTGAGGTATCAAGTCCCCTCTCAAGACTCGAGTCACTTGGGACTTGCCTCTAGGGGTTGTCACTAATTCCTCAGGGTTTGGTCTCCCTATTCTCTTGTCCCACTAACTCTCCCCTCTCATTGATCAAATCAGGAAATTCAGTCACTAAGTAGATGTGACCCATCTTGTCCATGTATGCTCCTCCTTCATACTTAACAGCCGGTTTGGGCACAATCGTGGCATCCATGGAAGTCACCATCCTAGCCACATATCTGTTTAAACCATCCAGGTAGATGGGAATCTCCTGGGCATGAGTAGAAAAGTACTGTAAAGAAGTGCAGTACTCTCCTTCAACAGTGGTCATGAAGTTTCTACCGGGAGTGGGACCCTGCATGTCTTCGGAAGCCATGGGTATCTCCTTCTCTGAGTCACTAGAGGTGTCGGAATAGACAGAGCGGTGACTAGCCTGAGCGGCACTTCCAACTGATGATATGACACTTCTCCAGCTACTTAGCACCCTTCTTGGCCTCAAGTTCATTCACCCTCCTTGGGCTCTCTAGGTCCCTGAAACTCTCCCTAAAATTTGTCTCTGAAAATGCTATAAAAAATTCTGGATGATACCACTTTTGGCGATACTGCTTCAGGTTATACCACGCTGTCCACGATACGATACCTGAAGAGTAGACGATACGATACTGAGATCAACAGGCGATACGATACCTCACGTTGAAACGATACGATACCACTTCCAAACACGATACGATACCTAAGCAGGCCACAATACGATACCTGAAAACCGACGATATGATACTTATGCACTGGCCGATACGATACCAGGAACTGTGGCGATACGATACTAAAACTGGGACGATACGATACTGAAAACCCAGACGATACGATGCCACTTTTTGGACAATACAATACCAAAAAGGGGCACGATACGATACTGGAATTTTGCCCGATACGATACCTGAGTATTGCACGATACGATACTGCCACTAAGCACGATACGATACTGACCTTCTCACACGATACAATATCACAGCAGGTGGCGATACGATACCAAAATGGTATCACGATACGACACCGGAATGAGAGACGATACGATACCTGAGGGCTGCACGATACGATACTACCACTAAGCACGATACGATACCAATGCAAGTGGACCGCGATACAATACTGGAAAAGACACGATACGATACCAGAAAGTGGACCGCGATACGATACGACTTTGGTAAAGTGCGATCGTGATACCAACCTGACGATATGATACCACAAGTGGTATCACGATACCAAGGCTGGTAATCGACGATACGATACTTCGGCGAGTATCGCAATACAAGGGAATTTTTGGTATCGCGATACCAAAAACTCAACCGATCGCGATACCAAAAACTCAACCGATCGCGATACTCAAGCCAAAATACTTCCAAATTCAAAAATTTTTCTTCCACCTTACTCTTCTCTCACTCCTCTTCACTCTTAGCCTACTGTCTCACTCAAAGAAGCTCAAAAAACACTCTATCCCTCCCCACGATACCAAATTCGCAAGTAATAACGTGTTAGTGCACTTCTAAAGTGTTTTTGCCAATGGAATCTGATGGAATCTTACCTTTGAGGTGTCTTGCTTGTGCCTTGGGCTCACTAACTAGCTTGGAAGGCCTATCCCAATACAACCCCGACGTTACCGATCGTTGCGCTCAAACGATACTGCTTTCTGAACAAATGAGAAATGATCTAAATTTTTTTTGGTTTTTATACCTTTTTTTGGAGACTGAACTTAACTACACTAATTTGAATTTATTTTTTTGGGATTTTTCTTGGTGCTCTTGGCCTACTCCTACTTCGCTTCTCTTCTCCTAACCTAACCCTAACTCTTCCTTCTCTTCCTTCCTACTAACCCTAAACCTAAAAACTCATTACACACACCTCCCGGATGTGAAGTAACAAGTGCTAAAGTGGTTGACTACTTGCCACTGAACAAATTCACTTCTACAAGTACGATTTCATCACTCTTGAGCTATAACCATCACGAAGGCACCTTGGTTGAGATGTTCCCCGGCAACGACACCAAAAATGTGTGTACCTAAGTCAAGAAGACTTAAGGAATTGTGCCAAAGAGACTAAATCTCATTTGCCACACAATTGCGTATAGTGGGGAATTGACACACGCTTATTTGTGAATCCGATGAAACGACCTAACCAAGTGTATGAGGACATGTGCACACGTGATGGGAAATGAAGTGGTTCAGCTTATATGCATGAGAAAAGACTAATCCACCTCTCTAACTCATGGAAATACTGAAAGTGTTTGTCGCGATACCACTTACAGTAGTTTTCACTGAATCGAGGATTTCTCCGAGCTCTGAACTCCGAATATGGCCAATAGCAGGTTCGTTTCGAAGCTCTCGACAAGACACTTCTACTACTGGTGAAACTCCAATTCTGACAACCGTGCTTCAAGTTATGACCAAAATAGTGAATGGCATGAAACACCCACACTCACTCCACAACTCCTACAAGCTCACACACACACTACAATAGCTCAAAAACAGTGGGAAGGGGTAGACAACAGTCCTACATACACATTCCAAGCATTACACACACATAGAAGATCAAAGAGAAGATGAGAATCTGCAAGAAAGAAGCAATTTTGAAAATCAGGAGCTCTACTTCTTCACAATGGCAAAAGTCTCTACAAAGAGTCACAAAGTGACTTATATACATGTGCCCTAAAAATGGTCCTTTCACACAAGAGATCGACACTTTATTAACTAAAAGGTGAATTTCCTACTAATTTACAAGGAATATATTACAATGAGTTGGGAGTATGCATCTAGAGGACTCCTCTAGTGCATTTACATGGCTTGAGGGAATTTCCTAAGACTTTGAAGAAGAAAAATAAGCCCATTAATTTGAAAATTTTGGGGCTCCCCTTTCTTGCCTCTTTGCTCTGCAACAAGCACAGAATCACTTACACTAGTGACAATTGCACATAATGTATCAACATTCCGCCTCTTCCAAGCTCGTAGAAGATCTGGATCTGGCTAAATCATCAATCCTGAATTTGCTGGATCTTCAACTGGTATAGGCTCTGGATCCAATCCCATCGGTCCCATGACAGTGTCAAGTAATTCATAGGAGTCCAAAATTGCAGAAATTTTGAACTTCCAGAGTGTATAGTTGGTTCCATCCAGCTTCCCTTCAGTGAATGCAGGTGGACGAATTCGAATTGGTGCAACATTAACATTAGCTGAAGCACCAAGACGAGTGTTTGACGATGAAGCCATCATGTAATCACTCGAATAATCTACTGATATTCTAGTCTGATAGTAGGCTAACGTAGTGATACTTCTCAAGCTATTCGAACCTTACAGCTCTGATACCATGAAAGACAATAGTTATACAATATAAATCAGGAGCAGTAGCAGAGAAGATAATAGATATAGGAGAATCTCAACAATTTTTTTACTAATAGCAAGTACAAAGATGATGGTGTTGTCCAACCGTGTGCTCTCAAGGTAAAGCTTAAATGGTGATCTAGACAACTCTAGATAGGGAGATACAAGGTAGAGGTATGCTGGCTCAACTCGATGCCTCAGGTAGTTCAGAAGTCATGTATATATAGGATCATGGGTGGCCTTCCGTGGACGGCTATACATGGGTGATAGAGTGTGGGCGGCCAGGACCCGCGTAATTGCCATACACGGCTTAGACCAGTTGAACCGACCTAACAAATATAAATGATTTCTGACTCCAAGAGGGAATATTCCTTTTACCGTCGCACCGGGGGTGCTGCCCTCGGACCCCACTAGGGGTGCTGCCCCCAGACCCCACTAGGGGGCCCGTTGGCCCCCTGGGAACCCCCCAGCGAGGGGGCCCGCTGGCCCCCTTGGAACCCCCAGCCGTGGCTGCTCACCGCTGCCCCGGACCCCACAATTGGGGACCCTGGTAACCCCCTTCCTTAAAATACCTTACATGGTCCAATATGACCTTCATCCAACGTGCAAGTTGGGATTCCCATCAATTGGGTAATGCACGCTTGGCTTCTCCTCATAATGGGGGCCTTACAAAATGTGCATACAATCATGAGAGGTAGACATTGATCATATACTAACAAGAAGATGATGCTACCTCCAACCACCTTGACGTGCAAAATAAAAAGAGGGAAGGTGAATTATCTTTCCATCCACAACCATATCAAAGGAAAAGAAAGTACTGACCACAATAAATAATCAAGGAGAGAGATAATGCTCGTGTCCTACACTCCTCACCCAAATTCGAAAATTTTTATTTAGATGTGCCAAGAAAATAAAAGCTCTTTCATGTACAATGGAGGGCATGTGATGATGATATTGTTTTTGAAACAATAGTAAAGCTTCCAAACCTTCACATATTTGAATTTCTCCCACTTTTTGTTTTCGTTTTTTTGGGTTTATCTTGAAATAGAAAAGAGGGAGGGCCAAGATCAAAGACCACCCTTCCCCCAATCCAAGGCAAACACCAATTTCAAGAAATGTCAAAGATTGATGGTGATGCCAAATGTGTGTGTGAAGATGTGTATATGAGAGAGAGAGAGAGAGAGAGAGAGAGAGAGAGAGAGAGAGAGAGAGAGAGAGAGAGAGAGAGAGAGAGAGAGTGAGAGAGAGAAGGAAGGGGGTTAGGGGGTGTTTTTACAAGAAATGGGGAGCTAATGGTCCAATGGCAGGGTGAAAGTGCCATGCCAACACACGTAACCTAGGTGTATAAGCAGAAAAAATTGCAAATCCATATCTTACCTCATGCTCTTGAGCTCTCCAAGTGATGAAAGGCCGTTCTCCTCGGCAACGGCACCAAATTTGTTGTTGTACTATGCCCTTGGGAAGCCTAGACCCACACCACCTTGCATGGAAGCAAGAAGGAAGGCTCAAGAATGACTCTCCTTTCATCCACCCCAACCTCCAATATGTTCAAGCCACTGGCCATCAGCCCGTAGCTATGCCACATGCTTGAAAACATGGAGAGAAGGGAGTCAAGGATCCTAGTCACATATGTAAAATACAAGATAATTGCAACACTCTACTTACACACATAGGATATATGTGCACAAAAGGTGGATTATTTAGGAGGTTTCCACACTATAGCATAAGGGAAATATTAAAAAGTGCTTAGGAGAGTGTTCACATGGGCACATCTCCATTATACAAAAAGAGGGTATTTCTTGAGTAATAGAGGTGTGTCTATGGTCAAGAGAAATTGTGAGCAACTCCAATAAGCCAACAATAGAGAAGAATGTCAAATGCATCCCTGACATCATGAACATTGAAACATCAATCTATATCCATGGGAGTGTGGATATTGTTTTCAATGTTGAAATGTTGCAATAAGATGCCAATAGAATCCGTTTGCCACAAGGTAAGTTCCCATCTTGTACGATTGAGTGCCCTAATAGCAATACAAAATCCTTAAATCTTAGATTCCAAAAGAGGCATGTAAAATCAGCCTTGAACTCATAAATATGTGCCTCACTAGGAACACACAACAATACCCTATCAACATGAAATACAAAGATGAGAAATACATCATTTGTTTGGTTCTTCACATACAAGTGCGTTTGGTTGGATTTTTATAAAATCCATGTGCCAATAGATAGACATGTATATTTTCAGATCACGCATGTGGTGTTTGTTTCAAACCATACAAATCCTTCTTCAACCTACACTTCAACCTACACTTCTTATAAAGCCACATGCAAAAATGTAGGTTTAATGTCCAGTTGATGTACATTGCAACCATTAAGAGGTGGAAGTGCATACATGTTACAATCGCTTGTCATACAACATGTAGGAGCAAAGGTCTTACCAAAGTTAGTGTTCTTCTTTGAGCATAACCTTGGTTCTAAAAGGCTAGCCTTACAGTAATAAAATATCACATTAAGCTTATGCTTTAGTTTATAGATCTATTTATTTCCATTGATCTTTTTCCAAGAGGAATATGACATGAGGATCAAATCCCATTCTTCATGAGAGCATTGATTTTTCAATTGCATAAAAAATGTCCTACTTTTTGACTTTTGTGTTTCACCAAAAGGTAATTCTCATCACAAATGCTGGAGAAATCCATTGCATAAGTTTGCTACAAATGGGGTAACATCAATGCCTAACTGAATACAATAAGACAAGATTCCATCTAATCCACTATCTCATAGAGTCTACACCAATCATTTTGACATATATTAAATGATAAATTCAATGATCCATGTCCTTATCCAAAACCTATGGTGGCTTAGAAATCACTCAATGAGATAAAAGATTGGCTAACCATCAGTAAATCCATGAACATCTTCGTTGACATCTCCTTAGTACTTGGAAGTAGAGGTTGTACTAAATTTTCCATAGAAACCACGCCACAACTAATCATGATGCATCTAGTTTGTGGATGATACAAATAACATCCTTACACTCAAGGAAGATACGTCGCATAGTCTTATCATCCATTTTCATTGTTTCTCAAACACTAATGCATACACTATATAATGTAACAAATAAAAATGACCAACGAATGGCTTGCATTCATGCTAATCCGCATAAGGAATGATGGATTGCAATAATTTAGTGAGACACCTATTATATGCAACATACATAACAACCTTAGGCCATAAAGTATGACACAAGACTTGACTCTTGAACATGAAACTTTCCATTTTCAAGAGATTTTCAATTGAAGTGTATATGACATTGTTCTAAAAGGCTAGTCTTACAATGAGGAACTATCCCATTAGGCTTAAACTTTGGTTTATAGATCTAATTTATTTCCATTGATCTTTTTCCAAGAGGAGTATGACACAAGGATCAAATCCCATTCTTCGTGAGAGCATCAAATTTCGATTGCATAACAACCATCCTACTTTTTGGCTTTAGTGTTCCATCAAAAGATAATCTCATTCTCATGAAAATGGCTAGAGACATCCATTGCATAATAGTTTGATGCAAAAGGGGTACCATAAATGCCTAACTGAATACAATAAGACAAGATTTCATTTAATCTAGTATCCCATAGAGTCTACACCAATAATTTTGGCATATACTACATCATAAATTCAATGATTAATGTCCTTATTCAAAACCTATTTAGGCTGAGAAATAACTCAGTGAGAAAAAAAACTGACTAACCATCAATAAATCCATAAGCATCCTTTAAGCTCATGATGTCTCCTTAGTACTTGGATTCAGAGGTTATACTAAATCTTCCATAGAAAATACACTACAAATATCATGAAGCATTTAGTTTGTGCATATAAATAACATCTTCACACTCAAGAGAGATACATCTCATAGCCTTATCATCTAATTTTCGTTGTTTCTCAAACACAAATGCAATGCCTTATAACCTAATACATGAAAAGGAGAAACGAATGGCTAACATCCATGCCAAATCTCATAAGGCGTGATATACTACACTCATTTAATGAGACACCTATTATATTCAACGTACATAACAAGCTTAGGCCATAAATTATGAGATAAAACTTGACTCTTGGCCATGCAACTTTCCATTTTCAAGAGATATTTATTTTTTCTCTCAATAACACTCTTCAATTGAAGTGTATATGACATTTTAGGATGGATTTTTATCCCACAATAAACAAAAAGTTCATTAAGTTCTAAAAATATATACCTCCTCCCTTGATCATAATTGAGGGTGCCCATTTTATGACTACTAAAATTTTAACCATGACCAAAACATATTTTAACCATAAAAACACTTAGGCTTATCTTTGAATGGATATATTCATGCATGCTTGAATAATTTATCTATAAGACTCACAAAGTATAGGTAATCACCAAACGATAGTGTTTGCATAAACTAAAACCATAGTGAACAAACTACAATAACATCTCTTTAGTTTCTTTGGATTTTCTTTTCTACCCTTAGTGTGCCTCTTCTATGAGTTTGAGTAGTATTTGATCAAATATAAAATTCAAGTTATGAAAAGCTCATGAACATCATAATGCATCTAGTTGTTGCATGCATGCATCTAGTATCATTGTTAAAACCATTATCCCTTTGATTTTCAGTGAAATAAAACTCAAGTGTAGGTGCTTAAACATATATGGTATCAGTAAATGTTGGACTTAGGATGTTTCACTCTTATAATAATTGATAGAAGCATATTCTTTCCTAGACATGATGTAGCACTCCCTATGTGGGAAATGAAAGCGAAGATGGAATGCTGGACTTGCCACCTCAATATAAGGATTGTTAAATTTCTAAAAGGCCTTCATTTCGCTATTCTATTCCTCCAGTAGTTTTGGTATGTAGTCCATATCTTAGTGGAAATTTCGAAGTTCCTCTCATGTGATATGGTAGTATCTGAACCCTTTTCACTATGCCATTGAAGTCCATGAATTACACTTTCCCTAAAAATTCCACTTATTTAGTTTGTTTAGCTTCATAGGAACTCATAAACTCTATACATTCTATAGTTAGCATGGATTAAGGGCTGAGTGTAGCTCAGTGATGAGTAGCACCTCCTTTAATGTCAATCCGGGAAGACGTGAGGATGGTATGAAGACCTCGAGCAAGTGGAGGCACAAGTGCGTGAGTGAGAAGCACACAAACATGCACACACATACACACACACGCGCACACACGGCAAGACAACGAGTGAGTAGCAATGGAGTTCTTAGATTACTTTCAAAAAGCTATTACCAGTTCATTTCAATTACAATCTAACCTCAAAAATGAGCTCTCTAGCTCTATTTATAGTTTTTGACTAGGTTTTGGCCCTGTCCAGACCTAGTGTCCGGCCTAGTTAAAAATTAGGTTCCAGGGCCGATTTGAGGGCTTAAACGGAGTCTAAAAAATACGAAAATTGATATGTAGGTACTTCTAAGGCTTCTCAAGCTCAAGGACTCCTTGGATTGCACAAAATGGAGCTACAAAAATATGAAATGGTATTTACAATGATTGTTAGTGATAAGAATCACTGTTATAAAGATGTTGATTTGGGAAAAATTTGAAGGGCCTATCTGCCAGATTTGCGTCGACTGCTTTGTCTACTTAGTCCTTCACCTCGCTCTGACTCTCTCCGCTGACTTCCTTGTCTAGTCAATCCTTGGGTGCCCATACTGCTCTCAACACCCCCCCCTCTCTCGCGTCTGTCGTCCCTGACAGACCCTTGTTGCTGGGAGTGTTGGATTTAATATTCCACAACCTGAGTGGCAAGCTGATGTTCTTGTATGCGTAGTCCTCTAGCCAAATCTGTCATCATACGATCCCAATCAATTGGTCCTGGAATGTCCGGATGTGGCAGACGTAACTGATCTGCATGGATCGCTTGTTCTACTGCGAATAGATGTAGCAAATGTGTGGGTCTGGGAATGAAAATTTCTGAATGATATTCCCAGAATCCCGTAGAGAACATTTCCTCAAATGTCTGCTTGAAGCATGCGGGTAAGTACTTTATTCGTGCATGCCAGGCAAAGATTATAGTGACCGAGGGAGTCTGGCTCATGTCGTAGACTAAATCCTTGTTACCTTGAGAGAATCCAGGGGCAGAGATGTATGGAGCTTGCACCTTCCGAAAGGTTTTGAAGACAATGGTCATGAGCTCGAATATTTTCATACACATTTTTGCAGCTATGTCGGGTACATTATTTAGACGAGTAGACCAGTGTCGAATTGTTGATATCATGTAGGCTACGGTTGGGGTCCCTCGAGGCGGAGCAAAATATGGATAGTTAACCCAAGCCGAGCATTCTTTATTGTTGCGTACCTTGATTGCAAATGCTTGCCAGGATCTGCGACGTACCACTGGGCAATAGCATGGATTATACTTGATATATAGTGGCATGGTTGCCCAGGTGCTCATCATCTCTGGGTAATCGGTTAGTAGACGTGCACACCAATTAGGTTGGAAGATCGAGCCAGCACGTGCATCTGTCGGTAAATCCCCTAGCTCAAATTGAGTGGCGAATGTGGGCTCCTTCCCTGTATGTCTTTTGACTTCTGCATTATAATCATGTAGCAAGACAAAATAAGGCATGTATTGCGACTCTGATGTTGTGATTAACCGTTGATGGGATAGGTTTTGAAAGTAAGAAGACCGAAGGACAGTTTCTTCCAGATTTGTGAGAGATTGCATTTGCACGGCCACACGATCATCATGTGTCTTACCCACTTTCTCGACCCTTTTGACCCAATCTGGAACTTGAATTTCTAAAGTGTCTTGTCCTTCCTCTGTAGTTCGACCACCGGGTGTTGGCATCGGCTCATATGGCTCTTCATAGCTGTCATCGACGGGGATTTCCACCACTGTTTCAGGTTCTGGTTCTTCAGTTGGCGAGGGTGGCCTTCCATATGGTAAGAGACGTGCTTGGAGTTCGGTCAGCTGTTTCCAGAGCATCTCTAATTCTTCTGGAGAGTGTTGCAAGACTACCAGCTCCTGTTGAGCTGTGGGGGCACTGGCTAGCTGTTTCTTTAGGTCTGCACATTCAGTCTCTAACTTTTCATATGACTCCAAGAAATTTGCATGCTCCTCAAGTAAGATACGAATGTCTTCTGATGGGACCGCTCTATACTTGGTAGGGCTAATGGTTGCTCCTACCGTTCCTTCCATAGCCGCTTCAAAGTTGTCTTGATTTTGTTGTTGAAGCCTCTTGTTCTCTTCTAATGTTGTTGCCATATGCTTCCTTAATAGCCCAAGGTTGCGTCTGAGTGTAGCATTAGATATCATTTGCGCTTGGAGCACTGTTTCTAGTTCCTTGACTGCTTGATCATCTACTGTCGATGTCTTTGATTCCAATTCAGAGTGAGCCTGCTGTAAGGTGGTATGCTCTGTTAGGAGCGTTTGGTAATCAGCTTCAAGGGTGTTGACTCTCGCTTGCAGACACTGAGATTCTGCTTGGAGGGCCGTAGTGCGTTCTTCCAATTGATGGTATTCTTGTTGTAGTTGATGTGCACACTGAAGTAATGTGTTGAACGTGCTATTTACATTATGAGATGCAAGGGGAAAAGTTTGAAATGCAGGGGAGGTGGGATTGGGGAGGGAGGTAGTGAATGCTGTGTGTGCCAATGATGTGGTGAGTGGTGAGGTGGGGGGTAGTGGAGGGGGAGATGGTGGAATCATGGGGAGAGGTGCTGTGGTGGGTGAAATGTCCATTGGGTCAGACAGAGTGGTGTGTACAGGGGCTACCATGTAGGTGGGTATGGTAGGTGAAGTGAGTGTGGTGTTCGTGTAAATTGATGTCGTTGCGAACATCGGGGAAATGTGCCTCTGAAACATTGGAGAGCGGATGAACTGCTCCACAAAGGACGGGTATTGGAGTGGTGAGGTCCGGTTGAAAGAGGTGTGGGGGCCAGATGGGAAGTGAGGGTCAGGGATTGGAGGTACCCGTATTGGGGGATAGGCTGGGAAACACAGGGTGCCTTCTGTGGGTGCCGGGTTTCCAACCACATTTGGGATTATGGGATGGCCAATTATGGGTTCGGAGGATAGAAGGGTTGAAGCGTACAAGGGATTGGTGACGAAGGAGAAGAGGGTGTCTTGTGAGGTGGGTTCTCGAAATGAGAATGATGTGAATGAGGATGGGTTATGAGTGAAGGTAGAGGTGATGACTGTCGTTTCTTCCATGGTGGGAGGTGGTGGTGGGGGATGCTGGGGTGAGATGGGTGATGTCTGAACGAAGGTTTCAGCAGAGAGGTCAATGGTGGTGGTGGGTGTAGCTGTGGTTTCAATGGGTACTTCTTGTTCTGTGACAGGTATCCTGATAGTCTTACCTGCTCGTGGTAATGTGTCAACTCTGCGTTTGTCATACCTCACGGACTGGCGGACTACAGTGTGGACAGACTCCGGAACTCCTAAAGACTCTGACACTAATTTGAGGGTGTCAATGAAATGTTGATCCACCCCATCATCTGATAGCATTTCTTGCATCAAAGCTTGACCTGACACAAGAGAGAGTTGATGCCGTTCTTGCACTGCTTTGATTGTGTCGTATAACCTTTGTAGTTGAGCTGTATATGCAGGTGCACCTACAATTTCTGGCACTTCTTGTTGCTCATCATGATGCTCTTGATCATAATCCTCCTCATCTTCCTCCTGTTCTTCTTCTTCATTGTCCTCTTCATCCACTTCAACTGTGGTGACAGGTACTTGGGAGGTTGTTGCTTGCGTTTGCACATTCTCCACTTGTTGTGCCTCTTCTGCCTCCAGCTCTACATCTTGTAATAATTGTTCAAAATCTTCATTCGTGAGTTCTTCCAAAGGTGCACCATTGGGAAATTCAAGATCGGTTGGGATGGGAGGGAATATCAAGGTAGAACCATCGATGCTGCGTCTTGGAAGTCGGAGTGTGAATGGTCGGACTCTTCGGGGTGGAGGGGTGACGTCTGGTGTAAGGGTGGCTCCACGTGGTTGAGCACAAGGGACTTGGACAATACCTCTCATCTTCTTAGAAGGGGGTCCAGTGGATGTCCTGCCTCTAAACTGCTCTACACGATTCCACATTAGGGCCCGTTGAATAGGGATGTCATAAGCCAAACACCTATAAATTATTCTCGTCAGAGCACAACATCCATATAAAATCTGTTTCCGCGGCCATTGTTTGTGAGCTAGGTGTATCTGATCAATTATCCAGTGGGGCAAGTTGATGGTGAGGCTCTGTGTCTCTGCCAGATACAAACTAAACCAAATCTTTTTGGGCGGCATGGTGAATCTATCTTGGGCAGGAAAAGCAAAGTGTTGCATGCACATGCGAAGGTGTATTGCAACATTAGGCATCATGGACACCATGTCCTTGAGTTTGGTGAGGCTTCGATTCTTCATGTAATCCGGCACTAGGGTTTCCTTCTCTGTAGGAATATCTAGGGCCTCTCTCACCAAGTTGTTGCATTCCGCGCATATCTAGGGCCTCTCTCACCAAGTTGTTGGATAACCTAAACCTCTTGAGCTCATTTCCTTTTGTTAGAGATGGGATCACAAATGAGCTTGCACCTTTTGGGTTCTTGTTTGGGGTCAAGGTGTTGATGAGATAGTAGCATCGCATGAAGTCAGGCTTTGGGAGCCATGCACTGAAATATGCATTCAATCCTGCCTTCTCCCATACCGAACGTAGACCTTCTGCATTTTGTAACTTCTCGAATTCTCTTGTAAAGAAATGGTATTTACCTTGCTTCCCATTGAAGTCCAACTCTGATTCCCATAGGTATGTTCCCTCTCCCAAGGGTCCTGCCACTTCACTAAACCAATGGGAAGCTTTTCCTACGGGCATGGTATGGCCACTGGGAGGGTCCGCTATAGGTATGATTTTGATGGCCTGCAATTCTTCTGGTCTTTCGTTTGTTTCAGGCAAAACGGGTAAACTGTCTAAGTCCACCACTTGCTGGCTCGTTTCTGTTTGAGAGCTAGTGCCTGCCGCTTCAGCCATGTTGCACACTTCACAGCTGGTTCTGTGAGAATATATGAATAAATGTTAACATTGCCATGGACGCAAAAATGACACTGTGTCCCCTTCACAACATTAATCATGAGGTTTGGGAGAGGTTAGGGGGTTAGTAAGTGCTCGGTGCTTGTGTGTGTAGTTAGGAATTGGGTAGACCTAAGAGCTAAGTGGAATGATGTGGTGTGAGAGTGAAGTAGTTAGTAGGTGGACATGGATTTACAATTGGGTCCGGGGGTTTATTACAAGTTTTAGGTTGCCAAATGCAATGGATATGTTTTGATTTTGACTTTGTGGAGACTCTAGAGAGTGTGATAGGGGTATTTACTTGAAAAATGGGGCTTTTAGGGACCCATTTACAAGTGATTCTACTTGTGCTCATGGAAGAATACGTGTTCGTGCGTGATGTGTAAGACTGGGCCTCAGATGTTCGCGTGAGTGAAACATGTTGTACAAGGTTTGGACTTGGTGTAGCTATTTGAGCCTGCAAGCAAGCCTTAGGCACCCAGATGTGTTGTGATTGTGGGTTGGCCTTCATTGACTTCTTGGGTACCCAAATAGACTTCACTTTCGCAGAAGAATTTATGAAGGACTTCTTATTAGTGTCGAGTTGTTGATTACTAATAAGAGGTTTAGGCCGTGGTGTTGGCCTGGTCGGAACAGGGTGCTTGCCTTTTTGCCTCCATACTTGTTTCATCGGCTGAAACAATCTGCTTTGCTCCTTTTTTTGGCCTCCAGTATAGGTAGTGTTCTGCTCCTTCTGTAGTCGATCTGCCTTTGGTTGCTGCATCCCTCTGGCCTTTGGAACAGAATGGAGTACCGTCTTATCCTTGACTCCGTTGTTGAGACAATCCACTTTCTGCATCATACATTTTTGGACAAGAATAGCATTGTCAACTTCATGTGCACCCCTGGAAGGACCAGGAGTTCATGCCTTACCTAGTTCCTTGAGTGCCTCATTTTCCAGTTCAACTGTAATTCGACTATGATTTACCCATACTTGAAGAAGTCCACTTCTTAGGTTTAGGTTGACTGCATGATCATAGATCCAGTCCTGACCCAAGACAAGAGGCTCCGTGAAGTCCTCATCTTGACACACTAGTACTTTGACTATCATTGCTTCGTCCTGAATATAGAGGGGAAGTTCCACCTCGCCCATGCAAGGGGTTTCCACACCTCCCAATCCTATGAGATATGCTTCAATAGGATTGACAGTTAACTTCAACTCTTGACAGTAAGACAATTTAACAGCACTAGTGGCTGCACCTGAGTCAATCAAGGCTCTTACCATCCTTGCACCCTTTCCTTGTCCTATCTCTACGATTATAAAAGGACGTCGATCAATTCTCCTATGAGAGCTAACACCTGAAACTTCACACATAGCCACATGATATCCTTGATCTGCATATGCATCTGGCACAGGTTGCTCTCTACCTTGTCTTCTTAATTTCATTCTCCGTATGCGCTCTAAGGCTTCTGCTTGGGCTTCTTCTCGAATTCGCTTTTCTTCTTCTTTGCGTTTCTTAGCAGTATTGAGTCGACTTAGCATTTCCTCTGTGAGAGGTTCCTGATACAGCTTGACCCTACATCCGCTTATGTAGCTCGGAAGAATATCACCTTCTAAGGTGGCTAGCTGTACCGCACCACTCGTTGAGATTCTATTAATGATCATGGGTCTGTAGCCTCTCTTCTCCAGTTTCCTCGCATGTTGTTTCAACGTGTATACTAGTACTAGGTCGCCTGCCTTCAAACCTTTATCCTTAACGTGGGCATCAAAGTATGCCTTCTGTCGTTTCTTAGTTGCATATATCCCTGCAGCCGCTCTCAGTCTTGTTTCTCCTAATCGTTCAAGGTCAAAAAGTCTTGAGGAGAGTTCATGACCCGTCCATTCATGCTCTTGTGCGACTTTCAGTGTTGGTATTACGAAGTCTAATGGTAGCACTGCATTTTGGCCAAACACCATCTGGAAGGGGGTGTCTTGGAGTACCGTTTTGTAGGCGACTCAGTATGCCCAAACAGCATGGTGTAGCTGTTTGTCCCAATCAGAGCGTTTACTGTTCACTAATTTTGTCAACACATTGCACAGAATCTTGTTTGTGCTTTCGGCTTGCCCATTAGCTTGAGGGTGATAGGGAGCAGACTTTTTATGTACTATCAAGAACTCTTGGAGCAGATTTTCAATAACTTCATTCAAGAAGTGAGTGCCTCTATCACTGACTAGCTCTATAGGTAACCCGTATCTTGTGAATACATTCTCAAACAAGAATTTAGCAGTTGTTTGGGCATCGTTCTTCGTTGTGGCTTTTACCTCTACCCACTTTGTTAGATAGTCTGTCACAACAATGATATATTCTGCATGGGAACCCTTAGCTGGGGTATTAATAGGACCTACGAAGTCTATTCCCCACTTAGAGAATGCACGTCCACCCATCATAGGTTTCAATGGCATCTCATCTTTACGTATAGGATATTGAGTTCTCTGACAGACATCACATCGTTTCACATAGGTATGTGCATCCATGTGAAGGGTCGGCCACCAGAAGCCCGCAAATAGTATTGCCTTGATCACCCGATATGGTCCAAAGTGTCCTCCTGCTACACCTTGGTGAGCAGTTTCCAAGATCTTGAGATATTCACTCTCATGGACACATAGTCTCACCAATGAGTGAGTATAGATTATCTTTACCACGTTTGTATAGATTATCACCAATGAGTGAGTAATCCTGGGCTTCTTGTTCTAAACTCCTTTGCCTAGCCAGAGTCATGTCTGGAGGGAATGTTTTCGTCCTCAAGAAGGATACTAGTGGTTCACTCCAATCCGGCACTATGGACACTTGATAAAGAGTGGCATGTTCCATAGGTGGTTTAGTGCAACAGATTGGGCATTCCTTGCACAACTTTTGGACATCAGCTTCCATAGTCGGCCAATGCACTCCGAGTCTCCGTAGTGTCTGTAGGGTTTGTCGCCTTGAGTACTGTTGCTCTAATGCACCTACATGTGCTAATTGCAACCATTTAGCGTACTCATCCTCTTCCACACAACAAGCCAAGATCCCTTGATCTGTGTGCTTGTACATACTTCCTGCCATGATGTGATACTTCTGGGCTTTCACTACCTCTCTATCCTGTGTGTTTATTACTGGGTGATTAGGCCCGTATGTCAATACTGGCACTAGTGGCTTAGCCCACTGTGGCACCACTTCCAAATTAAACAAGTAAGCATCAGGAAGGTCATCTGACACTCCTTGTGGGGCTTCTCCAGATGTGAGCCTAGAGAGATGATCAGCTCTCAAATGAGTCCTCCCTTTTCTCACCACTACCTCAAAGTCATATTCCATTAGTAAGAGAAACCATCTTACTAATCTTCCTGTATTGCATGGCTTGTTCACGAGATATAACAATGCTTGGTGGTCAGTAAAAAATTTAAACTTGTTTGCAAGCAAATAATGTCTAAATTTCTTAACTGCATATACCATGCCTAAGCCTTCTCTCTCAGTAGTGGTGTAATTTCGTTCAGCTGCATTCAATTGTCTACTGGCATAGGCAATTGGAAGATCCATATTACCTTCACCAGTAGGTTGTGCGAGTACACATCCAATAGCGTAATTGGATGCATCCACATGAACATGGAATGGCTTGTTCCAATCTGGTGTGGTCAAGATTGGTGCTGAACATAATCTTCGTTTAAGCTCCTGGAAGGAATTCTCACATTCATCCGTCCACTCAAAGTTAGTCAAGAGTCCATACATGGGCTTTGCAATGACAGCATACATGTGAATGAACCAGCGGTAGTAACCACAATGCCCCATGAAAGCTTGTACTTCCTTGACATTCTTTGGCCTAGGTAACTCGGCTATGGCTCTCACTTTCTCTTCATCAGTGGATATGCCATTCTTTGATACTATGTGTCCTAAAATCTTGCCTTGCCTGACCATAAAGACGCACTTTTCTGGGTTCAGGCAGACCTGATATTCTCTACATTTGTTGAAGATTTGTCTGAGTTCAGGGATATGGGTTTGTCTAATGTTGGAATGAGCACAAAGATCATCAACATAGACTTCTAAATTCTTCCTCAAGAACTCCTTAAAAACATGGCACATCAGCCTCTGGAAGGTTGCTAGTGCATTGGTAAGCCCAAATGGCATTACCCGAAAGGCGAATATGCCCCATTCTGTGGCAAAAGCTGTCTTATGCTGATCCTCTGGAGCTATGGCTACTTGATTGTAGCCTGAAAATCCATCAAGGAAGCTGTACACTTCCTTGCCTGCTACTCTTTCTAAGAGATGTTCTGTGATGGGAAGCGGATAGTTATCTCGGATTGTGGCTGCATTGACCTTCTTTAAGTTAATCCATACACGTAATTTACCATTCTTTTTGGGCACCACTACAATGGGGGATACCCATTCAGTGTGCTCAATTTCATAGATGAATCCAGCTTCAACCAGTCTATCTATCTCCTCTTTGATCTTAGCAGCATAATTATCATTATATGTGTATGGCTTTTGCTTAGAAGGTTTGGCATCCGAGGTCATGGGGATAGTGTGTGAGCATATGTCAGGGTCCACTCCTTTCAAATCCTTGTAACTCCAAGCAAATACATCTCTGTATTCTCTTAGCAAGGCCATTAGCTCTTGTTCTTCCTCTTCTGTCAGGTCATGGCCTATGTACGTGCATCTCTCCTCTCCTTCTTCCAGAGCTACCACAATTTTCTTGGTGGTTTCTTTGTTATCATAGGCCTCCCCTGATTGCGCCTCTCGTTTAGGCATTCTGATCATGACTCTCCTGTCATCTATCTCATACTTCCTAAAATTTTCTGGAACCTCAAACAAAGATTCTTCCTCTTCTGGTGTGACTTCTCTCTTCTTTCTTTTCTTTCCTTCTTCCTTCGGGGTCTAATGTGTGGCTAGCCTTACATCACTTGTAAGCTCTCCATACCTCTGGGGTTGAAATTCTACTTCATGGAAGTATTCTTCATCTGATGCAAAAGGTGGGTCCATAATGATTGACTCTAGATCGGAGTCACTCGCATCCTCAAATGCATCAGGGTTAGGTTCACATTCTTCTAACACGGCCTCTCCCATGATTGGCTCTCCTCATCACAGTGGGGTGTCCATTGTTCTTCATTGATGGCTGCATCCATTGTTGCCATCCTCATCATAGTGGGGTGTCCATTGTTCTTCATTGATGGCTACATCCATTGTTGCTAAGATTTCTGCCCAGTTGTGGGGTTCAAATTCTTCGTCAGGAAATACTACAGGTGCATAGGCTGGGTCTTGGATTGATCTATAGGTTTCTTTTGCACCTATATCTCTGGCCTTTTCTCTTTTCTCCTCTTCTACTGCTACTTTGCACATCCATAAGTGGGTGTCTTCATGCATCCATGAGGATCCTGATCCTATGGAATGCACAGATTCCGTATCATCTTTGGCTCTATGGATGGGATTCCATTGAATAGGAGGAACATCTCTATGAGAGTAATCTTTGAGATTCACTTTGGTCGTAACACCTAAGTGTTGTAGGTACAAAGAATTGGTTCCCCAATCCTGTACCACTTGCAACTGTCACATAAAAGGTCGTCCCAGAATCATCTCATAGGCATGGTTCTTGCTAAAATCACATATAGCAAATGTATGCTCAAATTCGACACCACAGGTGGTGAGAGTTATTCCTTCTAGAAATCCTAAGGGTCTCTCTATGTGACCATCGGCCATTTGCAATTTCATCCTTGTGGGCCTGAGTGCTGGTTTGGCCCAACGCTTCCATAGGGAAGTGGTGGCAATTGCAACTCCTGCACCTGAGTCCAAAATTGCCTTGGTGGTGTGTCCCTGGTAGGTAATGGGAAGATAGGTGTTCCCTTCTTCACCTTCACACATGTCTCCTATCTTATCCAAGGGTATTTCTGGCACTGTTCTCTAGGATCCTACCTGGGAACGAGGTTTTGCTATCTCTGGTACTTGTTTGGCTACATGTTTCCATAATTCAGGTCTAACCTTGAGTAGCTCTTCTAACTTGAGATTGCACTGCACTTTAGTGTTTTTCACTACCTCTGTGTTCCTAGGTAAGACTGAGTCCTCATTTCGTACCATGACCGTGGGTGCTCTCATACAAGTAGACTTAGCTTCCCATGGGCCTGTGAAGTGGGGTAATTCTTGTAAAGAATTAGACTCAAAGTCTAGTCTTTCCTGAGAGTGGGTGCTCTCCTGCTCCTCATAAATGGATGAAATGTCTTGTGGGAATTGGTCGTGTGCATCATCCACCAGTTCAATGGGAGGAGGCACTTCACTTTCTTTAGCCCATTTGTCTTCTTGAATCTCTCGTAGGAATTCTGGTGTGAATCGATTCATAGAAGATGATGTGTCTGGCTCCGTAGAGTTAGGCACATAAGCTTCAAGCACATATGCTTCAGGCCCATAGGCTTTAGGCACATAGGCTTCCTGGGCAGGAAGACTTGCTCCTTCACTTGCCTTGTCCTTGTGTTGAGAGGCGGGTTCCTTTTCTGATTGTGCAATCAGCTTCTCTATTCTTTCCAATAGTCCATCAAAGTGCAACTGTGTCTTTGTTGAACTAGAGATGTTAAAGAGGCGACTGGCTTCAAACATGGTCTGAGCCAATTCCACCATCTTAGCACAAATTTTGGTTCGTTCTAGCTCTAGTTCTGCTCTAGGGTAACATTTTTCATGATCAGTTACGTTTGGCCCTTCTTGGATTCTGGCTTGATATGCTTTAAGCATCATCTTGAGGTCCTCGGGAGTGGGATCTGCTAGGACTGATCCTACTCTAGGGGGTGGTGGTATTAGTTGAGGCGGGTTGGAAGGTGGCGGGTCGGATGGAGTTGGGAATGGTGGAGGTGGGGTAGTGTGAGAGGGAGTTTGAGATATGAGTTCAGTTATCCTGGCCTTTGTTTCTCTGAGGCTTTCCTCGAGTTCACTCATCTTTTTTGCCCATTGTCTTTTCATTCTTTCGCGACTATCTCGCCAAGCTCTAGTCCTTTTCTTGGTTATGCTCTCAGTTTCACTAGCCTCTGGGCTCTTTTCCTGGCCTACCCCTTGGTTTTGCTGCAATGCCTGAGCTCTAGTCACTACCTGTACTGGTGCGGTGGACGTCACACTTCCTGTGGAGTCTACTACTAACCCAATAACATTAATAGAAGTGATTTTTGGCATATTATTAGGATTCTTAGGGCAGTCTCGTAAGAGATGCTCCTTTCCACACTCTTGGCAAAAGCCCTGGATCGTCACTGATTGGGGTTGTGGAGGTGGAGGCAAGGGACAATCACGAATGAGATGACCTCCCTGACATCTGTAGCATGGTCCTCTAGGGAATGGGGGTCTTACTTGCCTAGGTTGGGTCTAGGGTTGGGGTTTGCATACATGACATTTGTGTAATCTGATTCCCAACTAGGTTCATTTGGCTCTTCACTATAGTAAGACTCACCATGTTCAGGAGATTGCATGTAGTAAGCCTGGGGACTATCAACATGTGTCGAATTGAAGCTATGGTCACTGGGATCACTTTCTGAAAGCACTGGTGTTACAAGGACTATAGCTCTATTCAGGTTCTCTTCTGTAGCTGCATATTTTACTGGGATCACATTAGCTGGGGCAGGGGGTTGTTGTGCTAACACAGGCTGAGGCCTTTGCTGGGCTTGGTATTGTGGTTGGTAGGTTTGTTGAGGCCTAGCATACTGTTGTGGTGGGTATTGGTTCTGGTATCTGCCTTGTTGAGGGTATGGTTGAGGGTAGGTTTGCCTAACGGTTTGCTTATTGTAGGGGCAATCTTGCGCGGTGTGATTGGTGTACCTCCGTTCTATGGTGCAATACTGGCTACTAGGATTTACTTGGGGTTGAGCCATAATGGGACATACATTCGCCATGTGGTCGCCACCACAAGTATAGCATCTTTTCACAGGGGCAAACCTTGGGATCTGTTTGCTAGTGACACCTAATTTCTGAGCTACTTTCTCTGCAAGTTCCTCAATTGATGTGGATTGCGTGGAAGAGAGGCTAGAGGCACTATCAAAATCTTTGTAGATTTTGGAAAGCTCTAACTCCTCCCCTAGGTTGTCCTCGATGTCAATGCACATGCGTACACACTCTTCGATGGTCCTAGGGTCCTTCAAGTACACATAAGATCTCAATTTGGTACGTAGCAATCCATCCAAGAATAAAGCCACTTGCTTAGCTGGTGTGGGTAGCTCCGAAACATGGCATCTTTCTAAGTATTGCATAAATCTTCTTCCTGCAAGTCTCACGGTTTCTTGAGGGGTTTGCTTGAAGCTGTGAATCAATGAGGAGGTATTATGTCTTATGCCACTCTTAGAGAATTCAATAATGAAAGCCTCCAAGAGTTGGTCTATGCTCCTAAACTGTCTCTCATCATGATTGGAACCACGTGAGGGCTGTGTTCCTAAGGGTTAGACCAAAGGCATTATATTGTGTGAATAGGTCCTCCACTTGTTCTGCTCTCAGGACTTGCCTAAACTCTGCCACATGATCATATGGATCTCCAGTGCCATCGAAGTAGTTCTTCATGGACTTAACTAGCTGAGTTGGTCTCAAAGTCCTTGTGTGCTCTCTAGGTCGTGATAGAGGGAACTCATCCGCATTTCTTTGATTCCTGTGAGCTCTATGTATCTCAGGTTCCACCCTATTTGTTTCCATCCTTGTTCTTTCTCTGCCCCCTGGGTTAGCAAAGCTTACTTCTGGCCTATCTCTACTTCTGTCTCTTTGAGTTCCATGAGCTTGGGATGTTCCCGCTCCAGGGTGACCGTAGGACACATTTGATCTTGGTTGGGGGAAAATAATTTCACCTTTCCAAGTGTAAGCATGCCTATCATTTTCTGTCACCACAAAGATCCTCTCTGAAGTGTGATCTAAGTAGGTCACTCTGCCTGGGCTATCAGGATCCTTAAACTCATAGATCATGATTGTTCCTATATCAAATGGCCGATCAGATTTATATCTCCAAAAGGCTTCTTCAGTTTCTCGGTTCAGAAGAAGATCTATGCTCTTATTATCTTGGGGAATCCACTCTGGTGTGATAATCCTCGTAAGAACAGATTTCCCTCGAGGGGTCCTTGGTTCTACTCCCATGTTTCCTTGCTCTAGGTCATCTAAGTCTGATTCTGGGACTACATTCCCAAATTCATCAGTCCTATCTGGATGACTGGTGACTACATATATTGTCCCTTCCTTGTCTAAGTACACTCCGTTTTCGAACTTGACAGCTGGGCGCTCTAATCCAATGGATTGATCAGGATTCTTAATCTGTACCACAAATCTTCCTAGGCCGTCCTCATAGATGCTAGCACCCAATCGGTTGGTCCTAAGGTATTCCAATTGCGTTTTGTAAGGGCCTTCTACCTTGTGCAAGTATGGCACTCCTAAACTTCCCGTAGGTCCATCCATGCCTTGAGACATCTCTGATTCACTTGTCTCAGAGCTAGGGTAGTATGAGTGGTGGCTCAACTGCTGGGCCCAAGACCTAGCAGTGTGGTTGACACTAGCCTCTGAAGACCTAAGACTTTGTTTTTCTCTCCCTAGATGTCGCCCTGATCTAAGGTTCATAAGCCTAATTGAATAGCCCAAATTCGCCCAAGTACAACCTCGTTGCTGAGTTCTTTTGTATCAATTACTTGATTCTTTTTAGTGGTTACCGTGTTTATGCTCTTGTCAAAGATCACGTCATCAGGAATATTTGATTTAATTTTCGCACTGTAAGTTGATCGTTCCACATTAGGTTCTTTTCCTTTAGAGTTCTCGACCGTGCAAAGATTATTTCGTTAGCTTGAACTTGAGTATTTAGGTATTCTTCAACTTGATAAGTACCTAATGCCGCCTTGGTCTACTCCTACCACTAGTCGTTCTTAGCATAAGCTAGGAATTGACAGAGGGGGTTGAAAGTTTCCAACCTTTTGTTTCCTGCTTGGTTGCCCTCGAATGCCCAGGAAGTGTGTTCCCAAGCTTGCACTTACACTTGCTTATAACGCCTTTCGATGCTCTCAATAGATCTGTAAGAGTTCCAAAGTTAGCTTTAAGATTTAAATTTCAAAGACAGAACCAATGATTTTCATTCCTGTAGCACAAATACTAATTTGCATAGTGATTTTTAGGAGAACAATTCTTAAGACCCCTGACTTTGATCCCCCTGGGTATGGTCAACTTCAAAATACCCTATCTGAAAATCAACGCATTATCTTTATAAAAAACAGTTGAGGGTGTGTAGTATATGCCACGAGCTTTCCAACAAGCCCTAGAGCTCAAAAAATGGATTTCGTATGAAAAAGTTATGACCGTTCAGGGTTCTAGGGTTAAAACAGGGTTCAAACAGGATCACTGTGCAACAGGTTTTCCCCCAGTTGTTTTCCTATGGCCTCCTTATGTGCTCTAGAGTAAAATGTTCATGCCCAAAATTAGCCAAACTCTTCAAATTAAAAACCCTAAAAAATTGGCTAAAATTGGCTGTCAATCGCGATGGATAGGGCAGTCAATCGCGATGGACAGGCAGTCAATCGCGATGGATGGGTATCAATCGCGACGGACAGGAGTCAATCGCGATGGACAGGCAGTCGATCGCGACGGATGGGTATCAATCGCGATGGACAGGCAGTCAATCGCGATGGATGGGTATCAATCGCGACGGACAGGTGTCAATCGCGACGGACAGGCAGTCAATCGCGATGGACAGGAGTCAATCGCGACGGACAGGCAGTCAATCGCGATGGATGGGTATCAATCGTGACGGACAGGTGTCAATCGCGATGGACAGGCAGTCAATCGCGACGAACAGGCAGTCAATCGCGATGGACAGGCAGTCGATCGCGACGGACAGGGCAGTCGATCGCGACGGATGGGTATCAATCGCGATGGACAGGCAGTCGATCGCGATGGATTGAAATTTTGCAAATTTTTCAAAAGTTTTTGTGGAAATGTGGTGTGCAGGGTCTCTAGTCTACTGTGGTGCACTCAGATTTACCAAAAGGTGAAAATTTCTGTCAATCGCGATCGACAGAAGTCGGCGACTGCGAGACAGTTCTGCACATTTCCGTACCTGCGCGACGTGCTGGAGGGGATGATGATGCTGAAACCTGCAAGAAACTCCAAAATCATGCAGAAAATAGCACACAACAGTTCGCTCTCTCGCTCTTTCACACAAGTGAAATGAGGGAAATGAAGGGAGGAAGGAGATATAGTAAAAACTGAAATTTTTGCGATGATGGAGATGGCGGTGGGAGATGGTGATCATGATGATGATGATGATGGTGATGAGGTAAGGAAAAGAAAAAAAGGAAAAGTGAAGAAGTTACCTACAACGCCAACGTCCCAAATCTACGTCTTACCATCACACGCTCGTCCTCAAAGCTCGATCCCCGGCAACGGCGCCAAAATTTGGTGTAGCTCAATGATGAGTAGCACCTCCTTTAATGTCAATCCGGGAAGACGTGAGGATGGTATGAAGACCTCGAGCAAGTGGAGGCACAAGTGCGTGAGTGAGAAGCACACAAACATGCACACACATACACACACACGCGCACACACGGCAAGACAACGAGTGAGTAGCAATGGAGTTCTTAGATTACTTTCAAAAAGCTATTACCAGTTCATTTCAATTACAATCTAACCTCAAAAATGAGCTCTCTAGCTCTATTTATAGTTTTTGACTAAGTTTTGGCCCTGTCCAGACCTAGTGTCCGGCCTAGTTAAAAATTAGGTTCCAGGGCCGATTTGAGGGCTTAAACGGAGTCTAAAAAATACGAAAATTGATATGTAGGTACTTCTAAGGCTTCTCAAGCTCAAGGACTCCTTGGCTTGCACAAAACGGAGCTACAAAAATATGAAATGGTATTTACAATGATTGTTAGTGATAAGAATCACTGTTATAAAGATGTTGATTTGGGAAAAATTTGAAGGGCCTATCTGCTAGATTTGCGTCGACTGCTTTGTCTACTTAGTCCTTCACCTCGCTCTGACTCTCTCCGCTGACTTCCTTGTCTAGTCAGTCCTTGGGTGCCCATACTGCTCTCAACACTGAGCAAAATATTTGTGATCCCTTTTCATTTCAGGAAACTTGTGAGCCTCTTCAAATCATTTTGTTAAGTATAGCATTTGTGTGTCATTAGTAATTGCTCCAATATGGAGGAATGTTGTATGTAGAATCCAAGAGTGAATACCTAGAGCCATGGAGGCATATGAAGTTTGAACATTAAGAGATACAAGAGATGAAGGAGATTTCTATAGGATGATAGACCTGATGTTTTTGTTTCTCTTTACAAGCCTATATTTTCAAAATGTACAATGAATTTTGTAATCCTTGAGAACAGGAGGAACCATTGTATCAATTATAAATTTTCTAGTACAACCACATAAATGTGAACAAGGATAATGTTTTATATAAAATTCAATGAAATCTCATTTTGTAAAGATTATTTCTCATTTGCAAACCAGCTCATTATGAAATTTTTGCTCTTTTCGATCCTCTCGAGCGCTTATCTTTCTTCTTTAAGATAATCTATTTCTTGGAAGAGGTCCTATAAGGGTACTATCCATGGAAGGGTGTCTCACTCATACATATAATGATATGATTGAGTTCCTCATATGAATTTGTGAAGTTAAGTAGTTCATGTAGTCACACCAAGTTCAATATCTCGGAGTGTACTCATTTAAATGTCATTAATTCTTGCTACAATGCATATATATTTTTGAGTTGTTCATAATCGTATGGGGTTAATTCTCAATAGATTTCCATGGATAAAGTTCTCTACAACCTTCTAGTTCAAGATTCCTTTCACTTTCCTACATTAAATTAGGTCTTTTGTGTTTTATTTGGTCTCCATAATTGTGATTAACTTGTTTATCAAACTTGAAATTGATGGTCTAGTTCAACCACTCAGTGCTAGTGGGAGGTTGAATCCACTTTTTGTGATTCCATAGCAATAATAATTTGGCACAATAGCTGGGGATTAAACATTCATCAGTGTTGGAAACTGCATGGAAGAGTTGATTGATTTTTCTTATGGAGTAGGGGGTGATTGGATAAACCAAAAATTTCTTACCAATCTTCAAGCAAGTAAAATTTCATAAATTTTATTAGATTTATTTAGGTTCCTTGCATGTGCAAAAAATGAAGTAGAAATAGATAAATCTAATGTCAATTCAGCCAACTTTCACTCATGCATGCTTCCGTTGGTCTTTCCCAAGCAAGACACATGTCAATATCTGTGAATATCTGTGAGAGAGAAAGTGAAAGCATGTGAACTTCATGATCTTATCACACACAAATCAAGGAATTAATACCTCTGTATAGTTCAGTTTTCATGTACATTGGAGCATTGTGCATAGAAAATCAAGCAAAAAAGGAAATTTTCTAATTTTTAGGGAAATCATGAAGTTTTAATGAAAACGGTTGTGAAAAATTAGAGTAGCCACTTGCAAACCTAGGTCCGTCAAGGAATTACAAAAAGAATTTACTAGATAGGAATTTTGGAAATCATGACTTCCCTATGCATAAGAAATTGTAATTCAAGAAATCATCATTCTTTCAAAAATTGTAGTTTCTCAAAATTTCTTAGGGAAATCATAATCTTCAAAAATTGTGATCGCCATTTTGAGAAATTGTGATTTCCATGGGAAAACATGTTTTTAGAAGTCAAGATTTCCCTTCCCACCATAAAAAATGTGACTTGAAAAGTTGAAATGATGAGAAATCATCATTTCCCAACCTCAAGAAATTATGGTTTGAGAACTCAGATTTTCGACCTATTTTAGAGAAATCATGATTTTCAGGGAAATATAGATTTTGGAAAATTACTAGCTTTTACATAGAAATTTTCAAAATGTTTGTGGTTATGGACTCGTTTAAGTTATTCTATAGGTCTATGGAGAGACATTAATGATTTGAGGGCCATAAAAAGGACATTTGATTGCAAAAGGCCTCAAGAAGTGGGTTCAAGTGGAGCTTCTTGGAGTTTGGGGTTTGCAAAAGCACATGAACAACAAAATGAAGAAAAAAAAACTTGGAGCACAATACAATACATAATGTATTACCAAGTGAATGCACAAAAGATAAGTAACTTGTTAGGGTTATAGGCATATTTACAAGATGGGGAAAAAACTCCTAAAGTAAAAAAAAAGTGCCTTGGTGGTCCTAACTGTGTTCATACACATCACTGCTAAAGTATATCAACAAATCGCTCCTAGGAGTGATATGGTGAACAATCAGATGGGAAGTGGTAAGCTACGTGGAAAGATATCAATCCACAAAAAGAAGTAAGCCCATAGCTTTGAAAAGCTCCAAACTTCTCCCTAGGCAGAGCCTTTATGAAAAAGTCTACAACATTATCCTGTGTGGGCACATAAGCCAAACTGATATGTCTGGCAGACAACCCTTCCCTGACATAATGATAGTGCACTTCAATGTGCTTTGTGTGAGCATGGAACACATGTTTCCTTGCAACTGCCAATGTGCTCCGACTATCAATGAAGATGGTGGCGGAAGAAGGCTCACCAACTCCTAAATCAACCAAAAGGGATTTCACGCACACATACTCAACAATTGCTGTGAGATTTGCCCTATACTCATCCTCAAAACTAGAAGTGTCCATAGTAGGATTCTTCTTGATCAACCAAGATTTGCATGAGATACCAAGAACGAAGAAAAAACCACTAGTGAACACATGAGTTTCATAGCAACTAACCTAGTATGAGTAAGAAAAAGCATGTAAATCTATCGCTAATGATCCCCCCTTGGGTTAAAATAATCCAATTAGTCAGGTACCACTCAAGTAGTGAAAGATGCACATAAGTGCCTACAATGCTTCACATCTGGGAAATGCATAAAGTTGCTCATTTGAGAGACAACACACTAAATATCATGCCACATCATCCATAAGTAAATCAAGCATCCAAGAACTTGTTGATAGAGAACAACATGAAATGCATCTCCAACATCATGAAGACTCAATGGTAAACCTGTTTTCATGGAATGGCAATAGTTTTGCAATCTTAATCTGTCAATATATTTTGTTTGACACAAATTTGACATTGCAAAAGAGGCATGAAAATCAGCCTTAAATTTAGCAATATGCTTCTCATTAGGAATAGTGAGCAACATGTCATCAACATATACATCAATGATCAAAAGTACATCATGTGCACACTTAACATATAAGGTGCTCTCAGTTGGACTATTCTCAAAACCATGTGCAATCAAGTAGGCATGTATCTTTTCATACCAAGCATGTGGTGCTTGCTTCAAACCATATAATGCCTTTTTCAACTTGCACACTTTGTTTTCATGCCATTTCTCCACAAAACCATGGGGCTGAAATATACACACTTCTTCATGTAAGTCACTATTCAAAAATGCAATCTTAATGTCCAACTAATGTACATTCCAACCATGATGCACACTTCTTCATGTAAGTCACCATTCAAAAATGCAATCTTAATGTCCAACTAATGTACATTCCAAACATGGTGAGTAAAAGTGCAAAAATGCTACGAACAGTGATCATCCAACATGTGGGAAAAAATGTCTCATCAAAATCAATGCCTCTCTCTTGAGCACAACCTTTGGTAACAAGCCTTTCCTTAGTCCTATCATCTATTCCATCAACATTACATTTCAGCTTGTATACTCATTTAGTGTCAATGGCCTATTTTCTTAGAGGCAAATCACATATCCAAGTACCATTCTTCATAATAGCATCACATTTTGATTGCACATCCATTTTTTTGAATTTTGTGCTTCATCAAAAGAAACGTGCTCATTCTTATCACAAAGACTAGAACATCCATTGCATAGCCATTTGATGCAAAGGAAGCACTACGGGAGCCTGAACAAGTCCAATATGTCAATGGTGCATCTAATTTGCTATCTCTCAAGGTGTGCACCAAGCATTTATGCATAGTTTTTTCCTCCTCTATGTGAGCCCTCTCATCAACCAGTGCATCATATAAATTTGCATCAGATGCAGAATGATATGCATCATTATTTAAAACCTATAAAGGTAGATAAATTGCCTCATTTGGACCATCACTTCACTGTCCACTTGTAAATAGAGCCAACAAATTGTCATACACATCTTTTGCACTAATTGATGTCTCCTTCGTACATGAAAGTAATGACTAAATTGTATCTTCCACAAAAAAAACATCACGGCTAACCAAAATGCATTTAGTTTGTGGATGATGCAGACCTATAGCCTTTGCTTTCCAAACTATACCCAACAAGAAAGTGAGAAACAGATGGCTTGCACTATGCTCAAACTCATATGGAGTGATCAATTTTAGTGCTTTGATGGGACACCCATTAAGGACATATATTGCACAATAACATCCTCAAGCAAGAATCTATGTGATAAAGCTTGAATTTTGATCATACACCTCATCATTTCCATGTGAGACCTATTCTTTCTTTCATCAACTCCATTTCCATAAGGTGTATATGACATTGTACACTGATGTTTTATTCCAAGCTCAACCAAATGCATTAAAATAAGAGGATATGTGTATTCCCCCCTTGATCAGAATAGAGGGTTTTCAATTTTCATGATGATAGATTTTCAGTCATAACCAAGAACCGTTTGAAGCACATAAACACTTCGACTTTGATTTCAATGGATATACCCATGCATGCTTGGATAATTCATCAATTTAAGTCATGAAGTAAAGGTAGTTCCCAAATGAAGGTGTCTGCATAGGACCACGTACATCACTATAAACAAACTAGAATTTATGAGAAACTCAAACTAAACCATCTATTGGGAAGGAGGAGCACTAAATTTTGACCAAAATATAGCATTCATAGGCATGTTTACAAGATGCATCAAGTTTGGGCAAAGAGCACACCATTCCATATTTCTACAGATGAAGCAAACTAGCAAAATTTAGATGACCAAGACATGCATGCCAAAGCTTTGCATATGATAACTGCACATGCTCAATCATTCCGAGATTTTACATAGTCTATGAGCTTATGCAACCCACAAAATAAAATTTATAAGCAATAATAACATCACCATTTGAGAGATCGTGAATTATACATCTTTTATCAACAAATTTGACAACCAAGTCAATCTTATCTAATGCTAAAATTGACAATAAATTTTTGTAGATTCTTGGAACATATAAAACATCTGACAATGTGAAAGAACTACCATCAAGATTAGTTAGAATAATCTTACAAACTCCAATTATAGGATAAGAGGAGTTCTTAGCATACTTTGATAGGATTCCATGTAGGGGCACATTCAATTGAACTAAAGAAACCATGCTATGTGGTAATATGTTTGGTTTCCCTATTCCCAAAGTAACAAACATTTGAGTGTAGTGTAGACATACATTGCTCATGAGAAGATGGTTCATAGTTGAAAACAGTAGTAAATGCCCATTCTTCATTCTGAACAAGATTGACAAACTCTATTCTATGTGTAGAGACCTCTATAAAAACCATTCCAGCCTCTTTCTTCTTTGCCTCTTTTGCAACTACTTTAGGACAAATCTTTATGACATGTTCATTTGCCTTATTGTACACAAAACTATTCTCCTTTTTTGTTTTCTTCTCATCTTTGTTTTCCTTCTTTGACTGTGTAGATTTTTGCTTACTAGTAGATGAGCTCCATTTACCTCTACCCTTCTGACTAGCAAATAAAGCTTAATCTACAACACACATAATTGGCTTGTTCTAACTTGACAAATTTTCTTGCAACAAAACTGATACTAACTCCTCAAACATTAAGGCATTTGAATTGTCTTTCATCATCAATCGAAGAGTAGAAGCAAAACTCTGATATGAATATGGAAGACTATTATGAACATTATGCACAAATGAAATATGTGGCAATACTTCATAAGTAGGAATCAACTGCTCCAAATCTTTGATCTTTGTAAAAAAAGTATCCATAGAATCTCCTTCATTCATATGCTCACTCTCCAATTGTTTTCAGAGGTAAGCAACATGAGCCTCATTTCTTGCCTAGTATAAAAATGTAGGTGTATCCCAAGCATCCTTGGTTGTCTTGCAAGAGAAAATGTGAGGGATAATGGCATGTTTGATGGACAAAGATATCAATGCATGTGCTTGGGAATCTCTCCCATCCCAATGAAGTTGCTCTATAATAGGTGTAGCACAACCAAGAGATTCAAGATCATCATCTTCAATGCCATCTACATCACCTTGAATAACTATATTTTCATGTGTAGTAGGATGTTTTCCAACACCTTGGATAATATTCCATAACCCTTTTGCTACCAATACATGACACATCATATATGCCCATAGTGGGTAATTAGTACCACCCAACTTATCCTCAACAACCAACATCAGGAATACATCATTGCTTTCAACCATGGCCAATGACTAAATAACTTGACATAGAAAAATGATTATATCTCAAAGAGTTGAACAAAAACACTATGGTAAGCTCTGCTAAAGCTATAGAAGATTTCAAGGTTCTTGTACTAGCGAATAAAAAACTAGTATATATGTTTGGAAAAAAAGGACAAAATTGCCTAGACATTCATTGTGATAGTGCATCCGGAGGCCAAAATGATCTCATATCAAAATTTCGATGCGACAGAGCAAAGCTGTTTTGAACTTCTAATCACCCCGAGTATGGTCATCAATTTTTGTGTGAGTTTGAGACTAATCGGAGGGGTGTCAACGATGCCCTAGATGAAGTGTGGAAAAAGAGATCATATCAAAGACCAAATTAGAGTACTTTAATGCCTTAAAATACTTGTTCAATGCTCTAGGAGTCATAGTTTATTTGGATTTCTTAAATAGAAATTTATAGGATTAAGGAGCTCTATGAGCAACCCCTACATACAATAAGCCATTTTTCAAGTTCATTGAAGAGAAATACCTAGATAACCTATCCACTAAATACATATGTGAAAGGCCGAATGGACACCAAAAGTTTTGTATATTATATTCCACTTAGTGTCTAGTGAAAGGCCAAATGTCTATGTGAAAGGCCAAATGTCACCAATATAATCTTACACTTAGTGTCTATGTGAAAGACCAAATGGACACCAAAAGTTTTGTATATTATATTCCATAAAACATAAAGTGGCTTGCTCAATTATAGTGTATTGTGATTATCTATCTTGAAACCTACATATCTAGGTCTTCATCTCCAAGTTCCTTTTTTGTGTTTTTTCTATGTTTTTGCATATACATAAAAAGATCGTTTACATTACCATCCAAAAGGATATTTAGCACCATGAGGAACTTAGAAACTCCCTTTTATTTTTACCAGAGTAGTTTTGCAAGAAAATGTGTAGCTTATTGTTAGTCTACAAAATGCACTTGAAACTTGCAACACTATAGAACTTTGCTATCTATGGATACTCGAAGTCTTATGATAAAAGAGACAACTAGGCATAGAACTCAACATACCATATCATTCATAGTCAGAAAATTCACCATTGCCAGCATTAGATGCATGCAAAAGAGGACCTCATTTGTGAAGGATTGGAAGGGGAGAACTTCTCAAGAGGTCACCCATCTTGTACTATTATCCATAGAGCTCAATTGATTTGCAGTTTATATCATTAAGCTACACATGAGCAGTGATGCAGGAGGAAGAAAGATAGGGCTTGGTCTTAGCATTCTTTAGCTCATGGAACTCTCTATTTTTCCTATTTAACCATTTTGGACACGAATTTTTGATATATTATTGGAGCTATTTTAAGATCTCCTAGAAAATTGTTTTGGACATACAAAAGACCATTTGGAGAAAAATATTCTTTGTATATGATGCATCTTTGGTGCAATCATCATAGTTACCAGAAGTTAGCTTCGTTTTATAGAGTAGTGGATTTTAGTACATAGTTTGGCCTTAGCCATATGGCACCATTGTATCGCATATACATATTGAGAATCCACTATGTAGGGTTTTTTTGGATACTGCCTATGTACATCCATGGGGTTCTAGCACTATATTTTTATGATTTTGCATCAACTCTATGATATGTTAAGGAGGGTCATGGTGAGTTTCCTAGGTAAAAGACACCAAGATGTTAAGATCTCTTTGATGATGAAAGTGGAAGACATACCCTAGACTCACCTTAGTAGATTGATAGATGCTTTATATGTCTGGTTGTCTTGGGTGGTTGGATATATGATGTTATCTAATCACCTTGATATATACTTTCATCTATATGTCTGGTTGTCTTGGGTGGTTGGATATATGATGTTATCTAATCACCTTGATATATACTTTCATCTATACCTAATGAGAAAGATTTATGACCTATGCATGAATGATACAGACAATGTAAATACTTGTCTAAGTTTGATGCTTTATTTTCTTATTACAAGCATAGAAAATGAACATGGATGTTGCGATGAAGGAAATGATCATATTATGCACATTTCCACCTTCATGGAACATACATTTTGCACAAAAAATAACAATAGTGCACTTGATGAGGAAATTATCTACAATGACATTTTTGGCACTCTTTTGAATGAGGAAATTCATAAGGAGTCCATGAACGCCACATATAGTGGGATGCATACAAGGTCATTTTTTTGGGGCATGGACATAATAAAAACATGTTAAAAGAAAGATTAGAGGAAAAGATGATTGATGGATGAAAGTAAAATCAACTTTCAAAAGAGAAACGTTGAATGGTTTCATTTTCACAAGAAATTCCACCTAATGAAAGATTCTCATGCTTTGAGAAAAGCCAAAGGGAAGGGGTAGGTTGATGGGCATGTTAAATAGTTACCTACACCAACTTTTCTATTAGTAGAGATAGAAGGAATTAATTCCATTTAGATGGTACTAATATGTTGAAATCGGACAAGACTAAAACTTTTTAGGTTCCCACGAGTAAATCTCTTTTCTACTCTTGATTAATGGATTCACACACTTCGTTTTAATGTGAAATCACATAAAGAATGGTTCCATAGTTATGGAAGCAAATGTTAATAAAATTCTATTATACTCCTATATTTCTAGTTCATTTTTTTACAAGTACATTTCCATCTTGTAGAACTCTAATTATATTTGGGAAGCCTTTCCAAATATATCACTTTGTATTCATTCTCTTCTAGGAGAATTATCCCACACTGAATCTTTTTTGAGGATCCTCTTGAAAGAACTTGGAGAAGCTTGTAGGAGGTAGAAAAGTGAGTATCAAAGCGATGAAGTGTGGTCCAGTCAACCGTCACAAGACCAGCCCTTGATCTTATGGACACTCAAATAGACCTTATAGGCATGTGATAAGTGCAATAACATGCATTATTTACTTTGGAGCATGAAGGAGAAAGAGTCGATACAAAACAACTAGGTTTGTGCATCGACTAGCTCAAAAAACTTACTATCTATGAAAGACAATGAACTTCAAATGCTCATAGCAACCAGCGTGATTACAAATTAGGAAAACTCCTTTTATGGGAGTGATAAAAATAGGGTTGAGTGTATAGAATGCACAAGAGTATAAGGAATAAGAAAAATATGCTATAGGAATGAATCATACACTCAATGGTGGTACCTCCTATTTTTTAGGAATATATAGACCCCGAGACAAAAAAACTAAGATTTCTCCCCATCTACTAAACTAAATGCTATGAAAATTTATAAGCAGAAACTAGACACTAACAACTTTCCAATGAGACATGTCTCATCCAATTTGAACCTCTTTTGCGAGAGCAGTAGCCTCTTCAAGATTAGTGTTGGCGAAGAAGATGATGTAGAGAAATGAAGGAGCAAGACAATGATGGTCACAGGTGTATGTATATTGCTTCCATATATTGTAAAAGTGTTTTGAAGTCTTTATATAGACTCTAGAAGTGATCCAAGACTTCTAAAAGTGTATTTTGAATTCAAATGAAGGTGGGAATGGTTGTTGGAGGGAATCAATTCACTTTCCTACAATCTAGGAAAAGTGAAGATCTAGTTTGATCTATTTTTAGGTGATTGATTGATTTGATTGCAACTCAACCACCACAAATTCGTGGAACTTGGGCTCTCTCTTTCTACTTTTACATGTTTAAATCTCAAGGATTTTACTATAGTAAAAGATCAATGAAAAATATTTTAGAAAAATACAATAAATGAGCATAAGTAAAAGAACTCTCCAATAGATATTCTTTCGACGTAATCCAAGTGATAGCTTTTGATGTAGATTAAATCCAACTCCAGCATAGTGTAAGCTTGATGTTCCAAGACCTCTTCCCAAAACTATAAAAAGAAACCCTCATTTCATTTTCTTTGTTGATTAGAAGCTTGTGATTGCATTTTATGCTTTTGGAGAGCTCAATTTAATCTATATGTGATTTTTTTCCATGTCGTAATACTTCATCTTTGAGTTTCACACTCTTTCTTTGGGAGAATTCTTTCATTTTTGCTTACATATATGTGCTATTGACATAGTATCAGAGCTCTAGGTGGTGCTAGTGTGCATCAAGGTGGTGTTGGTTCTTGTGTGAATTTTTCTCCCACTCTTCCACCTTGTCTTCACCTCTCTTTTCCCACCCCGACACCCTCTTCTTGGTGATTGGGAGATATTGGTGGCCTGTGGTGGATCTTAGTTTTCTTGGTGTTTCCTTTCATTTTGGTGGAAAGGGTGGTAGATTTCCCCATTTCAAGTGTTCATAGATAGTTTTTTGCATCTTGGTGGAAATGTTTTAGTGGATCCACGAATCGTTTTGATGGATCTACCCCCTCGTACTTTTCATGACCTCAATTAATGTCAAATTTGGGGAAAGATCTTAGGAAGTTTGGAGTGTGCATAAATGCTCTTGTGGCCACTTTAGGCTACATTTTGGTGCCATTTTGGAAGCTCCAACCTCCATCTCCATGATCTTCCACTTCTTGGAAGAATTTTTTGGTGATCATGAATTTACTCACTGGATTTATTGAATAATATAAGTATTTGAATAATATAAGTATTCTCTTCATTCTTGCAAAAGCTACAATGTCGAAACTATACTCAACCTTGGTACATTACATATAAACACTTCATCCATATTAGTTCATTTTTTTTGTGCACCTTGGTCTGATATTACACATATATTTAGAGCTATTTTAAACATTCTTCCCCATGGATTCTATGTAATTGTTCCAATGGAGTTTCTTTCCTACTTATTAAATTCTTGTCCACCCATCATGGGCTTTAGTAGCATACTTTTATTTCTATAGCTAGACTTACATAGTTTTACATATGATTTTGCATGCATGTGGCATGTTAGCCACAATAATCTTGCAAATAGAATCATCTTGGTAGTTTTTTCAAGAAAAGCGTGGCTTACAACCACTCTTCCATGAAAAACCTATAATTTTGGAGTGTATTTGGAATCATGTATACACAAGAATAAGATATGATTTTTTCCTCATCCATATAATTTTTTATTTATGATCTCAAAATCTTTACTTTATCCTATAGCTAGAAGCTTGTCTATTTCATATGTAATCTCCAAATAAATATCACTATAGGTGTATGGTCTTTACTTAGATGGATTCACGCCAACAATCATGGGGATCTTATGGGAATATATGTGTGGATCAAATCCCTTAAGGTCAATATATGTATACACAAAGAACATCCCTATATTCTCACAATGATTAAACAATCAACATACCTCCTCATTTGATACGTCACTAGTATAAATGCATCATTCTTCTCCATTTCCAATTGAAATTATGTTAACTTGGTAAGTAAGTGAGAG
Source organism: Ceratopteris richardii (assembly GCA_020310875.1). Lineage (NCBI taxonomy): Eukaryota > Viridiplantae > Streptophyta > Polypodiopsida > Polypodiales > Pteridaceae > Ceratopteris > Ceratopteris richardii. The sequence goes on from CM035410.1 coordinate 165,153,437, forward strand.
ATCTAAGATAGATACCTACATCAATTCCTTGTTTGTATGAATTGAATGGTTTTTAACTTTAAATGAGCTAGTGAACATTCTGAGGAAATGAACAATATTGCATAGTTTTGTGATACACATGAAGGGTAGTTTAAGAGAGAGATTCAAGGGATCATGGCGATAGGAATCCCTACAACTAAAGCCACACAGAGAGCAATAATATTTTGACAACAACAATGTTGTTGGAATGTGTAGACGATTTTCATGTAGAACTGCAATATGCATGAATGTTGAAGACCGCAAATACTTTTCTATTTTATAATGGAATAATTTTTATACTTTTTTATTTGTCTATTAAGTGATTGGTATTCTATCATGTTGTACTATCATTGTTGTAGAATTATTTGTTAACAACCAATGTAGAATTTATGTAGTATGCCAGAAGTGGGTTGAGTGTAGTTATAGTGAAGATCCTAGTTGTACTTGGGACTGAACATGCATTCAATGTGCATAATAGAGAGTTTCCTTTATCTGTTTGGTGAAAAAAATATGTGATGTTGAATGTTGACATGTGCATTGCTCCTAATGAGGAACAATTCTTGCTCTAACCAAGTGAGTGAGAGTTGTTTAGGGAGTTTCTCCTTGACTCCTACAACATCTATGGTGATCCTACTATGTTTTTGAACTAATGACTTAGAGACAATGTATCTTTAATCAAGAAGATGCATTTCACCCTCCATGGTTGACTTACAATACGTGGGTGCAATAATTTAGGTTGGAAAAATTTCTAAATTGGCATGATTTGGAGAGGAAATTAGAAAAGGAAGGGAATTATTACAAGAAAAATATCTTTTGGAATCAAGGCATCAACATTTGCAGCCACTGTTTACATGGTACTGTACTTCAGTAAATCATAGCACCAAATGTCCAAAGTAATGGGCACGATGTCACTCTAGCACAATGGTGAGTACCAACGTGAGAAGATCCACCTCATAATTGTCAATCCGTGGAGACGTGAGGACTAGTATGAAGACTATGAGCAAGTGAAGGCACAAGTGCGTGAGTGAGAAGCACAAAGCATGCACACACATACACACACACGCGCACACAAGGCAAGAACAAGGAGAGGAACAATGGAGTTCTTTGCATTAGTCAAAAAGTCTCTTACATCAGCCCAATTCACAAACAATTCACCTCAAAATGAGCTCTCTAGCTCTTTTTATAGTTTTCTAACTAGCTTTGGTCTTGTCCAGACCTAGTGTCCGGCCTAGCTAAAAATTAGGTTTTAGAGTCTATTTGAGGGCTCAAACAGAGTCTAAAAATTATGAAAATTGATATGTCGCTAGTTCTAATACTCCTCAAGCTCGAGGACTCCTCGGCTTGCACAAAATGGAGTCTATTCTACCAAAAACGGGATTTACAATGTTTGTGTAGTGATTAAAATCACTTGAGTTGTAAATAATCCATGGGAAAAAATGATTTGGCCTTGTTGCCGTGTTGTGCATGACTCCTCTGTTGCTCTGTTGCTTTGTATGCCAACACGCCCCCCTACCTAGCGTCTGTCGCCCCTGACAGACCTTTGTTCTCTTGGGTGGTCGATATAGTATTGGATGACATTGGTGGCCAGTTCATGTTCTCCTATCCTTAAGCCTCTTGCTAGATCAGCTTCCAATGCATCCCAATTTATTGCACCAGGCGTCTCTGGTTGCGGGGTGGTGTAGTACTCAGAGTACATTGCTTGTTCACAAGCAAAAAGTTGGAGCAGATGTGTTGGCTTCGGTGCGAAGATCTCCGAGTGATACTCCCAGAACCCTAATCTGAACATTTCTTCGAAGGTCTGTTTGTAACATGCAGGGAGATATTTGATGCGTGCATGCCAGGCGTAAGCCACACGAATACCGGGGGTGGTGCTCATGTCATACACCAAATCATAATTTCCATTGCTAAACCCCGGGAGGCGTATCTGTGGTGCGGCTGCATTTCTAAAAGTTTTCAGGACTACCTGCATCATATCTAAAATTTTAAGCATCATTTGAGCTGCTACATCTGGCATGGGCTTCAATCGCGGCATCCAATGGCGAATTGTTCCCATCATGTATGCTACCGACGGTGGTCCCTGTGGTGGCGCAATGTATGGATAGTTCAGCCATTCCTTGCATTGCGCGTTGTTCTGCACTTTGATATTGAATGCCTTCCAAGACCTGCGGCGTGGAACTGGACTGTAGCATGGATTATATAAGAGATGTAAAGGCGCATTGTTCCATGTGCGTAGCATTTCTGGATATGTCTCTAGAAGTTTCTGCCGCCAGGTGGGTTGACGAATTTTGCCTTTTTGCGCCTCTGGAGGAAGGTCTTCGGGTTGAAATTGGGTCGCAAAGGTAGGAATCTGACCCGTGACTCTTTGTATTTCTGCATTATAATCAGCCAAGATAATATAATACGGCCTGTATTGGAGTTCAGATGAGAGGATTAGGCGTCTCGATGACAGGTTCTTGAAGTAGGCCGATTGTAGCACCGTTTCCTCTATGACCCTCATGGCCTGATTTTGCACTACTGTGCGCTCTTCGTGCGAACTCCCGATTTCCTCCACTTGACGTAGCCATGGGGGTCGTGGTGCCTCGAATGTGTCCTGAGCTTCTTCTGTTTGTTGGCCTCCTGGGAATGGTTGTGGATCGTATTCTTCATCAAACGTTTGTTCCACAGGAATTTGCACAACTTCTTCGTCCGTGGGAGCCTCTGGAGGGGAAGGTGGTCTCTCATATTGTAGTAGACGTGTTTGCAATTCAATGACTTGTTTCCGGAGATCTTTTATGGCCTCTGCGTCTGTGAGAAGTGAAGCCGCGGAGGGGGTGGTTGGAGAGGCTGCTGTTGGTCCTTTTTGGTGTTTCTGCTTCAATTGTCCCAGTTCCTCCGATAGCTTATCATGTGCTTCAAGTAGCATGGCATAGTCTTCCAATATGATCTTGATATTATCGGGGGTCACAGCTTGAAACTTGGATGGGCTGATGGGTGCCCCTGGTGTGCTCTCAATAGCTGCCTCCAGGTTCTCTTGATTTTGTACTTGCAGACGTCGATTCTCTTCCTGAGCGGCCGCAAGATGGCGTTTGAGTAGAGCCATATTTCGCTGAAGCTTTGACTTGCGTTCCAGCTGTGTCCGTAGGTGACCTTCTACCACCTGTATCGCTTCCTGATTTGTGTTCTGTAATTGTACCTCCAATATGCCATGAGCTTCTTGGAGAGTTTGGAACTGTGTGTGGAGGCGAGCATTTTCCTCTTCTAGTGCCACGAGGCGGTTCTGTAGTGTTTCTGAGTGCTCGTGCAGGCGTTCATTCTGTTGCTGGAGCTGAATGTAATCTGTCCTTAAGTTTGATATGCAAGCAAGCATGGTGTCCAATGCACTTCCTATAGATGAGTGGGTGGTGTTTACGGTGGGAGATGCATGGGAAGGGAATTGGGGATGGGGAAGAGTGGATGATGTGTCTATTGAAGTCGTGTGTGTGAGTGAAATTGGTGGAGGGGGAATGGGAGGAGGTGGAATCGTGGGGGGAGGTGCCGTGGGTGGTGAAATGTCCATACCTTCAGGAGTGGGTGCGAGTGTGGGATCTGCCATATACATTGGGATGGTAGGTGGTGTGTGTGTGGAAGTGGTGAATAGATGCGAAGTGGGGAGGGGAGCTGAAAAGAAAGGAAATGGTTGAGACCCTGGTTGAAAAGTTCTAGCAAGGAGGTCATGGAGGGATTGTAGAAATGGAGAGAGAGAGGTCGGGGGTTGAGGTCGTAAATTGGAGGAGGGCGCGAAGGGTTGCGTGGTAGCGGGGAAACCCATGAATGTGGATCTAGGGTCAGGATGACCTATGGCTGAGGGCATGGGGGATGGTTGCCCTAGGGCAGGCTCTAGGAGCGGTTCTGTGGATTGTGTAGTGATGGGGGTTGCTTCAAAGATAGGGTTATCAGTGGTAGAGAATAGGGTGGAACTAGAGATGGGAGTACGGAAGATGAAGGTTGGTTCGGTGGGTTGAGTGGTCGAGGTGATTTCCACTGGTTCTGCTCTAGGAGGCGAGGGTGGGGGTGTGGGTGGTTGTGGCTCTGTGGACTCCTCATGGGTGACTGGGTGCTCTTGGCTAGCCGTTTCGGTTGCTTGGTAGGTTGTCCTGATAGGTTCAGATGTAATAGTTGGCTCTTCTGCAGCTGTAATGGGAATCTGGATATTCTTACCTGAACGTGGTCGTGTCTGGAACCTTCGTGGATCATATTGAGCTGGAGACCTCTGAATGGCAGTGCGCACTGCTTCCACTACCCCATATGTTTCTGCCATCAATAAGAGACCTTCCCTATACTCTGAGTCAACTCCTGCTTCTTCCAACAACTGAGTCATGAGTACTCTGCTACTCTGTTCGGTGAGTAGTTGTTGCGATCGCACTCTTTCCATAATCTGATACAGCCTTCGGAGTTCTGCTGTATAGGCTGGGGCTTCAGTGGTCTCCTCTTCATACGCTCCTTCTTCTTCTAGGTGTCCTTGTTGTTGACCTTGCTGAGCATCACTCCAATGTACATGTCGATCGTCTGTAGACTTTCTTCTTCTTCGTGAGGATGTGCCTTGTTCCTCTGCCTCTGAATAAAACTCCACATCAGAGAATTGTGTACTTTGTAGGAATGCTTCGAAGTCTTGGGGGTCAATTCCTTCAGCATCTCCAGTGGCAGCAAATTCGAATTCAGGTGGAACAGGAGGAGCCGATGGGGTAGCTTGTGTCGTAGTTTCAGATCCCGACCTGGGTATCCTAATGGTAAAGGGAGGTACAGTGGCCTCCCTTCGTGGCGATACCTCAGGAGTAGTCATAACTTCCCTTGTCTGGACACAAGGGATCGCACCCCTCATGCGCTTGGATTGATGTGTGGACGTCTTGAGCTTCTTAAACATTTGTAATTGTGCCCAAGTTAAGGCACGTTCAATGGGAACATCGTATGCTAGGCACCGGTAAATAATGTGTGTGATTGCACAGCATCCGTTCACCACTAATTTCCTAGAAGACCGTTTGTTTGCTTCATACAATTGATCTATAATCCATACCGGTAGCTTAATGGGTAACGCACCTGCCTCCGCTAAGTAGAGAGCGAACCAGATTCTCTTGTGTGGTTGTGTGAAGCGGTCTTGGCCGGGGAAGGCGAAATGTTGCATGCACATGCGGAGAGGGATGGACACGTTTGGTGTGAGTGCTGCCATGTCTTTAAGCTTCAATAGTTTCCTATCCTTCATGTTAGTGGGAACAAGAGCATCCTTTTCAGAGGGTACATGCGTGCCGTGCATATTCAAAGCGTCGCTTACCAACTCCACAGTAAGTTCAAACCTCTTCAACTCGTTGTTGCCCAGCAAGGAGGGAAGAACAAATGATCCGGGTTTGTCCTTTTCTTCATTAGCTTGTAATGTGGAGACCAAGTAGTAACATCGGAGGAGATCTGGTTTAGGTAGTGGGGCTTCAAAGTATTCTGCCAGCCCTGCTCGTTGCCATATGGTCTGGAGATCCTCGGTGTTCTGTAAAGTCTCGAACTCCTTGGAGAAAAATTGGAATCGAACCCATGATCTGTCATACTCGCACTTAGACTCCCATATATACTTGGCCTCTCCTAATGGACCTGGCATGCCATTGAACCAATGAGAATTGGCATGGACTCTTTCTGTGATCCCTGTGGGTGGATCCGGCACCGGGATTTGCTGAAGGCGCTGCAGCTCCACTGGTCGTTCAGTTGGTGGCACATCCACAGGTAGACTATCCACATCAATTCCTGCAGTAAGTATCCCTACTTGTGAGCCCGAACCTGTCGCTTCTGCCATTTTACTTCTTGCCTTCTGATTCTGTGAGAATATAGAATCATGCGTTAATCATCGTAATGGACAGAATAAATCCGTTGTTGTCCCCGTTACAACATTAACATGAGGTAGATGGTGAGTTAGTGGTTAGTAAGTGCACGAAGACAGTGTGTGTAGTTAATGCTTGGGTATTCCTAGGAGACTAATGCAGTTAGTAAGTGGGGTGAATTTACAAATTGGGGTCGGGGGGTTTATTACAGGTCTTAAGCTGCCAAATGCAGTGGATGGGTTTTTCTCTTGGTTTCGTAGAGACGCTAGAGAACATTATAAGTGTATCAGTTTGAACATGAGGCCTTTTAGGGACCCATTTACAAATGATTCTGTTCGTGCTCATGGGCCTTGGTGTGTTCGTGAGTGTTGAAAACGGGTGGATGCCGGTTGTGCGAGTGAATGGGTTACGCTGTATAGGTAGTGGCTTCGGCGTAGCTATTTGCGCCCGCAAGCAAGCCTTAGGCACCCAAATTTGTCTTGATTGTGGGCTAGCCTTCATCGACTTCTTGGGCACCCAAATAGATTTCACGTTAGCAGAAGAATTTCCGAAAGACTTCTTATTAGTGACGTGTTGTCGGTTACTAATAAGAGGCTTTGACCGTGTGGTTGGCTTGAGTGCAGCCGGGTGTTCGCCTTTCCGCACCCACACTTGGTTTCCTTGCTGAGATATTTTGCTGTGCTAGTACTTTTGATTTACGGCATAGGTAGTATGCTGCTTCCTTTGCCATTGATCCACCTTTGATTGCTGCCTCCTTCTGGCCTTTGGAAAAGAAGGGAGTTCCGTTGCATCCCTGACTCCTTTTTTGAGAACATCATTCCTCTGCAACACATAGTTTTGGACAAGAATAGCATGGTCAACTTTAGGTGCGCCCCTGGAGGGACCAGGAGTCTGTGCCGTTCCTAATTCTTTGAGTGCTCCATTATCTAATTCTACTGAAATTCGATTATGATTGACCCATACCTGAAGAAGTCCACTTCTTAGGTTTAAGTTGACTGCTTGGTCATAAATCCAGTCTTGACCTAGGACAAGAGGTTCAGTGAGATCATCATCTTGACACACTAGTACTTTAACTGTCATTGCCTCATCATGAAGGTAGAGGGGAAGTTCCACCTCGCCCATGCAAGGGGTTTCCACGCCTCCCAATCCTATGAGATACGCTTCCACAGGGTTGATGGTTAACTGCAACTCTTGACAGTAAGACAATTTAACAGCACTAGTGGCTGCTCCTGAGTCAATCAAGGCTCTTACGGTCCTTGCACCCTTTCCTTGTCCTATATCTAGGGTTATGAAAGGACGTCGATCAATTATCCTATGCGAGCTTGTTCCTGCGACTTCACACATGGCCATCGGATATCCTTGATCTGCATAGTCATTCGTTCTAGGCTGATCTCTACCTTGCCTTCGTAACTTCATCCTTCTGATGCGTTCTAAAGCTTCTGCTTGAGCTTCTTCTCGAACTCGCTTTTCTTCCTCTTTGCGTTTCTTAGCAGTGTTGAGTCGGCTGAGCATTTCCTCCGTGAGGGGTTCCTGATACAACTTGACTCTGCAACCGCTAATATAGTTAGGGAGAACATCACCTTCTAATGTGGCTAATTGCACAGCTCCACTTGTGGAGATCCTATTAATGATCATAGGTCCGTAGCCTCTCTTTTCTAGCTTCCTCGCGTGTTGTTTCAGTGTATAGACCAAGACTAGATCTCCTGCTTTCAAGCCTTTATCCTTCACATGGGCGTCAAAGTATGCCTTCTGCCTCTTCTTAGCTGCATAGATTCCTGCAGCGGCTCTCAGTCTTGTTTCCCCTAATCGTTCAAGGTCAAAGCTCCTAGAGGAGAGCTCATGACCTGTCCATTCGTGCTCTTGTGCTACTTTCAACGTAGGAATCAGGAAATCCAAGGGTAGCACAACGTTTTGGCCGAATACCATCTGAAAGGGGGTGGCTTGGAGTACCGTTTTGTAGGCAACTCGGTATGCCCAAACAGCATGGTGTAGCTGTTTGTCCCAATCAGAGCGTTTAGTGTTCACTAATTTCGTCAGTACATTGCATAAGATCTTATTAGTGCTCTCAGCTTGTCCATTAGCTTGAGGGTGATATGGGGCAGACTTTTTGTGTATTACCAAGAATTCTTGGAGTAGATTTTCAATCACTTCATTTAAGAAATGAGTGCCTCTATCACTTACAAGCTCTATAGGTAGCCCGTATCTCGTGAATACATTCTCAAACAAGAATTTGGCAGTTGTTTGAGCATCGTTCTTTGTCGTAGCCTTTACCTCTACCCACTTGGTGAGATAGTCTGTTGCAACAATGATGTATTCCGCATGAGAACCTTTAGCTGGGGGATTAATAGGACCTACGAAGTCTATTCCCCACTTAGAGAATGCTCGTCCACCCATCATAGGTTTCAGTGGCATCTCATCTTTGCATATAGGATACTGAGTCCTCTGACAGACATCACACCGTTTCACATAGGTATGTGCATCCATGTGAAGGGTAGGCCACCAGAAACCCGCAAATAGTATTGCCTTGATCACCCGATCCTGTCCAAAGTGTCCTCCTGCTACACCTTGGTGAGCAGTTTCTAAGATCTTAAGATACTCACTTTCATGGACACATAGCCTCAGGTAACCATCTTTACCACGCTTATATAGATTATCACCAATGAGTGAATAATCCTGGGCTTCTTGTTCTAAACTCCTTTTCCTAGCTAGAGTCATGTCTGGAGGGAATGTGTTTGTCCTCAAGAATGATACTAGAGGTTCACTCCAATCTGGCACAATGGATACTTGATAGAGAGTGGCATGTTCTACAGGTGGTTTAGTGCAACAGATTGGGCATTCCTTGCACAACTTTTGGACATCAGCTTCCATAGTTGGCCAATGTACTCCGAGTCTCTTTAGGGTCTGTAAAGTTCGTTGCTTTGAATGGTGTTGCTCTAATGCACCTACGTGTGCTAATTGCAACCATTTAGCGTACTCATCCTCTTCTACGCAACAAGCCAAGATCCCTTGATCTGTGTGCTTGTACATGCTTCCTGCCATGATGTGGTACTTTTGGGCTTTTACAACCTCTCTATTCCGTGTGTTTACCACTGGATGGTTAGGCCCGTACGTCAATACTGGTACCAATGGCTTAGCCCACTGCGGTACTACTTCTAAGTTAAACAAGTAAGCATCAGGCAGGTCGTCTGATACTCCTTGTGGGGCTTCTCCAGATGTGAGCCTAGAAAGATGATCTGCTCTTAAATGAGTCCTCCCTTTTCTCACCACTACCTCAAAGTCATATTCCATTAGCAAGAGAAACCATCTCACTAATCTTCCTGTATTGCATGGCTTGTTTACGAGGTATAGCAATGCCTGATGATCAGTAAAAAATTTAAATTTATTTGCAAGCAAATAGTGTCTAAATTTCTTGACTGCATATACCATGCCCAAGCCTTCTCTCTCCGTAGTGGTGTAATTCCGTTCAGCCGCATTCAATTGTCTACTGGCATAGGCAATTGGAAGATCCATATTACCTTCACCAGTAGGTTGTGCAAGCACACATCCAATGGCATAATTGGATGCATCCACGTGAACATGGAATGGCTTATTCCAATCTGGTGTGGTCAAGATTGGTGCTGAACATAATCTTCGTTTAAGCTCCTGGAAGGAATTCTCACATTCATCTGTCCACTCAAAGTTTGTCAGGAGTCCGTACATGGGCTTTGCAATGACAGCATACATGTGTATAAATCGTCGGTAATAACCACAATGCCCCATGAAAGCTTGTACTTCCTTAACATTCTTTGGCCTAGGTAGCTCTGCTATGGCTCTCACTTTTTCTTCGTCGGTAGATATGCCATTCTTTGACACTATGTGTCCTAGAATCTTGCCTTGCCTGACCATAAAAACGCACTTTTCTGGGTTCAGGCAAACTTGATATTCTCTACATTTGTCAAAGATTTGTCTGAGTTCAGGGATATGGGTTTGTCTAATGTTGGAATGAGCACAAAGATCATCAACGTAGACTTCTAAACTCTTCCTTAGGAACTCCTTAAACACATGGCACATCAGCCTCTGGAAGGTAGTTGGTGCATTGGTAAGCCCAAATGGCATTACTCTAAAAGCAAAAATGCCCCATTCTGTGGCAAAGGCTGTCTTATGCTGATCCTCTGGGGCTATGGCTACTTGATTGTAGCCCGAAAATCCATCAAGGAAGCTGTACACTTCCTTGCCTGCCACTCTCTCTAAGAGATGTTCTGTGATGGGAAGCGGATAGTTATCTCGAATTGTGGCTGCATTAACCTTTTTCAAATTAATGCACACACGCAGCTTGCCATTCTTCTTGGGCACCACTACGATGGGGGATACCCATTCAGTGTGCTCAATTTCATAGATAAATCCAGCTTCGACCAATCTATCTATCTCTTCTTTGATCTTAGCAGCGTAATTATCGTTATAAGTATAGGGCTTTTGCTTAGAGGGTTTAGCATCTGTGGTCATGGGGATAGTGTGTGAGCATATATCGGGGTCTACACCTTTCAAATCCTTGTAACTCCAAGCGAATACGTCTCTGTATTCTCTTAGCAAGGCAATTAACGCATGCTCTTCTTCCTCTGTTAGGTCATGGCCTATGTACGTGCATCTCTCCTCTCCTTCTTCTAGGGCCACTACTATTTTCTTAGTGGTTTCCTTGTTATCATAGGCCTCTCCTGCTTGTGCCTCTCGTTT